>CM034234.1:9140843-9818343 GCA_019916065.1 Vitellaria paradoxa
AGAAATAAAAAACATTTACCAAATAGTTAACGTATATTTATTTATTTTTTTAAATTAAGGTGCACGGTAGTACGGTTTAGAAACACTGTTATAATCGACCTACCTGATATGGAAGGTGGGGTGAATAATAAGGGTTCGTTTGGGAAAATTGACTAGTAGTCGATTTTTTTTTAGTTTTAATAGTATTTAATCAATTTTATTTTTTAACATTTTAATTTTTTTTAAAATTTCAAGGATAAAAATGTTAAATTAACAAAAATTACATTTCTACCTCAAAAAAATTCATTTCTTTTTCCTTCTCAAGCACAAATTAAAGTTAGCTAACTTTCTTCTCAAATAAATCTTACCTCTAAATGAACAAGTTATTAGGATGTACTTTAACTTGAAAATATCATTCATGATTCTAACAAATTATTTCTTATATATTATCATGAAAAAGACATATGATATGCACTGCTAAAAAATTATTTGCTAAAATGACAGGAAATATTCGACGGCATGGTGAGTCTATCACCTTAAATAAAAATATCTATTAAGGTGTATTTTAATTTTATAAATATTATTTCTAAATATACACGAGTCTCTTTGTGCTTTGGAAATATAGAATTTCAACGCCTTCTCTGTATTTTTTTTTTCCTTGTGCCACATCCCCTGGACATGTGCGTGGGTACACCGGTTGACGGTTGTAAGAGTAGTCGCTTCTAATTATTTAGAAATTGTACTTAGATTTTTTATTATTTTTAAATTGTATTAAAATATTTTTAATATGTAGTTTTTACTGTCCACTTGTAGTTGCCTCATCGTCAGTTTCCCACAATCAGGAAAAAAGAAAAAAAAATCGAGAGAAGAAGTAACTAGAAGTCTATTATTTAAAAATAATAAACTTTTAAAAAAATTTATTTTGATTATAATTCTGCCACGACTATATATTTCTCTTTTTAGGAAACATAAGTATCATGTTATATTATTATTCATTTTGCAACTCAATTTACATGTGTATAATATTTTTTTAATGAAGTAATTAATATTATGGCTGCTTTTGGTGCTTAACAAAAACAAAAAATGAAATCCTAAAAATTTTTAAGAAATTAAAATTTTTTCTTTCATTGCACAAATTTTAAAATAAAAACTGTACAAATCTCTACAAATTTATATAACACCAGCCACCTTCTGTGTATGCATAACTTTATTTTTTAGGTAAGTTATACTCGATCACTCATTCTCTCTTAGTATACGATTAATTATATTTACCTTACTCATTTCAAAAATTAAGTGATTAATACCGGCCTCCTTCCATTGATTCGTTGTTAAAGTTTAGATACAATGTGATAATTTTAGTCATAAAGTTAGACGTATAATACCAAATCTGCCTTTTGTCTATTATATATGGAAAGACACTAAACTGGTCTCTCTCAGTTGAATCAACGAAAGGAAAGCTACAAAATTGTTCTTCACATAAAACAAAACGAGCACTTGTTCCAAGCACATGGTCCTCTCTTCCACATGTGTCGATTCTTCATCGCACGGTATCGTAATGTAACCGTTGATCTAAAGCTTTATGTGTTATAAATTAGGGCAAACCTAAACAAAAATTAAGGTAGATTGTATTCTCAGTATAAAATACAATTATTGTACTCGTGTGTCATTTTGCATTCTTGGTACAAAGTTATGCCTAACTCATGGCTAAATATGATTTTGAATTCGCCATTAATGCAAGGATATGTCACAGTTTAACATTGTTTAAAAGGAAATAAAGTATGCGCAGTACGTGTTTAAAAAAATTAATGCCACTGGTAGATTTAGAGGGATAATTAATTAAATTTATTGCCATATGCTAATAAATTTGTTTTGGATTGCCATTTTAGAGTAATATAAGTTATTGGATTCGTTGCAAAATTGTGTTTGGTGTGATTTTTGAGACACATTTTAACATTATTTTTTGATATTAGAGGAAAACATGTCAATAAATTGCACTGGAAGTAGCAATTGGAACTAAAATGGAATGGCCCTTAACCTTCTTTCGCGTAAAATCTACTTGATAAATTTAGGGTAAACCAGTCTATACAATAGAAAATTTGGGCAACTAATGCTTATTAACAGAAATGAGTCGTTAATAACTTTTCAAGGTAAGGAAGGTGAATGTAATTTTTAAATATTAAAAAAAATTAACAATCAAATGTTAGGAAGAGATAAATATAATTTATTTTTATTGCTTATCATATTTACTTGTTTTTCTTACTTCTAAAAAGCTGGGAATGATGCTAAATCCGTGCATGGTTAAAAAAAAAAAAGGAGAAAAATAAGACTGTGTATAGCATTTAAGAATTTTTTTTATACTTAAAAAGAGCTGACTTACCTAGATCTATTAGAGGATATGGTCCTAAACAGATCTAATTGGCGTCGATAAATTTATATAGTTAACCCCACCTAGTGAAAAAATACTTGATTTGATTTGGTTTAGTTTGTAATACTTAAAAAGAAAGGAAAGATTATTTCTATTTCTATGGTACTAAAATGAGCCACAGTCACCAGTGTTTTGACGTTCAGCTAATAGACTTCGTAATCTCTTGCTACTTGAGACTCCGAAATCCCAACAATATTGGTAGCTGCTAGCTAAAATAACTGTATTAAAATTCTGAATTGACTTAACTAGTAAGATTTTAAATTTATTTTGTACTTTGAGTTTTTTTAAAATTATTGAAAACTTATTTGATTGTTAATTTCAAAATTTTAATATTTAATTGAGTAGCATGCAAGCCAGTCCGACAACTGAATTATCAAAAAAATAAAAAATAAAAGGAACGGTGTTTAATAAAAATACAATTAAAAGAATAGTATAAATTACAAAATAAAATTAAAAAACAGAATTTAATAAAAATACAATTAAAAGAATAGTATACATTACAAAACAAAATTAAAAAGCACAAAACAAAATACATAACAAACCTCTCGGGATTAATCAAGATACGCACATACTAGGCTGGACACCATAAATAATAATAAAAAAAATTAACAGTGTTAAATTAAAATAAAATTAAAAAAAACAGTACACATTACAAACCGAACTAATTAGTTCGAAATCTTTCTAGAGTCACTGAAAGATTTACCCGATTATTAATTTCATGGTTTTATGGATTAATCGAGGTTCGCACAACCTGACTCAAATACTCTTGATAAAAAAAAAAAAAACTATGTTAATTGTTGCGTAAACCCAAAGTAACATGGATAATGGATTCATTGAAATTTTGTTCATAAAAAAAAATGAAAAAAGAAAAATTAGTTGCACAGTACCGATTGATTAAAGTCAAGAAACTGAGCACGCGCTTGAATACGAGCCATTTCGGTTTCCAACCTGCGGTTTAAAGTATTATGGAAGTATAAAAAGAAAGTAATGGAAATAAAAAATGTTTAAAGCAAAAAATTAGAAGACGGTAACCGAAAGGCATTCTTCATTTCATACTAAAGAAAAGGAAAAGGTGGGAAAATAGATAAGGATAAATTATACATGTTTTTCCTTGTAATATTTGAGTAATTACATTTCTTACTCTATAATATTTAAAAATTATATTTATTTATTTTTTAAAATATTGTTAATATTGACCATTTTATTAAGTAAACCATTGACAATTAACTAAAAATGTAAAAATAATTAAAATTTTAGATTTTTTTTTTCTATTTTGCCTCTTCCTTTTTAACATCTTTGTCATTTTTTTAACAAAAATTTTTGAAAATTTTTTGTTTTTATTTTTTTGAAATTTTTGTAAAAAAAACTGATAAATATGTGAAAAAGTAGGAAAACAAGTTAAAATTTTGATTATTTTGATATCTTTTTGGTTAAGTTTTAATGATTGATTTAATATAAAGAAGTTAATATTAATATCATTTCAAAATAATAAAGTTAGTGTATTTTTAAAAAGTTTAGGTGGCATTTGGTTTAATTTTCTATTTTCTAATTTATGGTTAAAACAAGGAAATAAAAGATATTTTGTTTTTCTTATTTTGAGATTTTTTTTATTTTAAGTTAAAAACGCTCAAAATAACTTTTGGTCATTTTTAATTTTATGTGTAAACTCATTTTCTATTTTTCAAAACAAAATTTAAAAATATAAGTGACTAAATATATTGTACTTGTTTTCCTTATTTTCAAAATGACAAATGCGCTTAAAATATAAAATAAAAAACAAAAATAAAAAAATAAACCAAATGAGCCCTTAGAGATGTAAGTGTAATTATTCACCTATTCAAAAAAAGTAAATGTAATTTACTCAATAAATAAATTATAAAAAATTAAAAAGAGAGTAATGGGGGAAATTAAAGGCATTCTTCGTTTCATACTAAAGAAGAGAAAAAGGTGAGAAAATAAATAAACAAATAGTTTAAGATTTATCTACAAAAATGTAGAACTTAATTAAAAAAATCTATCACCTTTGAAAAAGGTGTCAACGATGACGAATTCAATTCATTTGCAAGAATCCCCTACCGTTACATTGTCTTGATTGAAGATTCCGTATGAAATTTAGGCGCAAGAGATATTTTCAAAAGTGAAGGAGGAAACGTCCTCACATCCATCCAGCGGATTCAACGGAGGAGAGTGGGGGAGAGTCAAACTGGTATTACTCTATCTTAAAACACTATATATTAATTATCATAAATAATCATTTAAAAATATTGTAGTAATTTTTTTATATTCAAAGAACTACGTTATTTTATTATTATTATTTTTTTAAAAATAAGTTAGGTGTAAAGAGACTGTTGTAGATTTATTTTTTATTTTATTTTATTTTTTATCTACCTTAAAGAAAAAAATATATAGGTTCTAGGTAATGCCCATCATATCCCCCTCCCAAAAAAAAAAAAAAAAAAAAATGTGTTAATAGCCATATCTCTAGTCTAAAATTTTCTAATAGACAGGAGGCTTTAACATTTTTCCTCCCTAACATAAGGGTGGTTTGGGTTTGAAATTTAAATACTTAAAATTAAACCATGCATGGTTAATTGGTTGGATTAATTACTAATAAAATAACTTTTTACAAATAACAATATAAAATTAAATATTCAAAGTAAAATAGCAATTGATCCAACGTCTTGATGATAAAATAAGATATTTATCAATTTATTATTTTTTAATTTTAATTTATTAAATTATATGTATTTTTTTATTTTCTAAGAGAGGAATTTTGGATTCTTATCCTTTTCTTTCTTTCTTTTTTTTTTTTTTTTTCAACCGTTTGAGATATAAAATTACTAAATTATTAAAATTTGGTATACCGCTTTAAACAATAGTATATTGGACAACAACTATTATGTAATTAGTTTGAGATTAATAATCATTACATTTGTTTTTTAATTGGATACTTCACTTTTAGAATTAAAATGAAAAAGAATATTTTGTTATCGGTGAAAATAAAAAGAAAAAAGGTCTATTTAAATAATTTTTTATAAATATATTATAGATGGGTTGTTTCTACGGAATAATATAAGTTTCAAAACTATCTGAAATTAATATAAGTATTGAAATTAAGAAAAAATAAAGTTAAAATAATTGAATATATATACCTATGTAGGGTCAGTTCGGAAACACAATTTTTAAAAATTTTTAGTATTTTATACCAAAAATTACTAGAGGAAATTTTTTATGTATTTGGTAAGACAAATAGTAACTTTTATCATATTTTTGTAACTTTTGTGTGTTTGCAATTTTTCTCAACTTTTATGTGTTTAGTAAAAATTTTAGTAATTTTTGAGTTAAACAAATTACTGAAATATGTAGTAAAATAAAAAAGTAGTAAAAGTTGGTGTTTTGTCAAACTCCGACTTCCTTTGGTTGATTTTGGCACAAAAATGTGCTTCCAAACGAGGGTCTATATATATTTTTATAACTTAGAACATTTTTATTGAACAATCCTTAGACAATTTAATTACTTAAATTACTCCGTGCTTGAGCCGGTCTTGAATTGGTCTTGGGATCGGACTCACTCTCTTTTTCTGCTGGGGAGAGAGTATCCAAAATGCGCTCTGTCTCTCCCTCTCGTCAAACGGGAGAATGTACTTGCGCATGGTGTGTTTCTTCGTGCCCCAAACAAAGCAAATAATCCACGTGATACGTGAATCGAATTAAAATATTATAAACAAACATGTGCAATGGACTTAAATCTAATCCTAAGATGCATGAATATGAGCTTAGAAGTCCTGAGACCACTGCTTACTTAACATCGTGATCGAAAGAGTCAGGAGTGAAGAAAACATACAACTAAAAATATTAATTGTAATTTTTGTGCATTTAATAAAAAATTAATCAGGAGGGAACCAGAATTTGAACTTTATCTGTCCTGAACAAAAAGGTTAAAAATAAAGTGAACTAAATTAAAAAAATTTAAGTTAAATAAAGAGTTTAAACTCAAAATGGACAGGATTACCAAAATTTAGGAGAAGTTAAATTTAAAAAAATACATTTTTTGAACTAAATTTTTTTTTTTTTGGTCAGACTATTCAGACTATAGTCTTGCATGTGCCTCCACCCCTAGCATTAATAATTAATTTTTAACAATTCTTATTTATTTGGTGTAATATTATAATTTTTGATATGATTTTGTGCTAAATTACTATTATACCCCCTCTTCAACAAACATAAGTATCTAGAAGCAGAAGTTCATGGCGTGTCAAAGGAAAAAGAATTTAAAATTATTAAAAATTAATAAAAGTTGTGCAACCGAACCAAACAGGATCTAAAAAAATAAATAAAGACTTTGTATATAAATTCAAGTAATCCATGCAACACCATAATATTTAGAGAGGTAAAACTTCTGGAGAGAACAGAATGGAAACCCACTGACTTTGAATAATCAAATTTAGCTACGTTATAATTTTGTTTCACCAGTTGTGTATACATACAAATATTACGTATCCATATTAAAGAAGATATCTATATATATATATATATATATGGCAGGCTAGCAGCACGGTTAATCTCCTTCAACTGTTATTGGATGAAGCTTTTATTCTTTTTTTTTTTTTTCTCATTAATCTCCTTCAACTGTTAATAATTAACCACCCATAAATCGAAAAAGGTATATTATTAAATGCTTGTAAGTCATTTAAGTAATTTTAACTTTTTTTTTTCTTTCAAATAATTAATGCACTTTAACTAACCATTATTTTTATAATTTATTTTATTTTATTTAAATATCCCTTAGTTACTTACTTATTATCGACTTAAATAGCTTTAACTACTAACTATTTATTATTTGAGATAATTTTTCAATCATTTTAATTTTACTTTAAATGAAATAAAAAAATTAATAAAAATTACACACATTTGTATGCACCATTTCTAGTTTTAAATAAGTTGACTTCTTTCAGTCATTTTTTTATATGATCTTTTTAACCAGAATTTGATTTTTTTTGGTTAGTAATTTTATTCATATTTTTTAAAAAATACTTAAAAGTAAAAAAAATTCAAGTACTGTTTTAAAAAATGATTTATTTTAAAAAAAGTTATATTTTTTCCATACATGAATTTTTTGAGTTTTAAATATTTTTAAAAAAATATGAATAACATGTATAGAAACTACCAAACAAAACTACCAAACAAAAAGGCAATCAAATTTTTATTTAAAAAAAATAATATGAGATGGGGAAAAAAAAAATTAACCTATTGTTAATTAGCAAAGTTGTTCTTAATTATCATGTGGGCATTCGGCCAAGATCGGTACTTCAACGTCAAATATCTCGTAGATTTGCAAGAAGTATACACTTTTTTTGTTTTTGGGAATTTAGTAGTTCAAATTGCTCCTAACCTATAATATCAGATATGGTTTATTGAATGTTGCAATAAATCAGTAAGAATTTTGTAGGTTATTAAAAAAAATCATATATAATGAAAAAAAAGCTATCAAGCTAATTTTTTTTAATCCAAACAAAACCTAAGTGTAACCGTAATATTGAATAATTTCAAATTATTGGGAAAATTAAGAGACGAGCACCGGAATGCATATGCATATATACACAGGCACAGCAGATTGACTAATTCAACGAAAGTCTGGTACGGAAGCAAATAATTAAGGTCTCCACACAGCCGTGTCCGTGGGAGTTTCCAGGCAACTCGTTTCACTCGGCTCGAAACCCTTTTTCTCATTTCACTCGGCTAGCTGTCTCTCCCTCTCTCTCTTTCCCTCTCATTGCCTCACACAAAAAACAAAACTATACTTGCTCTCCTCCTGACCCCTATAAATACAGCACCAATACGTACGTAAGATAGTGGAAATTAAAGACAAACTTGACTCGCAAGTTATAAATATAAATATAATATATATCAAAAGTATATATATATGTATGGTATGTAACTACATGAATTAGAAGGAAATTCAGCAGGAGGAGAGGAAGGGATTGACTGAGGAATGGGGGATCTACCACCAGGGTTTAGATTTTTCCCAACTGAAGAAGAGCTGGTTTCGTTCTATCTGCAGAACAAGCTTGAGGGAACCAGACAAGACCTTGACCGGGTTATACCTGTCCTTTACATTTACGACTTCAATCCTTGGGATCTCCCTCGTAAGTTTCGTTAGTTTAATTAATTGTACTCTCACCTTTCAATCTCACTACTCTAACTTTTTTTTCTTTTTTTTTTGATAATTTCTAATCTGGGTTTTCAAGAAATGATTGCATCCTTCTATTACTTTCCTTTCTTGATTTTTGGTTCTCTCCTTCTACATATATTCGCAACACCGTAATTCTCTTTTGTGGCGATCTCAAGTTCATTTTCTCTCTCGCCTTCGCTTTCTTTCTGAATCATACTATCTTCTCTTGGATTCTTTTCTATAATTTCTTGTTTACAAGCAAGGAACAAATTTCTTTAGCCAATTGATTTGAAGATCCTGATTTTTTTTTTGTCATTTAATCAAGCACAGTCTGGAAATCTGACAACAACCTTAAGATTATAGACTTGGAATATAATTAATGTAGCCTCCAAGTAAAATGTTTTTTTTTTTCAAAAATGATTTTAAAATTTCAGAAAACATTTGGGCAACGTTAACGAAGTTGAGATTGTTTTTTTTTTTTTTTTTTTTGGTGTGGTGGAGTTGTTTTGGTCGCCAATCCTCCTCTTTTCTTTGCATCTATAGTTTCTCAATATTTTTTTTTCTTTTTTTTTTTGGAAAAAATAAAAATAAGAATTTGTTGTTTTATTGGAGCGCAGAATATGCAGGAGAGCGGTGCCGTGGAGACCCGGAGCAGTGTTTTTTCTTCATCCCTAGGCAAGAGAAAGAAGCGAGAGGAGGAAGACCGAACCGGCTCACCACATCGGGTTACTGGAAAGCAACCGGTTCACCAGGTTGCGTTTACTCTTCCCAGGACCGAGTTATCGGTATGAAGAGAACTATGGTGTTCTACAAAGGAAGAGCTCCGACCGGGAAAAAAACCGAATGGAAAATGAATGAGTACAGGGCCATTGAAGGAGAAGCTTCCTCATCCTCAGCTAGTGAAATTCCAAAGGTGTGACTGTCATCACGATAATTTCTCCTCTCTCTTATTTAATTAGTACTTCCTTAATTGAGGGTGCTACCTGGTGAGTCTGTGACTGTCATCATGACAATTTTTCCTTTTTCTTGTTTAGTGCTTCCTTAATTGAGAGTGGTGATAGCTAATATACAACTCAGGTGGGTGAGTCCACGTACTATTATTAAGGTTAATACTACCAAATAATCTTTCAGATTACTAAGATATATTTATATCTCCGGAGAGCCGAGGGAGTCTCCTGGTTATCCTTAACCTATTTTTATTTGATAACATAGAACAAGTTGACTTTTTTTCATTTTTTTTCTTGTTTATATGATTTTTTTTAATAAAATTTGATTTCGTTTTATTTTTGAACGATTTTAGGCACATTATTGCATACATTAAAAAATTGAAATAAGGGAACAGACTTGCTGGGGAAAAAAATGATTCTATTTACTTATACATGAGTTCTTCTATGTTAAATATTTTATTTATTATTCTTTTTATAAATAAGAAGAACCTGGCTAAAGATACCATCAACAAAAGAAAATCGTATAAGACAGAAAATTTTAAATAAGAAAATTAAAAAAAAGGGCGAAGAAAGAAGGAGAAGTTACTCAATCTTCAATCTTCAATGTTACCAAATAAGCAAACATCTGAACCATGATGACATAGTTTGAAGTTTTAAAGTACTTCATGATCATTTTGATAGAGAAGAAAGCTTCCCCCAGCACTAGTAAGTCGGAATATATATATATATATATATCGAGAGAGAGAGAGAGAGAGAGAGAGAGAGAGAGAGAGGAGGTTATTTTAAATCATAATACGAGTCATATGCAGAAAGGCCTTGTGGTGCACTAACTTAACATCATCAATATATATTTATGTTGAGTAAGATTACACCTAATTAAAAGTAACAAAAATGTTCACTCCTTCAGGTCTGATTCTGATATATATCTATATATATGTTTTTCATATCATATACATACATACATATATATATATATATATATAATTTTGCAGCTGAGAAAAGAGTTTAGTTTGTGCCGAGTCTACAAAAAGTCAAAGAACTTGCGGGCATTTGACAGACGGCCATCAGCTGCAGCAGTATTGCCGCATGATGACCATCAGGCGATCGTTCGGCAACCTTCTCAACATGGTCATGACCCAACAACTTCTCATCAGAGCCGACCGATGTTGATGGGGAGGACAAGCTCGCCGGAGAGCTCCTCATCAGGAGACCAAGCTAATCCTTCTCAAAACACCGGGGGAGGTGATAACTGGGACGTGTCTGTTGAAAATGAGCCCTTGTGGGACTGGGAACAGCTGAGTTGGTTTAATTAATTTCATGACGACTATTCCCATCGAATAAATATTGGAGGGCATTTGCCTTGGATATTGCGACGGACAACCGTCAGAGGCAGTGCAGTTTTTTTTTTTGGGTAAAATGGTAAAAGAAATTTGCACGGCAGACAAGCAGAGTATGAAGTGTAGAATAATATAAAGAAATTTGCTGGCCGAGCACGGAAGACAAGTGAAGAAATTTGCACGGAAGACAAGGAAATCTATTTTGCTAAGTCATATATGCATGAAGTGTAGAATAATATATATATATATATATATATGTACTCCCTCTGCTTGTTTTCTTTTTTTTTTTTTTAATGGAGTGCAATCTCCTCTAATTGGTTTTCTGTAACTTTTTTTGGTGCAATCTTTGTTCGTAATTGCACGATGCATGTGATCTCTTTCAAACTCTCCTCTCTCTATCTTCTTCTTCCCTTTTAATCTTTTTATGGGGTCGGGGGTGTGATTGCCAGTGCGTGGGAGGCTAGCTGGCCGGAAAAGGTTCTCTCTCTCCCCCCGGCCGCCCGGGGGCCCCGCGGGGGAAATCATTCAGGGCTTTTCGGTGACCAAAACTTAGAAAAAGTGAGAAATAGAGGTCACTTTTCCTTGTTTGAAAAATCAATTAAAAATAATTAAAATAATTCATTAAAATGGTACAAAACAAGTAGTTTCAATAGTTTTGGTCAAGAAATAGCACAAAAAATTGATACATGTTAAAAAAAAAGAGAAAAAGTAGGTAATTTTTTATAATTTTTTATAACTTTTTATAAAAGTTTGTAAAAATTAAATATTAAAAATAAACGCACGTAAAATAAAAATGATAAAAGTTGTTAAAGTAAATAAATATTTATAACTTTTTGTAACTTTTAATAATTTTTAACCCAAGTAAACAAGACCTCAATTAACGGAAATAAGTACATCTAAAATGAGGCCAACTCCTAATAAAATTACATTTAAGCCATATGAAACATTAGTCTAGGTTGCATTTGTATTTATAAATTTAATATTAATTATTTACAAAAAATTTACTAAAATTTAATTTTATTTATCTATATAAGATTTCATTATGGATGTGATGTGAATAATTTAATATAAAGAGTTACAATTAATTTAAAATCATTATAAGAAATTAATTATTTAAAATTTTTCGTAATAGTGACACCACTACTTCTATAGCAATTATTAAAAACTTTTTTGATGTATTATTATATAAAATTAACTCCTACAATTATATTTTGATATTATTTAATTTTAAATCTGTTAATCTAAAATTTCTAGTTATTCAGACAGAGATTTGCATTGATGTAATAAATGTCCTCAAAACCAAGTAATTTAATCAGCGAAACTATTAATTATGCTCTAGCCAGACATCAACGACATAATTTGATTCCCTTAAGGTATGAATTAAGATACATTAGCCGAATAATTAAGGTGTCATTTAGTTCATTTTATTTATTTTTTGTTTTGAGTTTATATTTTATTTTATACATTTGAAAATATAGAAAATAGTTCAAAACTTATTTGATTACTTATATTTTCAAATTTTGTTTTAAAAAACTGAAAATGAGTTTACACATAAAATAAAAAATAATAAATTAAAAGTGGTTTTGAGAGTTTTTAATTCAAAATAAGAAAAATAAAATATTTTTTATTTTTTCGTTTTGAAATTTTTAACATATAATAAGCAACGAAATTGATCTGCAAGCCATCGTATATACATCAAAAAGTTCACAAGCCTACGCCCGGAGAAGACATGTACGGGAAAGCAGCCTCCCTTTGGTCAGCAGACGAAGAAGCCGATCCCGCAAGGTATGCATTTTCGGATTTTGCTGCAAGACATGCCTCAGACTTGCTAATGTAATGGATTAGAATTCCTCTAATTGAGCCACTAAAACCGCTAGTCCTTTTCATAGGATTTAGTATAATCCGGCACAGGAAATCTCAAAGCTACAGCTAACCTCACGAAGATCAGGAGAAGATTCTAATTCCAGGCACTCTACTTTTTATAAGTCATTTATAAAATGACTTGGACTCGATCCAACATTAGGATGACCTGAGCATATCAACAATCTAATCACGACTTCGTGACCGGAAAAACGAGAGTTAGAATTCGACAAAGGTCCCAATAAAAAACAGAGAAATAAATTAAATACCACCTAATTTGTTTCAAAAATCAATGGCCATGCAAATCTGCGTGAGCCGTCCACGGTCAATATATCTTAAGATTTTGTAATCCATTTAATAGCATTACTGCTGGAGCCAGCTGAATCAATCATTATCACCTTCATTGGTGCGCAATGGGTAGTTCGGAGCAGATGTTGAAAGCTTTCCAAAAAGGCGCTTTCTCTCTCTCTCTCTCATGTCAGTCCGAGTGACAAAAACATAAAGGAAAAAAGGTTCCAATAAAGCTTTCAGAAACTCTTGATGAGTTCAGAAGTTTCGTATGACCTCTTCGAGTTCCTACGCAGTGCTCTTACATTTCTCAAGCAACCGCGAAGCTATTTCTAGTTCATAACCCTTTGTTCAAATATTATATATATGTATATCCAAATGATATTCAAACATGCAACATTTTGAAGGAATTCTGCTAATTAAATGGTACGTGGAACAGATTCTAATTATATATTTTGGTTCTATAAATTGGTTGATTCCAATGTCCCAAATGACATTAAAAAATGTTATTGCACCAAAATAAAAATAAATTAATAAATAAAATGATGTGAGGATGAAATATTGTAATAACACTATACTTTTGTGATTCAATATTTGAAAATGAGAGCCTTACAAAATTTTACACTTAAAATAAAAAAAAAAAATTGCGAATCACAATTTTTCATTTAAATTTCAATATGTATATATAAATAGGTGAGAATATTGAGAGCAATTGCGAAGTAAATGAGTTAGCCTCAATTAATTGAAGGTTACAGTTGTGGGACAGAAATGTCAAGTCTTCACAAGCTTATATAATTGATTATGATACTTTGTGGTATACATTAGTGACGAAGCGCAAGGGAGCAATTACAAGGAAAGCCAGAGAAGTACTGCGGAGAGTTCATGGTACTTCCCAAAACATTTCTTGGTTGTTTCCTAGCTAGCCATTCCACCACATGATCATCACCTGTCTCAAAAACAAATGTTATATACAACAACTGATCTGAAATTGAATCTCGCCAACCCACACATAAACTTTCCACTTAACATTTCTTGGATGTTTCCTAGGCCATGTGCTCCTGCCAAGAAAAAATGAGATAAGTTGTGAATTTATAATTCGTTTAGTGAAATAAAAATAAATAATTTTTAAAATTTTTTTAAAAAAATCAACAAATCAAACGGAGCATGTATTTCCACAATTTGCATGTATAGTTTGTGGTTGAGACATCAAAACACACCAATAATTACAAAATGTTATCAACTTTATTTAATTTTTTACAATTAAATTTCACGACATGTCACCTTTATTCCAATTTTTTTTTTCTTTTTTTATTTATTTTTTGGTCATTCAAACACCACCACAAACTTATGTACTGGTGATAAAGATGTTTCTTGACTATTAATTTTGAATTACTTTTTTTGTGGACATTAATTTTATTATATATATATATATATATATTATACTAATGATAGAAACAAAATAAAATGATAAAAGATGCACGCCCGAAACAAGTGTAATGTATTTGTTGCAGTTCCACAAAAGGTTACACTTGGATTAACGATTCGTAATTCAAAAAAAGAAAATTACTCGTTTTGTTTGATTTGTGACCAAAAATGTATCGAGCAAAAGTACCGATTATGACAAATTAAAAATAATTAAATCAAAAACTAGTTTATTTGGGATGAATGATTTTTATTTTCCTAAATTTTCCAATCGACTCTAATTATAAATGTGAATTATGCATCATTTCACGGTATGTTTAGCATCTGTTAGAAAACTCTAATTTTTTTTGCATGTTTAGGCATCTGTTAGAAAAATTTAATTTTTTTGGACTTTTAATTTTTTTTCAACTTTCTCTAACTTTTTTATTTTTTTAAATTTCTTCATCTTCTAAAGTTTTACCAAAAAAAAAAAAAAAACTTCAAATTAACGAAAATTCCGTTTTTCTGGACCTCCGAAGGGGCTCTTAATTTGTCGACTCTTATGCTGTGAGACCGACCGATTTCTAACCCTAATTTGCCAAGTTGAATTATGTAAATCCATCAACGTTATTGCTTGATGGAGAAAATTTGAAAGAAGTCATTTTCTGCTACAAGGTTTATCTCAAGACTCTGAATTAGACTTTGAACTTAGTGCTTGCTAGCTATATATAACTATAGCGAAGAAATTGACAAAGTGATTACCACAGAGTCAATAGTTACCCCAGGTAATTTTCTCTAGACTTTTTTTTTAATTTTTTTTCCCCTCAGGTAGGTAAGTTTTTGGAACTTAAAAGACTTGTTGAGGTCATATATATGTAGGGGTGGCAAAATTGACCCAAACCCATCAACCCACCCAATTAAACTTATAATAAATAGGTTTGGGTCTTATTATTTTACTAATTGGGTTGTAATTGGGTAACTTATAAAATACCCATTTACAAATGGGTGCAAATGGGTTGTGAAACGGGACCTGTTAAAACACCCATTTAAGTTAAAAAAATTAGTTTAACCCCCTCTCTTTTTACACTGTTCTCTCTCTCTAGCAATATCTACAATAAATATATAATATATACATTACATATATATGATACGTGTATATATATATTCAGCGTATACAATAAATGTATAATATATACATTATATATAATTTATTTCTTCTTCCATTCTCTATTCTTATTCTCCCCCATACTCAATACAAATAACACGTGCCCATACATGCACACACGCACATACACACATACACGCATACACACGCGCGCGCTCATGCACATACACAAGCATACATGCCTACACACATGCACGTGCACACATACACACGCGCACGCGCGCACACATACACACATGCCTACGCACACGCGTGCGTGCGCACACGCATACATGCCTACATGTGCGCGCTCGAGCACATACATGCATACATGCCTACATATGCACGCGCGCGCACACACACGCATACATACCTACACACATGCGCGTGCGTACAGACACGCACGCGCGTGTAAACACATGCATACACACTTACGCGTGCGCGCGCACGGGGGCACACATGCACACACGCGTGTGGGCGCGCACACGCACACACACACGAGCTCGTGCGCGCACACGTACACACACGAACACCTGCACACACACGCACACATGCACACACACATACACACGCGCACGCGCACGCACACACATGCACACACCCCCCACACGCATACGTGCACGCATGCGCACAAAGAGAAAGAGAGTTGTTTATTTAAAATTGAATAAAAAATAAATCGGTGGTTCGTACAAATTTGAAATTAACTGAAAAATGTAAATATAATATATAATATTATATAATATGTATAATATTATATTAATTAAAATAAATAATGATGTATTTATATATATATACACATTAATTGAAATAAATTTTTAATTTTTTTTAAAAACTAAGTTGGGTCATAAGTAAATGGGTTGGATATGGGTTCATGGGTTTGATATAACCCATGTTCAACCCACCCATATCTAACCCACTTTTAAATGGATGGATTTGGGTTGCACCCATTTAATCTCTAACCCATTTAAACCCATCACTAACCCGCCCAACCCGCCTATTTTGCCACCCCTATATATATGTACATGCACGGTGAATTAAATTTTGTACACATTTAGGTTATAACTAGAAAATAGTGTACACGCAGAGTAAAAAATTGATAATTTTTGCGACCGCTTATGGCAATAATCAAGTGAGTGGTCACTAATAATTTGCGCTGATTATTTACGGCATTAAAACTTTCGAACAACCGCTTTTTGCGATCGCAAAAGTAGCGACCGTTTTTAGTGGTCACTAATACACTGACTTATCTAGGTAGGGAGTCTTCTCTTTTTCTTCCTCTCTCTTTTTCTTCTCCCTCTCTCTCTTTTCCCGCGCCCCTCGCCCTCTACCCCCACCTCCCCCCGCCAAA
This sequence comes from Vitellaria paradoxa, assembly GCA_019916065.1. Taxonomy (NCBI): domain Eukaryota; kingdom Viridiplantae; phylum Streptophyta; class Magnoliopsida; order Ericales; family Sapotaceae; genus Vitellaria; species Vitellaria paradoxa. The sequence goes on from CM034234.1 coordinate 9,157,745, forward strand.
AGACCACCGCCCCTCTGCCGAACGATTCAATTAAGTTAATATTGTAGTGATTATATTAAATTATAATATTAACAAAATAATAAAATTAGACAAATCAATAATATTATAAGAATAAATTACAATATTAAATTATAATATTAAATTTGGATGAAAACTTCTAAAATTCTCTAATACATTTTACACTCTTTGTATTTGATAAAACAGCTATAAATTTATATATTTCTACATATCACAATAATTTTTTACAAATTCGAATAAATTTTTTACAAATTCCAACAACATTCCACAAGCCCTAATAATTTTTCTACAAATTCAAAGAACTTTTTACATCTTTTAATAAATTCTGACATAAAACTATTCCGGTAGATCTAAAAAAATCGGTCAGACAGCTTTTCTCTTCAAAAAAATAATATAAAAGTAAAAAAACTTAACTGTTCATCTCTAATAATTTGATAATTGCATGTCAAACATTAAAAAAATTACCTAAACTAACATTTTTTATTATTTTTCATCGCAACAAACGCCCCCAACGTTGCTAATCAAGGAAAACAGATTAGTCAAAGGGGCATCACAAATTAACAGATGACATACGGAGTACATTGGATTTGGGCAACGAACTGTGAATGTGAGATTGAGAAAAATACTCATTAATTTATTTTATTTTTATTTTTTACATATTTTTTAACTAACAAAAAATTAATTAAAAATTAAAAAATTAAATTATTTATCTCATAGAATAAATAGTACTTAAGTAAATAGTAACTAAATAAAAAGTTTTTTAAAATGATAAAAAAAAATAGGAAAGAGTTAAATGAATATGCATGAAAAAAAAAGCATATGTAAAATTACTTAAATAACTCAAAATTTTTAAAAATTATTCATAAATCTCTTTTACACTGTGTTATTGGAAGAAATAAAAAAAAAAAAGTTTACCAAGTAGTTAATGTATATTTAATTTTTTTTTTTTTAAATTAAGATGCACAGTAGTACGGTATGGGGACACTATTAGAATCGGCCGACCCGATAAGGAAGGCAGGGCGAATAATAAATCCGACCTCTAAATAAACAACTTATTAATTTGTACTTTAACTTGAAAAATGTCATTCATCATTCTAACAAATTATTTCTTATATATTTTTAATATTTTATTTTTACTGAGCACGCTTGAGTACCGATTGATTAAAGTCAAGAAACTGAGCACGCTTGAGTACGAGCCATTTCGGTGTCCAACCCGTGGTTAAAGTATTATAAAAGTACAAAAAGATAGTAATGGTAACGAAGAATGTTTAAAGCAGAAAGTAAGAAAACGGTAATCGAAAGGCATTCTTCATTTCATACGGGTGCGTTTGAAGTTCCAAAAAAAATCAAAAAAAATTAATAGATGGGATTGATGTGATGTAAAAATGATAGGTGGTAAAATATGATTAGATGAATTTGAAAACTTTTAAAATTTTTTGAAGTTTTTTGATTTTATTTAAAGTTTCAAACGAGGCCTAAAGAAAAGGAAGAGGTAAGAAAACAAATAAGTATCAATTATACACGCTTTTCCGTAATATTTGAATAATGATCCTTCCTACTCTACAATATTTAACAATTATATTTATTCATTTTTTTTTAAATGTTGTTAGTATTGACTATTTTGTTAATTAAACCATTCAAAGTTAACAAAAAAATATTAAAATAATTAAAATTTTAGGGTTTTTTTTTTCTATTTTGCCTCTTTCTTTTTTCACATCTTTGTCATTTTTTAACAAAAATGTTTTTAAATTTTTTGTTTTTATTTTTTTTTTGAAATTTTTGTAAAAAAAAATTGATAAATATGTGAAAAAGTAGGAAAACAAGTTAAAATTTGGTTTTTTTTGATTTTTTTTAAAGTTTTAGTGGTTGATTTAATATAAGGAGGTTAATATTAATAACATTTTAAACTAATAAAGTAAGTATATTTTTTAAAAGTTGAGAGGTGTAAGTGTAATTATTCACCTGTTAAGGAGAAAGCAAGTGTAATTTACTTAATAAATAAATAAATTATAAAAAATTAAAAAGAAAGTAATGGAAAGGCGTTCTTCGTTTCATACTAAAGAAAAGAAAAAGGTGAGAAAATAAATACACAAATAGTTTAAGATTTGTCTACAAAAATGATAAGACTCAATTAAAAAAAAAAAAAATCGATCGCCTTTGAAAAAGGTGTAACGATGAAGACTTCAATTTATTTGGAAGAATCCCGCACTGTTACGTTGTCGTGATTGAAGACTCTGCATGAAATTTAGGCGCAAAAGAAATTTTCAAAAGAAAAGGAGGAAACGTCCTCATATTCATCCTGCGGATTCAACGGAGGACGGGAGGAGCCAAATTGGTATTTCTCTATTTTAAAACATTTTATATTAATTATTATAAATAATTATTTAAAAATATTGTAGCAATTTCTTATATACTCACCCCTGATTGGTCCAGTAGAGTGGGAGTCAAACCTAAGATTTGAGTGATATACCCAGGTCGCAGGTTCAATTCTCACCTAGAACGGTCAGGATTTAAGTGGGGGGTTGTGACGATGGGTTGCTGCGCTAGTTCCCCGAGATTTGTAACTCAGTGGGTAAAACTGCTGAATGCTTTCCCCCGTTACAAAAAAAAAAAAAATTTCTTATATTCAAAAAACTACATTTTATTATTATTATTATTATTAAAATAAGATAGGCGTAAAGAGACTGATGTAGATTTTATTTTATTTTATTTTATTTTTTATCTACTTTAAAGAGAAAAATATATAGGTTTTGAGTAATGCCCATCATATCCCCCCAAAAAAAAAGTGTCAATAGCCATATCTGTAGTCTAAAATTTCTAAAATACAGGAGGCTTTAACATTTTTTTTCCCTAACATAAAATTTAAATACTTAAAATTAAACCATACATGGCTAACTGGTTCGATTAATTACTAATAAAATAACCTTTTACAAATAACAATATAAAATTAAATATTCAAAGTAAAATAGCAATTGATCCAACGTCTTGATGCTAAAATAAGACATTTATCAATTTATTATTTTTTAATTTTAATTTCTTAAATTATATGTATTTTTTTTTTTTTACTTTTTAAGAGAGGGATTTTGAATTCCTATCCCTCTCTTTCTTTCTTTTCCTTTTTTTTTTTTTTTTAATGAGTATTCAATCTAAACACAAGTGGAAAAAAATTATACATCTAATAATACAAGCAAGACCAGGGATGGCCCAATATTTGTAGGGGTCTTACACGAATTTAATGACTAGGCTATTTTATTTTTATAAAAGTAAATTAAAGTTTTATTATTATATAAAATATTTTAATTTTTTATTTAAACAAATAATTTTTAACCGTTTATAGACATAAGATAACTTAATTATTAAAAGTTGATATACCCCTTTAAACAATAGTACATTGGGCAACAACTATATATTATGTAATTAATTTGAGATTAATAATCATTTCATATATATTTTTAATTGGATACTTCACTTTTAGAATTAAAATGAGAAAGGATACTTTGTTATCGGTGAGAATAAAAAGAAAAAGGGTCTATTTAAATAATTTTTTTTTATAGATATACTATAGATGGGTTGTTTGTACAAATTAATATAAATTTCAAAACTATCTAAAATTAATATAAGTATTAAAATTAAAAAAATATATAAAATTAGAATAACTTAATATATTTATCAATATAGAGTCCGATCAGAAACGTTACTTTTAATATAATTTTTGTTACTTTTATAACAAAAGTTATTAGTTAAAATTTTTTGTGCATTTGATAAAACAAGTAGGAGCTTTTACCATATTTTTGTAAATTTTGTGTGTTTGTTAAAATTTTTTGATAATTTTTAACAATTTTTAGTAATTTTTGATAATTTTTGTGTATTTGGTAAAAATTTTAGTAAATTTTGAGTTAACAAATTATTGTAGGATGTAACAAAATAAAAAAATGATAAAAATTAATGTTTTGTCAAACACCAACTTCACAACTTTTGGTTGATTTATGTACAAGACTGTGCTTCCAAACGAGGGTGTATATATAATCAAACCAAATCAAACCAAGCCTTTTCTCACTAGGTGGGGTCGGCTATATGGGGGAAAAAAATTAACCTATTGTTAATTAGCTATAAAGCCAAACTCATCGCAAAGTTGATCTTTCACGTGGGCATTCGGCCAAGATCCGTACTTCAACGTCAAATATCTCGTAGATTTGGATGAAGTATGCACTATTTTTGTTGGCTCAGTATTAGTTTTTTTGTTTATGGGAATTTAGTAGTTTAAATTACCCCCAACCTATAACATCATACGCAATTTATCGGGAATTGTAATAAAATTTTAAGTTATAAAAAAAATCATATATAAAAAAAAGAACTACCAGATATTTTTTTAATCTAAACAAAGCCTATATTGAATAATTTCAAATTATTAGGAAAATTAGGGGACGAGCACCGGAATGCATAAACATATAAACACAGGCACCGCGGATTGACTAATTCAACGAGAGTCTGGTACGGAAGCAAATAATTAAAGGGGCAAAGATAATCTCCACACAGCCGTGTGCGTGGAAGTTTCCAGGCAACTCGTTTCACTCGGCTCCAAACCCTTTTTCTCATTTCACTCGGCTAGCTCTCTCTCTCTCTCTCTCTCTTTGCCTCACACAAAAACAAAACCAAAATTGCTCTCCTCCGGACCCCTATAAATACAACACCAAAACCAACGTAAGATAGTGGAAATTAAAGACAAACTTGACTCGCAAGTTATAAATATAAATATAATATGTATCAAAAGTATATATATATGTATGGTATGTAACTACATGAATTAGAAGGAAATTCAGCAGGAGGAGAGGAAGGGACTGATTGAGGAATGGGGGATCTACCACCAGGGTTTAGATTTTTCCCAACTGAAGAAGAGCTGGTTTCGTTCTATCTGCAGAACAAGCTTGAGGGAACCAGACAAGACCTTGACCGGGTTATACCTGTCCTTTACATTTACGACTTCAATCCTTGGGATCTCCCTCGTAAGTTTCGTTAGTTTAATTAATTGTACTCTCACCTTTCAATCTCACTACTCTAACTTTTTTCTGTTTTTTGATAATTTCTAATCTGGGTTTTCAAGAAATGATTGCATCCTTTTCTTACTTTCCTTTCTTGATTTTTGGTTCTCTCCTTCTACATATATTCGCAACACCGTAATTCTCTTTTGTGGCGATCTCAAGTTCATTTTCTCACTCGCCTTCGCTTTCTTTCTGAATCATACTATCTTCTCTTGGATTCTTTTCTATAATTTCTTGTTTACAAGCAAGGAACAAATTTCTTTAGCCAATTGATTTGAAGATCCTGATTTTTTTTTTTTTTGTCATTTAATCAAGCACAAGTCTGGAAATCCGACCACAAAATTAAGATGATCAGACTTGGAATATAATTAATGTAGCCTCCAAGTAAAATGTTTTTTCTTTTTTCCAAAAATGATTTTAAAATTTCAGAAAACATTTGGGCAACGTTAACGAAGTTGAGATTGTTTTTTTTTTTTTTTTTTGGGTGTGGTGGAGTTGTTTTGGTCGGCAATCCTCCTCTTTTCTTTGCACCTATAGTTTCTCAATAATTTTTTTTCCTTTTTTTGGAAAAAAATAAAAATAAGAATTTGTTGTTTTATTGGAGCGCAGAATATGCAGGAGAGCGGTGTCGTGGAGACCCGGAGCAGTGTTTTTTCTTCATCCCTCGGCAAGAGAAAGAAGCGAGAGGAGGAAGACCGAACCGGCTCACCACATCGGGTTACTGGAAAGCAACCGGTTCACCAGGTTGCGTTTACTCTTCCCAGGACCGAGTTATCGGTATGAAGAGAACTATGGTGTTCTACAAAGGAAGAGCTCCGACCGGGAAAAAAACCGAATGGAAAATGAACGAGTACAGGGCCATTGAAGGAGAAGCTTCCTCATCCTCAGCTAGTGAAATTCCAAAGGTGTGATTGTCATCATGATAATTTCTCTTCTCTCTTATTTAATTAGTACTTCCTTCATTGAGGGTGCTACCTGGTGAGTCTGTGACTGTCATCATGACAATTTTTCCTTTTTCTTGTTTAGTACTTCCTTAATTGAGGGCAGTGATAGCTAATATACAACTCAGGTGGGTGAGTCTACGTACTGTTATTAAGGTTAATACTACCAAATAATCTTTCAGATTACTAAGATGTAACTTCATAAATTGCCCCTCTATCTCCAGAGAACCGAGGGAGTCTCCTGGTTCTCCTTAACCTAGTTTTATTTGATAACATATATAGAACAAGTTGACTTTTTTTTCTTTTTTTTTTTCTCTTCTTTATATGATTTTTTTTTAAATAAAATTTGATTTCGTTTTATTTTTTGAACGATTTTAGGCGCATATTATTGCATACATTAAAAAATTAAAATAAGGGAACAGACTTGTTGGGAAAAAAATGATTCTATTTACTTATACATGAGTTCTTCTATGTTAAATATTTTATTTATTATTCTTTTTATAAATAAGAAGAACCTGGCTAAAGATACCATCAACAAAAGAAAATCGTATAAGACAGAAAATTTTAAATAAGAAAATAAAAAAAAGGACGAAGAAAAAAGGAGAAGTTACTCAATCTTCAATCTTCAATGTTACCAAATAAGCAAACATCTGAACCATGATGACATAGTTTGAAGTTTTAAAGTACTTCATGATCATTTTGATAGAGAAGAAAGCTTCCCCCAGCACTCGTAAGTCGGAATATATATATATATATATATAGAGAAAGAGAGAGAGAGGAGAGGAGGTTATTTTAAATCATAATAAAAGTCATATGCAGAAAGGCCTTGTGGTGCACTAACTTAACATCATCAATATATATATATATATATGTTGAGTAAGATTACACCTAAATAAAAGTAATAAAAATGTTCACTCCTTCAGGTCTGATTCTTATATATATATATATGTTTTTCATATCATATACATACACATATATAATTTTGCAGTTGAGACAAGAGTTTAGTTTGTGCCGAGTCTACAAAAAGTCAAAGAACTTGCGTGCATTTGACAGACGGCCATCAGCTGCAGCAGTATTGCCGCATGATGATCAGGTGATGGTTCGGCAACCTTTTCAACATGGTCATGGCCCAACAACTCCTCATCAGAGCCGTCCGATGCTGATGGGGAGGACAAGCTCGCCAGAGAGCTCCTCATCAGGAGACCAAGCTAATCCTTCTCAAACCACCGGGGGAGGTGATAACTGGGACATGTCTGTTGAAAATGAGCCCTTGTGGGATTGGGAACAGCTGAATTGGTTTAATTAATTTCATGACAACTATTCCGATCGAATAAATATTGGAGGGCATTTGCCTTAGATATTGCAAAGGACAACCATCAGAGGCAGTGCAGTTTTCTTTTTTTTTGGGGGGGGGGGGGTAAAATGGTAGAAGAATTTGCACGGAAGACAAGCAGAGAGTTAGGAAATCTATTTTGCTAAGTCATATACGTATGAAGTGTAGAATAATATATGTGTGTGTGTGTACTCCTCTGGGATTTTTCCTTTTTTTTTTTTTAATGGAGTGCAATCTTTGTCTCCTCGAATTGGTTTTCTGTTACTTTTTTGGTGCAATCTTTGCTCGTAATTGCACGAAGTATGAGATCTCTTTCTCACTCTCTCCTCTCTATCTTCTTTTTCTCTTTTGATCTTTTTATAGGGTTGGGGGTGTGGTTGCCAGTGCAAAAGGAGGCTAGGTGGCGGGGAAAGGTTCTCTCTCTCTCTCTCCAGGGTAATTGGACGAGTAAAAGCAACCAAAAGAAGAAAAAAAAATGAGAAACTCATTTTTTTAGTATTGGGAAGATCAACTAAAAGTGATTAAATAATTCATTGTAATGGTGTAAAATAAGCTGTTTCAATAATTTTGATTAAAAAATAGTATAAAAAGTTGATAAATATTAAAAAATAAAAAAATTAACTTTTTGTAATTTTTTGTAAAAATTAAATTTTGAAAATAAATACATAAAAAATAAAAATGACAAAAATTAGTAAAAATTAAAAAATATTTGTCACTTTTTGTAATTTTCGGGGATTCTTGACCTAACCAAACAAGGCCTCAATTAGCGGAAATTAGTACATCCAAAATGAGGCCAACTCCTAATAAAATTACATTAAAGCCATATGAAACATTAAACTAAGTTATATTTGTATTTATAAATTTAAAATTAAAAAGTTTACTGTTTATTATTTACAAAAAAAAATTGCTAAAATATAATTTTATTCATATAAGATTTCATTATGGATGTGATGTGAATAATTTAATATAATGAATTATAATAAATTTAAAATTATTATAAAAAATTAATTATTTAAAATTTTTCGCAATAGTGACTCGTCATTTTATAAAGTAGTGACACCACTATTTCTATAGCAATTATTAAAAATTTTTTTGATGTATTATTATAAAAAAGTAACTCCCACAATTATATTTTGATATAATTTAATTTTAAATCTATTAATCTAAAATTTCTAGTTATTCAGACAGGGATTAGCATTGATGTAATAATGTCCTCAAATCAAGTTATTTGATCAGTGAAACGATTAATTATGCTCTAGCCCCACATCAACGACATAATTTGATTCTCTTAAGGTATGAATGAAGATACATTAGCCGAATAATTAAGGTGTCATTAAATTTATTTTTTTTTTATTTTTTGTCACTAGTTTTTGTTTTTTAGTTTATGTTTTGAGCTTATTTGTTATTTTGTGCTTTAGAAATTTTGGAAATTAAAAAAAAAAAAAAAAACAGCTCAAAACTCCTCTGTTACTTGTATTATCAAATTTTATTTTAAAAAATAGAAAATAGAAAATAGATTTATAGATGAAATAAAAAATGACAAAAAATTATTTGAGAGTTTTAATTTAAAAAAATAAAGTATTTTCTATTTTATCATTTTAAAATTTTTAATACATAAAATAAAAATAAAAAAATAAACTAAACACCACTTAATTTGTTTCAAAAATCAATGGGCATGCAACTCTTGATGAGCCGTCCATGGTCTATGTATCTTTAGATTTTGTAATCCATTTAATAGCATCACTGGTGGAGCCAGCTGAATCAATCATTATCACCTTCATTGGTGCACAATGGGGTAGTTCGGGGCAGATGTTGAAAGCTTTCCATAAAGGCTCTCTCTCTCTCTCTCTCTCTCTCTCTCTCTCTCTCTCTCTCTCAAGTCAGTCCGAGTGATAAAAGCATAAAGGAAAAAAAGGTTTTAATAAAGCTTTCAGAAACTCTTGATGAGTTCAGAAGTTTCGTATGGCCTCTTCGAGTTCCTACGCAGTGCTCTTACATTTCTCAAACAACTGCGATGCTATTTCTAGTTCATAACCCTTTGTTCAAATATATATTTGTATATCCAAATGATATTCAACCATGCAACATTTTGAAGGAGTTCTGCTAATTAAATGATATTCCAATTATATATTTTGGTTCTATAAACTGGTTGATTCCAATGTCCCAAATGACATTAAAAAATGTTATTGCACAAAAAAAAAAAAAAAATAAATTAATAAATAAAATGATGTGAGGATGAAATATTGTAATAACACTATACTTTGTGATTTAATATTTGAAAATGAGAGCCTTACAAAATTTTACACTTAGAATAAAAAAAAAAATTAAGAATCATAATTTTTCATTTAAATTTCAATATATATATATAGAGAGAGAGAGGTGAGAATATTGAGAGCAATTGCGAAGTAAATGAGTTTGCCTTAATTAATTGAAGGTTACAGTTATGGGACAGAAATGTCAAGTCTTCACTAGCTTATATAATTGATTATGATACTTTGTGGTATACATTAGTGACGAAGCGTTGGGGAGCAATTACAAGGAAAGCCAGAGATGTACCGTGGAGATTTCATGGTACTTCCCAAAACATTTCTTGGTTGTTTCCTAGCTAGCTATTCCACCACATGATCATCATCTGTCTTAAAAACAAATGTTATATACAACTGGTCAGAAATTGAATACCGCCAAACCACACATAAACTTTCCACTTAACATTTCTTGGATGTTTCCTAGGCATTTCTCCTTAACTTGACTTTTAAGTACTCTCTGAAAGCACCGCATGTGCTCCTGCCAAGAAATATGTCATAATATGTGTTTGGCGTGCTAAAAATAGACAATGTGAGGTATTTTGTGAATTCATAATTCTTTTAATTACATTTAAAATAAGTAATTTTTAAAGATTTTTAAAAAAAATCAGCAAATCAAATGTAACATATATATATTTTCACTATTTGCATGTATAGTTGTTGGTTGAGACACTAAAATACACTGAAAGTTACAAAAAGTTATTAATTTTATTCAATTTTCTATAATTAAACTTTACTACGTGTCACTTTTATACTAATTTTTTTTTTTTTTTTTTTTTTTTTCTTGTCATTCAAACACAACCATAAGCTTATATACTTGTGATAAAGATGTTTCTTGACTGCTAAATTTGAATTACTTTTTTTTATGGATTTTAATTTTATTAAAATGAAAAAAGATGCACGCGCGAAACAAGTAGTGTAATGTATTTGTTGCAGTTCCACAAAAGGTTACACTTGGATTAACGATTCGTAATTCAAAAAATCAAAAGAAGGAGATTGGAATTTAAAACTACTTATTTTATTTAAAATTATGTATCGAGCAAAAGTACCAAATATGACAAATTAAAATAATTAAATCAAAAACTAGTTTGTTTGTGATAAATGATTTTTATTTTCCTAAATTTTCTAATCAACTCTGATTATAAATGTAAAATTTATATCAATTCAGGACATATTTAGCATCTGTCGGAGAACTCCAATTTTTTAGACATCTAACTGTTTTTAACTTTCTCTATTTTTTTTTATTTTTTTTAAATTTCTTCATCTTTTAAAGTTTTACCAAACATTAAAAAAAAAATCTTCAAATTATCAAATATTCCATTTTTCTGGACCTCCAAAGGTGCTCTTAATCTATCGACTCTTATGCTGTGAGACCGAAAGATTTCTAACCCTAATATGCCAAGTTGAATTCTGCAAATCCATCAATGTTATTGCCTGATAGAGAAATTTTGAAAGAAGTCATTTTCTGCTACAAGGTTTACCTCAAGACCCTGAATTAGACTTTGAACTTAATGCTAGCTAGCTATACATAACTATAGCGAAGAAATTGACAAAGTGATTATCACAGAGTCAATAGTTGTTGGAATTCATGGTTTTAACTATGAATTTTTATTGACTTTAAGCCAATATTTATAAGAGTTCCATATATTATTAATTATGGATCAAATGTGGAATTAATATAATTATGTAAGAATATTAATTCCATGAATTCACATGTTCAAAATCATGAATTATGTGAATGAAAATAGGCTTCAAAGTGAGGACCAAAGTGGGCCTGAATAAATTTTGGGCTCAATTAATCTTATTTTGGATTTTGGGCTTAAATAATTTTTTGGCCCATTAACTTAATCTAACTATTAACCCGGTTCAATTATTATTTCCAAAACTACGTCGTTTTGGAGTGTCCCTTCTTTAACAGACATGTCTGTTCTATGAACAGATGCCCCTCTTCATGAATGGTGGTGTCTATTCTTCCAATAGACATGGCTAATGGCTAATTATTTAAACATTCATCCTTGCATAAAAAATGGGTTGGATTTTTTGCATTAAAATTCTTTTGCATAAGAAAATTTCATTTGCATACAAAGAGTGCAAGCAAAGTATTGGTTCGTAAGAACACACAAATTGTCGCTTCCTTTTGTGTGTATGTGTGATCATTCTATCCTGGGAAACTGACGTTCGTTAAAACCAGAAGCCTTGTGGGGGGCGAATTCAGTCTTAAGGAGATAGTGTCCAACACTAGGCTTGATCAGTGAATTCGATTTTCTACACAAAATTGTAAGTTCAATTTAATGATATTTAATTTTCTCAAAACAGTGACTGAATTTGACTAATTTTTCCAACAATCTTAAGACTGAATTCTTCTTTGTCTTTTCCAGTTACTGTTTTTCTGGGAAAAATCTGTCTGCCTCTGTTTAAAAAAAAAAATTAATTTTGTGTTATTTAAATTTTCTGTTAATTTTCGATAGTTGTGCACTGCTTCGAATAACCTGTGTGCAATTCATTTGCCGTTTCGATTTCGAGTATCTCGTGTGATTACTTTCTTTAATTTTCTGGTGCAATCTCCAATTTGTTTCTTATAAAGATCACTGCACAAATCTCGCATGATGTCTTAGTTTGATTCTTTGAATTTTAATTGTGTAAATTCTTAAGTTTAATATTACTGCAAAATTTGTCTTTTCTTCAATTTTCGGTTTTTGGGAATTTTCTAAAAAAGGTTATAAAATTTTTTTTTTATTTTGCCGCCTTGCTGCATTGTTCCTGTGTTGTTTATTTAAACAATTGGAAACTCACATTGCCCAGCGTGATTATTACTTAACACAGTTTCGGGGCGGTATTCTACATTGTAATTAGTCCGTTGTGGTTTCTCTGCACATACAAGTTTTTTTCTGTACATAATCACTCAGCAGAATTTTAAAAAACATTTTTTAAGATCTGTATCTTACATTAGAAATTGTAATTTTTCTGCATTATACTGCTGCACAGTAATAATATTTGCATTGTGTTTACATTATGTAATGCTGTGATTTTCGCAATATATATTTTCTGGGCAGTTTCTGCGTAGAAAATTTCCTAATACAAGTCTTTGAAGTGTTCTTTTACAGAACGTATTCCTGTAGAAAAAAAAATAGAATTGTTAATGCACAAATTTTTTTTTTCTACTAAACAGAGAATTAAAATTCTATTTTAACCTGTTTGATTCTATAAATATTGCGACCTTGTGAAATTTTTCCTTTGTGCAAATTTTTCATTGCGTAATTTTCTGTACTTTTAAATTATTTTTCCAAAGTGGAATATTTTAGATTAAAATTTTAATTTGTCAATTTTTTTTAGATTTGAAAATGACAAGTGAGACGGTAAATTCTGTTACTGTCCCGGCGGCAATACCGGTCACTGCTCCTAATGTGCCAATGGGCCATGGTGAGAAGCCAGAAAAATTCAGTGGTTGCAGATTTTAAAAGATGGCAACAAAAAATGTTATTTTATCTCACCACACTGAATTTGGAAAAGTTTCTTAAGGAAGATGTGCCACATTTGGATGAGAATGAGACTGACAGTCATGTTGTGGCAGCGATTGAGGCATGGAAACATGCTGATTTTTTGTGTCGTAATTATATCCTCAATGGATTGGATAACATGTTATATAATGTGTATAGTCCAATAAAAAACGTATAAGGAACTCTGGGAATCTTTAGACAAAAAGTACAAGACAGAAGCTGATGGCTCGAAGAAATTCATAGTGGGCAAATTTCTTGAGTACAAAATGATTGATTCAAAAAGTGTAATTAATCAAGTTCAAGATCTCCAAGTAATCATACATGAGATACATGCTGAGGGGATGATAATCAAGTGAATCATTCCAAGTTGCTGCAATAATTGAGAAACTACCACCATCTTGGAAAGAATTCAAAAATTACCTTAAGCATAAACGTAAAGAGATGAAACTTGAAGATCTTATGTGAGATTGAGGATAGAGGAAGATTAACCGCAATTCTGATAAGAAAAGTGGATATCAGCACATGGTGTCCAAGGCTAATGTGATAGAGCAAGTGAAACATACCAATAGTAAGAAAAGGAAGTACACTAGAGAAAAGCTCAAAAAACTGGCAGCTTATAAGGTTTCAAGGAAAATGCTATGTTTGTGAGAAACCTGGCCATCGAGCAAAAGACTGTCGCATACGAAAAGTTCAAAGAGCCTTCCAAGAAAAGGAAGACAACAAATCAAGCTAATATAACTGAAGTGGAGAGTCATATGGATGATATGCATCTTCAGCAGTAGTCTCTGAAGTGAACCTGATTGGAAGTAATCCAAAGGAATGGTAGGTGGACACTGGAGCCACTCGTCACATTTGCACCAACAGGTGGATGTTTCACATCATTACCAAGCTGTGGAAGGGGAACAATTATATATGGGTAATTCAGCAACCTCCAAGGTTGAAGGACAAGGAAAGATTGTGCTGAAAATGACTTCAGGAAAGGAGTTTACTCTTAATGATGTACTTCATGTGCCTGATATTCGTAAGAATTTGGTTTCAGGGTCAGTATTGAGCAAGAAAGAGTTTAGACTAGTATTTGAGTCTGATAAATTTGTACTGACTAAAATGGTATGTATGTTGGAAAGGGGTACATGTGTGATTGCCTCTTCAAACTAAATGAATGACTGTTGTACCAAAGATTAATAATAATTATCTTCTGCTTACTTGCTTGAGCCTGGTGAATGTTTGGCATGGTAGATTAGGACATGTGAATTTTGGCACTTTAAGAAGATTAATGAATTTAAATATTTTGCCAAAATTTAATATTAACATGGAACATAAGTGTGAAAACTTGTGTTGAAGCCAAATTGGCTAAAGCTTCTTTTCACTCAATTGAAAGAAGCACTGAACCTCTAGAATTAATTCACACAGATATTTGTGATTAAAGTATGTTCAACTAGAGGTGGTAAAAAGTATTTTATTACTTTTTATCGATGATTGTACAAGATACTGTTATGTATATTTGCTAAGAAGCAAGATGAAGCATTAGACATGTTTGTACAATATAAAAATGAAGTTGAGAACCAACTTAGCAAGAAAATTAAAATGCTAAGAAGTGATAGAGGTAGTGAATATGACTCACCATTTGCACAAATTTGTGCTGAACATGGCATTATTCATCAAACAACTGCACCTTACGCACCTCAGCAAAATTGGTATTGCTGAACGTAAGAATAGAACTTTTAAAGAAATGATGAATGCTATGTAATAAGTTCTGGTTCACCTCAAAATTTGTGGGGGGAAGCTTTGCTTTCCGCAAATTATGTTCTCAACAAACTACCCCATAAAAAATTGAACAAAACTCCTTATGAATTATAGAAAGGTCGAGAACCTACCTATAAATTCTTAAGAGTGTGGGGGTGTTTAGCTAAGGTTGCAATTCCAACTCCTAAAAGGACTAAAATTGGACCTAAAACTATGGATTGTATATTCATTGGATATGCTCATAACAGTAGTGCATATCGGTTCTTGTACATAAATCTAATAATTCTGAGATACATGAGAATACCATTATTGAGTCTAGGAATGCATCATTCTTTGAAAATATATTTCCTTATAAACCTACACAGGAAGTAAGTTCCCTCAAAAGAACTTATGAATGTGTTGCTAGAAATGAGAAAGACGGAAGGTTTTTGGAAAAAAGAAATGAAGATGAACCTAGACGAAGTAAACGAGCAAGGACTAACAAAACCTTTGGTCCTGATTTTCTAACATTTTTTGTTAGAAAAGGAACCTCAAAGTTTAAGGAAGCAATGTCTACTCCTGAAACTCCTTTATGGAAAGAAGCCATTGACAGTGAAATTGAATACTATCATCAGTAACCATACTTGGGAGCTGGTGGACCTTCCACCAGGGAGTAAACCCTTAGGTTATAAATGGATCTTCAAGAGGAAGATGAAAGCTGATGGATCCATTGATAAATACAAGGCAAGACTTGTAGTCAAAGGCTTATAAACAAAAGGAGGGAGTAGATTATTTTGACACATATTCACCTGTTACAAAAATAACATCCATTCGCATGTTAATTACTTTTGCAGCATTGCATAACCTTGAAATACATCAAATGGATGTGAAAACGGCATTCTTGAATGGGGAATTAAATGAGGAATATATATGGAACAACCCGAAGGGTTTGTGGTTCCAGGTCAAGAAAATAAGGTATGTAAACTTGTTAAGTCACTTTATGGACTTAAACAAGCACCTAAACAATGGCATGAAAATTTGACAATGTTATGATATTAAATGGTTTTCACATTAATGAATGTGATAAATGTGTTTATGTGAAAAACATATCAAATGAATATGTCATTGTATGTCTAGTATGTGGATGATATGATTATCATAGGTAGCAATAATAACATCATTAAAGCTACTAAGAAAATGTTGGCTAGTACGTTCGACATGAAAGACTTAGGTGTTGCGGATGTCATACTTGGTGTTAAAATCATCAAACATCTGATAGATATGCTTTATCTCAATCACATTATATCAAGCAAATACTTGATAAATTTATTAGAGATGATAGCAATATTGCACGAACACCTATTGATATGAATCTTCATCTCACAAAGAATACTGGAATTGTATATCACAATTGGAATATTCTCGAATAATAGGCGAGTTTGATGTATCTCATGAACTGCACCTCGTCCTGATATTGCCTACTCAGTAAGTAAATTGAGTAGATACACTAGTAATCCAGGGGCAGACCACTGGAAAGCAATAGTTAGAGTACTTAGATATCTAAGATATACTTCTAACTATGGGTTTGCACTATACTAGATATCCAGCTGTAGTAGAAGGATGCAGTGATGCTACTGGATTTCTGACAGTAAAGACACCACCAAGTCTACTAGTGGCTATGTCTTTACCTTGGAGGTGCAGCTATTTCTTGGAAATCCTCTAAACAAACGTGTATAGCCAGATCTACTATGGAATCTGAGTTTATAACATTAGATAAGGCAGGAAAAGAAGCTGAGTGGCTTCGTAACTTTTTAGAGGATATGCTCATGTGGCCAAAACCTGTGTCCGCTATTTGCATACATTGTGATAGTCAATCAGCAATAGGAAGGGCACAGAATAATATGTATAACGGTAAGTCACGACATATACGTCGTAGACACAATACCGTAATGACAGTTGATCTCTAATAGAATAATGTCCATTGATTATATAAGATCAAAGGATAATATTGCTGATCCTTTAACTAAGGGCTTAACTAGAGATCAAGTGTATAATTCATCGAGGGGAATGGGTTTAAAGCCTATAAATTGAGAATCACCACAATGGCAACCCAACTAGTTGACTGGAGATCCCAAGATCTAGGTTCAAAGGGACAACCAAATTGTGGGGGTACTCGTTGAGATCACTAAGGAATTAACTCTTCTACCCTTCCTATGATGTACTGAATGGTGATGACCTGAACTGTGTTATAGGATAAGCTTTGCTTTTAATGATCCTTATATCTTGTAAATCCAAGTGGGGTATAACAGGATACTCTTAATAAGAGATCACCTATATTGAGTGTGAAGGGGCCGCTCTATGAGAATGGATGAGGCTACATTCTCTAGAGCATTCAATGAAATTACCAGGCATGTCCCAGGGCCAAAATGGACAGAATTAAAAGAACCAAACTTTGTTGGAAAGGTGCTGTGTGAATATATTGTCTTGGTTATACAACAAGCTGAACAGTTCAAGACATCAAGTTCACTGGTTAGCAAATAGACCTGATAATATCTCACTAGGGAAGGTTCAAAGCCAAAAGCTACCTATCCTGATACGGTAACTTTCCATTTGTACTCTCTGTCGAGTCTCAACATCTGCATCTGCATTTCAGCCATTTCATTCATGTGGGGGATTGTTGGAATTCATGGTTTTAACTATGAATTTTTATTGACTTAAGCAATATTTATAGGGTTCCATATATATTAATTATGGATCAAATGTGGAATTAATATAATTATGTAAGAATATAATTCCATGAATTCACATGTTCAAAACCATGAATTATATGAATGAAAATAGGCTTCAAAGTGAGGACCAAAGTGGGCCTGAATAAATTTTGGGCTCAATTAATCTTATTTTAGATTTTGAGCTTAAATAATTTTTTGGCCATTAACTTAATCTAACTATTAACCCGGTCCAATTATTATTTCCAAAACTACGTCGTTTTGGAGTGTCCTTCTTTAACAGACATGTCTGTTCTATGAACAGATGCCCCTCTTCATGAATGGTGGTGTCTATTCTTCCAATAGACATGGCTAATGGCTAATTATTTAAACATTCATCCTTGCATAAAAAGGGGGTTGGATTTTTTGCATTAAAAAATATTGCATACAAAATTCTTTTGCATAAGAAAATTTCATTTGCACAAAGAGTGCAAGCAAAGTATTGGTTCGTAAGAACACACAAATTGTCGCTTCCTTTTGTGTGTATGTGTGATCATTCTATCCTGGGAGACTGACGTCCGTTAAAACCAGAAGCCTTGTGGAGGCGAATGCAGTCTTAAGGAGATAGTGTCCAACACTACGGCTTGATCAGTGAATTTGATTTTCTGCACAAAATTGTAAGTTCAATTTAATGATATTTATTTTCTCAAAACAGTGACTGAATTTGACTAATTTTTCCAACAATAGTTTCCATGCATGTAATTTTCTCCAAAACTTTTTTTTTCTTCAGGTAGGTAAGTTTTTGGAACTTAAAAGACTTGTTTAAGTCATATATATGTACATGCACTGTCAATTAAATTTTTGTACATTTTTAAGTTATAACTAGAAAATAGTGTATTCGCGGAGTAAAAAATCGACTATATTTTTTGCGACCGCTTATAGCTGTCGGCAAGTGAGTGGTTGCTAATAATTCGCGCTGACTATTCGTCACATTAAAACTTGCAAGAAGTATATTAGCGACAATTTGGCGACTGCTTTTAGTGGTCGTTAATACACGGACTTATCTCGGGTAGAGAGTTTTCTCTTTTTTTCCCCCTTTCTCTTTTTTTTCTCCCTCTATCTTTTTTCCTCCCCCCTTCTCTATTCCTGCGCCCCCTACCCCCTGCTCTCGCCTTCCCCCGTCGGAAGACCACTGCCACTCCGTCGAATGAATCGATCAGGTGATCCCCCCATCCCCCTTCCTTCTCTCTCCTAAGCTAGCTTTATCTCTCTTTCTTTTATATATATATATAATTAACTTTTATTTTTTGTTTATTTTTTTAGTTTTGTTGAGTTTATTGTCGATCAACTTTTTCGTTCCTTTACATCTTCAAGTATGTTTGTGGAATCTATTTTGTTTGTTTTTGTTTATTTTTCCAGTTTTTTTGTTTAACCCTATAGCCTATTGTTTCTTGTGTTGGTTCTGGGTATTGAAATATGTTGGAATATGTTGAAATATCTTAGAAGATGCTATTTTGTTACTTTTTTTTTTAGCCACTATATTTTGCTATAACATTGTTGGAATATTTTTTGTTGTTGGAAAATGTTGTTTAATTTTTTTTGACACTATTTTGTTATGATGTTTATTTCTGCAATTTTGTTGCTGTTGTTTCAGGTTTGCAAAGATGGCTATTGGTATTTAATTTTTCTACTATTTTATTGTTTTTGGTGCTGTTATATTTGTAAAAATTACCTGCTATTTTTGTTTTGGGTATTTTAAATTAGTTAAGTTATGAAATTATAATAAAAAATTGTTTAAATTATAATATTAAATTAATAATATTATAACTAAACTTACAATGTTAAATAATACTATATATTAAATTAGTTAAATTATAATATTAAATTATAATAATAATATAACTAATTAAATTATAATAAATTAATTAATATTGTAGTAATTATATTAAATTATAATATTAACAAAATAATAATATTTAATTACTTAAATTAATAACTAATACACAAACCCCTAATCTTACATGGGCCCAATCTAATTCAATATTAATAATATAAGAAAACTAAGTAAAATAATAATATTATAACATTGTAATTAGTTAATTAACAATATTAATTTATAATATTTAATTAGTTAAATTAATAACTAATACACAAACCTTCATCTTACTTAGACCCAATCCAATATATTGGGTCCAATCCATTTCAATATTAATAATATAAGAAAATTAGGTAAAATAATATATTATAATATTATAATTACATAATTAATAATAATTTAATTAGTTAAATGAATAACTAATACACAAACTCCTAATCTACTTGGCCTCAATCTAATCCAATTCAATCCAATATTAATAATATCAGAAAATTAGATAAAATAATAATACTATAATATTATAGTTAGGTAATTAATTATAGTAAATTAATAATATTAAATTAGTTAAATTAATAGCCAATATACAAACCCCTAATCTAACTTGGGCCGAATCAAATATTTTTTTGGGCCCAACCCAATATCTTTCATCGACCCAATCCAATCAAATATTAATAATGTAAGAGAATTAGGTGAAATAATAATATCATAATAGTATAATTAGCTAATTAATAATTGTTGATTAATAATATTCAATTAGTTAAATTAATAGTTAATATACAAATCTCTAATCTTACTTGGACCCGATCCAATATCTTACTTGAGCTAATAAAATATCTTTTTTAGGCCTAATCCAATCAAATATTAATAAAATAAGGAAATTATGTAAAACAATAATATTATAATTAGCTAATTAATAATATTTGATTAATTAAATTAATAGCTAATATACAAACATCTAATCTTAATTTGGCCCAATCTAATTAATAATATTAAAATATCATAAGAATAATAAGAGTAATAGTAATAATAGTATTGAATAATATTAAAAACAGTAATAATAATAGTAGTGATAATATTTAATAATAAAAGTAGTAATAATATTAAATAATAATAGAAATAGTAATAATAATAGTAGTAGTAGTAATACCAATTATAAAAATAATGTTAGAAATAGTAATAATAATAGTAGTAATAATATTAAATATTAATAATAGAAATAGTAGTTATAATAATAGTAATAATATTAAATTATAATCTTACGATAGTACTATAATATATATTAAATAATAGTAATAGTATATTAAAAATAGTAATAATAATAGTAATAATATTAATTATAAGAAATAATGTTAAATTATAATCTTAGGAATAATATTATAAAACCCAACATATTGTTCTAAATAATAGTATAATAAATTACATGAGTGCAATTAAAATTATTACTTTGGCCCAATCCAATCTTATAATATTACTTGAGTTGATCTTATCAACCTAAATCCAATCCAAAAGAAACTTAAAACTGCTTTACTTTATTGTAAGTTAGGAAACAAACAAAAACTTAGAACTTGTTTACCTTATTTTAAATTAGGAAACAAACAAAATTTAGAACTATTTTACTTTATTCATTTGTAAGCATTAGTGAAACTTAGACCCATTTGAGAATCTTTTACGCCACCATTTGGTATCCTTAGGTAATGGATTAGGTTTTCGACTAGGTTCGTCTTTTTTCTGATGAACACGTAGGAAATGACGCACACAATTCTTGAATTGTCCAATTCAGATAAACAAAGTGTATGTATCCGATCGAGAGGTACATGAACACATTGAAAAAGTATGCACATAACAAAGTTCAACTGGAGGCATCCATACCAGAGATTATTTGATAGATGAGTACACCAATTTTTACATTGTATATCTTAACA
This sequence comes from Vitellaria paradoxa, assembly GCA_019916065.1. Lineage (NCBI taxonomy): Eukaryota > Viridiplantae > Streptophyta > Magnoliopsida > Ericales > Sapotaceae > Vitellaria > Vitellaria paradoxa. The sequence continues at coordinate 9,179,101 of CM034234.1, forward strand.
ATGATGTCCAAGCAAAATTAACCAGGCTAAAGCAGATAAATGAATGTTTTGTTGGGCAGGGCACGTTATTTGATCTCAACCACTTCAAGTGAATCCAAACTCATCGGTTTGTACTCTTCAACACCCAATCAGTTGTGCTATTGAATCAGTAAGTCATTTCTCCTTATAGAGAGTAATTGTGTAGCACTTGTAATAATTATTGTGCTTATGGGTAACACAATTTGATTTGCGTTGCAAGAGACACATAAATAAGCTGAAACGGACATGTCTTGCATAACAGATAGTCAAATTCAGAGATCCCATTATCAATTTTTTCATGACTGGTTTAAGAATTACGTACGTATTAAATATTTACATATACTTTTGCATGTCTTGTCACATTACTTTAAATTTCTATTCAACTAATATGTGAAAAACTATGTAACTTTAAATTTATGAAGCACTAGTGATCTTACTTTGACCAATGAAATGAACCAGTTAGCCGATGGTGCTTATACGATGACCCAACGTTATACAACTTACAACATCAATGGGTTTCGATTTCACAAACAGGTAGATGATAGGCACATTAAGCAAAATAGTGGTATTAGTTGTGCATCTGTTGACGATGATTACTACTATGCCTAATTGAACGATATTATTGAAGTCGTATATAATCGCAGTTTGAGATTTCTATTGTTCAAGTATGACTAGACCAATCTAATTCATGGGGTTAAAACTAATAAATACCAGTTCAAATTGGTAAACTTTAACAATTTGTTATACTGGGATGCACGAATACGACATAAACCCTACATACTGGGTCGATAACATAGCAAGTTTATTATGTCAGAGATTGAGTCAATCATAACTGGCAAATTATTGTTAAAATGTCAAGAAATGAGGTGTTTCAAATCGAATGCAATGAGGCAGATATTGATACATTTGCCCAATAAATTCTTGATGAGGATGCAATCGTTCAACGTAAGGAAGATGTTAATTACGTTAGGGAGACGATCGAAGGAGATACTGTTAACTTACAAAACTAATAAAAGGTTGTGTACTTTTTTATGCAAATAAAGTTTATTTTCAATATTTATTTTTTTAAAATTATAATAAATCTATCTTCTAACATATATGCAAACATGTTCGGACACTCTAGGAGGAGATCTGATTTTTTATCAATGACCGAGCATCTTGGCCTATCATATGCAGGCAGTAGCTCGATAAACGCCATCTGCCATCACCCTCCACGTTGACACGTCCTTCGACGCATAATCAGGCACATTCAGTATTTGACTATATATTGGCAAGTATAAATTGTTAGTTTAAGATTTTTTTAGCCATTAAAATTTATTCTTTTGACTCATTAAAATTAATATTTTGTATGCAACAGATTCTCCCATTTCTAGTAGATCTTCCAAGTTCGGTAGAGGACCTTCAAAGGCATTGCCATAGTTGAACTGTGAGTCACAGTGAATGACCGTGGAATGAGATGACTCACCCCACCCAGTGAGGAAGACCGGACTATCCTTTATTTCTCAGGTTAGACATATAGTTCAGAATCCAATCAGATTCCCGTTGACCACCCTCAATTGGGATGCTTTCCCACCCGACGCATTCGAGGGCCTTTGGGCCAAGGTACATGTATCATAATTTGCTTATATTATACGTGGTGTTTGTGTTGAAACTTACAATATTAAACAATATTATGTAATTTGTCATCTTCAATCTAATGTGGTTAGGATTCCTCCAGACTTTCAAGACGTTTGTTACGGCAAGTACGGGAAGATGCGTAAGATTCATAAGAACAAGGCCAAGTTTAGCAATTAGAAGGGCCATAAGATTGATCCTGATATCGTTCAACAGGTCTCGCAGGGCATCCTCCCCCACTAATGGGTTGAGCTCGTCAGTTATTGGTTAAGCAACAAGGTATGGGTAAGTAGATTGTGTTCTAAATTTTTTTTCTTTTAAGTTTTTAAGTTATAAAACGTAACTTACAAAAACTAATCGGTAAGAAATGAAAATAAGAGGAAGCCGTAAAGAACTTGCGAAACCGAGGGTTTTAGGGCCTTGGCCACAAGGAGGAAACTTGACACTTTACGTAGATCCACTACGAGGTAAAATATTAGCCTACTACGTAAAAATTTCATTTATTTTCATGTCATACGATAATAAGCTATTAACATATAATTTGCCACTCAACAGTTAGGGAAGCAAAGGTAGAGGACTGATTGGATAGTCATGTGGTTACAGACTCACAATGAGGATTCACTGGAGGTTCAAGCCATACGGGTAATTAATTTATATATTTTAGCCAATGAGCATATTAATCTTCATTTTGGGTAATTACTTATTTTTTCTTATCCATCTTATCTTGTTTTCCTTAGAATCACTTTTAGGCACGTTTGGCCGAGCTGCCGGTAGATGAGAAGGAGTTTGAGGCGAGGAAAGATGAGATATTCTTCTCTATCGTCGGACGTGATGACCACGAATGCATGCTTACGCGTGGTGCGAGCATTCCATACCGTTCTTTCACACGAGCAAAGGCATCTTCCCAACCCAAATGCCGCGACAAGAACCTACTCCAAACCCTCCGTGCGAAAATTAGCGCATGAGATGCATCGTTTCAAGCCAAGATGATGGCCGAGATGGAGAACCACTTATCTCAGTGTCAGAGCCATCCTCCCCCTTCTCAAGTTAGAAATATTAATTTTCGTATTTATAACTAATTAAAATTTTATAAATTTATTTATTTGTGTTTTGTTGTCATATTCTTATTCACTTATTGTTTCATTATAAGACTGGACAATGGCAGCTGGCCCTCCTAGACTGGATTAAGGTAATTCTAATCGGCATATTTTATTTTTTGTATTTTGTAAATTAATTATTTGTTTTCTTTTTCTTTTTGTGCACATTTGTATATAACAAATTTTATAATTAAATTTTGTACTGTTTTTGTTTATATAAGTGAATATATTTATTTTATTTTATTTAAAAATTTTCTATTACATGTGTAATTTAAATTATGACCAAATTAAATTAATTTAGAAATAAATATTTACAAATAAATAATATAAATAATAAATGAATTTTAAAAATTAATAAAAAAAGTAATTATAAATTAATAAATTTTTTTAAAAAAATTAAAAATCTTATTCGTTGTCATATGTGTTTGCTAATAAAAAAAACATTGAATCTAAAAATATAATTAAAAATAAATATAAAATTAATCCACTTTTGGGATCGTTAGAGGCGGTCGTTAATAAAGACCAAGCGATCGCTAATGTCTTCCCGCCACATGACGAGGACTTGGCTCAAAGTTCGCAGGAAAGAATTAGTAACCGTTTGGTCTTTATCAGCTACCACCTCAAACGATCGCAAAAGATCTCCACTTAAATTCATTGGCGATTGTCACTATAATTGCTAATAGTTGTTAGCAACGACACAATTACGATCCTCTCCTAACAGTCACTAAAACTTATCAGCAATCGTTGTGCCTTTTTAGCGACCGTCAGTGACTATCACTTGCTGGTTACTAAAACATTAGTTTCAATATTGTTAATTTGAAATTATTTTTTTTTATTTTTTTCTTTTCTCAAAAGCAGTGTAGCCTTTAATTCAATGCGTTAATCTATACGTATATATATGTATACATATCCCACATATAAATAGACGACTGCGGTTTTGATGAAATGGGCGCATTCAAGTCGAGGATAAATACATAATTACAATGAAATACTATAAGTGTATTTCAAATGAGAAAGGAGGAAGAAAAGAAAAGGAAAAACAAAAGGTCTGAAAAAAAAAAGAAATTAAGATATGTAAAATATCAAATTAAAACACATTTTTATTTTTATGAATTAAAAAAATATAATAAAATAAAAAGGTATTCAGCAATTAATTAATTTTTAATTTAATAACTTTTAATTTTTAAAATTTTTACTTTGTTTTCTTTTATTTTTTTGTCACAGACAAAATAAGATAAATAATTTTGAATTTCTAACACTCTATTTGAAATAGTGAATTTGATTTCATTAATTCTTATATTTTGAATTAAAATAAGATTTTATGAGTCGAATTTAATTTTATTTCATAATTTAAATTTTGAAACTGCTATATCATTTGAATCTAACTCAAGACAATAAAATTTGATGAGAATTCACTATTTTCTTAAATCACTTAAGTAAATAGATAAATTTATCCTCATATATATATATATATTTATCATAATTTCTATTTCCTAATAACATAGTAAATTTTGTTATTTCTTGTAACTCAATTCAATTAAATTCTTAAATTGAAACGTATGTTCCAAAAATAAAATTACATTCATCAATTTAATTTTTTATGTTAAAATAAAATCAATTTTAAGAAAGTATTGTTTCTAAACGGAGTGTGGCCTATGTTTTTTTTTTTTTTTTTTCACTTGACAACCCCTTAACCTAAACGCATACATTAATGATTCATGAAAATCGAAATTATCTTCTAAATTTAAGGGGATGTGTAAATATGGAATTCACGAACAATGTTTAATATATACCAAAAGTCACGGGAACAAATTAGTCGAAGTTTCCATGTCAACTCCTCATATTGGTCCCTTTCTTCTCTGCTCAACATTTTGAGGAATCTGGACTACCATGGAAGACGGTTGAAGGGAGGAAAAAACGTTAACATTTTCTCGTGTGCACATATCCATGCAATTGAAAGAACAACTAAGGTTTGATTAGTCTATGTGACATGAGTGGTGAAAATTAAAAGTCTAATATTTGACTAACAAAGTAAACCCAAAAGAAAAAAAGAAAAAGAAAAAGAAAAAACCCTCTAACATTTGTATATGTTCACACCGGAAGAAATTAAACTTTGACTAGTTAGCTGTGTACAGTCAAGAATGCCGTCATGACTCTCAAGACCGTGTTTTTTTTTTTTTTTTTGAAAGGTACAAGACCGTGTTTTTAGCAATGCTTGTCTGTGATAGGGTATGGTTTGCGAATTGACTACGCAATTTGAAGCCAGGTACGATGCCATTGTGCGTTAATGCGTTCTTGTGGGTTTGCATGGTGCCTCCTTTAACTCTTGTTTTCATTTAAAATTTTTATAACATTAACAATAACATGTTTGGTATCGGATAAAAATTTTAAAGATAAAAGATTATTGGGTAATTATTATCCTGGTAATAGTTACTGGAATAACAAGTTCATAATATTTATGCTCAAAATGAGAGGATAAATATTACTTGATAATAGTTATATTATGTTTTTGTAATGCTAAAAATTTTGAAACGTAAAAATTAATTGTATTTAGAATGAGGGTAAATTGATCAAGAGGTAAAAATCAATATTTAATTTTAACAAAATATTATAATAAAATAAATAATTATGATCATTGTTATTTTAAAAATAATTAATTTTAATAAAAAATATATTATTGAACTATATAGTTTTAAATAAAATATTAATTATAAAAAATAATTTTATCATAAATTGATATTTCAATAGTAATTAATTTAATAATGGATTATTATTTGTTAAAAATTATTTTTATTTTGATAAAATAATTTAATAAAATAACTAACTTTAGTTTATTCAAATAAATTATTAATTATAATAAACTATTTTTTAAAAGAGAACAACGCTGCAACTTAATAGAATATTGTTTAAAGTTTTGCAGCTGTGTAAATAAATACTTTACAAGGGTAATGAGAAAAAAAATATAAAAATTGTGATTATGATTATGTCATTGTAAAAATTAGACCCTAAACTATACAATAATGAATGTAATTTTTTATGCATGTAATTTATTTGGCTGACATAATGAACGAGATTTTTGTTTATACAAGTGTGAAAATAGGTTATATATAGATTCTACTCTAATAATTGAAAATATAATTTTTAAGTATTAAATCCAAACCCTTCGTATCATAGTCCATTTGAGAGTCAAATTTTTATTAGCTTTTGGTAATTTTTTTTATAAAGTTAGCTGTAAAATTTTTTGTGTGTTTAGTTAAAAAAATAAAAATTTTTAATAATTTTTAACAACTTTTAGAAGTTCGGTAAAACAAATATAAATTTTAATAACTTTTGATAACTTTTAGTATTTGACAAAAATTTTGATAAATTGTGAGTTGGATTAAAGTTAAATGACCGTCAATTCAACAAAAATTGATATTTTGACAACATGTTAACTCAACAAAAATGACAACTTTTGATATTTTATCAAATATTTAGCCACTATTTGGTTTTTTTTTTTTTTGGTTTATGTCTTCAAAATTTTATAAACTCGCAACAGAAATGTATTAGTTAAATCTGTTTATATTTTTTGTTTTTAAATAAATAAAATTTTAAATAAAAAAATGTAAACAAAAAAATAAGTGCTTTCACTCTATTTTTTCTATTCCAAACATTTTTTCAATTTTTAGTACTTTATCGTTTTTTGTTGCATCATATTAATATGAAATTATTTTTAATAAATAAAATAATTAAACTAAATTAATCAAATTATTTATCTAAATTAATATGTAATATATTTTAATTAATTTAATTTTAAATAATTAATCTAAATTATATAAAATATATTTTATTAAATTATTTTTAGTAATTAATAAAAATAAATTAATTAATTTAAATTGAATAATTTAATTTAATTTATTTATTTAATATGAAATATATTTTATTAAATTATTTTAATTATTATGAAATATATATTATTCAATTGTTTTTAATAAATAATATAATTAAATTATAATTAATATGTTTTATATGTGCTAAATTGAATGATATAATAATTATATTTTATTCTATTATTTTTAAAGAATAATATAATTAAATTATAATTTAATATATTTTATATTTATCGAATTAAATGATTTTTAATAAATAATTTGATTGATTAATTAAATTTAATTAATCTAATTAATTAAATTAAATTAATATGAGATATATTTTATTAAATTTAATTGATTTTTTAAAAACTAACAAAGTTAAATATTTTTTGAAAATAAAAAATTGATAATTGTAAAAAAATGTATTTCTAAACACAGTTTTAGTTTTTATTAAAAAATAAAAAATATAAAATATAAATAAATAAATATAAATAAAAAAAATAAAAACATTATCAAATGACTCCTTAAAATGCCAAAAGTTGATATATTTTTTCTCCTCGAGACGGAGCCCATGAAGGAATAATGGCTCACTAATCTATTAAAATAGTTTTACTATGAGCCCACTTGGTTGGAACCATACAACAATAAATATTAGGGTAAAATATAAAAAATACCTTTACAGTTTACTCTCATTATCACTTTGGTCCTACACGTTCCAATTGCAACAGTCAAATCCTTACACTTTCGGTCAAGTATCAATTCGGTCCTTCTGTTAGTTGACCGTTAAAAACAACCATTAGATTGAAAGTGACACTGAGAGAAAATTATAAATGAAATTATCATTTTATCCTCAGTCTAACGGTTATTTCTAACGGTCAACTAACGGAAAGACTAAATTGATACTTGATCAAAAGTGTAGAGATTTGACTGTTGCAATTGAAACGTGTGAGACCAAAGTGATACCGAGGGTAAACTGTAGGAGTATTTTTTATACTTTACCCTAAATCTTATTATTATTATTATTATTATTATTTTAAGCCACAACATTAAATCTTTGTTAGGGACGGCAGAACTGCACTTTTGAGGCGGGTATGGACATACTCTTCGTAGGAATGAGAAATTTACGTAGGATTAGTTTGGGAAGAAAATCAATTTAATACTAAAAAGTTAATTCTTTAAGTGCCGAGAATCTAAAAAAGTTCTTTGGCTTTCTAAACAAAGCCTAAATCTCAATCAAGTAAAGGAGCTGTAATAGTAATTTTTACCTTATCTCATACTCACTTATATGTTAATTATATTTATATAAAAGTATATTTATATAATTTTTAATTTTAAAAAATGTCTAACAATATTATTTTAATTTTTAAGTACAAAGGACCACGTTTATGGAAAGACGGGAATGGAAAAGAAAATTTCATCCCCTGACGGTGGTGGAACGGGAACAAGGACGGGATTGTAAATTAATAAAGGAGAAAGTCCCCCCCCCCCGGGAGTCTATTGACATCCCGTGCCTACGCGCTGTTTGGTAACGTAATTTTTATCTAAAAAAAATTATTAATTTTTTATTTTAGAGTGTTTGGTAAATCATTAAATATTATTACTTTTCTACTTTATTACAAAAATTTCTCAACTCAAAAGTTATTAAAAGTTATCAAAAATTACTACAAATTTTATTAAATATTTAAAAGTTACAAAACATTACTAAAAATTATTACTTATTTCACCAAACATATTAAAAATTATAATTAATAACTTATGATAAAAAAAATTACTAAAAAATTGTGCCTCAAACATCCTATATTGGATTTGGCTTACCAAAGGCAAGCAGAGGCTCTCGCTAGAGCCAAAAAAAAATTGTACGTTCATGTTAAAAGAAAATGTTTATGAACTCATGGATGGTAAATAGGAGTTACTTTCAACTAAAAACCCGGAAGTTTACTCAAGCAATAATCCCGAAATTTTGGTAAATTTTTATAAATATTGTTTTTTGCAAGGCTGTTTTGGGGACATTTGGAGTTTCAAAAAAAAGTTTAAAAAAATTAAAAGTTAGTGTTGAAGTGATATAAAAGTAACACATTATAAAATTTAACTGAAAAAAATTAGAAATTTTGAGATTTTCTTAAAAAAATTGGAGATCTAAACAGAGTCTTTACTTATCTTTCCCTGTACCAAAAATAATACTATCATATTTTTTTTATAATTTTTCTAAAATAATTGTAGTAGAATATTATTTTTACTCTTACTTATCTAATATATATATAACATTTACTACCATATTAAACTGCGAGAGGTTAAGGATAAAGGACACGAGTCTTAATTTTTTTTTGTTTGTTTTTATTTATTTATTTATTTATTTTTTGGGCTGTTATAGGGTATAATATGAGGGTTCATTGTTTGACATTTAATGTACTTTTTCAACCTTTTTTTTTTAGCATAATCAATAGCTTTGCTGTTGAAAGTATTTGAATTTTTTTTTTTTTAGTCCTTCAGATTAAATATTATTTTTATATTTAAAATCCCAAAAAAAAAAAAAAACACTCTTTTTGCTCGCCCAATTCAGGAAAGATGAAAATCGCCGGGTGGGTTAATGGCCAACCAAGAAACGCGTTAGAGTCTTTGACATGCAATGTTTGGGCTGACTTCAGTGAAGGCAGGTGTCCCACTTATTTTGTTTTTGTCGTTTTTTTTTTTTATTTTTTCAAAAGATGTTCAAAGTATATATATTATATTAAACCAAATTAAACATTTTCTCACTAGGTAAGATCGGTTATATAGATTTGATGACGCCAATCAAATTTGCTTATAACTACGTCTTCTTTTGTTCGAGCTTGAGACTGACTATGTCAAATATACCCCAACATAGGCGGCAAAATATATATATTGTACTATTTTTAATTTATAATTAATCATGTTATTACTATTGGAAGTATTTGAAAGGTTTTTTTTTTTTCTAGTTTGTATTAATTTTATATTAAAACTCAAGGGGACTTAATTTCTGACACTTTTCTTGTTTATTTTTTACTTTTGTATTTATTTGAAAGATGGATACGTGTTAAATTTTTTATACTTCATTTTTTTTTGGTGAGTTTAAAGTGGTTTATTTGTTAGGTATTACGTTTTTTTAATAATTAACCATTAATTGAATGTGTTTGAAATTATATAAATTAATATAAATTTATAAAATTTGTAGTTTCATAATTCGTGTGTGGTGAATAAAAAATTTAGGTTGCGTTTGGTGCACAAAAAATTGGTGAAAAAATCTCTAAAAACCTTTAACAACTTTTGAAAATCTCTATAAAATTTTACACATTCCCACCTTCTTAAAATTCAAAAACCATTCAATAACTTTCCTAAAAAAAAATTGATAACTAGAATTCGATTAATCAAATAGTAAAAATTTTTTCGCCATTCTCACCATGATCTCCCAAACTACTAAATAACACCAATTTTAACTATTTTTTGTCACGTTTTTAAAGCCGTTCCGACAGAATTACCCAACTTTCAGAGTTTTTAGTGTAAAGAAGTCATGAATGCCTAAAATTTTGAATCCGTCCAAACGAAAATCTAGTCCGTCGGAACGAAATCTTATTATTCATCTCCAAAAAAGGCGATTTGAGCTGTGTGCACCAAACGCAAAAAGTTTCCCCAAACCACGTTTTATCTCATTTTATCTCACTTTTTGATGCGCCAAACGCAGCCTTAAATTGTATAAATATTTGTAAAAATTTAGAGTGCTCTAACCTGTCTCATTATGGGGTGTTTGAATGACAAAAAGTATAATAAAAGTATACAAAATGATACAAAAGTGATATGTGATAAAATTTAATGGGAAAAATATAAAAAATTAGTAAAAATTGATAGAATTTGGTAGATTTTGATAAACTAAGGCCCTGTTTGGTCGATCAAAAAATATCAAAAGTCACCAAACTTTAACTTTTTTTTGTATTTTTCTTCAATAAAATTTTAACACATATCATCTTTATGTCACATTTTTATATTTTTACTGTACTTTTTCTCAACTTTTTCTTAACCAAACAATCCCTAAACATTTTATATATATATATATATATATATATATATATGTAAACGTGTGGTGTATGCGTACAAATATTGACTGATCCGTCCCATAAAGCGACAAAAGTCGCGTTCACAAACGCTGAACAGAGATTCTATTCCACATGCTGTCGGAAAAATTTCCAAGCAACCTTAATGGGCGTGCCTTTTTCTCTTCTTTTACTTGTACGTCTTTCTTTCTCATTGCCGCTGAGGCTCCGTTAAAGAAACTTTTGGTTATTTAATTTTTTAATCTTTTTCCAATAATTAAATTTATCATTTTACATTTTATTTTTTTAATTATAAAAAATAAAAATATTAAATTAATAAAAATTTAAAATTTAGTTATTTCAAAGTTGACTTTTTTTTTATTTTTTTTTTGTATTTGAGAAGGAAGTTAGTTATTAAAAAATTAATTTTTTGTGTTTAAAAAAAAGATTAATTTTACTTTTTATTTTTTAAAATTATAAAAAATAAAAATATTAAACTAATAAAAATAAGAATTTTAATTATTTAAAAGTTAACTTTTTTCATTTTTTTTTTGTATTTGGGAAGGAAATTAGTAATTAAAAAATTAATTTTTTGTGAGTTTGAAAAAAAAAAAGATTTATTTTTTAGTAGCTAATTTTTTTATTTTTCTGTTAATTTAATATTATTATCTTTTATAATTAAAAAAATTAAAATATAAGAAGATAAATTTAATTATTTGAAAAAAATTAAAAAAATCAAATATTCAAAAGCTGGTAAAACGGTGTCTGAGCCTAAACCTATGACAGGCGCACTGTGACCCTCTCTCCCCCATTAAATACAAAACCAAGACCTTCTTGAAATGAGACACAAACTCCCCAGCAAAGTTAAAATATATGTATATATATGCTAGCTAGTCTACATACACGCACACAAACACAGAGAGAGAGAGAGAGAGAGAGAGATGAGAGAGAGAGAGAGAGAGAGAGAGAGAGAGAGCTAATGGAGGAATATCAAACCCCAGGTTTCAGATTCTACCCAACTGAAGAAGCGCTGGTTTCATTCTATCTGCACAAGAAGCTTGAAGGAACTAGACAAGACCTTGACCTGGTCATACCGGCCGTTTACATTTACGATTTCAACCCATGGGATCTCCCACGTCTGATCTTTCTTTCATTTTAATTTCTTTTCCAATAATTAATTAATTAATTGTCAATTTGGGTTTTCAAGAAATCGTTATATACATGTATATATTGCTTGAGATAGTGTTTATCAATTGCGCAGTTCAAATCTTTGGATTATTTTATTTTTATTTGCTGAAAAAATTGTTGGTCTTGGGGTGCAGAATTTGCAGGAGAGCTGTGTCGCAAAGACCAGCAGTGGTTTTTCTTCATTCCTAGACAAGAGAAAGAAGTTCGTGGAGGGAGACCAAACCGGCTAACAACTTCAGGGTATTGGAAAGCTACCGGTTCTCCCGGTTTCGTCTACTCTTCTTCCGGTAGCCGAATCATTGGCATGAAGAGAACTATGGTATTCTACGAGGGAAGAGCCCCCAGTGGAAGAAAAACCGATTGGAAGATGAATGAGTATAGGACCATAACCATTGAAGGAGACCCCTCCTCTTCATCGACTAATACTGAAACCCCAGAGGTGATCAGACCTTAAATCGTCTATAAATATATATATAACAATTAATTGTATATGGTATGATTTTCTCCATCATGTTAGTACACGTTGCTTATGTGATTATATAATTGTTATATAATTGTGACATTATTAATATACCCAATTGGGTGAATTGTTTGATTTAGGATTCTTCTATTGTGACACATTTTATTCATTTTTAATTATTTTGTAAGGCATCTTTATGTAAAACATTATTCAAAAATATTTTTCTTTTCTCAAATTCATAAGTTATTTTTGGAAAAAAAAAAATAGCACTCCTCCACCTCATTCTTTAGCATCTCTTTTATATAAGAAAATTTCTTAAAAATATGTTTCAAATTAAATACCAATAAACAAAAATAAAAATAAAATTTCAAGTAAAATTCTTTACACAAAAAAATTCTTTAATGTAAACATCCTACAACAAAACAAACAGAGCCTAAATAAAATTCAATTTTGAATAAAATAGAATGATACCTTCTAAATTTTTATTAATTACCTTAATTGATAGTAGAGTACTGAGACAGTAATTTCTCTTGTTCAAGCATTTCATTACATTATAGAATAGAAATTGAGAAAATCACTTTCTCTTAGTTAGAATGATTTTCAAGAAAAGAAGATTATTAGTTTGTACAAGAATTTATTTATGCTGTATTAACAAAAAAGAATATTTTTTATTTTAAATTTGTAGAAGTTTAAAAAATTGGAAAAGATTGGTAAAAGTTTAAAAAGTGTTTTGTGGAGAAAGTTGGATAAAACTATTAAAAGTTGGTTTTTTTTTAGAGGGGGAGGGGGGTTGGGGGGTCTGCTAGCAAATTAGTTAGAAGTTGGCAGTGGCAAATGGTAATTTTTCCTCTTGTGATTTTGCAGCTAAGACAAGATCAGGAGTATAGTTTGTGCCGAGTGTACATAAAAAATCAAAATGCTTGCGCGCATTTGACAGACGGCCATCGGGAGTACTGACAATTAGCGATGCTGTAGGATTAACGGTTGATCACCATGCGCCGTCGTCTCTTCAGAATTGCTGTCCTAATAGTAATCCAGGGTTACTGACGGAAAGAACGACGTCGTCCTCACCAAATCAGGGCTCCTGGGAATTAGACCACGCAAATCCTAATTCCGAAACTTCAGGAAGTCGTGAAAATTGGGATCGTATGGCTTTCGACAATAATGAGGCTCTTTTGGACAGGAAGCAGATGAATTGGTTCTAACATATATATGTTCTGACTCTTACCTTTTTCTATAAATAAACGATAGGTGAAGTATAAACCGCTTTAGCGAAGAGAGGATTGACGCCGCAGCGACATCAAGCTCATGAATTATTAGATTAAAATGTAATGATTTTAATTTATTTTAATATTTTTAAATTAAAAATATGTGAGTGAATTTAAATAATTAAATATTAATGCAATGGTCCCAATCTGATGTTTAATTAGGATAAATATCCATAACTGATATAGTTCTAACTCCCTCGCGTCCCTTCTTTGTTTGGTGGAACTTCTTCTTCTTCTTTGGTGCTTTCAAGGGAATTAAAGAATAAGATGTTGTTCTGGGTTGAAGGAAATAAAAATGCATGATTTTTCATATCTTGAAAGTATAATTCAAGATAACTTCATTTAAGAAGTAATTGAATTTCTTTTCTTTTTTTTAATATACGTAATCAAACAATTATTTAACAGCTGATTATTACCCATTCAGTTATCTCCATAGCAGATGGTGTTCTCTATCTCTATTATGGTAGTCGCAACTAGTAAAATCACACGAGGAGTATTTTGTTATTTTTACTGAAAAATTAAGGGGTCTAACGATCGCTCTCAACTCCATGCGAGTCTGCCATCACTCAAGAGTGCAAGATTTATAGTAACAAAGCAATATCCAACAAATCTGAGATCGCATTCGTTGGGGGAAACTAGATTTCGCTCATGGTAAGTGAAATGGAAGAGTTCTCGTATGAAATATAAAATATATTTTAAAATTATTTTTCATTTATTGTGTCTTAAACCATTAGATTATTAGGTGCCATGATATATAATAGTTTGATCGAAACACTTCGGATATGTTTGGAACTCTAATTAAGTTCAAAAAATAAAAAAAAAATTATAAGTTTTAATTTTTTCAAAGTTCTAAAGAATTTGTCAAAATCCATTGAAACAAACCATTGTAGTGTATTTTAACGGATTTTGGCAAATTTTTGAAAAAGTTGAACTGACATTTATACCAAAAGGTCCACAAAACTCCAAAGTTTTCAGAGTTTTTCACTAAAATTTTGTTACACGTCACTTTATATAATTTTAAATAATTTTATATCTAATCAAATACAAATACTCAACTATCATTTCAAAATAACTTTTTACCATCTAAATTCCAAAAAATTTTACTTTTATAATTTTTTTTTTTTAACACTTTAAACGGCCTCTTTGCCTCTTTTTATTGCTACCGCGCTTGAAATTCTACCTCTCAAATTTCAATATATTTCGTTTGACGTGAAGTTGAAAGGAGGATAGCATTTTACTATTAATATTCATATTATATTTGATTTCATAATTTTTCTTGAGAATTTATATTTCACTCCTAAGGACTTTGATAAGCCTTCAATTCCATCTAGATCTAAGCCTAGATTTAAAAAATCCCGAGCTCCAATTCGATGTTGGAAATGTGGAAAACTTGGTCATTTTGCCAACAAATGTTCTCTGAAAAAGAAAATCCAAGAGCTTCATATAGATGAAGACTCTAAGCAAAAAATTCTAGCTCTAGTGTTAGAATCGAATCCACCCTCAGGCAATGAATCAGATCCAGAACCTCTAGAATACGAATATTCTAGTGATAGTTCCCAGCCTGCATGCTATTGTAAAACCTCTAGCGAAATTGACACTGCCATTGCAGCAATGCAAAAGATGGAAATTTCTGTCTTAACCCAAGATCAAGAAGACTTGATCACTCTGGCCTCTAAGATCCAGAACCCTGAACTTCAAAGACAAATTCTTACCTCTATCATAGAACCATCCGGTCAATCCTCCAATTATCAACCAGAAGGTTATAGTATGAAAGAGGTAGTTCGGCGTCTTAGTTTAGACCCTTTACAATCTTTTCAACCTGTATCAATTCAGGATCTTAAAAGAGAAGTAAATCTTCTCAAAACTGAGATTACTGTTCTTAAAACAGAATCCCAGCAGACCCAACAAAGACTTTTAAGATTAGAAGCTGGTCAACCTAGCTCTCCTGTTTCTTCCTCTAAGAAAGAAGATCTACCTTATTTACATCAGTTAAAAGGTATTACTATTCAAAAATGGTTAGTAAAAGTTAAGATCATTATAAATGAATCTTATGTTATTAAAAACCTTATTGCTTTAATGGATAGTGGTGCAGATCTAAATTGCATAAATGAAGGATTAGTTCCTACGAACTATTTTGAAAAAACCACTCAATCCCTCACTTCAGCTAGCAATAATAAGCTGCATGTTAATTATAAATTAACAAATGTTTCTGTTTGCAATTCTGATGTTTGCATTCCTACAGAATTTTTACTTGTTAAAAATCTGTCTCAGCATGTAATTCTTGGAACTCCTTTTTTCCGAAAAATCATGCCAATTTCTAAAATTGACTCTACTGGAATCTATTTTCAGTATAAAAACAAATTCCTTTCATTTCAGAGCATATTGCTTTGAAGGATCAACAAATTCGTTTTCTTCAATCTGAAATTCAGTCAATGACTATTTCTGAAACTTTACAACGACCTTTTCTCAAAGAAAAGATTTCAAAACTTCAAAATGAATTTCTTAATGAAGTTTGTTCTGATATCCCCAATGCTTTTTGGAATAGAAAACAGCATTCTGTTTTTCTCCCATATGAGGACAGTTTTAATGAAAATCAAATTCCCACTAAAGCTCGTCCCAGTCAAATGAATCCAGACTATTTGGAACTTTGTAAAAAAGAAATTTCTTCTTTACTTGAAAAAGGTCTGATCAGACCTTCGCACTCCCCATGGAGCTGTACTGCTTTTTATGTCAACAATGCAGCAGAAAAGGAACGCGGAGTCCCTCGTTTAGTTATAAACTACAAGCCTTTAAACAATGTTTTAAAATGGATTCGATATCCTATTCCTAATAAAAAGGACCTTTTGCATCGTCTATATGATGCTAAAATATTTTCCAAATTTGATTTGAAATCTGGATATTGGCAAATCCAAGTCCAGGAAAAAGACCGATACAAAACCGGTTTTACTGTCCCTTTTGGACATTATGAATGGAATGTTATGCCATTCGGTTTGAAAAATGCTCCCTCTGAATTTCAAAATATTATGAATTCTATATTCACCCCTTACACTAATTATATATTAGTATACATTGATGATATACTCGTCTTTTCTAAAACCCTTGAAGACCATTTTAAACATCTCTCTCACTTCAAGGAGATTATAAAAAGAAGTGGTTTGGTTATTTCTTTTCCAAAAATGAAACTTTTCCAAACCAATGTTCGTTTTCTCGGACATCATATTGAGCATGGGAATCTAAGTCCTATTGCTAGAAGTATTGAATTTGCTTCAAAATTCCCAGACCAGATAACTGATCTAAAGCAGTTACAACGATTTCTGGGTAGTCTGAATTATATTTCAGATTATTACAAGGATTTGGGTACAGATGCAGCTATTTTATATGCGCGTCTGTCCAAGAAAAATATAAATAATCCTTGGACTCCTGAACATACCTATGCTGTTCAGAAAATTAAGGCAAAAGTACAAAGATTGCCTTGTCTCACTCTTGCCAATCCTAAGTGGTTAAAGATAGTTGAGACAGATGCCAGTAAAATTGGCTATGGCGCTATTCTAAAACAGCGCAATCCAGAAAACAATCGGGAATATCTGATTCGATTTTCTTCGGGCAAATGGAACCCGACCCAGATGGCATATCCATCTATTAAAAGAGAAATGCTTGCAGTAGTTAAAGGAATTACTAAATTCCAAGATGATTTATTAAACCAGCATTTTCTGGTTCGCATCGATTGCAGTGCTATAAAACAGATTCTTGAAAAGGATGTCAAAAATCTAGTTTCCAAACAGATCTACGCTGGTTGGCAAGCTCAATTATCTTGTTTCGATTTTACAGTCGAATATATTAAAGGTGAATCTAATTCACTACCTGATTTCTTAACTCGTGAATTTTTGCAGGGATCATGAGTAGTAGTCGCGGAAGGGGATCTAAGCCCCATCAAAGAGGTCGTGGTAGATCTAATCTAACCACTGGACAGAGAGGCCAATTCTCTTGGTCTAATGTTGGTGCTCTAGGCCCAGCTGCTAATCCCTTCAACATTCTAGGTGAAGAAGGCCCCAATTTTATTGATCTCAATGATTATCTTAAAAAAAAGGAGGCCCAACTCAAAGCTGTCTTGGCCCAATACAAACAGACAGACTCTAAGTCTGCTGAATCTTCTGCTCAAGGTTCTAAACCTGAGACTGCAGCCCAAGTTCTGCAAAAGGAGCCTGTATATATTACAAGCCCGTATACCGAAGCAATTCTGCCTCTGGAAGAAGAAGATGATCACTGGATTAATGATCCTTTTTACATTAAACAAAAATATATGGATCAGACCTCATATCCAGTACCCGAATATAAGTACCGCTATCTCTATGAAGCAATTTTAACTTCTACCGGATCAGTGGAAATACGCCACTTCTATCCTAATAATAAGGTAGGTCCCCAAATTAACTATAGTCAGTGTTTTATCTCTAAGATATACACTTTGATTGACTGGGGAAACGATCCGATGAAGACTCGTAAACTGAGGATCCCTCATGATCCACAAAAGGAATATTCTTTTAATTTCTGGGATTATGTTAATGCCTGGAAATACACTTTTCTCTACGAAAATGCTAAAAGAAAACACTCCTGGTTTCTAAGAATCAGAGAAGACTTTTTTGAAAAAACAAAAGTTATTCCTCGTTGGTCTTTTAAACAATGGCAGGTTCTTGGTCCACTTATGGATCTTGTACCTCCCCCTTTGCAGGAATTATACGATTCTTGGGTTGAAGTTCACCCTATATTAAGCGATTTAATATGAAATCGTTTGAAGGGCAGTCCCAATTCTATTTTTGGGCTGAGTTCAATATCCCTTGGATATGAAAATGGGGATTATCAGTCAGTGAGGATGATCTAGGCATCCCTCAGTTAATGAGAACTTTTCACTTCCAATGGTGGAAACAAATTGATTTACCTGAGTTAATTTCTAAAATTACGAAGGTAACTTCAAGCTTTAAGCAAAAACAGGTGGCTCAAAGCCCAGAGCAGTTTGATTCTAAGTCAAACCATATGACTCAATTAAAATTAAGTATCAAGAGGAGACATCCAAATATCTCCAACAGAGCCCTCCTGGCCAAATGCCTGGAATACCTTCAGAATGAGTTCAGTAATGAATTCGATGAAGAAAGGATGAATCAGCACAGGACTCCTATGTCCCTTGACTCCGGTTCAAACCACTCAGCCGATGATAACATCTTAGCTGGAGAAAGTCAGAATCCTGAGGACGATACGCCCACAGGAGAAGTTCTGGAAGCAGCCATTGAACTGCTCCGACAAACTAAAGGCAAAGGCATTGCATCAGATTGAGAATCGTGGACAGCTGTCCACCCAAAGCTGGCCGTCCATGTGCCAGGATTCCATCTGCCTATCGAAAGTGACAAATTCACTTTCCACCTCTCCAAAGTGACAAATTCACTTTCGGTGCTATCACTACAGCTGTCACCATTGTTGGCCGACCGACTGCACCTTGCCAGCACACGCAAACAACAATGGTATCGATTTGTCAAAAAGTGTACAGTATAATAATAATGTCGGATTCCAACTTGTAAATTTCGGGTCCGAACAGTATTTTTCTTTTCTATTTAAGCGGTAGTCGATGGTCTGTCTCGACACGCTTTTTCTACGCTTTACCTACACTTTCCTTTTGTTTCTCAGTTTATTTCTTGTTTATCTTCCTTGTAACCCAGTCACCTGTAATAAATTCCATCACTTGCTTTTGTACATATCTCCCTGCGCACTGATCGAACTGGTATCAGAGCCAAGTTGAATATGCAGTTCTAAACTGCACCCCTCTAAGGTGTGTCTGAATGAAATATTACTTTTTTAATTATGTTTCTTTAATGATGTTCTTACTTCTCCTTCTCTTTATTCTGTTTCTATTCCATGTTTTCCGCCTGGCAAGGGAGTGTAAGGCATGAGTGTTGCCGATGTTTCCCTTTGGCGTCGTTGTTTGGAAAAAGAATAGGAATAATTAGACAAGTTGGTAAGAACTAAGAACCTGATTAATTAAGCATAAGTTTTAAAGTTTTATTTCCTTCACCTACACCTTAGAACTTTCACCTATGTCTTGGCTTACCCGAACAAACTCTCGAGCTTCTACAAGCTCAGACAGATCTAATGCTGTCCCTAAGAATACCACTTTGGTAGAATTCCCGGACAAAATCCAGGAACTCAATGATTGGACTATTCCTAAGGTAGCTCCTAAAGAAATCTACAAATTAGGTTTCACAGATCGTTTTGATCAGTCTAAACTGGCCATTAAAACCATGGAAGAAACCGTCACTATGGATTCCTCCTTAAAGGATATCGAGCTCTTAGCTCCTGCCGACCTTGCTCCATATAGGCAAAGTTACAAATACCTTCATATAGGGTTAGTTCAAGTTGCTTTTAAACCATTGACCTTACCTGGTCTCAACACCTCTCTTCTAGCTAGCCTTACAGACTCTAGATGTAGAGCTTGGAAAGAATCACTTATGGGAGTGATTCAAACAAGTCTGTGTCATGGACCAGTCTTTTTTAATGTCTACCCAAACCTAAGTTTGAGTTTTACAGATCGGAATCTTTCTAAAGCTTTAAGCTTAAGAGTTCAGACGCATGGGTATAATTTCTTACCTGGATCAGAGACTATAGCCATAATCTATAGGATCCATTTCAAGCTTCTGAGAACTTTATGTCCTCGAGCCAAACATATTACCTTGAAAGACCAAACTGTCTTCATTGAGACAAATCTATTGTCTTCAAATCTTGCTACAAATCGAGTCCTTAGATGGGATGAGATCCAATTTCCTTCTCAATGGACTCTTCCTAGAGCAAACAAACCATTGTAGTGTATTTTAACGGATTTTGGCAAATTTTTGAAAAAGTTGAACTGACATTTATACCAAAAAGGTCCACAAAACTCCAAAGTTTTCAGAGTTTTTCACTAAAATTTTGTTACACGTCACTTTATATAATTTTAAATAATTTTATATCTAATCAAATACAAATACTCAACTATCATTTCAAAATAACTTTTTACCATCTAAATTCCAAAAAATTTTACTTTTATAATTTTTTTTTTTTAACACTTTAAACGGCCTCTTTGCCTCTTTTTATTGCTACCGCGCTTGAAATTCTACCTCTCAAATTTCAATATATTTCGTTTGACGTGAAGTTGAAAGGAGGATAGCATTTTACTATTAATATTCATATTATATTTGATTTCATAATTTTTCTTGAGAATTTATATTTCACGAGAGAACTATCTCGGCCAAAAATATGTAGCTAAACCTCCGTTTGTTTAAACATAAAGTGTTTTTTAAAAATATTATTCTTCATGTTTTAAAAAAATATTTTTAAAAAATAAATAAATAATAATTCTTACATGTATATCTCAATATTAAATAGAAAAACTTAATTCTCCACATAAGAGAATATATAATTAAGAAAAAAAATACAGTTTCTATATTTTAAAAAACTCTCACAACTAATTTTTCTTTTTTTTATTTATGAAATATATATATATATATATAACGTGCTTATGTATCAAACTTATTAGTCCTAAATCGTTGAAAGGAAATAATGTATAGGAGGTCATAAACTAATCAAGTTAATTTAATCAATTGAAGAACATGTTCGGTAAGTAGTTATGGGCCAGCGATGATAAAAGAAAGAAAAGGATGGGAATACGAAGAAAAACTTATGCTATGTTCGAAACATAAAGTTGTGGAGAAAAAATAAAATAAAAAAAAATTACAATTTATGTAATTTTTGGATGTAAATGTTAAATTTTGTTCATAAATATTTATTCATTTTAATTTTATTTTTTAATTCAATAAAAAATAAAATAAATTTGACCTTTTCACTTTATTTTGCATTCCTACTACTTTCTTTTACTTTTCTGTTTCCTCCATAAATTTATGTTCAAAATATAGTTTAAGCGGTGGAGAAGTTTATCTCAAATTTAACTAGTTCAAATGATTTTATACCCCATATTTGGTATTAATTTTAGAAAAGTAGTTTTGAAAAATTATTATTTTCTAAAAATATTTTGTATCTTTAGAGAGAGAGAGAGAGAGAGAGGGGATAATAAAAATATAAATATGTTGTCCCGCTCGGCGTGGTTTTTTCCTTTTTCAAGACAATAACAAGTGGACCACTAGAGTCATGGGTTTACGATTGTTGGGCCGGATTTTGAATAAGGCCCTGATCCATTGAGAACGGGTTCGGTTGGGTTTTGCGACGTCTCATAATCACGGGTGGATCCAGCGAGGTGTGAAAAAAGAATTGATTTTTTTTTTTATTTTAGGTTCGGTTTAATTCAATTATTAGTTTGGTTATTTTTTTTAAACCTAAACTACATCTTGTTTGGATTTCGATTATTTTAATTATCTTATTTGAAATTTTTTTAAAAAAATTTAGAGCTCCAAACGGTGTTTTTACTTATCTCTCCCTGTTACAAAAATAATACTATCACATTTTTTTTAAATAATTTTTCTAAAATAATTGCAGTAGAATATTATTTTTACTCTTATTTATCTAATATATATAACATTTACTACTATATTAAATTGTGAGAGATTAAGGATAAAGGACACGTGTCTTAATTTTTTTGGTTTGTTTATATTTATTTATTTTTTTATTTGGCTGTTATGAGGGTAAAATATGAGCGTTTATTGTTTGACATTTAATGTACTTTTTTAACCTTTTTTTTTAGCATAATTGATAACTTTGCTGTTGAAAGTATTTGAATTTTTTTTTTTTAGTCCCTAAGATTAAATATTATTTTTATATTTATAATCCCTAAAAAAAAAAAAGACACTGCTTTTGCTCTCCCAATTCAGGAAAGAAGAAAATCGCCGGTTGGGTTAATGGGCAACCAAGAAACGCGTGAGAGTCTTTGACAAGCAATGTTTGGGCAGACTTCAGTGAAGGCAGGCGTCCCACTTATTTTGTTTTTGTCGTTTTTTTTTTTTTTTTTTATAAAGATGTTCAAATATATATATTGTACTTCTTTTAATTTATAATTAATCATTTTATTAGCATTGAAAGTTAGTCTACAGACCAATTTTTAAGTTAGTTTGTGGATTCTGGTGTTAAAATAAAAAAATAAGTATTTATAATTTTTTTTCCTATTTTGTATTAAATTTTATATTAAAACTCAAGGAGATTTAATTTTTGACACTCATTCTGTTTATTTTTTACTTTTGTATTTATTTGAAAGATGGATTCGTGTTAAATTTTTATAGTTTTTTTTTTTTTTTTGTTAAGTTTAAAGTGGTTTATTTGTTGGGTATTAATTTTTTTTTTTTGTAATTAACCATTAATTGAATGTGTTTGAAATTATATAAATTAGTATAAATTTATAAAATTTGTAGTTTTATAATTCGTGTGTGTGGTGAATAAAAAATTTAATTGTATAAAAATTTGTAAAAATTTAGAGTCCTCTAACCTGTTTTATTATGGAGTGTTTGAATAATCAAAAAAATATAATAAAAGTATAAAAAAATTAATATAAAAGTTATATGTGGCAAAGTTTAATGAAAAAAAAATATAAACAATTAGTAAAAGTTAATAAATTTTAGTAAATTTTGATAAACTAAACACCTATATATATATATATATATATATATGTATGTAAACGTGTGTTGCATACGTACAAATATTGACTGATCCGTCCCATAGAGCGACAAAAGTCGCGTTCACAAACGCTGAACAGAGATTCCATTCCACATGTTGTCGGAGAAATTTCCAAGCAACCTTTATAGGCGTGCCTTGTTCTCCCTTTTTGCTCGACTCTCATGTCTTTCTTTCTCTTTGCTGCTAAGGCTCCGTTAAAGAAACTTTTGATTCTTTAATTTTTTAATATTTTCCAAATAATTAAATTTATCATTTTACATTTTTTAATTATAAAAAATAAAATATTTAATTAATAGTAAATTAAAAATATAATTATTTAAAAGTTAACTTTTTTCCTTGTTTTTTTTGTTGTATTTGAGAAGGAAGTTAGTTAAAAAAAGATTAATTTTTACATTTTATTTTTTTTAAATTATAAAAAATAAAAATATTAAACTAATAAAAATTAAAAATTTAATTATTTAAGAGTTAACTCTTTTTCATTATTTTTTTTTATTTGGGAAGGAAATTAATTATTAAAAAATTAAATTTTTTGTGAGTTTGAAAAAAAGATTTATTTTTTAGTAGCTAATTTTTTTATTTTTTTGTTAATTTAATATTGTTACCTTTCATAATTTAAAAAAATTAAAATATAAAAAGATAAATTTAATTATTTTAAAAAAATTAAAAAATTAAATAGTCAAAAGCTGATAAAACATAGCCTGAGCCTAAACCTATGACAGGCCCACTATGACTCTCTCTTCTTTAAGGGTGTGTTCTTTAAGGGTGTGTTTGGTTGATAAAAAGTTAATCAAAAAATATAATAAAAATAAAAAAAAAATGTGATATAAAGATGATATTTAAAAAAATTTAATTGAAAAAATTAAAAAAATTAATTTTCATTAGTAAATTTTGATGAATTTGGATGTCCGAACGAGTTTAAATACAAAACTAAAACCTTTTTGAAATGAGACACAAACTTTCCAGCAAAGTAAAAATATGCTTATATAATAAAACACAACTCATCGATACAAAAGTTGTATAAGAAAAAGAGATAAAAGAGAGAGGGGGAGGAGTTAAGTTTGAAATTCAAATTTTTAAGTTCACGAGAGACCATGCTTTGCACGGGTGTAGAGCTAGTTTATATATATATATATATATATGCTAGCTAGTCTATATACACGCACACAAACGGGGAGAGAGATAGAGAAAGAGAGAGCGCTAATGGAGGAATATCAAACCACAGGTTTCAGATTCTACCCAACTGAAGAAGAGCTGGTTTCATTCTATTTGCATAAGAAGCTTGAAGGAACTAGACAAGACCTCGACCTGGTCATACCGGTCGTTTACATTTACGATTTCAACCCATGGGATCTTCCACGTCTGATCTTTCTTTCATTTTAATTTCTTTTCCAATAATTAATTAATTAATTTTCAATTTGGGTTTTCAAGAAATCGTTATATATATATAGTGCTTGGGATAGTGTTTAGCAATTACGCAGTTCAAATCTTTGGATTATTTTATTTTTATTTGCTAAAAAAATTGTTGGTCTTGGAGTGCAGAATTTGCAGGAGAGCTTTGTCGCAAAGACCCTGAGCAGTGGTTTTTCTTCATTCCTAGACAAGAGAAAGAAGCTCGTGGAGGGAGACCAAACCGGCTCACAACTTCAGGGTATTGGAAAGCTACCGGTTCTCCCGGTTTCGTCTACTCTTCTTCCGGTAACCGAATCATTGGCATGAAGAGAACTATGGTATTCTACGAGGGAAGAGCCCCCAGTGGAAGAAAAACCGAATGGAAGATGAATGAGTATAGGACCATAACCATTGAGGGAGACCCCTCCTCTTCATCGACTAATACTGAAACCCCAGAGGTGATCAGACCTTAAATCGTCTATAAATATATATATATATATATATATATATATATATATAACAATTAATTGTATATGGTATGATTAGTTCCATCATGTTAGTACACATTGCTTATGTGATGATATAATTGTCAGACAATTGGGACATTAATTATTAATATACCCAATTGGGTTCATATTGTTTGATTTAGATTCTTTTATTGTGATGCATTTTATTCATTTTTAATTATTTTGTAAGGCGTCTTTATGTAAAAAAAAAAAAAGCACTCCTCCACCTTGTACTTTAGCATCTCTTTTATAAATCTTTATTAATTGCTTTAATTGATAGTGGAGTACTGAGGCAGTAATTTCTCTTGTTCAAGCATTTCATTGCATTATAGAATAGACATTGAGAAAACCACTTTCGCTTAATTAGAATGATTTCCCTAAAGAAAGGAAGATCATTAGTTTGTACAAGAATTTATTTACGTTGTTTAAACAAAAATTAATTATTTGGGGGGGGGTCTGCTAGTGAATTAGTTAAAAGTTGGTGGTGGCTGATGGTAATTTTTCCTCTTGTGATTTTGCAGCTAAGACAAGATCAGGAGTATAGTTTGTGCCGAGTGTACATAAAAAATTCAAAATGCTTGCGCGCATTTGACAGACGGCCGTCGGGGGTACTGACAATTAGCGATGCTGTAGGATTAATGGTTGATCACCATGCGCAGTCGTCTCTTCAGAATTGCTGTCCTAATAGTAATCCAGGGTTACTGACGGGAAGAACGATGTCGTCCTCACGAGATCAGGGCCCCTGGGAATTAGATCATGCAAATCCTAATTCCGAAACTTCAGGAAGTCGTGATAATTGGGATCGTATGGCTTTCGACAATAACGAGGTTCTTTTGGATTGGGAGCAGATGAATTGGTTCTAATATATATATATATATATATATAATTGAAAATTAAGAGTCATGTTGTGACTCTTACCTTTTCTATAAATAAACGTTAGGCAAAGTATAAACTGCTTCTTGGTGAAGAGCGGCTGACATCGCAGCGACGTCAAGCTTATGAATTTTTGGATTAAACTGTAGTAATTTAAATTTATTTAAATATTTTTTAAATTAAAAATATGTGAATAAATTTTGATCGTTAAATATTAATTTTATTTAATTAAGACTAATATCAATAATTGATATCAACTCAAACTCCCCCGTGTCCTTTCTTAGTTGTGTGGAACTTGTTCTTCTTCTTTGTTGCTTTTAAGGAAATTAAAGAATAAGATATTGTTCTGAGTTGAAGGAAATCAAAATGCATGATTTTTCATATCTTGAAAGTATAATTCGGGATAACTTCATTTAAGAAGTAATTGAATTTCTTTTCTTTTTTTTTTTTTAATATAAGCAATCAAACAATTATTTAACAGCTGATTATTACCCATTCGGTCATCTTCAGAGCAAATAGTGTTCTCCAGCTCACACTAAGAGTATTTTGGTATTTTTACTGAAAAAGTCTAACTATCGCTCTTAACTCCATGTGAGCCTTGCTCTTAAAAACAATTAAGATTTGTAGTAACAAGCAATACCCAACAAATCTGAGATCGCCTTCATTGGAGGAATCTAGATTTCGCTCATGGTAAGTGAAATGGAAGAGTCCTCATATGAGATATTAAAATATATTTAAAAATTATTTTTCATTTATTGTGTCTTAAACCATTAGATTATTAGGTGCCATGATAATAGTTTTATCGAAACACTTTGGATATGTTTGGAACTCTAACAAACAAAGTTCAAAAATTTAATAAAAAAAAAAAAAAAAGTTTTAACTCTTTCAAATTAAAAAAATTCTAATGTTTGTCTAAAAATTGGTCAAAATCTATCGAAACAAACCATTGTAATATATTCGAACAAATTTCAATAAATTTTTAAAAAAGTAGAACTGACGTTTGTATTAAAAAGTTTAACAAAACTCTAAAAGTTCAGCATTTTATTATTAATATTTACAGTATATTTCATTTCATAATTTTTCTTGAGAATTCATTTTTCACGAGATAACTATTTCGACAAAAAAAAAAAAAATTGCATCTAAACCTCCGTTTGTTTCAACGTAAAGTGTTTTTCAAAAATACTTTTCTTCATGTTTTAGAAAAATATTTTTTAAAAAATAAATAAATAAAAACTCTTACATGTATATCTCAACATTAAATCAGAAAACTTAATTCTCCCCATAAGAGAATATATAATTAAGAAAAAAAAATACAGTTTCTATATTTTAAAAACTCTCACAACTAATTTTTCTTTTTTTTTATTTAAAAAAATATATACATATATATAACGTGCTTATGTATCAAATTACTAGTCCTAAATCGTTGAAAGGAAATAATGTACAGAAGGTCATAAACTAATCATGTTAATTTAATTAATTAAAGAACATGTTGGGTAAGTAGTTATAGGCCAGCGATGATAAAAGAAAGGGATGGGAATACGCAGAAAAACTTTAAGTTGTGGAGAAAAAATAAAAATAAAAAATATATAATTTATGTAATTTTTGAAAGTAAATGTTAAATTTTGTTTATAAATATTTATTTATTTTATTTTTATTATTTAATTCAATAAAAATAAAATAAATTTGACTATTTCACTTCATTTTGTATTCTTATTATTTTCTTTCACTTTTTTTTTTCATCCACAAATTCATATTCAAACATAGTTTAAAGGGTGGAGAAGTTTCCCTCAACTAGTTGAAATAGTTTTGAAAACTTTTTATTATTTTCTAAAAGTATTTTGTATATTTAAAGAGAGAGAGAGAGAGATAATAAAAATATAAATATTTTGTCCGCTTTGCATGGTTTGTTTGTGTTAAATTTCCCCTTTTCAGGACAGTAACAAGTGGACCGCTGCGGTCATGGGTTTAGGATTGTTGGGCTGGGTTTTGAAAAGGCCCTGATCCATTGAGAGCGGGTTCCCTTGGGTTTTGCGACGTCTCACAATTATGGATGGATCCAGCGCGGCATGCAAAAAGAATTTGATTTTTTTTTTTTTTTTGTTTATTTTAGGTTCGGTTTATTCAATTATTAGTTTAATTATTTTCTTAAACCTAAACTACATCTTGCTTGGATTTCGATTATTGTAATTATCTAATAGAAAAACGAATTAGATATATATCATATTATATATATATATATAATAGAGTCTGACAATGTCGCTACGCCATGTAAAATCTAACCTGCGTTACGATTGTAACACATAACGCCTAATTATAACTATTTCGCACCACGTAAGACTTAACTTGCACTATAATTTTGACACGTGTATGATTATGATACATGTCACCTAATTATAATTATATTAATTATCTTATAAATATATTAGTATTTTGCATAATTATTACTTATTCACAATTTTTAATTTTATTCAAAGTAGAATGTTCATGAATATCACTTAATATTTTTATTTAATTTACACTTCTATTTATCATATAACTTCTTATTTTTTTTTATTTTTATTAAAACATATTTTTATTTTTGATATTCTCTATATTCTAATCAATTATTATTTAAAACATAATAAATATTATTATTGTTATTAAACAAGATAATGCAAAAAAATATATATATATATCCCGTTAAATAAAGGTTTTAATAATAAACATTATTGTTATTTTTATTATTATTATTAAACAAAATAATGTAAAAAAATAATTAGCAAGTTAAATAAAGATTTTAATTTATTAATATAAATTTATAATTATAATTATCTTAATTTATAATCATGTGATCTAAATAAAATTAGTATTGTATATGATTACTACTTATTCACAATTTTATTAAAGCTAGAATGTTCATGAATGTTACTTGATATTTTTATTTAATTAACACTTCTATTTAATTAGCAGATAACTTCTTTATTTTTAATTTTATAATCTAATAAATTACTATTTAAAAATAATAAATATAATAATAATTATTATTCTTAAATAAAATAATACAAAATATCATTAGACAAAATAAGTGATATATCTTAAATTAAATTGTAATATTATTTATTAAAATTATATATATATTGTTATATTATTTATTAAAAAATATCAAACAATATTATAAATTAAAAAATAAAATTAACAATGGATAAATCAATCTAATTGAAGTGTCACTCAAATTTTTCTTAGATTTGGACTTTTAGTTCAATCAAAATAGTATTATAATCGAAATAAGATAAGATTTCAAAATAGTGTTCTAATCTAAATATAATAAGGCTCTTCTACATGCAAAGTTTATAAATAAGTACAAAGTCTAATTTTCTTTCAAATTTATTGGAGACTTTTTATTACAATAAATTTCTCTTCGACTTTGCAATTTAGTAGGTACATACTTGAATTTTAATTTTTTAAAATTTTTATATGTAATTAATATATATTTTACAAGTTTTTATATGTACTTGATATATACGCGCACTGTGGTAGGAAGAATAGAGACAATAACTATAAAAATTATTTAATTATATACGTAAGTGTTGTTATTTTTCTACCTTTTTAATTTTTAATTTATTAGAATTTGAATTTAATTGAATCGATACTATTGATGGTATCAATATTTTAACTTGTTTTATGTTCACTATTTGTATAAATAACAATATATATTACTTTTATATATATTTCTACAACTCAACTGTTTTAGTATATGATAGTATATTTAACTTAATTATATAATATGACAAATTCATGTATTGCACGAGGCACATCACTAATATATATATATAGCAAACAATAATAAGTTTAAAAGATCAAAGTTAAAACTAGTGGATGCACACTTTTATGTATGTTGAGAAAGATAAATATTTATTAATTTATTTTTTATATTATTAAAATTATCAAAATAATTAATTCAAAATTTTAAAAGCAAAACATTTATTTCAAATAATAAATAATGACATGAAAGTAAATAGTTAATAATTAAGAAGTGCTTTAAAAAAGATAAGCTAGAGTAATGGAGAGTTAAAGGCCATATAAAAAAAATACAAAAATACAAAAAAAATTACTTAAAAACTACTTGTAAATATCTTTTTTAAGTTTTAAGTGGTTTTCCCAATGCATCTAATTTTTTCTTGATAATAGTGTATATATTTATATCTATATTCATATCTATATCTATATCTATATCTATACTATTATAGAAAGTTCCAATATTTGAAAATTTTTTTGACTACTTTACCTATACTTTTTTCCAATTTAACAAATCTTTGTCATTTCATTATCTTCACTTTGTTGACTATTTTACTATTTTAAATTTTTTTATGGTTTAATCCAATTGTGCTCTCCATTATTGTTGTTTTACTATTTTACTCTTCTTTCTGTTTTTTTTTTAATTTGACCCAACTCTATCATTTCATTATCTTCACTCTGTTGACTATTTACTATTTTATTCAATTTTTTATTTAACTAAATTTTGTCTCTCGATTATTATCGTTTTAATATTTTACCATTCTTTTTTCTAATTTATACTACTATTATAAAAAGACTGAGGTTCCGTTTGGCATCGGTAGCCATTAGCCAAGTTAATTGCTACTTCAATAGTACTTTGTCAAATTTACTCTCTTACATTTTAACATTCTTTTAAACTTTCAAGGGTAAAAATATCAAATTAATAAAAATAAGCTAGCAACCTAAAAAAAAGTCACTTTTTTTCTCTTCCCAAACACAAATTTAGCTAGTTAAATTTGTTCCCAAACCAAAACTTTTTTTTCAACTGTTTTATAAAACTTTTTTCAACTATTTTAAATTTTTTTTCAACTATTTTATAAAACTTTTTTCAACTATTTTACCCATATCTTATTACACAAATCTAAATATATCTTTCTTCTTTAATTCTTTTTCATCTTTTCTGACCTATCTTCTTTTATAATTATAACATTAATAGAGATTATTAAAAGTTAAATAATTGTAAAATTATTTTTATTAGCCTTATTACGTCTTTATTTCTAAAACTCTTAAATTTAAATGCTATTTAATAATCGAAAGTTTTATTTTCATTAATAATTAAAAATTACCATATTCCATATTTAGAACATCCTTTTCAAATTTAAATGGTATTTAAGAAAGCTTTACTTCCATTAATAATTAAAAGCTACCATATAGCATCATTTTTATTTTCTATCTTTTTACCTTCCTTATATTTTACCTACAAGAAAAAAAAAATACACATCGTTAGTCTCTATTTCTATCTCTCTCTTCCCCCTCTCTTTGCATTTATATACCTTATTTAGCTATCTAAATTATTTTTTGTTTTTATAGATTTGTATTGATAATATACTATTTGTATGTGGACATGGTCTAACATTTTGAATTTTTAAAATTTGCAAGGTTTCATTCTTCTGGTACGTGGAAGTCCGCAGCCGCGACCCCGTACTGGGGTGCGCACAGGGCGAAGCACGCTCCAGGACCCGAGCCGGTAACGGCCCCTGGAGAGTTAACCAACCTAGGCAAGCCCTGGCTGACCGGCACGACCGAGAGGAGGCCTTTAGGCTCCCGCCATTACAGCGGTAACCCACCCCCCGTGGGAGAGTCTAACCCAGAACCTCGAGAGGCCCAAGCTCTTAAGGCAAGCCCGACTTCCACTCGGCCACCCCCGAAGGGGCTGCAAGGTTTCATTCTTGATTTTATCTGCCTTTTGTTATATATAATTGGTTTTTGCATATATAGTTTGATAATATGCTACTTGTATTATTTTTTGTTTTTGCAGATTTGTATTGATAATATACTATTTGTATGTGGACATGGTCTAGCATTTTGAATTTTTTAAATTTGCAAGGTTTCATTCTTGATTTTATCTGCCTTTTGTTATATATGATTGGTTTTTGCATATATATTTTGATAATATGCTATTTGTATGCCTACGCGATATGGTATCTCAAATTTTTTAAATTTCCAAGGTTTTGTTCTTAATTTTGTTTGCCTTTTATTATGATTTTATAAATTGTTAATCTTAAGTTTCTGAAGTGTTTTTTAAATTATTAGTTTTTTTAGCTTTTATTCTTATTTTAGTTTTTGGTACTAGATGTTATTCTTTTTTCTAAAATTTTTATGTTCTCCTCTTCTAATATGTGAATTGTTGTTATAAAAACTATGAAACAAATTTTAAACTGCGAAACAAATTTTAAACTGCAAAACAAAAGAAGAAAATTAAAGGAGTGGTGATTGTGGAACTGGAACATAAAATGAATAGTCTGAAAAAGACAACTAAAGAAGTTGCAAAGCTTGCAATTTATTTGGGCAGTGTGGATGGCTTCATTGGATATTTTTGGTACTTTTGAAAACATTCAACCTTACATTACTTTATTAGTATTTGATAACTTAGTGAAAATAAAGGAAAATAAATAAAAAAAGTCACGAGGAACGAAAAAATATATAAAATTTCAAATATACTCTTATTTAAATAAATTAAAAATATAATAAAATAAAATAAAATAAATTCATTAATATATTATCTTTTTTAATCTTTTTAATTATATGCACTGTTTTTGCATTTTCTATTATAATTTAAATTCGTATCTCATTATTTTTACTATAACAAATCATTGATCAAAGTACAGTTTAAGTGAACACAAATTTAATCTTTGGATTTTTATTAAAAAAATTTGAAAATATTAAATTTGTTGTATAAAGAAAGCGATAGGAGAGAGTGAGAAAAAAAATCACAATTATTAAATAAAAAAGTAAAAAGATATAAAAAATAAATATGAGAAAATTATTTTATTTTTGTCTGAAATAATTAGAAATATAATAAAATAAAAAAAAACTCATCAATATATTAGTTTTTTTTTAATGTTAAAGTTCAACCTTTTAATTTTCGCTTATATTTCCTTTTATGTTTCAACATAACCCAAATAAATAAATAAATCAATTTTGAATCAATATTCCACGTATAGAGACGTGCTGAGATAAAAAAGAAAATTAGATAATATAAAATAAAATAATTAAATGAAAGAGAAAAATAATTAATAAAAAATATTTGAATTCCTTAAAAAAATCTTGAACTCTTAAAAATAAAAAGTATGTTTGGCGTAAGATTTTGGTGTAAAAAAATAAAAAGAAAAATAAAGTGAAAATAAAAAAATTAAAAATAAACAAAAGGCAATAATTAACATATTAAAATTTTTAAATTTAAATTTTTAAATCTCGAATAGTTTTCTTTATATTTTATATCATAACCTGAATAAGAGAATGAATTTTGAATCTTTATCCTATTTTTTCTTTTTTTACATATAGAGAGAAAGATACAAAGACGCAAGTGAAAAATAAAAAAAAAATGAATATAGAAAGAGACTTTTGGTTTAAATTTCATGTTATTATAGTATACAATCAAAAAATATTATAATATATAAAAAATGTCGAGGATGATTGTCAATAGATATAAACAAAAAATAATGGTGAAATTGAAAAATGATGGACCAAAAAAAATCTATTGAAATCCTAAAGAATCATATTCAAAATATGCCAAGAATAATTTTAATAGAAGTAGATAAAAAAATAAGAATAAAATTGAAAAAAATATAATCAAACAAGCTGTTGAAATTCTAAAGAAACATCGCTACTTGTTATATAGGTAGAATAAGGATAAAAGTAGATATCTAGAAGATAAAACAAAAATACAAAAAAATCATAACTCCGAACAAATTTGAAGTAAAAATAAAGAAAAACAAAACTCTTAAAAAAACTAAAAAAAGACACACAAAAGAGAAAAAGGTAATAAACCTTAAATAAGAAAAATGTCAGTGTTGAGAAAATGATACTAAAAAGATATTTATTATTACTCTTTAAAAAAATAAAATAGAAAAGACAAAGTGACAAACTGGTAACAAAGCAAAACAATTTCAGACAAACTTGAAAATTTGTGGCAAAAAGAGCCTATTACTATTTATTATATAGAATATATATATGTATAGAGAGAATATATATAATTACGATATATATAATATTAAAACATGATAAATGCATTTTGTTTTTAATTTTTCACACTTACCAGTCAATATTCATCGTGAGAGTACGCGGAGTGCAATAAATTAAAATGAAGTGTAATATTAGTATATAAATAAAATATATTGTGCTTGAGTATAAATATATTAAATTATTTTTAATTATAATTAAATATTATAAAACATATTACATTTGAGTGTAAATATATTGAATTATTTTTAGTTATAATTAAATATTATAATAAATTTTTTATACTAAGATATTATTACATGTTAACAAAAATACTAGCTATATTAGAAATTATATTAAGTTAAATTATAATAAATTTAATTTAGTATAGATAATATTATTATCATCTATATAATAAAACATTACAATTTTTGAAAATATCTCTCGCACAAACTAAGATCCAAAGGCTAAAAATTATTTTTTATTTCATTCAACGATTGAAATCATTTTTATACTTTTAACTTCCCGCTCAATTCTTATTTCCCACTGTCATTTATTTTACAAAATGATTAGACACTTTAAATTTCATCATATTTTAGTGAACCCCGCTACCAACTTAATTTTCGCTAATCATCATTTCTAGAAAATTGAACATTTCAAATTAAAGTACAATAATTTGTATTTTTTTATGGTGTTTATGAAAAATTAATTAAAGAGAGAGACAAAAACACATGTAGTAGCTGCTAGGGTTTAAGCATATTTCACGAAAATTGTTAAAATCACCTTGTAGACCCATTAGTTTTAAATAATCTCATAATGACCCTAAAAATTTTAAATATATATATATAATTTTAGGATTTTACTCCTAGAATTTATAAGAAATTATAATTAGATATTTTAAATAAATATTTTAATTGTGTGTTGTTTGCATAATTTCTACAATTTATGTGACTTGGGATAATTAGCCTTAAATGTTTAAGGGATTTATTTTTATTAACGGAATATATATATATATATATATATATGGAAGTGGTAATGTGATGTTAATAGTTTATTTTAATGAATTATTATGTTGAGATGATAATAATGAAGATAAAAGGAAATGTGAATGATATTGTGATTACGGGGTTGAAAAATAGGAAGGGTACAGAGATTACCCTTAAGTTGAAAAACCCTGAACCTGCCACAGGGGTTGGTATTCATGTCAGTAAGTTAGTAACCTACAACAATGATCATTATTTGGTTAATCGTGGCCATCGAGTTTGGACTGTAAACGACGATATTGTATAATATCTGGCCCACAATTGTGATGTGACAATAGAAAGACGAATGAAAGATAATAACTAATTTTTTTTATGTTATTATATGCTTTAATGATCTAGACATGTATTGATTCGTATTTTGTGTACATTAATATTAAATTATTGTTTATTTATTATTATTGCGTGTCATATATGTTTCTGTTAAGTGACATAGACACCTGTGAATTAGTGTTCACGTCCCTACAGATTGTAGTACAGGTACAAAATATAGTAATTTAGATAGACAGCCTAGAGAGACTTAAGTATGTATCATTGGAGTAGACTTTTGTTTAATATTTGGAATTGTATAATTAAATTAGATTTTATTTGATATGGTTGCAAGGCCACAAGGCCAATATTTTTACTTTGGGCTTACTTGGAGTACTTTTATCAAAGTTTGGGTAATTATTGCGCATGGTTTGTGATTCATTCACTCACTTTTCGGGTCACGCGATACGAGACGTGACAAATTTTACATATTTTATTGTCCAAATACAATTTTATATTTAATTTTAATTACACGTACAATACACATGCGCTTAACTACTATTTATAATAGCATAGGTGAATACATTTATTAATCTTATTTTGTTTCTTCTTCTAAAATCTGGGATCGAAAAAATAAAAATCCGAAGCCATAAAAAATTTGAGGTTTTTTCTTTTTACATTATAATTTTTCATTAAGTTATATATATACTCAATTTGTAGTTCTTTAAATTATTTTATTATTTTATTTCTTCAAAATAATTTTGTTTTGAAAAATACCAAATAGCATTTTAGTTACAAACTAATTTTTAGAGTACCTTTTGAACTATGTATTTTCGAAATTAATCTTTTGAATCTACACCAACAAACGGGTGTTTGGTTTGGAGGGAAGAAAGATAAAAAAAAAAAAAAAAAGATAAAATAGTCGATGAGAAAAGCTAGAGAAATTGCTAATAAAATTAAAAATTTCTCATATTTAATTTTGTAAAGAAAGATAAAGGAAAAATGTGAAAAAACTATTTTTTAATCTTATCTTATAATATTTATCCCCCTCTTTCCAACTACTTTCGCTCGGCCTTTCTCTATTTTATTTGTTATTTTTAATTTTATAATACCATAGAGTAAATAGATTAATTTGATCAACTCAAAAATTAACTAATAAATTACTTAATACTATAAATTCTGCAACCAGATAATTACAAAAACAACAGCTAACCCAAAGTCGTACCTAATTTATACAATGAATCAAACAACAGCCCCTAATTAGATTTTAATGGAAACGGGGCAATAATAATGATATTTTAAAATAAACGAGGTAAATTTTAAATGTTAAAAAGTAATTCGAGAAAATGTAAATGTAATTTACCGTAAAATTTAATATACGACTCCATTTTTATTTGTATTAGAATATAAAATTAACAAAGATTTGCCAAACTTAATTATATTTTTATTTTACATGCCTTGAAAGGTTTTATTTGATTGTGCAAAGTATATTATTGAGAAATTTATTTGATTGCACAAAGTATACAATTGAGAAAAATATTTGACTTCAACTTAAAAATAGTAAAAATATACTAGCTATCAATTTTTATGATTTTTCCCTATAATTTTGGCTTTTGAGACACATATTCAATTAAATTTATCAAATTTTATTAATTTTACATTTTAATCCAAATTGTGAAAGGATTAATGTGTTAGCTTTTAAAATAGAAAGAATTGTTTATGAGTCAAACTCAAATGAAATAAAGTGTAATTAACCAAATAATTTATGAGTAATTATTATGTAGAAAAGTGTTAAATGCACTTTATTTTTATCTACTTATATTTTATCATTTTGCAATAAGTGCATTTGGTAAAAAAAATTTTAGCAAAATTTTGGATTTTTTTTTTTTTTTTTTACAAAAAGTTACTAATTGAAACTTTTTAAGCGTTTTGTCAGACATTAATAATTTTTTATTATTTGATAAAATATAAATAATTTTTTTAGTATGATTTTGTATGAAAAAATTGTCATAATCTAAAGATTGCCAAATGGGCAAATTTTGAAATTTGTTGAAAATTTCTAAACCAAATCAGATCTAATTTAACTAATGCATTTTAGAGTGCGAGAAATGAAAATTAGAGTGGATTTAGAGTGACTTTAAAAAAAAAAAATTAGTTTTTGGCTCGTAATTTTTTAGCTGATTACTAAAAATTACTTTTTTTTTTGGGCATTTGGGACTAAAGAAAAGTTAACTTTTTAACAACTGATTTTTAATATTTTTTATTAATCTAAAATATTTATATTTTATGATTGAAAAAAACTTTAAAATTTAAAAGAATTATTTTGATATTAAAAAAAAAAAAGACCGAAAGTTAGTACCCAAACGAATTCTCTTTCCAAACGGACCGTGCATTCCTCGCCACTGTGCAAGAATAGTATCGAGAGTGTTTGGTTGATTAAAAGTGTCCAAAATTTATTAATATTTATTTATTTTTTTATATTTTTAATTAAATCTTATTATATATTACTTTTATATTAATTTTTTTTTTTTGGCTAAATTTTTACAAACCGAGCAGGCCATTGTTTGAAGATAAGACCTGAAGGGGGTTGCGGTAGATATTATTGTACCCGCTGCAATAACTTAAAACGATGTTATTTTAGTATTTTTTTTATTCAAAACGATACTGTTTTACTTAAGTCATTGTATTCGAATATGAATTAATATATTTAAATATGCATTCAAATGAAAAAAATGATATATTTAAATATAAATTAATGTATTTGAATATAAAAATTTAAATAGAGTAACATCATTTTAAATAAAAAAACAACAAAACGACGTCATTTTGGATTTATTACTGCAGCAACAGTAAACCATTGACTCCGAGCCCCGGTCCGAAGATAAGGTCAATTATACCTTGGCTTTCGTCACGGCGAGCAGTGGCATTGGGAGTAATATTAAAAATGAGGGAACATTAATGCGCATCTGTCGCTATTTACTGTTCCTACGCAGCCAACGGACGAAAGCGCTCTGTGAGGGGCTTCGGTGGTTAGAGACGTCAAACCAGTGTCGGAGAGGAGACGCGGGCACTACTCCAGTCTCCAGACACCGACAAACCCCCCAGCGCGTCTCTATACATTACTCGTTCTCAGACAACTCTTTCTATCTCTTTCATCGTTGTCGTCGTCGTCACCACAACTTATGCGCTCTCTTTGGCTTGGTTCGAGTAGGCAGCGGGGTTAGAGCATGGCGTTCCGGTGGACCTTGAATGTGA
The DNA here is from genome assembly GCA_019916065.1 of Vitellaria paradoxa. Lineage (NCBI taxonomy): Eukaryota > Viridiplantae > Streptophyta > Magnoliopsida > Ericales > Sapotaceae > Vitellaria > Vitellaria paradoxa. The sequence continues at coordinate 9,217,562 of CM034234.1, forward strand.
GCTTCGAACCCCTATTATTTTTTTTTCTCTCTATCGCTAATTTGACGGGTTTTTATTTTATTTCTTGAAGTATGTGTGCGATTGTTCTAAATTTGAATTGCGTTTTCTCTCAAGAGCCCTAATATTGTGTTTCGAATTCTTTTATGGAACTAGGTTTTACGGGAATCGATGCTTGTTTAGGAGTTTTCTGTACTCGTTAGGGTTTTGGTGTTCAACTGTGATTGGATGCCCAGTCCTGATGAAAGAATGAGTTTTGATGGATTGGATGCACTGGTCAACCGCACAATAATTAAGGGTCAGATAGGATTCTTGAAGGCTTGAGAAAACATATTTTGGCGCCGTTCTTCTATTGGTCTACTACATATGTGGCGTTTTGCTATTTTAGTTTAATTGGGCATAATTGGGACCTTAGCCTAGCTGGCTGTTAGGCAATCTTCAAGGTATTAAATTGACACCAATGTGTAGAGAAGGGATTATTTTGCTTTATTACTAATTTTAGTTATTTTTTATTGTAATGCGAAAAGAACCCATACTGTGATTTGAACAAAAATGTTGCAATTTCCTGCTTTTGGTGATTTTATCCTAGGAAAGTGAGCTTGTAGTTTAGCTGGATGGCGCGGACGGAAACTAATGCTGGTAATGGGAACCAGAGGGATCCAGTTGGAGACAATGGGTTCTTGAAAGGAGCAAAGCCTGCTTCCAGTACGGGTAGCTTTCTTGGTTGCATTAGTCCTAGGCAGAACAAATTCGAAGGGAAGGATGCTCTCTCTTATGCCAACACTCTTCGTTCCAGGAACAAATTTGTTGATGCTCTTGCTCTTTATGATAGTATATTGGAGAAGGATAGTGGAAATGTTGAAGCTCACATTGGCAAAGGGATTTGTCTACAGATGCAAAATATGGGAAGGCTTGCTTTTGAGAGTTTTGCAGAAGCCATCAGATTGGACCCGCAAAATGCACGTGCTTTTACTCATCGTGGCATTCTCTGCAAAGATGAGGAACGGCTCATTGAAGCTGCTGAGGTGATGGTCATTTTCTCGTATCATGAAGCAAGATAATTCCCATAATGGCTATTTTGTTATGTGCCTTTAGAGTTTGGTGATATTCCTTTTCTGTTAACTGCATGCTGTTGCTGATTGTTATTCTGAAAGTACTTGTTATCACTTTGAGTTAGATTGGAAGTTCACGGAACAGTTGCTGATTGTTATTCTGAATGTGCTTGTTATCACTTTGAGTTAAATTGGAAGTTCACGCGACATATACTAGCATAATTCAACATGGTAATAGCTTTAAAGATATATTTTCTGATAATAATTACTTAGAAATCACCAAGTACTGCACGTACTTGCTTCATGCTTGATTCTCGTAAAATGTGCAGAACATTAGCATGCCTCTTTCTTTCCTTCCCTCGCCATCTGCTGAGATAGATTTTTCATAGTTTGTTTGTAGGAAAACAGAAGTTTCTTGTTACGAGGTCCTTTAATTAGGCTAAACTGGCATAACCCTTATCCACTTAATTTGGGCTTTGTACAGGCTGGGCCACATTTAGTTGGGGTTAGGTTTAGGCTGCTGTGTGCTTTTTTAAGGTTTAGTTTGAGTGTTACTAGAGTATTTGTATATGCTTTCTTAGGGTTTAGTGTGAGACGTACTAGATTATTTGTACGTGTAGCAAAAGCATAGCTGCCTACTTGTTAGAAGAGAATCGCATCGACGCCTTGAGTTGTTTTGGACCAAAAATATGCTTCCATTTATTCAGTTATTCTTATAAAAATGCAAGACATAAATTGTTCCAATCATTTTTTAGTAAAAGGTTTTTAGGATGTTTCACCTGAGGAAGGAATGGATACATGAATGCAATCAATCTGTTGAGAGATTCAAACTGTATTCATTGATCTGTATCTTTTATTAATTGATGAACATAAATTGGGTCTTGGATAAAATATTGAATTCATTTTTTATGTCTAACTAATTGCAATTGCAGTTTCTTGGGATTATAGTTATGTGGGTATCCGGGTTATGGTCAAACATTCTAAGGTCGTTATACCGTACCGCGGTGTGAAACGCCATGCGCCACATCATCATTAATTACAAGTTGGACAACTGACGATAGTCCATCTGCGTCAATAATTCCATCACAGGAATGTACACCTTTCTTTGGACTTGGAACAAGGTCTGAGGATTCTCCTTCAACGAATTAATGACTAGCGGGATCATCAGAGGTTCGGTGGATTAGAGGCTAGAACCAAGGGGCCGTTGGAATTCATCCAACCAATCTAGAGAGAGAGTATTAAGTGGGCGACTCCTACCCTTCCTTGGGTACATTGAATCAGGACCAGACATTCCCATTTAAAGAACTCCATCCTCACATATATCAACCCTTCTCCTCTGGAGGGTCTGGCATTGAGGATACATCAAGCATCCGACCACCACCATCCTGACTCTCTCTCTCTCTCTCTCTCACATGTTTCAGATTGCCTTGGTTCTTTCTTCTCTGCCAGATTCTGATGGTCTCGCCATTTCTCGATATTCAACATAATTTTTGGAAAAGACTGGACTCGCTCCACCTTAATCACCCCACAAGTTGTAAGGTAGAGTTTGATAACCAAAAAAGCTAGCTTTTTTTGTAGCTAGCTACTAAAAAGCTAGCCCTTTTTTGTGTTTGGGAAGGAAAAAAAGCCAACTTTTTAGTAGCTAGCTTTTTAGTTGTTTGTTAATTTGACATATTTGCCCTTGATGGTTTAAAAGATATTTAAAATGTAAAAAGATAATTTTGTTCATTTTAGAAAAAGCCAAAAAGTTGAGTAGCTAGAAGTTATCTTTTAGCTAGCGGTTCACACTAAATACTGTACCATACAGTGTACCAGTTTTATTATTGGTACAGTACATTTAGGTGTACCATTTCGGTTTTCTCGTTTTTAAAAAATATATTTTTTAATGAAATATATATATTTATTCATATTAAATGTATCATTACTTGTTAAAAAAAAAAAGCAATTCATGCTAAATGTATGAATATGATAAAATATTACCAATTTCAAATTTAATTTATTTTATGCCAAAAATATAATTCATTTAGTAACCATAACATTTAATAATCTTACAATTGATTTTAATCTGATTTCCATTGATTTGCTAATGAAATTGAAATAATATTTGAATCCCACCCTCATCTTATATGCACAAATTTCACAAAAAATACAAAACTTAGTAACATAAATTCTTTATTAAAGGGTTATTCCCAATATATTAATATGTTTGAACAAATACATGTATGATATATGCAACTGTATCATCCTTTCCATTTCTGTCTGTGTGTGTGTACATGCAAACATAGATGTAGATTTCTCCAAACTGTATCAAAAGGGAGAAAAACTTCAAAGTGGGTTTCTTGAAACAAGGCAGAGCAAGCAAGGTCTTCTTCATCACCGTCTCACCATGGTCATCTAGTCATCAGTCATCTCCCTCAGTCATCGCTGATATCTGTTTCCTTTTGTTTCTGCTTCTCGACATTGACCAACCCAAATATAACAACTTGAAATAGTCATTCTGGAGGAACATCAGAATGTCGAGAAAATCCAAAACAACTCAGGAATTTACGAAACATGGCAGAAAGTTTTCTGGAACAGAACACTTACTCTCCCATGTTGTTTTCTTTCCAAAACGGAACATACTAGCCGGTACGAAACAGATTTCACAGCTATGCTTGGGATGGATTGAAGTTGGCACAATCCTTGGGAAAGTGATTAAAGTGCAATAATTGAAGTACTTTTTAGAAGAAAAGTAATATTTATTCTAGACATATAATATCAGTGAGGTTGGACAGGGAAGGGGAGTATGAAGGGGGATTAGAGAGAGATCTTGCAATGTTTCTATTGGTTCTATAACAAAACAATATCATTGGGTAGGGGAAGATGAAGGGCCATTACAGGTTGAATTTAGTGATAAAATGAGTCAATGACCTCAAACTTGCAATTCTTGAGAAGCTGGCAGATTTATCACTTTTTGTCCAAGTACATTTGGAAAGTTGCTATATTCTCCTGTTAGCATGGTCCTTACCTTTTCCCCGTATGCTAGTTTATCTCAGATGTGCTGTAGTATATGCATTGGTGCATTTATTATTTGGCTTTGGCTTTGTATGCATGCCAAACTGCACATATTTCTTTTCTGTAAAAAATATTTTCTTATGGTATTTATGCATTAATTATTTTTCCATTTGGGGATTGAATCTTTTGATCTAAAATAAAATTATTTCTTGCAAAGTTATATTTATTTGTCTTATTCAATCAATTTTACTTGATGCAGTCATATGAGAAGGCTTTGAGAGCAGATCCTTCATACAAACCAGCAGCAGAATGCCTGGCAATTGTTTTGACAGATCTTGGAACTAGCTTAAAGCTTGCTGGCAACACTCAAGAGGGAATACAAAAATACTATGAAGCTATTAAAATAGATCCTCGTTATGCTGTAATGTTATGTTCCTTTTAGTCTTTCCTGCCTCATGGTGATAGCTTCCTTGTGTCACTCAAGAACACATACAAATATTCTGATGAATTGCATTTCAAATGCAGCCTGCATATTACAACCTTGGTGTTGTTTATTCTGAAATGGTGCAATATGACATGGCCCTTGGTTGCTATGAGAAGGCTGCATTGGAGAGGCCTATGTATGCTGAAGCATATTGCAACATGGGTGTCATCTATAAGAACCGTGGAGACTTGGAATCAGCTATTGCTTGCTATGAGAGGTAGTCTACTTGTAGGAATCTTTATTCTTTTGTATTGCTGCTTGAAGAATATTTCGTATTTGACTGGAAGTTGTTCTCTGCTGATGTCGTGTTTTTTTTTATGCTTCTATTTTTTCAGGTGTCTAGCAGTTTCTCCGAACTTTGAAATTGCAAAGAACAACATGGCAATTGCATTGACAGATTTAGGAACAAAGGTGGTTTTTGAGACAGTTCTTAGCCCCAAAATTGATCGCATGTTGTTGCATATTGAACAGCATTAAATATTTCCGGGTTTTATATCCTGCAGAACTTTAGCCTAGAGTAGGTGTTTCCTTGGAATGTGGAGTAACTAATTCAGTATTGGAGGCAGCAATGGTGGGAAAAGAAGGAAAAAGAAGCCTGGTTTTTGGTGCCATTGGCTTTGATGTGATGTAATGGGGGAGAGCATAACTGGAAGCCTTTTGAAGGGATGGAAGGACCTATATTTAAATTGAAGAATAAATTTTTGTCTCTTTTGTTAGCTTGTTTTGGATAGATTTGATCTTTCCTTGAACCAATTTTTGTATTCTGTGGAGATTTCGGATGACACTTGGATAGATGTTATGAGAGTCTGGTCTTTTTAATGTCCCTTGTCAGTATCCACTTCATGCCTTTCTTTACCATATATGTTTCTTCTTGTCAAAACAAAAGCCTGCAGGACTTTCACAATTTCTTGGCAGTACTAGTATTAACTCTAATTTGCACTTCTGGCAGTATCATTGTCAATAATTTGGATGTTATGCTGTTAGATTAGTTGGGGTTGATGCAATCCTTTTTAAGCCAAGTTTGTGCTCTAAAAAAGCCTGTTGCCTCAATATATATATTTAACCTTTGTTCGGGAAGGAGGTGAATGGGTGGGGAGGGAAGTAATGGTGGTGACCCATTCACCTCCATTAACCAACTTCCCTTCACCCCCAATTTGGGGTGTGATGTGTGCAGAAAGTTAAAGTTCTATTTCCTTTATTTTTCCCTTGGTATTTTTCATTATTTCCACAAATTTCTATCACAAATAGATATAGTTTAAAGGGTGTAATAATATTTTGACCGAATTGTTTATTTTAACCTCCATTCCCCTTCCTATATCTCCCAAACAAAGGCTTAAGGAAATTGTTAGTCTTTCATTAATCGTGCAATTCATCTGCCTAGATTCATCCAGATGATGGAAGATGATGTCTGAAAACAGTTTCAACTTTTAAGAGTTCTCATTTGGGGGTCTTCACATAATAACTTGTGAGAGTTTCCACTTTATTACACATGGTTTATAACAAGGCAGAAGAAGAAAGATTCCGAGGGTTTTTTTGTAACAATTTTTCGTTCTTCATTAAATACTTGCTTGTGGATATCATATCATTCTGGTTTTTGTTGTGAGTAAGTTTTTTCCTTTTGATTATGGATTCATGATATATTCAGGTTAAATTGGAGGGGGACATCAACCAAGGTGTGGCATACTACAAGAAGGCTCTTTATTATAATTGGCACTATGCGGATGCCATGTATAATCTTGGTGTTGCATATGGGGAAATGCTGAAGTTCGACATGGTAAGTACCAGTAAAGAAGATTTACGTCCTCTCTTCTCTCTGGTTTTCATATCCTTTATTGTCAAGCTGCCTTAACATGAATGAAACTGACCTTGGCAAATAATAGACTCTATTAAACAATATTTCATATCTCTTTTTTCTTCATAAAACCTCTAACCCTATATTAGTTGCTTTAGGAACATGTTGTATTTCAAAACTAGGTCTTGTTGAGCATTTATTTAACAAATCTCATATCTGTGCAGGCAGTTATGTTTTATGAACTTGCTTTCCACTTCGATCCCTATTGCGCTGAGGCATACAGTGATTTATTTAACAAATCTAACTGTGCAGGCAATTGTGTTTTATGAACTTGCTTTCCACTTCAATCCCCATTGTGCAGAGGCATGCAACAATTTAGGGGTGATATACAAAGACCGTGACAACCTTGATAAAGCTGTGGAGTGCTATCAGGCAACATTTGATTCTTAAGTGCAATTTTTAAGACTCTAGTCATTTTTGTATGGCATTATATAGTTATTTATTTTTCTGCAGTTGGCTTTATCAATCAAACCAAACTTTTCGCAATCCTTGAACAATCTCGGCGTTGTCTACACCGTACAGGTTCAGCACCCCTATGATTTAAAATATTTTGTAGGACTATCTAACTGACCACCAGTGACAAGTTGTATACTTTTTACAGGGTAAAATGGATGCTGCTGCAAGCATGATTGAAAAGGCTATTGTTGCAAACCCCACATACGCGGAAGCATATAACAACTTAGGTCGCTCTGTTCTCTCTCTTGCCTTATTGTCGTCAAGTTTGTGGCATTACTGTTACTTGTTCTTGTTGCTACTATTGCTGTTTGCATCATCATCATCATCATTGGTGTTTTGCGCTACCTGTTAATGATTTAGTTTCACTATTAAGAAAACAAAATTGCAGTTAAGAAAATTTAGTTTTGCATTGATGTTGAAGTTAATGATTTCATCTTTGCTTAAGGCTATATTTATGCTTATCAAAATGTTATGAATACTTATGCTCGTCAAAAGATTCCCTAAGTCTAACAATCAAGTTGCTAATCCTCATTGAGCTGGGACGGTATGAAAGTTGATGGGACCCTTGGGGTGCCCATGGTTAGGTTCCCCCCGTAGAGGTAATCCTTGTTCCTTGCCCATGGTGGTAGTTGACTCCTGTTGAGGTTAAGTGTTGAAGTTTGAGGGTGCCACAAAAAGTCTTATGGGGTGGGTGGAAGGTTGCACGGATGTTTTGTATTGAGGAGGTAACATAAAGGGAAGGTGCTCCTGATGTTGGTATTCTGGATCCACAGGAAGGGTGTGCCTGTGAAGTGGGAGTCCTCCTCCGGTGAGGCTGAGGTGGCAAGGGCCATCTCGACGATGACATTGGCCTAAAACGTGTTAACATGGCCATGTACCTAGAAGAGTCAACTGGCTGAAGTGCAGCAAAGTATTCTCAGCAAATAGTTTATTAGGATTCTTTATTGTGATTAGAAGTATGTCGTCTTCTTTATGAATTTCTCTACATTTCTTAGGATTGGCTATTCATGACTTAAATGGCTCTTTTACATGGTTTTCATTTTTTCCTTATAGGTAAATTTTATTATTCTTTTTTCCTTTGTTGATCCATAGGTGTTAGCTGTGTTATCTTTTGTAGATGGAGTAAATTTGGCTTTCTGTATGCCCCTATTATGCAAAGGCTGTTCCCAATTTTTTGTTGCCTTTAATGAATATACTTACCTATAAAAAATAGTAGTAGATAAAACTACATTTGGAAAATCAAAACTGGATGGTGTCTCTTTGTTCCATTCAGTGATGACTTCTAGTACACTTAATTTATTGTCTTGCAATTTTTTTTAAGTTGTCTGGACATATACATAGGGTTCTGTTTCAATTTGCTCTGTTCTGTTATTGGTTAGTTTCTTAATTATCTTTTTATTTTATTTTTTGTATAGGCGTTCTGTACAGAGATGCTGGCAATATAACTCTGGCCATTGAGGCTTACGAGCAATGCCTTAAGATTGATCCTGATTCTCGCAATGCGGGCCAGGTTTTGTGCTCTTTTTGTCTATTTGTTTGGACTTTAGCTTCCCGTCATTTTTCTTTTCTGAAAATGCCATTTGCTATGTGATTTTGTTGGAGGTTATCAGAGTTTAGCTGTATAGTTTTGGTCCAATGACTTGAGATGACACAATAAGAAACAAGCTGGACACATCCTGATAGACATGTCCAAACATGTATTATCATTTCATTGATCTTTTGAAAAAAAAAAAAAAAAACAGTTTGAACATTTAGGTGTCGTGTGAGTTTATTACATAGACAAACATAAAAATAAGTTTTTAGCGGCTTGGAGAAACTAAGAAACTTATTTGAGAGTCAGTGATTAAAATCAATGTGATGCATATTCAACCTATTAATCTATCCTTGTTTAGGCTTTTTAATTTTAGAACCTAGAGTTTAAAAGATCCAATATGGTTGGGAATAGAACTTTTTAAGTTGATAGTAGTTTTTTTTTGTTTGACACTCCTTTTCCAACCAATAAAATGTGGATAATGTTTTTTAGTATTTTAATTATTATTTTGAGGCATTTTGCTTGGGGGTGGTTTTTTTTTTTGATAAGTAAAAGTTGAAGTTATATTTAAGTGCATCAAGGGATGCCTCCCAAGGACAAAAAGATGGACCTAATGTCAAGGCATATCCATGTTAGGGCATATCCATGCTTTCTATGAAGTGCAAAAAAGTACGTAATTTCGTGTCTCTACCCCTGAACAGCTTTCTATACGAAAGAGATAAAAAATATGTTTTCACTCTGCACATAAAATTCTTTGTGCAGGGTGAGAGGGATAGGAGCAATAACGGTGTGATGCATGGATTTGGGAGATTTAAACTAAAAAGCATTTGTTTGTACTTTTCTAATATTAATTTGCACAAAAAATTTCCATGAGAAATAGAATATAATAAAAGAAAAGTGAAACTTAAGGATTATTAACTCTTTTTTCTTTTTGGTTGGCTGGTTGTTCCCTTTTTTTGTTGTGGGGGGGGGGGGCATTCATGTGGAATTGTTCATTTTTCTGCCTTCTTTCATCTCCTCGAGAAAAAAAATGCCTATTACTCAAAATTTTACATTGGTTGAGAGGTGGAGGTGTTCTACTATCATGCTCTTTTCTTTAGCTGTGAGTTCAAATGCAGTGGCAATCATAAACGGGTATCAACAATTTGTTTTTCAGCAGATATCTCCTTCTATTGCCCCCACATGCATACAAAGATGCACATTTATAAGGCCAGTGTGTCCTTTTCAGGGTGGCAGTTTACTGCATCCTCACATTAAGGATCTCCGTTTCATTGGGCTTGAAAGATATCCTTCTTTACCTATATATGTCTCCTTTTTCTTTTCTCATGATAATGCTTTTTTTTTTTTTCCTTTTTCTTTTTCTTGTTAACAACTCTCAAGTTAACAGAAGTTATTCAAATATCTCTGGTTCATTGAATTATTTAATTTTAAATTCCCTCTTTTACGTGTTTTTTTTTCTCTTTTTCTTTTTCCTTTCTTTTTTTTTTTTGGGGGAAAAATATTCAGCTCATGTTAGATACTCAGATGGCAATGCTTTTTTTTTCCACCCCTTAAAACCACAAAATCGTTTCTATGGACGTATAAAAACATTATTTTGCTTGGCTAGATCTTGTTTTATTGTTGGACACCTGCCAAAGTGGGTTTAAGATGCCAATCATTTTTCTGAAAGTTGTAATTTATTTTATTTTGTGATATTCATGTATTTTTGCTGAAAATTGGATCATATGCTTTTACTCTTGAGGTGTTGGGTGATAAAGTTCCGCAAACTTCCTTATCGATGTGTTATCTAGGATTTTGCTGTATTATTTTATGTGAGAGATTATGATTTCTGTGATTTTGCTTTGGTTGCTTTACCTAGATATTTTCTGTGGTTAATTATATCATTGATGCTGGTGTTTTCCTGTTCTGGATGTTGTGTATTCTAGCTTTGCATTATGCAAGCTAATTGGAATAATTTTCTAGCAAAGATAGTGTCTCTCAAGCTTTAAGTTACATTTTGGAAACAATACTAACTGATTTTCTTAATGATAAAATGTGACGTACTTTTTTTCACTGCTGCTCTTGTGATGTTCTTCTTGGGAGACTCAAAAAAATTAAAAAAAAAAAAAGCTCAAGTTAGGGAGTAAGTGGAGTTCAGATTTGAAATTAAAACTGCTGATTTATAATGGAAAATTAGTTTTTACTGGCCGAATGCATTTGATATTATGCTATAGTTTCATTTTTGTTGGCTTCTGTTTAATATATATATATATATTTTCTTGTTATTATCAGTATTTATTGACCATTTCTTGCAGAATCGTTTGCTTGCAATGAACTACATAGATGAGGGAACTGATGCTAAACTCTTCGAAGCTCACAGGTTTAATTGACTTACTATCCACCTGCATTGGTATTCTTTAAATGTTTTGACTAAAGAACACTTTATGAATAATTTTAGAATTTTTGATTATAATAGAGATTAACTGCCAGGAAGTGCTGGAGAAATATTAATGAAATGGAATCAGGAATACTATCATGGCATTGCTATAGATTGAAAATTTTGCTTTATTTATTTATTTTTGTATAGTTGGTTAGTGTTGTTCTTGTTTTTTTTTTTGGGAACTTTGTTGAGAATACGATTACATAGTATTGAGTGGGGTTTGTAATTTTGACTGGCATTCCATAATGCCTCTGATTAATAAAATTAATTGAATATACACATTGCAATTTGTTTTGGTTCTGGGTCTTGTTTTACGTTTGCTTCACATATTTTACTTTGCAAGGCAATATATTCAATTAAAATACTAGCACAAAAATGGTTAGAGATCACTGTCTTGAGGCTAATGTGGGATCTACTCAAGGTCCAACCGGTTTCGGTAAATACCTAATGCATTTTATTTTTTTTTCCTTGGAATTAAAAAGATCGGTTCAGTTCTGAGCTACTTGTTTGGGTACCTAAATCAGCATGTGAACATAAAAAGATGCATAATATTCTCTCATATTTGGGTCTTACTATCAGCTACCTCCAAGGGCTATAGCTCTGTTTGGTACCTATCTTGTAAGCCCAAAAAAGCTTGAAAAAAGTATTGTTTAAGCTAGTTGAAATAGAACTATTTGAAGTGTTTGGTAACCTATCATAGAAAAGTTTTAGTCACAAAAGTATAGGTGGTTTGGTAACATGACTAGCTTCATATATATTGTTGAGCCATTTTGCTAACTGCTTAAGCTGTTGGAACAAACAGTGGCTTAATATGATAGCAGGCCTATTTTCCAAGGAGTCTTAGGTTTTAAGTTCGTTACTAATATTTGTTACTCGATTATTGTTGTGCAAATTGTTTATTTGTGTTGGTGCACATTTTTTTATCCTTTGACTCTAGGTGTGAGTCAGGGTTGCAAATGAAGGCGAGTGTTAAGATAGCTTTTTATACGTTATTAAGTCTGTTTCCTAACAATTTTGGGGACAATTAATGACTTAACAAGATGAAAAGTATTATTAAAGACCCAAATATTTTGGAGGTTTATATTTATAAATAAAAAAAAAAAAAATATTGGCATGCTTAGTGTCACTAGACTTATGTAAGCTTTAGTTACTTTGGGGCTTTGTCTAAATTATATATGCATGCTTCCAGGGATTGGGGTCAGCGCTTTATGAGGTTATATCCACAATACACTTCATGGGACAACCCGAAAGATCCAGAGCGTCCACTTGTTATTGGATATGTGTCACCTGATTATTTTACTCATTCTGTATCGTATTTCATTGAAGCACCTCTTGTCTATCATGATTACACAAACTACAAGGTGGTTGTTTATTCAGCAGTTGTGAAGGTATTGCTTTTTACTTTTTGTTGTTCCATTTAAAACTCTTTGCAACACCTACCTGTATGATTTTCAGGTATTTCATGTAAGCATTAAATCATGATGTTTGGAATACATTTTGCAACTAGTTTGCATGCCTTATTAGTACACTATTGGCTTATGTGGAGAGAGAAAAGATCGATTAATTTGTTCTTTTCTTTTGGTTTCACAGGCAGATGCAAAAACTATTAGATTTAGAGACAAGGTCTTAAAAAAGGGTGGAATGTGGAGAGATATCTATGGAATTGATGAGAAGAAGGTTGCAAGCATAGTTAGAGAAGATAAGGTTGACATCTTGGTAGAACTTACTGGTCACACTGCTAATAATAAGTTAGGAATGCTGGCATGCCGACCTGCACCCGTTCAGGTATCTCTAAGGCAATAATTTATCCTTTTCTCCCTTGGAACTGTTTTTTCTTTTTAATTTATTGCTTTGGATGGATTGAATTAGATTGATAAGATCTGGCTGTGGCTGTTGCCCTGTGGTGATACGAACTAACTCACCTTTATCCACCATGGGCACCATAGCTTGTGGCAAGAATCGAGACATACTGGAACAAGCACTCCCTTGATTTGGGATGTGCATACCCGATTCTCTCCCTAACAATGAAATGATTTGTTTGCAAACAATACGTCAGATTGGCTTGGATGTAATTATTTTGAGGCATAAATATTAAACAGGATCTCCTTTTGCCTGGGCAGTTCTATCAATTAGAATTCTTTTTAAGGATAGGGTAAATAAGTTGTTTCTTTAGCAGATGAGAGCATAGTGACTGCTCCTTCAACCAGTAGCCTTGAACAAAGAGAAAAAGAAGGAATTAGTGCCCAACAACTTATAGGAGTAAATACTTGTCTAAAGGAGCGAGAGTAACTTTGATAAAAAGCATCTTGGTCGACCTACCTACTTCTCATATGTCACTGTTTGGGAGCCTTACAGAAGTGAGTAAAGTGCTTGACAAGCTTCAGAGGGACTTGTTCTAGGGAAGAGTCGGAGAGGCTTTTTAAATATCATCTGGTGGAATGGAGCACTCTTTGTTGTCTAGCTAGGGAAGAGAGCATTGGATTACGTGCATGAAATTTTTTTTTTTGGGGGTAAATACCCATGAAATAATTTAACAAAGCTATGCTAGGACAGTGGTTGTGGAGATTCGCCAATGAGAGGGAGAGGTTATTGAGGAGAGCTAGGTCCACCAAGTTCGGGGAGGATTGGGGTGGTTGGAGCTTGAAAGAGAAGGGGGTCTCATGTGGTGGGAGCTTGGATAAGGATTAGAAATGGTTGGACCAAGGTTAAAGACCATCTCATGTGCCAGGTGGAAAAGGGTGATTGGGTTATGTTTTGGAAACATAAGTGGACCCCAATGGCCAGTTTAGAAGACCTATTCTCAGGTGTTCTTGAGATGGCACAATATGAGGAGGAATCGGTGGAAGATTGTATGGAGCAGCGAGGAGATGGAATCCAAATATGGAATATCAACCTACTGAGGGATCTTTTTTATTGGGATAGGGATTAGAAATGGTTGGGCCAAGGTTAAAGACCATCTCATGTGGCAGGTGGGAAAGGGTGATTGGGTTATGTTTTGGAAACATAAGTGGACCCCAATGGCCAGTTTAGAAGACCTATTCCCAGATGTTTTTGAGATGGCACAATATAAGGAGGAATCGGTGGAAGATTGTATGGAGCAGCGAGGAGATGGAATCCAAATATGGAATATCAACCTACTGGGGATCTTTTTTATTGGGATAGGGATTAGAAATGGTTGGGCCAAGGTTAAAGACCATCTCATGTGGCAGGTGGGAAAGGGTGACTATTCCCAGATGTTTTTGAGATGGCACAATATAAGGAGGAATCAGTGGAAGATTGTATGGAGCAGCGAGGAGATGGAATCCAAATATGGAATATCAACCTACTGAGGGATCTTTTTTATTGGGAAGTGGAAAGGCTAGTGGACTTACTGGAGTATCTTCATCCTTTGCACAATAGGGAGGGGGATGACGGGATTAAGTGGGATCTAACCAAGTTTAGGATGTTCAAGTTGAGATCCTTCCACTTTTACTTGACAAGGGGGTGGGATGAGGATTTCCTGTGGGGTAAAATCTAGAAAATGGGGATTGACTTCTAAGCTAGCCTTCTTTGTTAGGTGTGTGGGTAGGACGAGTATTCTGACGATTGATAACCTTTATGAGAGTGGTTTTAAGACGTTTAATGTATACTATTTGTGAGGAAGAGGGTGAGTCCGTTGACCATCTGATGTGTAGAAGTGTGTTTCACAGTTCATATGCCGTACTTTGATTCATGCATTGGGAGAGGAGGGATTTTAAGGCATGCTGTGCCGCAAAAAAACTTTATTTGGAAATGGATAGTGGGTGGTCATCTTTCATGAACTTCATTGGTGGGAAAAAAGACAATTTTGTACTTTCTTTCTATATACCTTGAGTGTAAATTGCTCGATATTGTCTCTCTTATTTTCTTAGTTTAGTTTAATTATGTATTCATGAGGGGGACAAAATGTAATTGTGCAACACACATACCTTTGAAATGTGAGTATTGTGTAGGATATCACAATTGGTGCCCTCGCCTTTTTTTTTTCTAACTTTCTTTTTCCCCCTTATTTGCAACTATTATGTTAGATTGATTTTTTTTAGGGGGGGGGGGGTTGGGTATATGCTTCCTTAAGAGTTTGATGCATCTATTACATGTTGTGTATGATGTAAACTTTTTTCTGCCGAATTAAGAATCTTCCTTCCTGATTTCCCTTCTTAAAAAATACAAAAATACAATGTGGGGGGGGGGGGGGGGGGAAGGCCCTTGGGCTACACTTCCCTGACACTTTTGAAGCTTGCCCCTGCAGTACCTCATGTTTTTAGTAAGCATGTTTAATAGAAAGAAACAATATTGTGAACTTTTGAAGTGCCCACTTTGGTCTAGCCATTTTCAGTATGTATGTGGGTATGATAGCAAGAAATATTACTGTACTCTGTCCATATTTTATGTTTTTATTATGTGGCCATGCTATTGCTTTAACTTACTAATTTGATACATGGTGGATATCTTTGCTTGTTTCAATTGCTCTGATACATGAATTACAGTCTGCTGTTCCTAAAACATCTGTTCTGAGTGTTTAGTGGAGATGGCTGTGCTGTCTTCTCAATTTAAGAAGTCATTATTGATTGCCCATGGAGTTACTTAATAGGGTGGATCTGTTACTGATTTGGCTTCTAATATTTTGGTTTGCTTGCTTTTTGTTAGGTGACTTGGATTGGCTACCCAAATACAACTGGTTTGCCTTCTATTGATTATAGAATCACTGATGCATATGCTGACCCTCCTGACTCAAGGCAGAAGTAGGTGATATTTTCATTTTTCTGTACATGGTTTTGAACCATTAATTACAGAATAGATTTGTGAGTTATGGGTTTACAATTTAAATCTCATGTAATTGTTTCCTTAAATGACAGGCATGTTGAGGAGTTGGTTCGGTTACCAGAATGTTTCCTTAGTTATACACCATCTCCTGAAGCTGGACCTGTATCTTCAACTCCTGCTCTTCCAATGGCTTTGTCACTTTTGGTAGCTTTAACAATCTTGCAAAGGTATTGATTATGATGGAACAAGAATCTGTTTTAAGCATCTCTTTTGATACATAACGGAGCCACCATATTCACTGATAAGCTATGGGTGTATGTTTTCCCCCTCTTGTCAGATAACACATAGAGTGCTAAAAGTTTGGGCAAGGATTTTATGTGCAGTTCCAAACTCTCGGCTTGTTGTAAAGTGTAAGCCTTTCTGCTGTGACAGTGTGAGGCAGAGATTCCTTTCAACACTGGAGCATTTAGGTTTGGAATCTGTACGAGTTGATCTTCTGCCTCTAATTCTTCTCAACCATGACCATATGCAAGCCTATGCTCTCATGGATATTAGGTAATACTTTGTTCTTTTTACTGGATCACTGGGGAAATATTTTGCACCCCCATTTCGTTGTCTTCTTCAAATAGTGGCAAATCAGATCTTGATCTATTTCTAGTGCGCTTGAAATGCCCATGATTGTTTGGTATTGGTTAATACTCTCACTCTTCTGCTTTTTCTCCTTAATCTGGTATTTTCTCCCAAGACTTTGCACATTGTCAATTCTGTTTAAATTTAACTGATATGGAGATGGACATTTCAGTCAGTGACTACTGTACTCTTGTTGGGCATAATACAGCATGGTGTTATTCATGTGAATGTGGGATTTATTTGTCCAACACATCAACAGTACACTTCATCAATGAGTGTACACTAAAGAGTAGGACAACACTTGCCAAATTCACCTAATTTTTTCTGTTACTTTCTAAATGTGATCCTTTTTGGTTTAAAATATCTAATGGGCATTTTGGCGTCAAAACTTTAATTTTATTCTATTAATGATGAAGAAAATTCTGGCCATGATTATAAATTTATAATTTGTCTGTCTTGTGTCCTACAAAACTGATTTATCTACCAGTGATTTTGAATACGTGTGCCTTGTTAGAATCATTGGCTGTTTCTACTAAGATCCAAACAGATCGATTAAATTTGTTGAATAGATTAAATTTGTGCCTCACAACTTGAGGCTTCTGTCCGTCAATTGGTGTGCGGGGGAATTTCTGCATTGATGAAATGAATAAAGACGAAATCTATCAACCAACTGCAGCTTTGCTCGGCAGCCAACAAATATCAGCAAAACTAATTTAAAATTAGTAGGGGAGGCCCTCTTGATGGACAAGAATGCTCCGAAGCTTTATAGACTTGAGTTGGTTTTCATTGTTTGAGTTTGTGTGGGACTCAAAAACTGCTTGAGTTGGCGACTAAGCCTGATTAAGGCTTAAAATGATCTATCCATTTCTTAGGAGTAATCAACAGAATGAGTTGATTCTTTTATAATCCACTTGTCTTCCTACAATTGGTTTAATTTGATTCTTCCTCAATTGGTTTGGTAGTTCTAGTGTGTATCCTATTCCAAGTATATGTCCTAATCTTTATCCTCGTTTGTGTGCAGCTTGGATACATTTCCATATGCAGGAACAACCACTACTTGTGAATCTCTGTACATGGGAGTTCCATGTATCACTATGGGGGGTTCGGTACATGCTCATAATGTTGGTGTGAGTCTTCTCAATACAGTTGGTGAGAAGCCTCCCTTTCTAATACATTTGTTAAAGTTGTAAATTTCATGTCTTTTGAAATGGCTGTCTATATTGTTTTCTGCTTTAAATGCTTACCTGTTTTAAAGAGACATGATATATAGAGTGTAGGAACAAAGTTTGCATGCACTAACTGCTGGTCATTGGGAACAGACAAAAACTGCACACTTAGGCAAATATTAGAACGAGATGTTATGAAATGTAATACTCCCTGACCACGTTATAATATTCAAGCCATCAATACAATCTTGTTTTCTCAAAGAATCTTAATGCAGTCTCTTCTTCTCTAAGCATCTCTTGCATTCTCAGTTGTGTGTTAGAAGCCTACTTTCTTGCAGTCCTGCCCGATGAAAGAATCTTAAATTCAATCTCTTCTTCTCTAAACATCTCTTGCATTCTCAATTGTGTGTTAGAAGCCTACTTTCTTGTAGTCCTGCCCGATGACGTGCCCTTGGTGCGCTTGCCTCTATTTAGTTTTGGTTTGACATGCACCATAGGTGTTGCTTGGGAGTCTTCTCACAACTCAACTCAACTCTACTTTACAAAGCCTTAATCCCAACTAGTTTGGATCGGCTATATGAATCATCTTCCTTCATTAATTTCTTTTATGACTTATGTTTTTTGTGAGATTATATGAAATTAAGTATTTTTTTTTTGCACAATTTCAGTCCATGTAATTTTAAGTCTCCCTTTTGTCCTCTTACTCCTACATGGATCCACTCACTCTTTGCCTTTTGTGTTATATCCTCTAAGTGTCACTTGTGACGCAATGTTAGGAAATTAAATTAAATTAGAAAAGGAAAAAGGAAGAAAAAGAAGAAGAAGAAGAAGATGATGATGATGAAGGGAAAGAGTAGAAAGCTTAGAATCTCTTTGCTGTCATTTAGTAAGGTTTTCAATTTTCACTTTTTGTTTTCTGTTAATTTTTTCACAATGGAAACAAAAATTATAAGTATGTTCAGTATTTAGAAACGTTGTTAAGAAGAATATATATATATATATGTTGAAGGTAGTATGTGGACCAAGAGCGATAGTAGAAAGTGGTGTTGGAGGGGGAGAATGACAGTGAAAGGCAACAGTAGCGGCAGTGTTGGTGAGGAATAGTAGTGGACTGGTGTGGTTAGAAATAGTGATGATGATGGTGGTAAGTGTGTGAGTATTGAGCAAGAGGTGGCAGCGATGGTAGCAACCATTATCGGTGGTTATGATGTGGTGATGAGGGGGTGGCGGCAATAGTGGTGGGGGGGGCAGCTAGTGATGGAGTCGGTACTGGCGGTGATGAGGAATGACAATAGTGGCAATAGTGGTGTGGTGTTAGTGAATAGGCAGTATTCACCACAATGACGGTGGAGAGTTCCAATGGCTGTTGAATGATGGTGCTGGGTAGTAGCGGTTGTGGGAAGTGGTATTTAGTCTTATATTTCAAGTTTACATTGAAGTTCTACAATTCTGAAAGCAAAATTTGCTTGAGGGTGGGAGGCTGGATGATGTTCCTGAGAAACTGGATGCAGTGGCATCTAGTCCTGTATTTCCTGCTTATTTGACGAAGTATAAAACTTTAACCAATTTTTTGGTTTGTAAATCTCAGCAACTGTGTTTCTGGTTTCTTTTACATGTCATCAATTTTGGTTGTTAATTATTTATTTTCATTTGCTTGTTCGAGTTGATGCAATTTCCATGTCATCTGTACAGAGAAACCTTACCTAAACCCCTAGCTAATGTGGATTTTCTGGCTACATTATACAGGGTTAGGCCACCTGGTTGCCAAGAACGATGACGAATATGTCCAACTTGCACTGCAATTGGCCTCAGATGTTACAGCTCTCTCAAACTTGAGAACGAGTCTTAGGGATCTCATGTCAAAATCCCCCCTTTGTGACGGAACAAAATTCACCGGTGGTCTGGAGTCAAAATACCGGAACATGTGGAAGAGGTATTGTAAAGGTGATGTGCCATCTTTAGGGCGCATGAAAATGCTACAGGAACAGCACCTGCAGCAGCCGCATCGTGTTACTTCCGAAGAGCAAGCTGTGAAATTCTCTGAACCAGCTAAGACCAAAGTCTCCGGAGAAGACTCTCTAGAATCGGTCAAGAGAAATGGATTTATTTTGGGGCCACAGTGATGTTAAACTTCTCCACTTGAGAGGAAGATGTGGTCCGGTTGAATCAGACCAGCTCTAGCTCAGGGAAGTCAAACTGAGAGTTGATTTTGAACTAATTGCGTGTCATATTATATTGATCGAGGCTTGATCCTGCTGAATTTGAGGCTGGAGTTAAAATACACTGGCCACCATTTGTTGTGTAGAGTCAAATTATGGGGAAGAGGGTCCGCCCTCTAATTTTTGTTCAGTTGGAAGGTACGAATTGGTAGTGCATTGCAATGTTATGCTGGGTGTGTATTTTTTCCCCTGAAATCTTGATGTTAGTGTGCCTTGTAAAATGTATGGTGATCTTTATGTGTGTGTGTGTGTGTGTGTGTATTATTTTCTCTATTTTCCTTCACAACAGCTTGCTTTTTAGTTTAGGATTTCATAGTACCCAATGCAGCATTGATGGGGTCTCCAGATGTAGGGTACCTTTGGGTTGATCTGAGGTTGCATATGTTGATAATATGCCATTTTCGAAGGGTTTGTATGTGGCAACTTGAAGATGTGAATCGGAACTTTGGGTCTTAACGAAGACTACTGAGATTTTGATTTGATTATTCAACGGCATTAGCTCCAACGTGAAATCCTAAGAATTGCAAAGGCAAGGAAGAAGGTTCAAAAACCAGGAGTGAGAGCTTTGCTGTTATCAAGTCTCCTTGTTATGATCAATTAGTCTCATGATGGGGCAGATTCTGTAATGAGCAATACTTGATTTAAGTTCCGTTTGACACGATATAAAAAGTTAAAAAATTTAAAATTTTTTGAAAATTTTTGAGTTATGACTTTTTATTTACTGTACAAATACAAACTCTTAAATTATTTTGTTTTATTTTATTTTTTGTTACTCAAATGCTCCCTCAATTATTAAAAACAAAAGGTTTGAATTAACATAAGTTGAGCTCAGTTATTACCAAAAAAAAAAAGTTCATTAAAATTTTTAATATTTAAACATAGACACGGTTATGAATCCGTGAATTGCCTCTTATAGGCAAAGTGTGTCCTATTGGCAGGTGTGGTGCAGAAACGCAAGAGAGCTTAGGCTTTAGCAGCACTCACATCATCTTCAAAAGAGATTGGAACTTGCAATAAATATATTTCACGGCAGACGATCTTCTTTTCAATCATATATTACAGTGAGATTTAATAGGCTTAAGCTTCCTTTGGATCTGAGGGTTCTACATTGAATTTTTATTATGGGAGTTTATACCGCGAATTGGATAGTTGACTTTATCCAATACACGACCTCCCTTGAAAATTAACTATCAGCCCTATAAATTTTCACACTTCTACCCTCGCACGAAACGCCCCTAAAAGGGCATAAAATAGTGGCACTTGGTCAACAGAAAGACTAAAGTGTTTTACTTGAACGGGGAAAAACAGAAAAATAAATAAATACATACGTGGGCATACTGCATTATTAAATAGACACAATAGGTAAATATAGAAAGGGTGGTCTATTTGCACTCTATTTTATTTTTTTTATTAAATAAAATTATAAAATTACCCTCATTCTTACAAAATATTTATGACATTAAAATCAAACAACATATCTTATTAGAAAAATGAAGTAGTTGTATAATTTTATTTAATGGGAAATTAGAGTGAAGCGTAAGAATGTATTTGCAAAATGCAACTAGACCCGCCCATAGGGAAAAACAGAAAGACAAAAAAAAAAAAATGAATATACCATAAGCATACTGCATTATTAAATAGACAATAGGTAATATATATATATATATATAATAAGAACAAGCATACACAATCAGACCAAAAAAAAAAAAAAGAGGCGGGATAAACTTTAAAAGCTGTCATTCAGAATTCATAAATGCATTCCCCCCCCCCCCCCCCAAAAAAAATCTCTTTACAACGTACAAGCAACACTAAAACACAGTTTATCGTATTTCTGAATAACAGAATATCAAACCTTAGGAAAGTATGGCCTCTCCACCAACAAAGGATAGCCACTGAAGAAGCTACTAGACTTCAATCTTTGACTGTTGTTCGCAGTATTTTCACATCATGGATTGGTCTGAGAAAAACAAAGGTCATTAAATGAGTGCAGATTTAATCTGAATGTAAAATGATCGTATGCTAGGAAAGCATGCAAAATAAAGCCTCCACTGTCGTGAAACGGAAACATTATTTCCTGTCAGGGGGCCAAGCCCCTGTGCTGAATTGCAAAACCAAGGATTCATGATTACAAGACAAAGTAATCACTAGTTCTTTAGATGCTTATGTTCATGCAGCTAAATAGTCAGATGATCAGCCATAAATCTTTAATGAAATCAATCAGAAATATTTGTAACATTATTAGGGAAAAAAAAATCCACTACTCTTTATCAAATGGCAAGTTAGATAGCCGCGGGATTTTGCAAGGTGCAGCTAGCATTGATAATATATCTTAAATGTCAAGAATATATCTCCGGAAAAGACAAACCTATCATTGTTGTCGGTTTGAACGCTTCCAAGTCTTTTGATGATTTCCATTCCTCTGCATACTCTTCCAAATATGGTGTGTTTTCCTGGCAAGGAGAATTAGAAATTAACGCATTGACAGCAAATAATGAAACTACTAAAATGCTTGCACTGCCCCCTACTGTATTCATCCAATCTCTGCATCTCACTTAGAACACAATGATCAGTCAACGTTTAGATTTTGCACTAGAAAGAATAATAAGAACTCATCCAGGAAACACAACTGTGTGAAAAGAATAGCACAATGAAAAGGGTCCATATCAAGGACTCCATTAACACACCTCCACCATCAGCTTCAACTATTTATAGGTTAATTGCATTAAACTATCTCCTATGATATGTAATAGATTGAGTTTACACTGCCAAAGAATCCAGCTCTAATCTACGCTGGAGCGACTAGCTTCAACTCACAATTCCCATAGCTTCGCAGAGCACTAATTTAAGAAGGTTTAGTAACTCCTGAAATATTACGGGCATATATGGTTTATAACGAACAGGATATCAAGGATAAGATGGGCAATTTGCTCCTACGAGCAAGTGGCTTCAAAGTAATGGTCAAACTTGTGGTGCCGTAGCTTTACACCTCATTGGAAGGAAATATTTTTTTTTTTGGGGGGGGGGGGGTTAAGATCTTAAAGACACTTTAAGGCATAACACTCCATCTTCACCCGCATGGCCCCAGCACATTGCACATGTGGGTTAGTGGCAAGGCCTAGTTAACTCCTTGAGCTCAATGTGTGATCAACTGTGATTCCGGGATTCCTTTATAATCCCT
The DNA here is from genome assembly GCA_019916065.1 of Vitellaria paradoxa. NCBI lineage: Eukaryota > Viridiplantae > Streptophyta > Magnoliopsida > Ericales > Sapotaceae > Vitellaria > Vitellaria paradoxa. The sequence continues at coordinate 9,240,322 of CM034234.1, forward strand.
TTCTGGGACAGCAGGCACTTGAATCTAACCATGCAAAGGAGCTCATCAAGACATAGCTCCAACTAGATAATAAAGTTAGCAAGCTAGTGATCATGGAGGGGCAGCTTTTCCCTAAACAATTCTCTCTCTCTCTCTCTCTATAAACATTTTTTCTTTAAACAGACAATGACCTCAGCTAAGCAACATGTATGCAGACATGGTCTATGAATATGCCCTCCATGCGAGGATTGAGGTGAGACTTCATAGAAATTTCCTTCTGGACCAAAAAATGAAGACCGTGCAGTAAAGACATCTTCAACTTATAAATTGACAATTGAGCCTCTTCAAACACCCACCGGTTTGTTTCTCTTTTAAATGCACCATATCACATAAATAACACCACCCCCCAAATGTGAACAAAAAAACCAAATATGAACAGGGATTTAAAATGCTTAAAATTAAACAATCTAAAGAATAATGGATTGATTGGTAAAGATCCATATTATTTTTACTCTATTATTGGATTCCAATTTTTTCCAAAAACAAAAATACATAAGTTTCATATGTGTGTAAGTAATGGAGTGTGTAACCCCAATGTCCAAAATGCATCTAATTTTAACCCCAAACAAGGTGGACAAAATAATTGGATATTCATGACCACTGTGTCAAGTTGCTTCTGAGTTCTCCCCAACATTTGAAATTCAAACGAGATGGCCTTCACCAGCCTGTGCATCGGCTATGAGCTAAGCAAATTGAAGATGCATAATAAAAAGTGTGCTTTTAATTGCATAAAAAGCCTGTACTCTTTAGCATCCAACTGTGGGGGGATAGGGTAGATTAAGCCCAACCTCTTCCAAGAATTATGTTGAATATCAAGAAATAGTAAGACCACCGGAATCTGACAAGAGGAGAGAACCAGGACGATCTGGAACACAGAGAGAGAGAGAGAGAGAGAGAGAGGGATAATAGTAGTTGGATGTTTGATGTATCCTTGATGCCAGACCCTCCAGAGGAGGAGAGTTTATATATGTGAGGATGGAGTTCTTTAGGCGAGAATATCTGATCCTGATTCAATGTACCCAAGGAAGGGTAAGAGTTGCCCACTTAATTCTCTCTCTCTAGATTGGTTAGATGAATTCCAACGGGCCCCTAGTTCTACCCTCCAATCCACTGAACCTTCTATGATCCCGCTAATCATTAATTCGTTGAAGGAATCCCCGAACCTTGTTCCAAGTCCAAGGAAAAGTGTATATTCTTGTGATGGAATTATTGGCGAATGGACTGCCGTCAATTGCTCTACGTGTAATTAAAGGTGACGTGGCATATAGGGTTCTGCACCGCAATACGGTATAACAACCTTGGGATGTTTAACCGTAGCCCGAGTACCCACACCAACTAAATATGCAAAGTTCACAAGTTTTAATAGAATTTTAAATAGAGTAATGGAAATAATCTACTAATTACTCAGCTAACTTAGATAATTACCATCCAATGATGGTGTAGGAGCCAAGGTGATAAAGAATTGGCTTCCGTTGGTATTTGGACCAGCATTCGCCATGGATATTATACCAGCTCCAGTGTGCTTTAACTTTGGTGTTATCTCGTCCTCAAACTTTGAACTGCAATAAATTGCATAGCAAGTCATGCGTAAGTCAAAGATTCGAAACCAGCAAACTTCCAATTATATGAATAATAATTGCAGATGAACTAAATTTCAATCAAATTCCCCATAATGGGATAGCTACATGAACTCAAACTACATCTAGCTCATTCTCCTTAAGGTATAGAACTTCATATTCATTGGTATGCCAGTGGTGATTCTAAAAAGTACCATCACACGGCCTTGAATTGAACATTTATATATTTTTTGAGAAAATTCCAAATATAAAAATATAGATGGAATACATGAATATAAGTATAAAACAAACGAGCCAATGGTCCACCCCCAGCAAAAATTCAGCCATTTAGAGATAAATTCGTGGTCATGAATTGAACAGATGAGTGAAATTTTGTGGCTAGCCGAGTAAGTTGGATCAGTTATAATATGCACTCCCTTTTTTATAGGTAAATAAATAAAAAGCCAAAAAGTGGCTAGAGGGGCACAATCTGCACACAAGCAGTCGTGGATGCACTCTAGTAGCAATTTAGGATGGGAAGGGAGTTTTGCCTCTAGGGAACAAAAAAAGTGAAAGCAAATGCATCTAGAAAAAAACAGTTCGGGAATAATCCCTTTATACAGTCCAAATTTGCATGTTGTGATTTGGTAATAGATAACTGAGTCGTGGGGCGAATAAGTAATTAGTTGATGACCTGTTTAATAACTTCCATGTTGTGATTTGAATGGGATGCTGGAAATTCAGAACTGAATGAGTGATGCCTCACTCCCTCCAGAGACAATGACGGAAATGGTATGACCACAGATTTCAGGAATCAGAAGTCCAATACTGAGTTCTACCTTTTGTGGTACTATAGGACCTTCAGAATGAAATGAACAAAAAAAAGGGGGGGGTCATTTACTTTCCAAAGATGAACAAATACTTGCTTCCCCATCACTCCTATACCACAAAAATTCAAATTATCAAGAAGAACAGCACGTTATTTAAGATTATAATGACCAGTGCATAGGAAACAATGATAAAAGGTTTCTCTGCATAGGACCTTTGGAATGAAATGAACAAAATAAAAAAGGGGGGTCATTTTACTTTCCAAAGATGAACAAATACTTTCTTCCCCATCACTAGCCTCTTTGCCAAAAAAATCCAAATTATCAAGAAGAACAGCAGGTTATTTAAGATTATAATGACCAGTGCATAGGAAATAACGATAAAAGGTTTCTCCGCCAAGCATTTTAGGAACATATCTACTGGTTTCAACTTGTACAAATCGAAACCACTAGGCGACCAGAAATCTCACATCTTATGCCCATTCTGGGCACCACATTACGGTATCATAAACTGTGGGCTACGTTTGACTGATGCATCTAAAGTTGCACAATTAGCTAACTTCATCTAATATACTGGACTAATAAAAAATTGGAACTTCCAATTGCAGGGGAAAAAATGAGAGTACGTACCCATATATAGATTCTCCACCCCTTCCTGTTCCAGTGGGATCACCACCTTGCACTATAAAATCCTATTCCAGAAAAATAGCCCATTTGAAACATTAAGTTCCTCACAACGTGTAATAGATACGTATATACACAGTTATAAGTTCAAAAGCAACAAAATCTGTATATATACCTTGATGATTCTGTGGAATTTGACGTTGTCGTAGTAACCTCTGCGAGAGAGTTCAATGAAGTTTCTGCAAGTTCTCGGCGCGTGCTTGTAATACATCTGCTTTCACAGAATCTCATGTATAAAATGCATAAACAGAGACACAATTACATATGTATGTGCATACTTATTAACATTCAAGTCCAGAGGAAGGAGGAGGACGGAGAGAAACCTCGACGGTGAAAGAACCCATGGAGGTTTCAAGAGTCACCTCTGGTGCTCCACCTTCTGCACTTGCCCACATCTTCCTCTTCCGTCGTCTACTTCTGTGTGCGTGGGTGCGTGAGAGAGAGAGAGAGTTCACAGAGTCAGCCTGAAAATGGAGCTACGAGAACGAGGCTAGGGCTGTGAACGGGTTGGGTTTGGATGGAGCAGTGGACCCGGAGAACGGGTCTAGATGATGGGCCGAGCTGTATATGGATTAGTTTTCCAAGTTTGGGTACCATGCAAGAATCGGGGTCGGGAGGACTAACACTGAGGGGCATTGCTCTGCCCGACCCTCCTTGTCCCTGCACCGGGTCGGGTCATGAACGAAATTCAAATCTAACCTATTGAGCTTATGTATTTCAAAATATTTTTCTAATTACATAAAATAAAATATATAAAATTAAGTTAAAAAAATAATTATCCTATTGGTTTTAAAAATTTTTATCTTAAAATTAAATATAATATAAATATATAACGCATTTTTGAAAAATATTTATTATAATAATACAACTTTCGAAATATGTATTATAAATTTATAAACTTCGTTAAAAAAATTTTATGGCACCCAATCTGTTTAGAGGTATACACGACTGATGACTCCTTCACATATATCCATTTTATAAATTTTTTTTTCACTTATATTTTATTCAAATTTGGGCTAAACAGTGTCTAAGTATTAAATACTGTTAGCTGAAAAATTACTCTTTTAAATACCACTTTCTGAAAATATTCTTTTAAGCAATATTTTTTGAACTTCTACAACTCTACCATTTCCATCTGATCTTTGTTAACACAGCCTCCAATACAACGGACGTAATATTTCATATAACTTCTGTTAATACAGCCATTAATTCAACAAATAAAGTTTCATGTTATAACCACTAAACAATAATAGCAAAAATACAAACTTCTTAAAATATATATTTAAAAATAATATCAATATAATGTAAATTAAAACATTTACAATATCCATACATATGAACAAAAATAATAACATTAATAAATATATAATAAAACAACAAAACATTCGTAGTGCACATATATGCAAAATCATCAAATAATTGAAATGCACACATTCACGTTACAAAAAATAACATTATTAAAATAGTAACTTTTCAAAAATAAACAGCTAAGCCATTCTCAATGTAAACACCTTTATCTGACACCAGGAAAATGGTATTTTATATTTACAATACATGTACATAACAAATAAAAATTTTATTTTGATTCCTTGCCAAAACAATTAATTAATAAAATAACAAGTCATATAATACATTTTCTTTTGTAACTTCCAACCAGTAAGATTTTGCCAGACTGTTACAAAATAAATATTAAATTTATTTTACTTCATTTAATGAGAATAAGAGATTTAAACATTTTGTTTTTACTCACATAAATTTAACTAGAACAATATAGTATTAATATATTTATACAATAAATATTCACATGAAAAATAGAAATAAAAACTTAAAATTGAGAAAATACCAAAAATCTAAAAAAAAAAAAAAAACACATACACAATAAATTCATTTACTTACATGTTAACATAAAATGCATATTTTCGAAAAAAAAAATTTTAGAAAATAGTCCACTAGGAAAAATTATAAATAGCAAAATTAGAAGTTAATTCATTAAGTGTATAAATAAAAAAAAATGCAAAAAATGAGATACAATCAATGTTATTAAAAAAAATAAAAATCACACATCAAATAATATAAAAAAAACCACTTGAAAAAAATTCTTACCAAAGTTCATATAAAAGAAATATTATGATTTTACTAAAAAAGAGTTCAAATAAATAATTAATAATTAATTGAGAATCATATTGTTTTAAATTTTTATTTTAAAATAAACAATAGAATTAGAAATTGTAAGATTCTATCCTGTATTAGAGAGAGTATTTCTAAAAATTCTAAAAAATCGTAAGAGAATTTAAGGAAAAAAAGAAAAAAAGAATAATAAATAATAAAAAATTTCAACTTAACAATTTTATCCACGCTATGCACGGATAAAATTGTCGAGTAAAGAAAAAAATTATAAATAAGTTGAACAAATAAATTAGTTTTAATTGACGTAATATAAAGATAAAATATTTGATGTAACAGTGATATAATATCGTCAACATGTGATGTTGTAATAAATTAATAAAATAAACAAGTATGAATTAATCATAAAACAATATATTTGTTTTAGGCAAAAAAATTTAAATTCAACATTGATTAGGATTTAATGCGCACTAGTGACTTAATTCATATGTATATATTATTTTTTCTTCGGATCGGTAAGACCCACGTAATCCCGTGCCCAAAAACCTCCGCTAAACCCTGACGCCCAGACCCCTCCGCTCGCGCTCAAAGCACCGGAAAGCAGAGAGAGAAGAGCTCCAAACCTCTGAGCTAGAGAGAGAAAGCTCAGAAACTTGTTGATCAATCCAATCAAACCACGAAGGTGTGTGCGCGGTGAGTCATGTGATGCGATCATTCAGGCTTCCGGAACCGGCGACCGGTTTATTGGGCTTGGTCGAAATCTTCAGAGTTGGATTCTGCACCGCTGTCAGACGAGCCGTCGTGATCGGAAACGGCATCGCGGGCGCGGAAAGTCAGTGCATCGGTTTGGTTCGAGCTCTCGGGCTCTCCCACAAGAAAACGATACATGTACGTGTTCTTGTTCATGTTTGTCTGGTTTTCCGTGAAAATTGAAGGAACGATAAGGAAATGGAGTTTGAATTTGAACTTGTAAGTTGCATTAGGTCCCAAATGACAGGGAAAAGCCCAAAAATAGGAGTTATAGCACATTTTATTGAAGACTGTATGGATTATTATTATTATTATTATTATTGTTGTTGTTGTTGTTTTTTGTTGTTGTTATTATTATTATTTTCACATTTGATTGATGGCGTACGAGATACTACCACAACTTTTTAGTAGAAATTATTTCCAGAACTATGTGACAATGCCATTTGGGTAAAAGAAGCACATGTTCGTGGGTCATTGTTTTAGAAGTGATTGGTCCATGAACGCCCACATCGGCAAGGGCAATGAATTATGACAATTAGTTTGTGTAGAGTAGCATTGCTCTTGATTGATAAGAGATGATTTATTAAGCTTGCAGTGAAGTGAGGCAGAAGCAAATGTTTTTTTTCATTTTTCTTAGCATCTTTTGATGCTACTAATAAAACTTACTTATCTTTTCAAAAAGAAAAGTGACTTAAATAGTAATTAGCATTTCCTTTTCAAAAAAAAGAGATGATTTATTATTTACTTATTTATTGAGTACCATAGTAATTCTTGGCAACCGATCATTAGCAATGCACAATTTGTTAATGGAATCAATGCAGTGATATTATGGACCTTTTTCATGTTGGTAGATCCCCCCCCCCCCGGGGGGCGGGGGGATTATGTCATTTTATCTTCTTTTTATTGTGCCTGAGTATTTATTTTGTTATTGTTCATTGTTACACAGCGTGTAACTAGGCCAAGAGGAGGAATTAATAGATGGCTTCGCTGGTTGCCAGTTCCTGTTCATAAAGAGTTAGACAATATTTTAAAGGGAATTTGTGGTGATTCCCAATTTCAAGCCATCAAAGCAAATAAGGTGATGCCTCTTCCAGTTGAAGAAAAAGGTAGTGCATTTAGCAAGTTCAGTGTCAATTTATGTATCCTGATATATTTGTGTTGAAGACAATGTCCTGTCTCTGCTGAAAATAGTATTTTTGATCCTAAATGTTCATTGAAAAATTAAAGGGAAAAATAGAGAGACTGACGTTTCTTCCTGCTTTTAAATGGTGGTAGTGTAGGCTTGTCAGATATTTTAGAAGCTGATGCAAAACAAATTGCAGCAATGGCTTGTGAAACATTTGAGAAGTATGTTTTATTTTTCTTGTTTTTCTAATTTGCATTTCTAGTTTCATTTATATGTCAAATTGATTTCTTCTAATTTTCATTTTGAGGTTTAATTTAGACGTAGATTGCTATCCTGAACCATTTTTTAATGAGATGAGGTCACAATCATTTATACTTAGTAGAAGTTAAAACACAAAATGTTAAGAACAGGAAATATAAATTATATCAGCCAGAATTCTGCAGTGGAGTTTTTATTTCTTCATACATAAATTTAAAATTTATTGATAAATGAAATCAAAGGGATGCCACCCATTTACAAACCAGAGCTTATGGCTCCGTACACTCCACAAATGATAAGAAACTATGCAAATCTGGATCTATACCCTCCAAATTCCACATATACAAAGTAGACATTAAAGAATTCTACATTGCAGCTGCCACATTAATTATAAATTAATCAATGGTATCTGTTATGTATTAGAAATTTGCCTTCGCTTAGTATTGGTTTTTATTCGCATTTTACAATTGCAAAATAATTAAAGTTTCAAAGTAATAATTAACTAAGAGATGTGTAGGAATGTGGGCCCACTCGCGGAAGAGTTAGCTATAATAGACGCATGCCATCAGCTACTACTTCATGTTACTCCCCCAACCTGACGCCTGGCCTAGTGAGACCTTGTGTACAGTGTACCCCTTCAGGTACTGTAGGCAATGGTAAATCTAGCCAAAAGCCTTCACCCGAGTGACCTCCCTGATGGCAGATGTCTCTCTCTGTGAGAACTCTCTATCATGGGATGCTTTACCACGGACATTTTCTGGTAGAAGCCCCTCACCAAGGGTCCTTCATTCTCTATGTCCTTCACACTTGGCCTCCAAAGGCCCTTCCTCCATCTTAGGCTTGAAGCAAGGCCCACAACAACCTTGAGAGGTTGTACCCAAGTGTTCCTACGGTTATATTCCTAGTCATGGGATCAATGTGGTCTAATGAGTTGATGGCTGGAACCAAGGACTCTTCAAGGTAACTTGTCCCATCCTCTCTGAAGAGAGTTGAGCCCTGATTGGTCTAAGACAATGCATGTGATTGATAATATCAAACCCACAATCCCTGTAGCATGAGAATTTCAGCTGTCTTAATGCCTTGAATTTTACTTGGTTAGCCAGTTGACTTTCTGGATAGCCTGTAGATATCTGTTCACAGGTAGTAATATAAATGTAAAATGACCAGAATAAGGATAATTCGTAGGGGCAGTCGCAACTGTGCATCTCCACTCTCCATGTGTGCAGAGCACGTTGTGGGACCCACACTCATGGGTGGTTGAGATCTCATAGTAGTGTTACCCGTGACTCTGCAGCATTTTCCTAATTTATTCCATCCTGTTTTGTGTCCATTTGTCACACATATGGCAAATCATTAGTCATGAGCTGTAGAACTCAGTTTTTCTGAAAATGTTAATCAACAACTGAGTTGTGTTATTTGGCGTTTTTGGTAATGCGTGCCTTCATGGTATTCAAAATTTTTTGTAATATGTATTTGATCCCTGAAGTGTAGATATGTCGATTTCTTCAAGTTTCTAAATTTTCAGTTTTATGTTTTTTTACTTTTTTTTTTTTTCAATCAGGGATGGCCCATTATTGGTGGTTGCATCTGGCTGGGATACGATATCTGTTGCAAGTTCCATAAAACAGTTAGCTTCAGAAAATGTTTTTGTTGTTCAGGTTTGAGAGGAGGCTTATCGTTTAAATATTACTATTGACTGGTTTATATATACTGAAAAATGAGAATGCTGAATCAACTCATGCTAATGTCATTTATTCGTGGCATTCATTTATGTATTGCTATCACGATTACATGATTTTGAAACAACAACCATTTTGCGCTTATTATTTCTTAACCTGATGTATGGTTGCTTTTTGTTTTGCCTTTTGGAAAAAGCATGTTTCTTGATTTGGTTGAATGTCGACTCCCAATGTTGAAAATTAGTTGCCCTATACATAGTTTACATTTTGTTCATCTGCCATAATTTATTCCTTGTTTTATTTCCATTTTTTTTATTTCATTAAGCAATATCTTCTTTATAATGTCATGATTGTTCACTATCTTATTTTGCATTTCTATGTTTTGGTTCAAACAGTTTTTCTTTTGCATCATGTTCAGATACAGCATCCAAGGTCACAGTTAAATAGGTTTGATCTGGTGATTGCACCAAATCATGATTATTTCCCGTTAACTCCCCAAGGACAGGAACAGATTCCTTGGTTTCTTCGAAGGTGGATAACACCTTGTGAACCTCCTGACAGACGTGTGGTATGTTTCTTGGCTAGAAAATACTTGTAGTGGGTTCACTCCTTTCAAGACACTGGTTGTGATTATGTGTTATTTGGTTTTTGCATTGCATGTGTGGCAAGAATATATGAAGTTCGTTGATTTTGAAAATTGAACCTCAGGTCCTCACCGTGGGAGCTCTTCATCAGGCTGATTCTACTGCACTTCAGGTTGCTTCTCATGCCTGGCAGGATGAGTTGGCTCCTCTCCCAAGGCCCCTGCTGGTGGTTAACATTGGGGGACCTACAAGTAAATTTTCCATTTAAAATTTTATGGCTATGGTATATTTATATTGTTAGTAGACGGTGATTTTGCTGGAACTCTATGCTTCATGGCGTTAAATGACTAATGCTTCATAAATAAAAATTAGTAAAGCATATTAATTATCCATGGGGCTAAGGGTTTGAACCCTAAAATTGGCTTATTTGCTTGTAGAGGAAAGACTGTCTATATCTAACTCTTCCCAGACCCCACAACAAAGCAATTATATGCTAGTCTATGTACGTTTTCATCTAACGTGTTGGAACAAAATTTTTTGAGTTTTAGCCTATTTTGCCTTTTTATGGATTGTAACAATGTGGATATGAGTCTTTGTTTGAAGGGTTATTTTGGAGCTCTACTTTTGTTCTTTGTTCTTCATTTATCCCTTTCCCTAACCGTTGTCTACTTCTAATTATTGAGGTAGGCCATTTTACAGGAATTTCTGGTCTTTCCTTGCTCTAAGTTGCAATAAAAATTCTGAAGGGGACCCAGAGTTGATAAGATTGTTCAAACTATAGTGTCATTTTGAATAATCGTGATGTCTCTTTTGTTGCACCGAACTGATTTCTGCAAATGAGATTTGCGTTTAAGGTTGTTCAAACTTTAAGGTTTTACATCTGGAATGAGATTGTTTGGACATTAGATTCTGTTATTCTTGTATTGTTTGCCTTGGAATATAATTTTGCTTCTATTAGCTTACTATATCCTGGTAGACAACACTTCCATTTCCCAATTCAATATGAATTCATGCATGAAAAAGAATGGATTCTTGATTAGAAGCAAATCACATATAAATACCTTTTTATTGTCTTTTTCTTGAAGTTGATCCTTTGTGTTGATAATAACAACACTATCCATAATATGTTTCACATATTCATGTCTTTATTGTAGACCATTGTAAATATGGTGAAGACTTAGCAAAGCAGTTAACTGCCACCCTTGGGAATGTGCTTTGGAGTTGCGGAAGCTTGAGAATATCTTTCTCTAGAAGAACTCCAAGGAAGGTGTGCATAATCATGGCAATTTCTTTTGTCCATTATCTTGATAGGATGGGTGGTCATTATTTACAGCTTCCGTGCTCAACAGGTGTCTGATATCATAGTGAAGGAATTTAATAGTCATCCTAAAGTTCACATTTGGGACGGCAAATGTACTCTCAGCTCCTCCTCAAGCAATTTTAATGTTTCAGAATTTTGAAGTTGATACAGTAAGCATATTTTAATGCTGCACAGATCCAAATCCTCACATGGGGCATCTTGCTTGGGCTGATGCTTTCATCATCACGGCTGATTCAGTTAGTATGCTCAGCGAGGCTTGCAGTACTGGGTAAGTTTGAATTTTGTGATGAGTCTCAACTTCTTTACTTGATTTTCCCAATCTGAGATGTAATATCATGTTGCAGGAAACCTGTTTATGTTATTGGATCAGAGCGATGTACATGGAAGCTTGTGGATTTCCACAAATCTCTGCAGAAACGAGGAGCTGTGAGACCATTCACGGGTAAAGAAGATGTGAGTTATTGTCTATCAACATTCAGCTACCTTATTCTGTTTCTTTCCTGCTTCTTGTTAAAGGTTAAAATTTGACAAGAAGTCCTATTATTATAATCATCATGATATTTCTCTCTATGTTGATGAAGAAAAAGATGGCTTCTAAACTTAACTGTTTTACATCCTACTTTAGCCTTTTGTCTCAATTGAGTCTAGATAAAAATGGAGGTGATGGGTTCTCAGGCAGGAACCTTTGTATTTTTCTTCTTTTTGTTACTTTACTGTTGAATTGAGATGAATTTACTGAATTAACATAAACTGCTAATGTTCTAGCGTTTTATCTTTTTGACACATTTATGTTCTGCAGCATGGTATACTAATAATCTGATAGACTAAATTTGGCATGTCGTATGTTTTCCCCATTGTCTTTTAGTTTTGACATGTATAATAATAAATGTTGAATATGTATTAAAATTTAATAATTAAAATAATAAGAGCCCTTCTGACTGATCAGAGGATCAAACAAACAGCAATTGTACGTCAATAAACTTGCCTAAAATAGACTAAGTTTTATCACTTTTATGTCTCTACCTCATTAAATCTATTAACAATTTTGTTTTTGACGAGTATTAAATCTAGGGTGAATTTCACTTAAGACCCTTGTGGTTTGACTTTTGTGCACTTAGCTCGCATATGTTTCATAGATGGCTACTTACACCTCTTGAGGTTTGTTATATATTCACTTAGATTCCCTGCCGTTAAAGAATTTGTGCAAAAGTTAATGATTATTTCAATGACCTAGTGGAAAAATACCATAATACCCTCCAAAGCAGTAATGTGAATTCTCCCATACTTATTTCTTCTTATGACCTTATAGCAACAGTCAAACAATAATTTAAAAACCTTACATCATTAACAACTAATTGAATTCATTCTGAAACAATTTATGATTAGTTCAATTTAAATTCTGATTGTAAACTTAATTTTTATAATTGTACTATGTTGTTAGTGTTCATCACTTCATATTTTAACTTCAATTATAAAAATTAAATTTAAATTCTATGATAGAGTACAAATAGCTATGCATTTAATTTTAATATGTATTAATGATGTAAAATTGTTTAGGAATAATTTCAGTTAGTTATTTAATACATTAATGACGTAAAGTTTTATCTAGATTTGTAGGGTTCTTTAAAAAAAATTTGACTGTTGTATGGGCAAGAGAAGGGATAAGTATGGAAAAATTTACATTATTTTAAATCTTTGGAGGGTATTATAGTATTTCCATTAGAACATTGGGTTAAGTTGTCAACTTTTGAACAGAATTCTCTAAAAGTCGTGAGTTTTAGTGACATATAACAAAACTTAAGGGGTTAAGTGTTTATTTTTGAAATGTGCGTGAGCCAGGTGCTCGAAGGCCAAACCACTATGAGTCAAAGTGAAATTCATCCTAATATCTATTAACAAATTTGAAGAAATAAAGACATAACTCACAATTTATGGACACCATATTTCAATGTTAATACCTCTTGTACTCTGAAACATATTGACATGTCAAAAATTAAATATGCAGGCTATCTAGGCCTACTTCTGTCCTGCTGCATTTACAAGTGTGTGGAGCATGTGTTTGTGTTTGAGGTGACTGGAAATCTCTCTCTTTGAGAGCGTGGTTACTTTTTTTCTGCCAGAACTCCTGATTAATTTCCTTTCTTAGTCTTCATTTATTCTAGCACTTCCATATTCCAATGTCTCCATCTTAGAAATTGTTGTAGAGTAGTACAACAAATTTTTTCTTTTTTGGTTTGTTTCAATAAATGTCACATTTCTTTGAATAACACTTTGGTGAATGAATTAATAAAAGGCATATCAACTGATAAAAAAGATGCATTCTGAGTTACATATGAAAATAGTCACTCCATATTTATCCCGTGCTGCAATAATAACATCTGCCACACAAACAAATTATGCATCAGTATGGCATTGTTGATGTTGAACAAAATTCATCTCCCCAATAATAAGTGGTTTGATTGTCCAGATATCTAAAAGCTGGAGCTATCTTCCACTGAATGACACTGCAGAGGCAGCTCACAGGGTGATTGAGGCTCTTGCTGAGCGTGGATGGAGATTGCAGCCATAAGGGGCTTTCAGTTATTGGGTTACTTAGCCCCATTTCAGGTTTATGCAATGGTTAAAACAAAAAACTACTGCTTTCAGCTCAGTTTAAATTCGTATGGTGTTTGGAATTGGTACATTTGGCTTAGCTTTCACATCGTGCTTGAAATTGCTTGCTAAATTATCCGTCCCATGGTTTTGTGCCCAATTTTATTTTTAGGTGATACTTCGGTTGGATTTTTTTTTAATTTCACGGGACTCTTGCCTATGTGGGTTTTGGGAGGGGCAAATGTGCAGGGTCTTACCCTCAGTAATTGGAGATACTCTTTTGAGTATTGAATCCTCAATCTCCAAGAATGATACTGCTTTTTTGGGCTAAATTAAATATAAAATTGCTCAGTTTTTTCTTTATCCTGTGAGGTGGTGTTTATATTGTGCTTGCATAAATTAGTTGGTCATTTTAGATCAAGAAAACTTGTCAAAAAGAGACTGAAAGTGATCATAAACATACAGATAGGCTCAAACACACTCACTTGTATAGAGTTCTACTTCATCGTATGAGAGTACTCTAGTTGATCGATGTTAATTACTCACTTCTGCAGCACGATAAGTACACGATTATTGTAATCTTTCATTAGAAGGGGTCGCTTTGATTGCTCAACATTTTTTCAAGTTGCTCTTCTGGAAAAGCAGTTCATGAGAGAATTCAAAATCCCAGTTAATTTTGACGTCGATTTCAGAATGCTATCGCATGCATGCATCTTTACTAGCAGTTTAGCTGTGTTTGAATCAAACTATTTCTGATGAAGTTCAACTGAAACAATTTCTGAAATCCCAGTTTCCAGGAACTGTTGATCCTTATTGGGTGTGATAAATTTGAAAGAGCAGGATTGATGATCTGCACTTTCCTATTAAGAAAGGAAAATGTTCAAAGTTCCTACAGGTTAAAAGTTGCAGCATTTGCAGTACAAGTGAAAATGTTTAAAGTTACCATAGGTTAAAAGTGGACTTATGAGCCTCTCAGAACTTTTACAAGGGCAGCATTACTAAGTTCATGCACAATAAACAAAAATGTCCAAAATAATCCCCCTCACTTTCCACTTGTGCAGGTTCTTTAAGAGTTTTAACTAGCAAAGTACTATCTGTTAAAACTTTGACTTTGGCAAGAAGAGCATGAACGATTACCCTTAAACTATACAGACACACTAGGGGCGAATTAAGATTTGTCATGAGTGGCGGTAAAAAGTACAAATTTTAAGTGAATAGAAGCAAAAGTGAAAAAATAACATGAGTAAAAGTACAATTTATTAGTGAATATGGATTAAAAAAATGACTTATTAATTATAATTATTTAGGTGAATGGAAACAATTGTCTTTATTGAGCCTTATGTTGACATTGGAAATTTGAATGTTTCTGTTGTAGACTTGATTGTTTTAATAGAATGCAATAGCACTCTGAATGACAGATTTTTGTTTTAAATGGTATAATTGGTAGTTTGGAGTTTTCCCCAAACAAATAAATGAGAAATTTGTACTCGCAATTGCTGTTGTGGCTGCCAAAAAGCATGAAGAGACGAAAATCAGGAGCCGCTAGCTTCCCTAATTAGTGGATTAGCTCTGGAAAAGGTAGTTGTTTAGTTGACTAGTTAGAGGAATAAAGTTGTTAGTCATAGCAAGTATGCCCAGTAAGGGTATTTTAAATAATCATTGTCTAAGTCTGAGGAGTGGATGATCTAGAGGGTGTTAAATAACTCATTCGGTCAGCTATGTTATATAAGATTTTGACCCACTATTTCTAGGTGTGTTGTGTTTGGAACAGGTATTTGTAAAGAAAAAAGGAACTAAGGAAAAAAAACGTAAGAAAGTGAAATAAAATAAAATAAATTTTATTTTTAATTTAAGTATAATTAATTAAAAATAAGAAGAAAATAAATAATTATTTATTTAATTTAATTAATCATCACAAATAGAATAATATAAATGATTACATTTCTTTTATTTTCTTTTTTGTATGTTGCTCCAAATACATTTAGATTACTTCAGATAGGATAATAAGAAATAAGTAATATTATAGAATAATATATAGATTGAACGTGACATGAAATTAATTTTTTACAGAAATTATTCTTTTAAAATTTGATGAGTGAAATATAGAGTATTGATAAAATATGTGATTTGATAGAAGATTTAATCAAATATAATTTTAAACTTCTAAATTTTGGTGAAAAACTAATCTTACGGTGGAAATACAAAGTATTATATGAAGTGCATCAAGAGATTAAAAAAGAAAAAAGTTGTGGGTTCCACTAAATAAATTACCCAATGCGCCTCCTAAAATCTACTAAACAAACAGACCCTCTAGAGTGATCAAAAAGCCATTAAATTGAATGGAAGAAGTTAAACAACTCTTCTTGCTCCATCAACTGAAACGAAGCATTTTGACAATCCCATGAAATAATAATACGTACTTTAACCAGCTCCTTTGCCCCTACCTATATAAAGCTTCACGACGAGCCCTTTTCATCACAAGTTCAACTCTCCCTCCCTCTCTCTCTCTCTCACAGCTAGCCATTTCCGTCGCAATTTCAGTCTCTCTCTCTCTCTCTCTCTCCCCAAAAATGTCTGATTCTACAACGATGGAGGTTGCTCATCATGCAGACACAAGCAGAGAAGCAAAAGGAAAAGCTCCTCTTTTGGCAGTTCCACTGGCTGAAACAGGCAAAGTCGTTGAGCATGATAAGAAGGGACCAGGAGGATATGGGAGGGGGATTGCAATTTTTGACTTCATTCTGAGGCTGTGCGCTCTTGTGGCTGCTCTGGCTGCAACTGCCACCATGGGAACTACCGATGAGACTCTTCCCTTCTTCACTCAGTTCTTCCAGTTCCAAGCTAGCTACGACGATCTACCCACTTTTCAGTACGTAAATTTTCAATATATATATATATATATATGTATCCATTTGCCTAAAAATTTATAAGACCACTACTGTGTCACCAAATAATGCATGAATACATACACATACATATATATGGTGTGTATATATATATGCAGGTATTTCTTGATTGCAATGGCAATAGTCTCTGGGTACCTTGTACTCTCCATTCCTTTCTCCATAGTTTGCATTGTTCGGCCACATGCAGTGGGAGCCAGGCTTTTGCTCATCATCTTAGACACTGTAAGTTAACTTCCTCCTCCACCATTAATATAAAACTATTATTATTCTACCAGAAAATTCTTGGACTGACGAAATTAATATTCCTGTATGTTTATTTATTGAAGGTGATGGTTGGTTTCTCCACTGCAGCCGCCGCCGCATCGGCGGCCATAGTCTACTTGGCGCACGCGGGGAATCCGAGCGCGAATTGGCTGGCGATATGTCAGCAGTACACCGATTTCTGCCAGAGGGCCAGCGGAGCGGTGGTGGCGTCGTTCATCGCGGTGGCACTGTTGATCTTCCTGGTTGTCTTGTCTGCTGTTGCTCTTCGGAAGAATTAATTAAGGAGATGGATATGGATGGAACTCTCGATTTGAAGTTGGCCTTATGATTGTGTCTTTGTGTTTGTAATTTGTGGTTGTGTTTTTTCAGTGTTTAGTACTGGGAATGTTAATCCAGAACAAAATTTATTAAAAAAAAAAAAAAGGAAAAGAAAGGAGTTAAATTATTGTAATTTGCTTTGCATTGGGAATAAAACCATTGAGTCTAACAACTTATTTATATTTATAAAGTGTGCGTTTGGAGTAATAAAAATGAGATAAAATAAAATAAAATAAGATAAGTTATAAATTCATGAATAATTTTTAAAGATTTTTAAAATTTTTTAAAAATTTTTAAAAATTTACAGTAAACTAAATATACTCATAATTTGTTGCCTACATATTACTAAGCCATTTGGTAACCGCTTTTAAGTTACTTTTTTCATCTTTTTGATTCAAAATAAATCAATAATGTGTTTGGAGCTCTAAAATAATAATAAATAAATAAATTTCTATAAATTTTTTACTCATTGTATAAATTATCAAAATATAACTTGTATAATTTATATTAAATTAATTTTTTACTTCAAATACCATTTAAGTGTGTTTGGTCACCTAATTTTTTTTGACTAAATAATTAAACTAACTATTTAAAAAAAAAAAGAAAAAGAAAGGAGTTAAATGATTGTAATTTGCTTTGCATTGGAAGAAAACTATCGAGTCTAAAAATTTATTTACGTAGATTAGATGATATATAAATTCTGAAAAATGATAAAAAGTACTTAAAAATTTAAAAAGTTATTTAATTTTTATTTCATTACACGAATTATGAACTTATAACTTATCTTACTCTATTTTATTTTATCTCATTTTTTATCACTTTCAATGCATCCATGATTTGTTCCATGCATATTACTATGCCCCGCTTTAAGTTAATTTTTTCATCTTTTTGATTCAAAATAAATTAATAATGTGTTTGAAGTTCCAAAAATATAATAATAATTAATTAATTAATTAATAAATTTCTACAAATTATTACAAAATTAAATTTTTTACTCATTGTATAAATTACAAGAATACAACTTTTATAATTAATATTAAATTAATTTTTTACTTCAAATGCCGCCTAAGTCTGTTTTGTTACTTAGCTTTTTTTTTTTGGCTAAGTAACTAAACTAACTTTTTTATATATAGGCCAAGAAAATTTTAAAACACAAGTAAAAAAAAAAATTAAATTTTTCAGCTTTTCACAAAAATAAAAGATTTAATATTTTTATTAACTTTCCAACAACCCTAGCCTAATCTCTATCATTCCGAAAATACTTTATATATAATATCTGAAAACTAAATTTACCCACTTTGTGTAATAAATTATATTTAAACAAATTATATAATTTAATTGTTACAAAATTTTTTTAAAAGAATAATTATAGAATTTAATTTTAGCCTTACCGATTACCAAATATAAGGAAATTTATTCAATTAATTATAAAGAAATATATTAATTTTTGTACAAGATATTTATTTTTATTTCAATCTATACCGAATAATTTATGCACAAAAATCTAAATAAAAATCGACTTTTATCGACAAATCATCAAATACTTTAAATTTTTCTTTTCAATCACTCTAAACGTTTAACTTATTTTTTCAACTAACATTTCAACTTAAAAAAAGCATCAAATAAGAAGTTCATTCATAAAATTAACGTCAAACATATTTTTTGATGCATCAAACGGTAATTAATATGTTTAGTTTTTAATTTTATTTATTTTGTATGTTTGAAAAAAATTAAACTCACTTAAATGTGTCACCAACAAAACAAAAGAGAAATTTTCAAGAAATTGAACTTTAAAAATAAATATATTAGTTGAATGAATTAAAAAAATAAAATTTTAAATAGGTCATTTTTTATTGTATTCTAATTTTATGTGGTGCAAAAATCAACTTAAATTTCACTTACACAAAGTTATATGTTATGTTAATATTGATTTATTTGAAAATTGTAATTAATTAAAAAATAAATTATTAGCCTATTTTGTATAATTTTCTCAAAATTAAATATATACATATATTTTTAACAACAAAATACTATATCTTCCGATAACTCTTCTAAATAAAATAAAATATTACAAATCCCTACAAATATAAATTACGAGATAATAAAATTTAAAATTTTTACTCATTATATAAATTATGAGATATTTATTTTTATAATTTTATTTTTTTTATACACTTTTATACAGTTCCAAACAAACCTTATAAACGCCTAACGCCTAGACGAGTAAAATATTTTTGGAACTGGCCGAGTTCTGATCTGCTAACCAGCTGTGCGGTCTCTCGTTTTCGTGCGCGAATCCGTCATCGGATCATAGCTGAAATCTCCCTCTCCGACCGGCTAGGGTTTAGGGTTTCAAGAAAATGTCTCAGACCGGAAAACTGATGCCCAATCTGGACCATAACAGCACAAAAGTACTCAACCTCACTGTGCTTCAGAGAATCGATCCCTACATTGAGGAGATCTTGATCACAGCCGCCCATGTCACCTTCTACGAATTCAACATCGATCTCAATCAATGGGTTCGTTTGCTTCTCATTTACTCCGTTTGGTTTCGAAGAATTGAAAAAGATTCACATATAACGTTTTGCTGGATAAATTTACTGGCGAAAATTCTGTATCTAAACATTCATTTATGTCTTGTTTTCTCAGTTGATTCGATTTGCGTTTGATTGCAGAGTCGCAAGGACGTTGAAGGGTCTTTATTTGTGGTCAAGAGGTAAGTGTTCTTTTTTGCATATGCATACAAATCGAAGATGCGAAGTTGATTTTTTTAACAAATAATAATCAAAATTTTCTCTGCTCTATTATAGGATATATTTTCATTATTCTGGCCCTACTCCACCGGCTAAACAACTAAACTTAATGAAAAACTAACTGCTGTAACCTTTTTTTTTTTTTTTGAAATGACCGCCCTTCAACCTATATAACCAAAGGATATTCTAAATTTTGAAACAGCCTCCTTTTCCTCTCCCTCTAAATAAGTCAACAAAAATAAAAAGGAATTATTCTTCACTCTTTTTTCCCTTCTTCTGTTGATCTCGCATTCCACCAAGTGTGGACAACTCTACTAACGTCCTTGGGAAATTCGTGGGACATGCCGAATTGTGATAATACGAAATCCCATAGGAGTTTTATCCATTCACAGTCTACAAAAAGATGACCAACAGGTTCCCCTTCTCTTTTATATGAGCAACACTAATTAACAATGGTGGGGTTGGGTACTAAATACGAAGGGTCTCTCTCTTGTGGAAAAAATGCTCTCGGTGCATGTTAAGGGGTCTAGTTGCTAAAATGCACCATTTTAGCAATTTTCGGAACAATAATTCTTTCAAACAAGTCAGATCATTCAGGAAAACTTTTTCAAGCTCAAGATGTAACCATTGAGATTGAGGAAGATTCCAAGATCAAAGGGGGTTATAGAATTATTGAACGTGGTAGAAGTTATGTTAGACTTCTAGTTATCTATGAGGAAGAACTTAGATGGTTGCAACAGAAATGTTCGAAGCATCATAGGAACACCAAGGTCATCAAATAGGCAGTCTTAGAGGAGGTGCCAGAACTCTTGTTAGTACCATTATCTCCGATGGTATTAGCAGAAAGCTGGAGCTGCGGCTGTTTGCCCCTTATGGAAGAAGACAAGTTAGACTCCCAGAACTTTCATTCGGTTCTGGTTGGAGGTTTCTAACTGATATCTTTAGTGACTTATTGCCTGGTGATAGTTTTCCCTCGTCCAACAAGAATAAGCCTCATGCAAAACTAAATGTTCCTTCTCATGAGGCAATATTCAGTGCTCGAAATGAATCTAAGTTGTGTATTCAAGCAGTTGCCCTCCCAAAATGGCAAGTCTCCAACATGCGTAGCTCCTACAATGACCAATATGTCACTGTAAACCACGCAGGATGTTGTGAGAACAGTATGATTATGAAAGGGTGTTTAGTTGGCAGATTAGGAGGGCCGGGGAAGCCAAGATGGATGCTGTCAAAATTTTAGCTTGGGTAAACAGAAAATGGAGAATTCCTGGAGGAGTTGGAGTCAAGTATATAGATGGTGAAAGGTTTTAATTTTCTTTTCCCTTTTAGCAGTTAGCTGACAAGATTAAGAAGAAGCAAACTGTTATCAATGGGGATCCTCTTTGGTTAGATTCTTGGCATAGCTGGAGTTGCTGTTCTAGAAGAAGTTGGAATGTTAATTCTGTCTGGGTAAGAGTGCTGGGATTGCCTGTATTTTTATGGAGTGCTAATGTTTTTCAGAACATTAGTAACTACTGTGGAGGATTTATGGATTTTGAGCTTGATCCCTGTCACACTAACAGCTTCCGATGGGCTAGAATCAGAGTTAGAGGCGATGGAAGGAACATTCTTGCATCAGTCAAGATTTTAGTGGGCCAAGCTCTGTACGACTGTCCTATTTGGGTTGAACGAAGGTCTTGGGTTGATTGGGTGGATGAATCCTGGAATTCTGGAGTTTTTCGGCCACCAGAGGGAAAGGAGAAGGTGGCGCGTGGTCCATATGTTGGTTCAATGAATCTTCCAACTCTTGGAATTCGAAAAGGTAAGGAGTCATTACACCTAGGGGGCAGCAAAATCTGGGAGACATTCAAAGGCTGCAAGGAAGGTTCAGTGGACCCGAGTTGGTGAAATTACTAACTCATTAATGAGGAACAAAATCCCAAATGCATCTCTAATGAGCCAGCCAACAGTCAATAGGTTTGAAACTCTGAACGACTTTTACAATGAGGATCAATTAATTGCCGACTCTAGAATGGAATCCCATTTAAATGACACTTCCAAAGGTGAAGAGGAAGAGGCCTATGGAGGTTCTGTCAGCTCTGCTGATAGCTGGAAGTTTTATGGGATTAAGTACAACTCTAGGAAGAAAACAACTCAGACATCCTCTGACCCATTAACTTCATCCTCACGGGCAAGCCCTCCTCACGAGAAGATCCCAGCAGTCAATCCCATATTGGAAGATAATTCTGTTGAAGGCAACATCTCTTCTTTTGGGAATTTGCTGGTACCTTTTGGAATGCAGGAAGCTGAAAATGAGGAAGCTCTCGAATGCCAACCTTTGGCTGCAGTTGGGCCTGATGAATGAGTGGCCAACTGATTGCAATCATTTGCTACTAGAAAGTTGTGGGCAGGATCAAAACTAGATTTCGGCCTGGGTGATTAACCATATGAAGTCATTTAGGAAGATTTTGGGCATTTCAAGTGAAGGCTTTGAAGAATATATTATGGTTTTACTGACAATCTATTGAGGAAAAAATGAGGAAGTACAATAGTGGACAGCAGAAATTGCAAAAGAGCAGTAAAAGAGGAAGGTGCAAGGGATGTTGAGGAATTTACCATTTTCAATTAGTTACGACAAATGAGATAGGGATCTTCTTAATGAGAAAGGAAGAGGGGGGAGAGTCTTTGTCTATATGTTTGTAATGAAACCTAAAATCTTAAGCTGGAATATTAGGGGCTGTGGTGGCAAGGATAAGAGAATGCTGATCAAATCTGTTATTGTTAAACAGCACCCAGATGTAGTTTGTTTGCAGGAAACCAAACTTAGTAGGATTGATGACCTCACTGTTAGGTCTCTTTGGGGTAGCGGCTGGTGCAAGTGGAAAGCTTTGGAGTCTGTTTGGGCCTCAGGTGGCATTCTGATCATGTGGGACAGCAGAAAACTGAAAGCTACGGATTCTAAAATTGGATCTTTCTCCATCTCCTGCACGTTCCAGCAATCTGGATGAGGATTTATCCTGGTCATTCACGGGTGTATATGGTCCAGTAGTATAACATTGGAAATCAGAATTTTTGGATGAAGTGGGAGCTGTAGTTTTCAGATGGAACCTGCCATGGTGTTTGGGGGGTGACTTTAACATGACAAGATGCATTGAAGATAAATGGGGTTGCAAAAAAAGAGCAAGGCAGATGGATTTCTTTTCAGATTTCATAGAAGGTTTACAATGTATTGACTTGCCTTTGAATGGAAGTAGGTACACTTGGAGCAACAGAGTTTGTAAGTCCAGGATTGATAGATTCTTGGTTTCTTCTGATTGGGAGGACTTATTCCCTGCAGCCCTTCAGAAATCTCTCCCTAGGATTGCTTCAGATCATTCCCCTCTCTTGCTGGATGGAGGAGGAATTAAAGAAGGACCAAAACCTTTCAGATTTAAAACATGTGGCTGCAGGTCGAAGGATTCAAAGATATGGTTGCTCAATGGTGGCAAAAATATAGCTTCAATGGATCTGCTAGTTGCAGACTGACTCAGAAGCTGAAAAATCTAAAATCAGACATGAAATAGTGGAATTATGAGGTTTTTGGAAGGCTTGAACAGCAGAAAGCCAATTGGAGAAAGACATTCAAGGTGTAGACATGTTGGATGAGGGTTATTATCTAACTGATCAAGGGAGAATTTTGAGGCAAGACAAGATTTTGAGCTTAACCAATTTAATCAAAATGGAGGAAATAAGTTGGAGACAAAAATCTAGAATTCGATGGCTCAAGGAATGTGATCGAAACACAAAATTCTTTCACAAAATGGCATCTGCAAACAAAAGGAGGAATTGGATTGACAAATTGAAAGTTAAGGGGGAGCTTACAGATGACCAAGGGCTGATCAAACAGAGTATAGTGGATTTTTTACAAGAAGCTGTTTGCGGAAGAAGAAAATTGTAGGCCTCTAGTGAATGACTTGGAATTCTCTCAGCTTAGCTCCCCAGCTTGCTGCCAGTCTTGAGCTTCCTTTCACTGAACCTGAGGTGTACCAGGCGCTCATGGATCCAAATGGTGATAAAGCCCCCGGACTAGATGGATGGACCATCGCCTTCTTCCAAAACTGCTGGTAAATTCTTAAGGAAGACCTGCTGTCTGTGTTTGGAGAATTTCACAGCAGCTGCAGATTTGTCCGAAGTATGAACTCAACCTTCATCGCATTAATTCCTAAGAAGAATGGAGCTGTGGAACTAAAAGACTTCAGGTCCTATCAGTCTAGTGGGAGCAGTTTACAAGCTGCTATCAAAGGTCCTAGCTAACAGGCTGAAACAGGTAATAGATAGCCTCATATCTGACTCTCAGCATGCTTTTGTTAGGGGCAGACATATTTTGGATGCCATTCTCATAGCAAATGAGGTTCTGCACTCTAGAATTAAAAGCAAAAGTGTTGGTTTAATTTGCAAACTGGATATTGAAAAAGCTTTTGATCATGTCAACTGGAATTTCTTGCTTTATCTGATGCGAAGAATGGGGTTTGGTGATAGATGGTGTCAATGGATTAATTGGTGTATTTCAACTTCCAGCTTTTCTGTTTTGATTAATGGCTCTCCTGAAGGCTTCTTTCCTTCCTCTCGGGGTTTAAGACAAGGTGATCCTTTATCACATTTTCTCTTCATTTTAATAATGGAGGTCCTCAGCAGGATGCTTGAATAAGGCTGAGCAGGCTAGGTTGCATTGAGGGCTTTCCTGTGTTAACCAGCAACAGGAGCATCAATGTCTCGCACCTCCTATTTGCAGATGACTCCATTGTCTTATGTGGAGCTAATTTGTTACAGTTAGGCCATCTACGCTGCATTCTATTGGGTTTCGGAGCTGTCACAGGTCTCAAGATCAACCTCAGCAAATCTGAGGTCCTGCCTAGTGGGAATTAATTCTGATATGGAGGATTTTGCTACAGTCCTAGGCTGTAAAATTAGCTCTCTCCCTACTGTTTACTTGGGTATGATCCTAGGAACCAATTTCAGGTCAAAACAAATCTAGGAACCAGTGATTGAGAGGTGCAGAACCAGATTGGCTGAGTGGAAAGTTAATTATTTTATCAACGGGGGCGAGGATCACATTGATCAAAAGTGTTCTCTCCAGTCTTCCCATCTATTTTCTTTCTCTTTTCCCAGCCCCTGTGAGTGTTCTAAAGGAAATGGAAAGGTTGCAAAGAAACTTTCTTTGGGGTAGTAGTGAAGGTGTTTTCAAGCACAACCTAGTGGATTGGAAAGTAGTGTGCAATCCCATACAAATGGAGGGAGCTAGAATTAGGCAGCTGAAGCTGCACAATGAAGCACTCATGGGGAAGTGGCTTTGGAGATTTGCTCATGAAGACTCTTGTCTATGGAAGAGATTGATTATGACCAAATATGGGGCTGAAAAAGGTGGCTAGACTTCTGTTGCAGGTTCCTCCTCTCTTGGCGCTAGTTTATGGTGATGTATAAGAAAGAATTGACCCAGATTTGTCAATTGTTTATCTTGGAAGGTGGGAAGGGGGGATATGACTCTGTTTTGGAAACACAAATGGATGGCAAGGGGTTGTCTTTCTGAAGTTTTTCCTGAAATTTATGCAATTGCAATAGACAAAAATGCCTTGGTCTCAGATTGTAATATTGGTTCTGGCACAAATAGAGTCTGGAATATTCAGCTGCGAAAGAGTCTAAATGATTGGGAATTGGATAGCTTCACGACAATGATGGAATTACTCTATTCTTTCCTAATGGAAGACACGGCAGATGCATTGAGCTGGAAGCAATCCACGCATGAAGATTTTTCAGTAAAATCTTTTTATCTGTTGTTATCAGAAAGGAGAGAAGGATATCTTCCCTTGGATGACTTTATGGAAGGCCCCTGTTCCTACAAGGGTCACTTTTTTCTCTTGGTGTGCTTTGAGGGGAAGGATTTTGACTATGGACAATCTAAAGCGAAGGGGTTACTCTATCGTTAATAGATGCTCATTATGTCTAAGACATGAGGAATCTATTAATCACCTGCTCATCCATTGTGGTTGGGTCACCGAAATCTGGAGTTTAATTCTTTCATGCTTTGGCGTTCAAATGTATTTTCCTGTTAACTTGAAAAGTTTTCTTTTAGCTTGGTGGGGACAACCTATGGGCAGGAGGAAGAGGAAGATTTGGAATACGATCCCTTATTGCCTTTTTTGGTTGATTTGGAAGGAACGCAATAGGAGGATTTTCGACAATACAGAACGGACTATTTTGCATTCCAAAGTGTATTCCTTTCTTGTTTGTTTAGTTGGGTTGAAAAAGGAAAAGAGTTAGATCTTAGCTCTTTTCTACTTTTTATAGCTAGCATGAAATAAGCAGGGGGTAGTTGTAATTTGTTCTTTACTTTGGCATCTCTTCGATGCTATTAATAAATACTTACTTATCATTTCAAAAAAAAAAAAAACAATGGTGGGGTTGGGTTAGGGAAATAGTGTTGTGGTAGGTCAATACTGGTGCTAAAGTCAAATTTTGGAGCTTTAAATGGCCCCTTGGAAGACTCAAGTACATTTATTCGGATATGTATGACCTAGGTAGGGATAAGGAGGGAGACAATGGCTGACTATTTGGAGGTCCGAGATGACAAGATGTTGCTGAATGTCACTCTCCGCAGAGACTGTTTTGACTGGGAAATGTATAGGTTTGTTTACTTATTAGACTGTTTGCAACAAAGGAAGACTGGGGAGGGGAAGATGATGTTATATAGGAGCTCACTAAGTCAGGGGAGTTTAATGTTAAATCCTATTATATAGGTTTTTGTTTTGTAACAAAGAGGAGGATTTTTCTTGGAGTAAGTTATGAGAGGTGGGTGTCACTTGTAGGGTGACTTTTTTTTTTTTTTTTTATGTGGAGTGTTGTTTGGGTTAGAATTTTCACCATTGCTAATTTTCAGAATAAAGGGCAAAGTAAAAATATGCTGCCTTTGTAAAGAGAGCGGGGAGTTTATTTATCATAAATATTCATTGCTTGTGGACAAGGGCACTGTGGGACCTGCGACTAACATTCTTTGTAGTTCAATGGCTGTTTCCTAAGACGGTAAAGAATTTGTTTAGACTTTGGTGGGGCTTCTAGCAAGGGGAATACTTGGCATGCAATTCTTTTTTGTTTATTTTGGTTGGTTTGGAAGGAGAGGAACAAAACAATAGAACCTTTGAGTAATCTATATATAGAGTGAATAGCATGTTTTTGTCTACTCTGTGTAGTTGAAAACCTCTCCCCCCACCCCCATGGGCGCCCGCCGCGCCGCAGGGGGTACAGAGTCAGAGTTGTTTTCTTCTATTTATCTTTGATAGATAAAATGTGGATTTAAGGATTGGGTGTGGTTGTTTCAAGAATGGCATTTCGTTAATGCCTTAATTTTCTATATTTAATAAAATCCCTCTATTTATTTAAAACATGATTGTCATTAGTAATAATTCTACCATGAATCAAGTGCCCCCCAAAAAAAAAAAAAAAGCAAATTTCTGCTGAGCCCCAAAAGACCAAACAATTCCATGGTAAAGAAACTTCCCCATTTCCAACCACCAGTTCATAAAAAGATTTAACATTAAAAACTCATGTCTTAGCCAAGATCCATCTTAAACTATCCCCACCTTCCTGCACCTTTTGAGCATACAATAATCGTGACGAACTAAGGTAACTTTATACCTCCCATCTTGGAGATTTCTTCTAAAATCAAAACTCCAAACTATTCCAACTCCTGTTTGATTTGGCAACAATTAAGTTATAGCTTTATCCAGTTTTTGCCGACCCTCCACTAAATTAGTTTTGGTAGTAGAAATTGGTGATCAACTTGTATAAACTGTCCACTAAACCAGTCGGCCTAAGATCATTAATCTCATCCGCTTCCCCTTTCTTAGGAATTAAAGCAATGATAGATGCATTAGTGTTTTTCTCAAAGCTACCTGAATCAAATAACCGCTCACATGCCTTGTTTTAGAACTGCCCAACACTGCTGAAAAAATGCAATAGTCATACCTCATGAAAGAGCCTCATCCCTGTTCAACAACTTAAGAGCGCTCTGTAGACTCTCTTAAAAAATTCTGCTTCAAGCATAAAATTGTCTTCGCTAGAAATAGACTAACAATCCAACCCACCAAGCCCACATCTCTTTCTCCGAAAAACATACCAGAATAAAAGTTGCAATGCCTTGTGAAACCTCATCTTCTCACTCGAAAACCCTTCCATCCACAATCATCTTGGCAATATAGTTAATTTGTTTATGTGCATTAATCGTCCTACTGAAACAATTTGGTATTTTTATCTCTCCTTGAGCCATAAGACCCTTTGATGCACTTACTTACTCCATCATGACCATTTTCCCGTACTCCTCCTTAAGTTGCACTTTCCTTTGAATGTCATTTGCAATCAGATTCTCATAATAGAAAAATAAATGCGGGATCATAGATCAGTTCATGGTGGACACAAGATTTTTTAATTAGTTGTTACTCCTTTGCAAGGGCGGAGCCTAGAAAATTTTGTCTGGGTGGGCACTAATTATAAAACATATAAATGATTAGTGGGGTATCATGAGAGGAATTAAAAAAAAAAAAATTGACTATTGGAAAGGAGGAGGAGAGAGAGAAAAAGGTCAAAATGGGGTTAAGTATTTTGTAGTTATATTGGGTAGACCATGTACAATTGCATTGATAGTATTGAGTTAAATTTTTTTTTTTTTTTTTTTCCATTGGTGGGGCACAATTGGTATTGGGCTAAATTGTTTTCTTTTCTTGGGTGGGCACAATTTTTATTGAGTTAAAACATTTTTTTCCTTTTTTTGGGTAGGCACAATTAAACACGGAAGACAATATTAAAAAAAAAATCGCATAATTTTTTATTTTTTTAGGGTGGGCACGTGCCCACCCTAGGCCAAGCTTGGCTCCGCCTGTGCTCCTTTGATTTTGTTGTTTAATGTGTTTTGCAGTGCGATGAGGGACTGTATTTTTTATGAATTGTTTGCGCTACTGCTGATTTATGGATAATTTTCTTAACTAATACTGTTGTTACTGACATTGGTATTTGCAGGAACACTCAGCCAAGGTTCCAGTTCATTGTTATGAATCGGCGAAATACAGGTTTAGTATGTTCTTGCACTGGTGATCTACTAAAGTAAATTCTGGGGTGATCTTTCTTATAAAAAGTTAAATTGCCCAATGAAATAAAAAGAGTTGAACAGTTTCAGGATGTTATTAGGATTATTGTAGGTGTTTTTGTCCGATCATCTCATCTAGGATTTTCCTTAATTTTGCCCGATAAATAGGTGCCTCCTCCTCTCCATTCTCTATCCGTGGTGTTTAAAGCCTTAGGCTATGTTTGAATGGTAGTTGAGAGTTAAGATAGGAATCTGATTCCATGTCTCCTTAGTTCTATCGTTTGAGTGAAAGCATGACATGGAATGCCATCTAGGTTGCCTTGGAAAGGCAGAATGAGATTTCCACGCTAGGTGGGGATCTTATTATTACATCCCCCTAAGGAATCTCAAGTTCCTATCCGAAATCTTATTATTCCCATATAGAATTAGTGAATGATCCAAACACTAAAATAGAAGTGACACTATTCATTTCTGAACTTTGATGCTACCACTCACACATGGTCTAAAGGCCTATGGAGCTGAATGGCTCATTTATATTCAGTGGTGAAACAGGGTTCTGTTGACTGACTAGTTGCTCTGTATTTTGCTTACAGTTACTACCCAATACTATTGTGCAGTAGAAAGTTTTACATACAGTGAAAGGCTGTCAATGATCTGATGTGAACCTTGAGTTTGGCTTGCATGATGATTAAAGCTTTGTTAAATTTTTATTCGGTGCTTGAGAACCATATTGAAATAATGTTTCTCTGGGAATGTATCTATGTACATCTACCATTTGTCATTTGTAATAAATAGTCCTGACTTATTATTCATTATAAACAGAAAATCTTGTGGAGAATCTCCTGGGCGATTTTGAATATGAAGTCCAAGTTCCATATTTGTTGTATCGAAATGCTGCCCAAGAAGTTAATGGAATATGGTTCTACAATTCCCGTGAGTGTGAGGAAGTTGCAGGCCTCTTCAGTAGGTATTTTGTCCTATGTCTTCGTCTCTGAAAAGATTTGCTATAGGTTTTATACTATATAATTCAATGCATATTTTGTGACATGAACAATGTGGGTTAGTGGAGGGAATCACCCTTAACTGAGCAGAATGGAAAAAGAAAAAGAAAAAGAAAAAAAGGATCCATGGAGCTGACCCATTTATTTGGGAAAAGGCTAAGTTGAGTTGAACAATGGATATATGTAGTTGAGGAATAGGTGAAAATTGCACCTGTAAATCTTTCTTCTTGATCAATCAGAAAGATTTAGGTTGCGGGACCTTTTTGGCAGCCTGTCAAAGAACCATTTCCATGAATATAAATCAAACTTTCAACTCTGCTTAATTGTCGTTGTTTATTATTATTTGTGGCTCTTTTTGAATTATCAAATGAATACAGTGATCTTTAATGCCTTGGTTAAGACTAAAGAAGAAAACGATTTTTTCAGTTTTATTGATAACTTTCATGGGTACATGGGTTTTTTCCTTTTTTTTTTTTTCGGATTTTGTGCTTGATTTGTGTGCCTTTGGACCTTGATGAGCTTTTATCTTTCCCCTAGATTCCTTTTGATGAGTATTAGAGGTTTTTTTTATTATTTTGTACTTTGATTCTTTTGTCATATAATAGAAATAATTTGAAAGAATGTAAACCTAAAGGTTGGAATAGGTGATATATTTGATTTGCCCTCTGCATTTGTAAGCAAAAGGAACTAGGGTTTGGGGCAACATTGCATATGTAGGTACATCTTTTTAATATGTAAATGATTCTATTCAAAAGGTGCCTATTTTTGCAAATGATTGTGCATGATATAATCTTGAGCAAAAGCAAACACTTACAGATATTTCGTTGGCATTCAGAGGCTAAAATTATTCAATGAAGTGTTATTAGGTTGGTGGCTTTGGAGATATGCTTGTGAGAGAGAGAAATTTTGTGGGAAAGTGTGGAGAGTTGTCACTTTTGTTTAGCTTGGTTAGTTTGGGGAGAGAGGAATGGAAGAACGTTTTATGTCATTGAATTTCTCTTGTATATACTGAAAAGCAACTTTTTGTCTACTTTGCCTAGATGGATTGCAAGGGAGTGGATCTAGATTTTTTTTGTTCTTCTTTGTCTAGATGGGTAGTGGGGGGAATGGATCTCGATTTGCAAAATTTGATGTCTTTTATTGAGAATGTGTTTGCTTAAATTTTAGGGTGATTGAGGACCCTTTTTGTACTTGGGTGGCTTACCTTTAGTGTCTTTTTAATTACATCATTAATATAAAAAAATAAATAAATAAATAAAAAGTTTGTGTCCTCTAGATTTGGGCTTTTATAGGGAAAGTGGTCTTTGTCAACTAGTGCTTGATTTCATGGATCAAGTTTATCGGAGGGAATCCAAAACCAATGGGATGATTTTATTCAGTATTTATCTCTATAAGTTGGGAGAGGAGATTAGGTTTGTTTTTGGAGTCATCATTGGATGGACGACCGATGGCTAAGGATATCTTTCTGGATATTTTTGAATGGGATATGAATAAAGAAGCTTTGGTGGCTAACAAATTCTTAATGATAGAAATATTGTTTGAGGCAATTTTCTTCAGAAAAATTTTTTTGATTGGGAGATGGGGAGTTTTGATAACCTTCTTGATGTCTTTTATACTTCGAATATGCTTATTGTTTGTATCTGGTTGGACTTGGATGTTGTCACTAGACATACCACATTATATTGTTATAGACTTCATAACGACTTTAGTTTTATTGCTCGTGCTTTTTCATTTTCAGGATTCTCAGTGCATACTCAAAAGTTCCTCCAAAGCCAAAATCTTCAAGCAAAAGGTAGTAATGATCCCTTACACATAATGATGACTGAATTACATTGCGCAATTGAATCTCCTGACTTGCAAAAGTGTATAGCTGGACAAATTCTTATATCTATGTATTTAGAAGAACTAAAAAATAGAATGATTTTTGGGGGCGGGGGGGAGGGGCAAGCTAATTTATTCTCATTCCTTCACCTTCACAGTTCTCTTTTGAGGGACAGCTTAACCCTAAATTGTGATATCCCATTAAGATATTAGTACTCAACTTGTTTTCTACCAGACAAAATCTCTCTCTTTCAATCCCTTAAACTCTGGATGTGTTTTATAAATATTATTTTAGTCAACATGTTAGTGATAATTTGATTTTTTTTTCTACTGTTTCTATATCCCGTACCCTCCCAGGTTCCCATGCGCACAGAAATCACATATGCAAATAAAAACAATCACATATGCCTGGTGGCAATTCTCTTGTTGCTCATTTTCTTGCTTGTAGCATTCTAACTGGAATGTTAGAATAATGTCAAGTAAAATATCTATACAATATCAGTAGTAACACCATGACCTTTCATGGGAAAGGTTTGTGATGTATATATTTCAGAACAAATGAGAGGTGAAAAGCTGCAGTAATTTCCTTGGAACTTAAATTAATTATAATCAGCCATAATTACCTGTATTGTGAAAGACTCGTCGAGTAAAGAATAATGATGCTTTTGAGAATCATTCTAATTAGTATGGGGAATGGTCTATTTGGGTTGTCATCCTTTTCAATTTTGTTGAGAAGTTTGCATAGAGTCGAATAGTAGGAAAATTTTGAACTTGGTATCGCTCGAGAAAGATCGAGTTATTAAGGAAAATATTAATAGAAGGATTCCTGTAACAGTACACATATCCAGAGCATACTCATGAGGCGGGGAACTATTTTGATGATAGCTCAGGTAAATTGTTGCAAGAAAGGATGCATTGTTGAGAAAGGTTATTGCATTTATGTATTCTAAAGTGGATGGTGTTAGGAGAGGAATCATAGAGTGAAATTCAAAACTAGAATTTTGTGGGAGTTCTTGTCCACAACTCACAATCAAACACACAAAAGACTTTGAGGTGTCAAGATTGCTTAAGGGTTTAAAGTTGTCAAACCAAAGGCTTTTATGGAAGTTCCTCTGTGGTGACTGAATATGCATCAAACGTTTTCTGTGGTCAAGCAAAACAACTTACCAATGCAAAATTGAATGCTTTGCCCTTAATATTAGTTATACGATGAACAACTATCTGTTCCTGCATTGAATTTTACTGTGCAATATTCTAGTTTTTAGTGGTTGTTTCTTTTATTTGATCTTGTCAATTGAGTATATTGTGTTTTGGTATTGGTTTCTTCTAATTTTCTTTTCATGCTTTCAATCAATCTTTTAGTGAGTTTGAGGAACTCGAAGCTGTCCCAACCACTGCCGTGATTGAAGGGCCACTGGAACCATCGTTTATTGCTCCTGCTCCTACTTCAACTGGTGTACCTGAAGATTCTTCCTTTGCGAACTTCATTAGTGTATGCATCCTGGTCTAACTGTCATTCCATTTTTAATTCACCCCTTACAAGATTGTGGACTTGGTTCCATTTATTGCTAAAGTAAATGGCCGTCTATGGTGACAATATGCTTTCCAACCATTCTGAAGTGAAAAATCTTTTTCACATGGTTCACTATTACATCCTTAAAATTCATGACAGTCTCTCTCTCTCTCCCCCCATCCCTCCCCTTGTGTAAGTGTATGAACACATGCTTTCAAAATGGAAAGTTTGCCTTTTCTCTAACAAAATTGGGTCAACATAGATTTAGAGAATTATGGGTGCGTTTGGAGTGACAAAAAGTGAGATAAAGTGAGATAATTGTGGGTTCGTAATTCGTGTAGTGAGATAAAAAGTGAATAACTTTTAGAATTTTTTAGAGATTTGCAGAATTTTTCATCGATTTTTAGCAAACCAAACACACCCTATGTATGTTTGGGCTGAGGATGCCAAAGTAACAATGAACAGAATGTAGTAAAAGGTTAGGGAATCTTGTTGATGTAGAGTCTTGGTGAAACTCATTGCAAGAGGGGTATGAAGGTGGCACGTGGGAATCTTGGGGTGCAGGCGCATGGCGTAGAGAAGGAATGGAAGACAACTTGAAGCAACTTGAAGGTAGGCCAATGCATGGGAGGGTGCAACCAAAGATCTTTTTGGAAGCGGGTTGGGCCAGAGGGAGGAGGCCAGGCAAGGAGATTAATTGTGACCTAGCTGTATTGGGCCTTGTAACTCTTTTGGGCCTTTAGAAGGGAGCTTGGGCCAAACTTCAGAGGGTGAAGTACTGGGTTATATCGATGGACAGAGTAGGTTCATTGGCGAGTGTGACGAGGTCTGACCATTCAGGGGTTTCAGATGGGGGGCTGAGGTCGTCACCCCCAAAGTTTAGGAAGCTGTAGGCCACTATATCTGAATCGCAGTCTATTGTGGGCTAGGGCAGGCACTTTCATTTGGTGGATTGAAGACTATTTAAACACCTATGAAGAAAGGGAGTCTTGGGATTATGAATCTTAAGGCTTTCAATACGGCCTTGAGAGGTGTTGTGGAGGTTCATGTGGGAAAGGGCTAGGCTGTGGAGAAATGTAGGGCTAAGTGCAATTTAAATACATGTGTTGTGGGAATTTGGAAGGTAGAGTGAATGGGATTTGTTTATGAAGAGTGTGAGGTGGAAGGTTGGCAGGGGCAATAGAACAAAATTCTGGAGTCATTGGTGGCTTCCTAAGGGGAGATTAATGGAGTTGTTTTTGGATTTATATAATTTAGCGGTTGATAAAGGAGTAGGAGTGGTGGAGTGCTTGAATAGGGGGAGAATAGTAGGGTTTGGGAGGTTAGGTTGAGGAGGAATCTAAATGCTGGGGAACTCAACAGTTTTGTGGCTTTGTTGGGTCTTTTGCAGGCAACTGAAGTGGAGGAAGGTGAGGATACAGTGAACTGAAGTCTTACAAGGAGTGGGAAGTTCGAAATTAAATCGTTCTACAAAGAGTTGAGAGGTAGACGGGTGACAGATTTTGGTGGGAGAAGCTATGGAAATTTGGGGTCACTCCAAAAGTGGCATTTTTTTTGCGTGGTCTGAAGTGATGGAGAGTATTTTGACCATTGACAATCTCAGGAAAAGGAAAGTGGTGTATATATGTGAATCAGTGCTGCCTGTGCAAGAAAGATGAAGAGTCAACAAGTCATTTACTTTTTCATTGTCAGTGAACGTCAAAGCATTGGGACACTAGAGGGAGATTTGGAGTATAGGGGGTATTTTCGAGTAATATGGAGAGTCTGCTGAGCATATTTGTAAAGGTACAAACCATGCATTAGAATGAAGGTGGTTTGGAAGTTGGAGCCATTTGGTGTTAGCTGGCTGGTTTGGTGGGAGAGGAACAAAAGAATTTTCCAAGACATGGCTCTACTTTTGTATTGAGTGAAGAGTTTACTTTTTGCGGCTTTGTGTTGATCTTGATTTGAGCTCTATTTTGAATTTTGTGGAGAACTTGAGTGAGTAGAGATAGGATGAGGAGCTTCTCTTTTTTGTTATAGTGGCATTTCTTAATGCCTTCTCACTAGTAAAATTTATTTATTCATATAAAAATGACAAAAAAATTCTCCTTTTTTTCTTATTGTCCATTTAAATTAGTATTTTCTGCCAAAACTAGAGTTTCAAGGCCTGGTCAGTACTTTGGAAATTGTAACAGCTGAATGATGTTATGAATTAATTTGTGTTCAGTTGTATAGACTAAAATGTCAGAGACTATAGATTGTCGTAGGTAAGAAAAGCTTCGTATTTTATGTTCAAAATAACCGCTGAAAGTCTTTATGGCTGTTTATTTTGAAAGTATTGAATAGCATAGGAACATATGAGTAACTCCAACTCCCCCCCCCCCCCCAAAAAACCAAAAAAAAAAAAGAAGTAATAGTAATAATAATAAATAAATAAACAAAAAGAATATTCTGTCTCATCCACTATCAGAAATTGAGGAGAATGTGTGCAGTGTCTAGGGTGGGGGCATAAAATAGAAAAGACCCTTGCTTTTCTTACTTTAATAGCGAGGAACAAAATCCCTCTTCTTTTCCTCAAAACGGTCGAAATGTTTATGTTTCTTAAGCCAAAACAAATTACTAGCAGAAATAATAATTCTTATGTTTTTATTGAAACATGCTCCAAAACACAACACAAAACAACATATCAAAATAATAAATTATTTGATTAATCTATTATTAGACAGTCATATATTTTGATTTCAATTTATACTTTTAAATATTTTTATCTATTTTATGATAGTCTGCCACTTTAGAACATTTGTGGAATATATTTTAAACCTTCCCGCTTATGTAATTATTGAAACAGCCTACAAAAATATAAATTTGATCCATGGTTAATAGCAGCTCTGCAATTCAGTAGAGAAGGAATTTTAGGGAGACTTTCTATTGGCTCATTCAAGTAACTTCACCCTCATGTAACCCATATGTAGTTTACTTGGACTGTAATTAAAACCAACACCTTTAGTGGAAACAAAATCTGTGGATTCAGAAATTAGCGGAAGCATGCAGATGGGTGGGCGTGTGACTCTTAATATATTTCATACTTTTTGACTGAACAATGTGCATCCTTATAGTATGCATGTGGTGGGCGTGTGACTCTTAATATATTTCATACTTTTTGACTGAACAATGTGCATCCTTATAGTATGCATGTGATTTCTTTCTTGTCTCGTGATTTGTGGGGCGACATACTGGGATACTAATTTCCTTCATTCTTTCTTTATCGCAGACAGCTATGAATATTCAACATACTGCTCCAGGTGTTGTGAAGTCTGGGCAGCCTTACCATGCTACAACTGTTCCTCTATCTTCCCGTGTTCCTAGTGTTGCTCCCTCTCCTGCTCCAGCCCTTCAAGTGCCATCTGTTCCTCTGTCGGCTTCATCTACTCGTCAAGCCCCCCTCCATGACACTCCTGACCCAATTAACAGTGGCAATTGGGTCACCAATCTGGTCAAGCCCTCTTCTTTCTTTACACCCCCTTCTTCTTCACCCGCACTCATGACTCCACCTATCTCTTCAGCTTTGCCAACTTCTTCTTATCATCCTCCCTTGAATATACAACATTCCCATGGTACTCCACTGCTTCAACCCTTTCCACCACCCGTGCCATCACCATCACTAACTCCTACTTCCACAGCCACTCCAAATTATGGACCAGTTGACAAAGAGAAAGTTCGAGACGCACTTCTAATGCTCGTTCAGGTATTTCTGGCTATTTCATATATATATGTGCCCCCCTCTCATTTTTTTTTTTTGGGGTCCCCCTATCTTTATCTTCTTGTGTGCCAAGAAAAAGGCAGCAAGCCTGATCCATACAGTTGAATTAACACCAATGCAACTCAATGATTGTACGATATGATGTCTAATTATGCAATATAGCAAGAGGGAGGAGGCGAAGGCTCAGGATTATCTCCATGATAGGATACCTTACTATGCAAATAGCTAGTGGAGAGAAGAGCTCGTGATTTGTGGGGCGACATACTGGGATACTAATTTCCTTCATTCTTTCTTATCGCAGACAGCTATGAATATTCAACATACTGCTCCAGGTGTTGTGAAGTCTGGGCAGCCTTACCATGCTACAACTGTTCCTCTATCTTCCCGTGTTCCTAGTGTTGCTCCCTCTCCTGCTCCAGCCCTTCAAGTGCCATCTGTTCCTCTGTCGGCTTCATCTACTCGTCAAGCCCCCCTCCATGACACTCCTGACCCAATTAACAGTGGCAATTGGGTCACCAATCTGGTCAAGCCCTCTTCTTTCTTTACACCCCCTTCTTCTTCACCCGCACTCATGACTCCACCTATCTCTTCAGCTTTGCCAACTTCTTCTTATCATCCTCCCTTGAATATACAACATTCCCATGGTACTCCACTGCTTCAACCCTTTCCACCACCCGTGCCATCACCATCACTAACTCCTACTTCCACAGCCACTCCAAATTATGGACCAGTTGACAAAGAGAAAGTTCGAGACGCACTTCTAATGCTCGTTCAGGTATTTCTGGCTATTTCATATATATATGTGCCCCCCTCTCATTTTTTTTTTTTGGGGTCCCCCTATCTTTATCTTCTTGTGTGCCAAGAAAAAGGCAGCAAGCCTGATCCATACAGTTAAATTAACACCAATGCAACTCAATGATTGTACGATATGATGTCTAATTATGCAATATAGCAAGAGGGAGGAGGCGAAGGCTCAGGATTATCTTCATGATAGGATACCTTACTATGCAAATAGCTAGTAGAGAGAAGAGAGAGCCCCCAGTAATGTGTAATTGTTGGGGGTACTACTATGGACACTGATAGACTGAACACCTAATGTTGAAACTAGAGCCCCCAGTAATGTGTAATTGTTGGGGGTACTACTATGGACACTGATAGACTGAACACCTAATGTTGAAACTAACTGCAATAGTAGTATCAGTAGAGTGGTGCTGGCAGTGGCAGCAGCGGGAATGATGTGCTGTCAAAATTAATTACATATTACTGTAATATAGTTACGTTTATATGACAATACCATACTTTCAAATGTGCATATAATTGGAGCTGCTAGACTATTTACGTTTTGGATTTGTAATTGCATTGTGGCAGGACAATCAATTCATTGACATGATCTACCAGGCATTGTTGAACGTGCATAAATCATGACTACTCTAAGAACCGGTTGGACTGTGTGGACTTCATGGAGTACAAGATGCATGTATGATCAGATACATGTACGTGTATATATATATGTATATATACACGCAGTTTATGCTGTTGGAAGTTGATATTGCTTCTCCCTTTGGAGGGATTGCACCTACCTGATGGGTTCCATGTTTTTTCACCCCCCTTTAGACACTGTTAATCCAGTTTTGTTAGAACGGACTTTGGGTTTTTCGTAACTCTAGTTGACTGGGCATTTTTTTTTTTTTTTAAGTGTGCGATGTTATTGCTGTAGGATGTATTCTGGATGGAAAAGGTTGTGTACAATTTAGCATTAAAAAAATAAAATAAGCACCGATGAGAGGTAGAAAAAAACTAGTCTGCGTCAAACTTGGGAAACTACAGGTCCACTTACAAAACAAGAATAAACTACATTATCAGTTTAGTCATTGATGGTTACTTAGCGTCCATTTGGCGCAATAAAATTTGTTCAAAATTTTTAAAAATTTCTGAAAATTTCTATTACATTTTTACATTTTCTTATTTTGTTGAAATTCAAAAAAAATTTAAAACTTTTTAAAAAAAGTAGATAACTAGAATTCGGTTAATTAAATAGTAAAATTTTTTTTTACTATTCTCACTATGAACTTCTAAATTATTGAATGACACCCATTATGA
This sequence comes from Vitellaria paradoxa, assembly GCA_019916065.1. Classification (NCBI taxonomy): domain Eukaryota; kingdom Viridiplantae; phylum Streptophyta; class Magnoliopsida; order Ericales; family Sapotaceae; genus Vitellaria; species Vitellaria paradoxa. The sequence goes on from CM034234.1 coordinate 9,279,368, forward strand.
TTAATTTTTTCAGAGTCGTTCCGATAGATTGTAGAATATTGTTTGGACACTTACATGGAAGGATAAATTATGAGATGTAATAGTTTAATATTGTCCAAACGGTTTGTATCAAACTATTCTGATAGTTTGGCATTGTCAACTTTTGTTCAAACAGACTACTGTAATTCGTTTCGACGGTTTGATACTATTAATTTTCGTATAAGCAGGCTATCATAAACTGTTCTAACGCAAATTAAGTTTCGAGTTTGATTTGGTTTGCAAAGAAGTCGTGATTAATATAAAATTTTAAAACCGTTTAAATGGAAATTTTATTCATTGGAACGGTTATTTTATTATTCATATCTAAAAAAATACAGTTTGAAATGTGTGCACTAAATACTAAAAATTTTTTCAAAATCACATTTTTGGCCGTTGTTCGATGTTTTTTACTGTGCCAATGGGCTCTATTTGGTTTGTAAAAGTGAAAGTGTAACCAAATTACTTTTTTTTTTTTTTTTTTTTAATTCCCAAGTGCATTGGGGACGTTTGTGCGGCATGTTGGATTTGGGGGTAAAATTTTGGAAATAAGTAATATGATGGAATTATTCGTGGAATTGAATATAATATATTATTAATTTTGTGGGGATAATTTTTTTGTATTTACTTGGTGGAATAAGAAATGAGATAAAATACGTGATGAAATAAGAGATTTGATAGACAGTAATTTTGAACTTTTACATTTTGGAGAGAGGAAATTTTTAAAAATATGGGATGTATAATATTTACACTCTCTCATTGTATGTCCCCACTTTGGAGGATTGCAATCCAAGATCGATAATTAATTTTTGTGGGAATTGCATTTTTTGTATTTGTTTGATGGGATATGAAATGAAATAAGGAATGTAATTTGACATTGGATGGAAAAGTTCTAAAATATAGGATGTACAATAATCACACTCTGCCTATTGTATATCCCCCAGTATGGGGAGGGTAGCAATCCAAAGTCAACATAGTTCACTCCAATTCTGTAAAAATAAAATATGGGGTAATATAACCATTTCTTCATTTTAATTAATCTTATTGTTTTTGTTAAGGCCAACGTGTCACCCCAATTTGCAAATGTCAAGTTCAAAGTCAACTCTTAACCCATTCCCTAATAAATAATATATTTGATGTTCTTTGTACGCCATGTATATATGTATAATAAAACATATGTAAAAGTATATATGTATAATAAAAAATTTTAAAAGAGAATAAAAAATATTGTCAAAAGTCACTAGTTCGAGTCTTCTCAACATTTTTGGAGGGTTTATTCGATTAATTTTAAGGTTTTAGAAATTAGTCGAGATACACGCAATCTAGTTTGTATACTTTGATTTATCAAAAAAAAAAATGTAATCAAATTTTTATTTGGGTAATTTAAATTTGATTCACACACAAATAAAAATATTTTTAAAACGCTTAAAAATTGACAGAAAAATATATAAGAAAATTTAAATGATAATAACTTTGTTTTGAAAAACTAATAATAAATTAATTAAATAATTTGTTGTTTTAAAATACTATATTGTGTTTTGGTTATATTATATTTTTGGGGAGTATATGTTGTTATATTGCATGCTGATTAAGATAATGAAATTCTTATTCAACTGGTGTTTCTTGTCAATCTCTTAAAACATAGAAACATTTTAACGATTTAATTATTTTTTTTTAATTGAAGTTAAATTAAGAATCCAAGAAGGGAATAGGAGGAGGGGGCTACTTTGTCTGGCATGGAGCAGGGCCCCCAGCGCTTCAACTGTGAAAAAGTTGCTTTTATCAGTTTTTTTAAGGCTCTGTTTGGTTTGAAATTAATCTTTGAAAATTTTTAAAAGTTACTTAAAAATTTTTAAAAATTATTTATTTTTTATCTTATCATATCAATTACGAATTTATAATTTATTTTATTTTATCTCATTTTATATCACTCCAAACACACTCTAACATAAAAAAAGGACATTAGTTTCAAATACATATGTGTGCGTATAAAAAACGGACACAGTATTTTTTTTAATTTTTTACTGTTTTTGAGTAGTCTGTTGATTTGAAAAGGTGAAAATTTCACATAGATAACTATACTTTCCTACTTGATAATAAAATGTACTCGTTCACGAAAATATTTTCCCCCCCCCCCCCCTCTTTTTCCCCCTTTTCTAGAGGGAAATCAACCATCTAAAAACGTACACGTGAATGGGCAAATGTCACTCTCCGAGTAACCTTATCACTTGGTCTGGCCCTAAAAACAAGGCTTTGTTTGGTAACAAAAGCAAAAAGCTAACTGTTTGCTTTTTTTCCTTTTTTTTTACGTAAATCGAAAAATATATTATGTTAAAATTAAAAATATACCCTCATAGATACCTTAATTTTTATGCATAACATGGTTAAAATTAACTTTTTAAATTAAAAAAAAAAAGTAAAAAGTTACTTTTTTTTTTTTTAAAGCTAACTTATTTGTTATCAAACCAACCCTTAGAGCAGGTAATCCAAGACTTCTGGTCCTTCTTGGGTTGCAAGACTTGTCAATCGCCATCTTCATATGCAGGGTCTCTGTCAAGGCCAATAATGTCTACTTACCAAAAAAATAAAAGGCCAATAATATCTAGTAAGGGAGTATCTTATATATATACTAACAATTGCTTGTGCTTAAGGCACAAAAATATAATTTAGCATGTAAAAAATTTAAATTTAAATTTATAAAGCAAACTTACATTAAAAAAAGTGTAAAAATAATCTATAAAAATAAAAATCATTAATCAAAAGAGATTAAAGTATAAAATTTTATTATTTATTACAAACATTATCACATTTTTTAAAATATTTTATATAAAAAATATGAGAAGAGGAAGAGAAAAAAATAATTTTGACCATTTAACAAATTCAAAATTTTAAACTTTTTTTATTATATAAATGACATTTCTTATATAAAAAGTATTAAAAAAATATGGGAAGAGTAAGAGGAAAAGAAAAATAATTTTAGCCATTTAGTAAATTCAATAGCAAAAAATTTAAACTTCCTTATTATATAAATAACACATAGTGTAAAAGTGTATATATTTAAAATTTAAGTTTTAAGAACATTTGGATGTGACGTTTATATGCGTGTCGAGCGGGCATGCTGCAATTTTGAAGTTTATTAATCACATTCATAAAAATTTAAAATTTTTAAAAAATTAATAAAAAATATACAAAATTAAAAAATTAAAAATAATTTTGTAATCACATTTTAAAAAATTTTCATATAAAGTGATTGAAAAGAAAATTAAAGTGGGAAGAAAAAGAAAAAAAATAATTCAAACCATTAAATAAATTCATTAATTAAAAAATGCCAAATTCCAATTCTTTTGCTTGTGCTTAAATGTACAGAAATATAATTTAATGTGAAAAGCCCGTGCAATGCACGGATCGCTTAGTATAGCATTTCTTTTTCACGTTACGTATATAACTGTCACATCAAGTGATATATTTTATTATATAGATTTGAATTTCAAATTTCAAAATTTGAAAAAGATAGCAGTAATAACGTGGTAAAATTTTAGCAATGATTGGGACAAATATCAAATCACAATTTATTTAGCGTATAAATAACTCCATTTTGAATTCATAAAACAAACCAATATAAAAAAGTGTAAAAATAACCTATAAAAATAAAAAATCACTAATCAAAAGAGATTAAGGTATAAACTTTTATTATTTATTATCACTATTATCACATTTTTAAAAGTTTAATATCAAATATATTTTATATAAAAAGTATTCAAAAAATAGAAAATTTGAGAGAAAGAGAAAAATTAATTCTAGCCATTAAGAAAATTCAAAATTTCAATTTAAATGTTTATTTTTTAATAAAAATTTCAAGAAATTTGAAGTTTAAGTATTTATTTTAAATAAAAAAATTAGTTGACTTTGTCTAATAGTTATTCATATATTATTTAATATCCGTTTGATGACGCTATCGTTTTTCTGTTTTTATTTTTTACTGTCTTTTTTTTTTTTAAATAAAAGTTGAAACTACTTTTGGAAATAAAATATTGTCTACAATTAGTTTTTAAAAAAATTAATTGGATTTAATAAATATATTTCATGTGAACTTAATTTAATTATATTGTTTATTAAATTAAATTAAATTAATTATGATATTTATTAAAAAAAATTTAATAAAATATATTTGATATTAAACAAATTAAATTAAATTGTTAAATATATTAATTTATTTAAATTATTTAATATAATTTTAATATTTATTGAAAATTTCAATAATATATACTTCATTTTAATTTAATATGAATTAATTAATTTCATATTAAATTAATTAATTATTTAATTAATTTTAAAACTATTTAATTTAATTTAATTATTTAGTAAAAATAAATTAATTAATGAATATGATACATATTAACTATAATATGATACAATAAAAATAAATAATTCATTGTAATATGATACAATAAAAATAGACAAAGCGTTAAAATTGACAAAATATTTGCAATAGAAAATATAGAGTAAAAAGATTTTTTTATTACGTTTTTCTATTTAAGTTTACATTTTTTTGAAAATAAAAAAATATAAATAGATATAAAAAGTATTTTTTTTATTGTCAGTTTATAAAAATTTATAAACATAAATAGAAATTTTAATTTAAATGTTTAATTTTAATAAAATTTTAAAAAGTATTAAAATCTAAATATATAATTAAAAAAATTAATTGACTTTGTCTATTAAGTATCCATATATTGTTTAATATCCGTTTGGTGACGCTATCGTTTTTCTGTTTATATTTTCTATTTTTATTTTTGTTGTATTTTTTCTGAAATAAAAGCTGAAACTGCTTTTGGAAATGAAATATTGTCTACAATTAGTTTTTAAAAAATTAATTGGATTTAATAAATATATTTCATGTGAACTTAATTTAATTATATTGTTTATTAAATTAAATTAAATTAATTATGATATTTATTAAAAATAATTTAATAAAATATATTTGATATTAAACAAATTAAATTAAATTATTAAATATATTAACTAATTTAAATTATTTAATATAATTTTAATATTTATTAAAAATTTGAATAATATATACTTCATTTTAATTTAATATGAGTTAATTAATTTCATATTAAATGAATTAATTAATTATTTATTTAATTTAAAAATTATTTAATTTAATTTAATTATTTAGTAAAAATAAATTAATTAATGAATATGATACATATTAACTATAATATGATACAATAAAAATAAATCATTCATTGTAATATGATACAATAAAAATAGACAAAGTGTTAAAATTGACAAAATATTTACAATAAAAATATAGAGTAAAAAAAATTTTATTATGTTTTTCTATTTAAGTTTACATTTTTTTGAAAACAAAAAAATATAAATAGATTTAACAAATATTTTCTTTGTATCATTTCTTGTACTCATAATAAAAATTTATTCTGCATCATTTATATTTTGTTATTTATATTATTTATTTATGTTTCAACTGAATTATTACAAACAAAAATTATCTTGATATAGAATTCGTTTATCAATTATAAAATAAAGAATATCTGAAACTGAAAACCATCAAATAGAAATTTTAGAATCATTATTTATAAGTTATTTTTTCTTAAGAAAAAGAGAAAAATATTATTTAGATAGAATTAAAGAATTTTGCATTTAATTTTGCATAATGTCTTCATTATTGAATTTTGCATTTAATTTTGCATAATGTCTTCATTATTGTCTCATTTATTTACTATCTTACTATTCCTGGGCTTCTCTTGGTATCAGAGCCATAGGTAGAGAGATTTAAGATATTTTAGAAATTTTGAATTTTTATTTTAGTTTACAAGATTTAGTAAACCTTGAACCTGACTCGGTGGGGAAACCCGATAGTCTCGTAGTCAGTTTAGGGCAATGAGTTGTAAGTCCCGTTTTTAGGCATAAATCGTTGACAGGCCTAGGGTGAAAGTTTTATATAAGTTTTGTAAAATAAAATAAGAATCTAATTTTTCTATCATGTCTTTCTTGTCTAGATCTATGTCTAGGGCATCAAGTTCATCCCAAGATAGTAATATAATAAATCAAGAAGAACAAAATATTCAAATCCTACAACAACCTATATCTAACTGGAAAATCCCAAATGTTCCTATTAAAGAAGTCTATCATATCAAAAAATGGTCTTTTTCTCCTGATTATTCTATCAAGACCGTTGAACAAACTGTCTCATTTACATCTGAATGTCAATCTATCAAACTCCTTGACTCTAGTATCATTAGAAAACATCAAGAAAAATATTCATACATTCACTTTGGATTAGTTCAAATAGCTATCCAACCATTAACTAGAAGTGGATTAAATACATCAATTCTACTATGTCTTAGAGATCGAAGACATTGTAAATTCAAGACTCTTTACTAGGAGTTATTGAAACTAACTTATATAACGGTCCTATATATTTTAACTATTTCCCAAATTATCCGATTTCTTTACATGATACTGGAATATTAAACTCTCTTGTCCTAAAAATACAAACATCAGGATTTGATATGGAACCTGGAAATATTCCTTTTGCTGTAATCTATAAAATCTATTATAAAACTATGATCACTATCATGGATCCTTTAGTTAAAACCATTAGCCCTAAAGGAGAGACAATTTTTTTTCAAATACAAAGAGAAAATTCTAATTTAATAGTTCCACAGACCATACTTTGGAGTGATATCAATCTCCCAGTAGAATGGGAATTAGAAGATCAAATATCCGCTCCAAAAATAGAAAACAAAAAACTCCAACAAATTGAAGATTGACATCCAACTTAAATTTTTATCTACAAAACTTTTTAATTTACAAATTAAAGAAGAATGAGAAATACCTTTTCAAACAAAAAATTTTAATGAATCTTATCAACCTCCTAGATCCTCTTATTCTAAAAAACCTTATCAACCTCCAAGATCATCCTATCGACCTCCGAGATCTTCTTGTTCCTCTATTCCAACATCAAGCAATTATGAACCTCTTAAGCTTAATAGAGTTAGAAATAGATCAACCATACCCCAACCTATTTACACGGATCAAATAAATCAACAAGAAAAAGATGATGAAGATAAATCTTCTGAACATATGTCCCCAACTCAATCTCAAATGCAAGACGATCCTCAAATATTTGTCATAGATAGAGAATTTATTATGAACAAAAGTATATTAAAGAAAGATTTTGAATCATTCGAAAACGATCAAAAAAGAGAATGGTTCTTATCAAACTTTGATGAAGTTGCCAGAATACCAATAAGAGAAAAATTTTACAAACATGTTCAAAATTATAAAACTCACTTTAGATTTTTTGATTGGTTTGAAAATTTTGCTGTCAATAATTCTATAAATTATCCTTTTACCAAAGAAATAAATGTTACCCAAAAACCCCAACAATGGAATACATCAGAAGGTACTAAACATTCTACCCATCCACCTCATGAAGAAATATCTATCCAATATAAAAATTCAATCATTAAGGCTTCACCTTATAAAATGAAATCACCATTAGAGTCTGATATAACATCTAGAGATGCACAAAAAATCCTAGAACAAAATAACTTTACAAATTAAAACCTTAAAACAATTAGTGATCAATTAAATAGAATTGAAAATAATTTACAAGAATCAGAACCCGCAATAAGTCAAAATTCACATCAAAAACTTTTATTTATTCCTCATGAAATTCCTAAGAAAATCAATACGCAATTAAAAGATAAAGATCTAATACAAGATATTGATAATAAGATTAAAAAACTACAAAACACATTGACATTTATGGTTGCTCCTGAAACACCATCTCCATCAATAAAAGCCATCCACACATTATCACAATTATCTGAAACAGAAGTTGAAGAAATATTAGAAACTTTTACTCCTCAAGATCAAACAATCAATATGGCCAGATGGAATCATAACAAACATAATACAAAACAAATAAAAAATTATTATCCAAGATCATCTTTCCCAGACCAACAATATGAAGAATTAGTTGAACCAACTCAATTTTTCAAAGGTACTGGAATCTATAAATGGAATTTAGATGGATTAACAGAATATCAAAAGATTAATAAATTACAAGAAATGACAATGGTTGCAAGTGCTTACAAAATGAAAAAACAATGTTCTGATAAAGCTGTAGCAGAAATTCTTATATCCGGATTTTCTGGAAGACTCAAAACTTGGTGGGATAAATACCTTACTGAATCAGAAAAAGATAATATATTAAATGCTATCAAAACTGATGAATTTAATGAACCTATAAAAGTCGAAGATGAAGATGATAATCCAACAATAATAGAAGACGCTGTCAATACCCTAATATTTTCTATTGTTAAATATTTTATAGGAAACACATCAAAAATTGAAGAAAGATCGTCCATAATCTTAACAAATTTAAAATGTCCAAAACTTCAAGACTATCACTGGTATGAAGAAACATTTTTAACAAAACTTGGAATGAGAGATGACCAGCATCTCCCGTTCTGGAAAGAAAAATTTATTGATGGATTACCAAGATTATTTGCTGAAAAAGTAAAAACTAGATTAAGAGAACAAAATGAAGGCATAATACCTTATAAACATTTGACATTTTCAGATATATCAGACACTATAAAAGACATAGCATTTGAAATTTGTACTAATTTTCAATTAAACCAAAGATTACAAAGAGAATTAACACAATCACATAAAGAGTTAGGCACATTTTGTGAACAATTTGGATTAGCTAAACAAAACTTATCTCCATCAAGAAAACATAAAAAACATAAAAAACTAATACCAAAACCCTATTATAAAAAGAAAAGACAACCTAGTCAAGATAATTTTTACAAAAAACCCTACAAAAATAAACCAAATCAATTCCAACATAAGAAAAAATCAAAAAAGCCTGTTAACAATCAGAAAATACCCCCAACGTGTTATAAATGTGGAAAAATAGGACATTATAAAAATAATTATCCATTAAAAGGTAAAATAAATTCCTCAGATATTGATGAACACCTCAAAAAATAATTGGAAATATTGATGTTAAGTAATTCTGAATCAGAATATGAAAAATCAAATTCTCAAGATGACTTTGAAATAGATAATATCACATCATCAATTGAATCTAATACAGAAATATCTGATGATTCATCTAGTAGCAAAATTATCAAGCAAAACTGTCATTGTATTATTATTACCAGAGAACAAGAACTAATTATGGAAATGATTGAAGATATAGAAGACCCTCAGTTGAAAAGAAATTATTTATTAAAATTAAAAGAAAACCTTCAACAGACTAAGAAGAATAAAGAAAATGTTGTAGAAAATTGTTATGATCTAGATTCAATATTAAAAAAGGCTAAACAACCTCAGAAATTACAAAAAATTCCAATAGAAGACATTAAACTTAAAATAAAAGAAATCAAGAAAGAGATTAGAACTCTAAAACAGGAACTAGGACTATTAAAATCAGAGATTCAAAAATTAACAAAACAAGTATTAATTCTAAAAAATCAACATTTTAAGAATATTATAGCCTCAACATCCGATCAACAAACCTTGTTAACTCATAGTAAAGAACATAAAAAAGATGATATTTTCCTATTAACCCAAATATCCTACCAAAAATGGAATGTAAAATTAAAAATTGTAATTAATAAAGAATATACTATTAATACTACTGCACTCTTTGATTCTGGTGCTGACCTTAACTGTATACAGGAAGGATTAGTACCCATAAAATATTTTGAACCAACAAAAGAAAGACTATCATCTGCTAATGGTATGCCATTAAAAGTCAAATATAAATTAACAAGAGCCCATGTATGTAATCAAAATATATGCATAAAAATTCCATTTATTTTAGTAAAAGATCTAAATAGAGAAGTAATATTAAGAACACCTTTCTTAAATCTTATCCAACCCATGACTGTATCTCCTAAAGGAATTTCTACCAATATATTTGACCAAGAAATTATATTTGAATTTCTTAATCCTCCAAATATTAAAGATTTGAATATTTTAAAAAATATAGCTATAGAAAAAATCCAAATAAATAATATCTCAAAAATCATATCAAAAGAAAAACATCTAATGCTCCTAAAACAAGAAAAGATGTGTCAACAAATCAAAAATCAACTTCAAAATAGTCAGATGCAATTAGCAATTGAAAATTTTAAAAATAAAATAATTAAAGAAGTCTCCTCTACTATTCCAAATGCATTTTAGAAAAGGAAAAGTCATATTGTCACCCTTCCTTATATTAAAGATTTTCAAGAATCAAAGATTAAAACAAAAGCTAGACCTATCCAAATGAATCAAGAACTCTTGGATTATTGCAAAAAGGAAATCCAAGATTTATTAGACAAAAAACTAATAAAACCATCCAAATCTCCTTGGAGTTGTGCTACTTTCTATGTAAATAAAAACGCTAAAATAGAAAAAGGAATTCCAAGGTTAATAATAAATTACAAACCTTTGAATGATGTTTTGCAATGGATAAGGTATCCAATCCCTAACAAGCAAGATCTCCTTCAAAGGCTTGTACATGCTAAAATATATTCAAAATTTGATTTAAAATCTGGATTTTGGCAAATCCAGATCTCAGAATCAGATAAATATAAAACAGCATTCACTATCCCTTTTTGACAATATGAATGGAATGTAATGCCTTTTGGATTAAAAAATGCTCCAAGTGAATTTCAAAAAATCATGAACGACATCTTTAACCCATATTCTGATTTCTCAATAGTATACATTGATGATATATTAATCTTCTCAAATAGTATTCAATCTCATTGGAAGCATTTAAACAATTTCCTTTATATTATAAAGAAAAATGGTTCAGTGCTTTCTCCATAAAAAATTATTCTCTTTCAAACTAGGATAAGATTTCTTGGACACTACATTGATCAAGGAACAATTACTCCAATTGAAAGAGCTTTAGAATTTGCAAGTAAATTTCCTAATGAAATTAAAGATAAAAAATAACTTCAGAGGTTTTTAGGGAGCCTCAATTATATCTCAGAATATTATCAAAAACTTAGTATCCTTGCTGCTCCATTAAGAGAAAGGCTTAAGAAAAATCCTCCTCCATGGTCTCCTCAATATACCCAAATTATCAAACAACTCAAGCAACATCTTAAGTCTTTACCATGTTTGCATATAGCAAACCCTCTAGCCTATAAAATTGTAGAAACAGATGCATCAGATCTAAGATACGGTGGTGTTCTAAAACAACGTCTTCCTGGCCTCCATCAAGAACAATTAGTCCGGTTTACATCAGGAACATGGACTAATCCCCAAAGGAATTATAGCACTATTAAAAAGGAAATTTTATCTATTGTATTATGCATTCAAAAATTTCAAAGTGATTTATTAAATCAAGAATTTTTAATTAGAATTGATTGCAAAGCTGCCAAGCATGTTTTACAAAAAGATGTTCAAAATATTGCATCAAAACAAATTTTTGCAAGATGGCAAGCTATTTTATCAGTTTTTGATTATAAGATTGAATACATCAAAGGAGAAGCAAATTCCATCCCTGATTTCCTTACCCGTGAATTTTTGTAGGGAAACCATGCCTCCTAAACCTATTAGACCACATTTATCAAACCAACAACCAATATCAAAAGAATCATATGCTATGATACCTATTAAATCATCCTCTAGCCAAACCACACCCTTACCAACTACCATTCCCAGGGTCCTTCCATTATCTCCCAGTGACTGGTATACCCAGTTACTTGAAGAAGAAAGACAACAACAACAGATATTAAACCAAGTGGCTAATAAGAGCTTTGCTCAAACAGTCGCAATTGGGTCATCAAAAGAGGTGGCTACACGTCCCTCTTTATCATCTATGGTGGCTCTTGGCCCCATAGCCTCTTCATAAAAAAATGTGGTGGTATCGGCAAACCCCACACCAATTTCTCAAATTTCCCTATCATCAAAATCACAATATTTTCCTAAACCATAAACCTATCTTATTACCAGATTATCTCAAGAATATGAAAACCCATTCACAAATCCACCCAATTTTCAAGTTATCCATGATCTTTTTCAAACCGTATTTCTACCAAATAACCATTTTGTAACTTCAAATTCTATAAAAACCCAAAAATTTTATGAATTTATACTGATTGACACTAAATCAGTATCATTTAAACATTATCCAGATAAATTTGACCAAACCCAAATAGCCTATTCAACATGTCAGATTATCAAAATCTTATCTATTGAAGATTGGGGAGCACATCCAAACCAATTCCGCCAGTTTTCTCAGGATTTTGTTCCATCCACCTACAATTACTGGGATTATCAAAAAGCCTGGTACCACACTTTTTATCATCAAAATAAAACATTCAGACATTCTTGGATGTTTTACTTCCACAACAAATTCCATCAAGACCTTCCAGCATGGTTCATCGAATGGTGGAACATGTTTGGGCCAGTACCAGAAATATTACCTCAACAAGCTCATCAAGGCCTCCAGATTTATCAAGATCGATTTAAAATCCCATCTCATTTTCCCATGAACCAATTCCCTCATTTATTCTATTTCTTTCAACAATTCTCTCTTGCCTGGATTATCCAATGGGAATATTTTCATCAAGGACCAACCATTTCATCACTAATCCGCAGAATTAAGGTCAAATGGTGGGAGCAATTTAAAATTGACAGGGTTACTCCGGCAGCAATTGATAAATATTTTCACCAGCATCCAGTATTAACAACATCAACAACTCATCAGTTCCTTCTTCAAAAAAGTCAGAATATATCAAAACTTGCAGCTACAGCATCAAAAAAGGAATTAAAACAGCAATTGTTAGCTGCAGTAGAATCATTATCAGAACAAGAATCAAGTGAGGACTCCAATTCGGCAGAAAGCTTCAATTCGGTCAACCTTGGCAATGATAATGAAGACGACTGCTTTGGTATCGTTCTCCCTATCAATAATCCTACTCCATCAGCACCAATCAAGAGGAAGAAGAAAACAAAAGCAAAAGCCAAAAATGATTATCAAGCTACTGCAGATTTACACGCCTGCAATCATTCATCAAGTTATGACAAAGAGCATGAAGTCTCACATACCAAAGAAACTATTGCCATCAAGCTTTATGTCACTTTTCAGCTTCATGTCAACTTTATGTATTTATCATCGTTAGCTTTATCTTTATGTCAAACTTTATGTCATCTTTGTAAAAAGAAGTCAGGCTCTTTATCAGTACCCATCACGGAAAAAACTGTAGCCTGATTCCTTTCTCCATTATAAAAAGGGAATGAAGTTAACTTTGAGGGGGGGTTGCATTCGGACTAGAAATCCATTCTACCGTCTGAATCTCACCAATATCCTCTCTAAAGCTTCCAACCTTCAAATGTATCAAGTGTAATTAATTTTATCAAGTAAGTCTTTGTATCATTTCTTGTACTCATTAATAAAAATTTATTTTGCATCATTTATATTTTGTTATTTATATTATTTATTTATGTTTCAACTGAATTATTACAAACAAAAATTATCTTGGTATAGAATTCGTTTATCAATTATAAAACAAAAAATATCTGAAACTGAAAACCATCAAATAGAAATTTTAGAATCATTATTTATAAGTTATTTTTTCTTAAGAAAAAGAGAAAAATATTATTTAGACAGAATTAAAGAATTTTGCATTTATTTTTGCATAATGTCTTCATTATTGAATTTTGCATTTAATTTTGCATAATGTCTTCATTATTCAAAATTTTGCATAATATCTTCATTATTGTCTCCTATTTATATTTTTTTGTTTTCAGTTTATAAAAATTTATAAACATAAATAGAAATTTTAATTTAAATGTTTAATTTTAATAAAATTTTAAAGAGCATTAAAATCTAAATATATAATTAAAAAAATTAATTAACTTTGTCTATTAGGTATCCATCTATTGTTCAGTATTATCATATTTTTTAAAATATTAATTTAAAAAATTATATTTTGTGCCTTTATTTTATATTTTTATGCCTTTATTTAAAATTTAAAATTAAAATATTATTTTAAATAAAAATAATAAAAAATATTATTTTCTCTACCTTAAACCTCCACCCCACACCTATATAAAAAAAATTGTATAAATAACTTGTAAAAATAAAAATTATTAATAAAAAGATATCACATTTTGGAAAAAATTAAATTAAAAATTTTTATAAAAAATATTAAATTAATGTAATAATATTTGTAATAAATAATAAAATTTTACCTTTTTTTGGTTAGTAATTTTTATTTTTATAGGTTATTTTTATAATTTTTCATATAAATTTAAAAAATAAATTTACATTTAAGTTATTTGTAGGTCAAATTATATTTTTTGTACCTTTATTTAAATTTAAAATTTATATTTTAAAATTTAAAATTAAAAAATTATTTTAAATAAAAAATATTTTTTTGTTTTAAAAACCTCATATTTTTGTGCCTTAAAACCCCCACTCGTCCCATTTTTCTCTCTCCTATTTAATCACCCAACCCTCATCTCTCTCTCCCCTGCGCACTCCCGGCCCCACCCCTCTCCCTCTCCCCTAGCTCTCATTCTCTCTCTCATGTTGACACATACACAAATGTCAAATCAAATGAACAAATTTGTTATATATATATATATATATCAGCGTAAGATTGCAAACAAAAGGTTTAGTCACGCTTACCGAGAGCTAATTAATCAGAGGGGTGCAGGGATTCACAGGCTAGCCATATTAAGGCGCCATTTAGAATAAGAAAAAATAAGATAAATTAAGATAAAATGTGATTTACAGATAATTTTGGTGCTTTTTTTTTTCTAAAAAGTAATAAACCAAGGGAACGGTTTTTCCACGAATTCAAAAAAATTCACAAAAAATAGTGACAATGGTACTCGTTTGAAAGCTTTCAATACGAAGAATATGATTGTATAAAAAATTTACACATTCGCTTAACTTATTTTCAAAATTTTTTATTTTTTTATCGAAATATTGTAATTTTTTAAAATTAATGATGGCGAAAAAATTAAAGGTAAAAAGGTTGTTAGAGATTTATAGAATTTTTTTTAGTATTTTTTTATGCCAAACCGACCCTAAGAGTTGCTGGGAAAGTGACATTGGAGATCGATTTGTCCATGAGAGGGACAAGCATTGGAGAGTAGTAGTGAAAACTAAACGTAGCCCTTTTGGCAGGTTTGGACTTTTAAGGAGGCCAAGGGGAAGTATGGCACGGGCTTTTAAAGAATTATGAAGATTTGACATAATAATGTTACATCAGTTTTGTGATTTATATTTAGGATTAAAATTTAATAATTTAAATATATTTATATTTTTTTAATTAAAATACTGTAAATGGATCTGAACTATTAAATTAAAATTTAACGATCTCAAATTAATGTTATAAAATTTTCGTTTTTAAAAAGGCATCCACAGGACTTAAATTAATTTTTTAGATTCATGTTATTTGAAGTCCGTAATGTTGCAAGAGCGTGAAAAAGAGAGACTGATATAGTAATTTATGTTAAGCCCATGATATGGATGTATGTATTATTAAATTAAAATATAATGATTCAAATATATTTATTTTATTTTAATTTAAAAAAATTATAAATACATTTAAATTATTAAATTTTAATTTAACAATCCTAATTATAATTAACAAAAGTAACAAAATATTGTTGTATCAGTCTTCGAATCCGTGAGGGTGAGCTTTTCGAGTGACCCCTGCATCGAGGGATCGAGCCTGCAAGAGTTGCATTCGGGGTTGTTTGAGTGAGCATTGAGCAGGAATGGTGTGATGGCTGATTTTTGTCAATTTATTACGTCCATCATTGAGCAATCAATTTCAGAGAAATGTCCAAGAATGGGAGTTGGACAGGACAGTCTTGTCAGTCTTTAAGCACTAAACCCCGTGAAGACGGAGGAAAGAGATGAGATACGGCGGGCCGAAGCAAGGTCCCGTAATTTAAATGTTAAATCTTATTATGCAATATTTAAAGGTAATAGTGAGCTACATTTCCATTGCAAGATTATTTGGAAGTTTAAGGTTCCGTCTAATACGTTGAAATGTCAATGGAATGAATATCTATTTTGATCGAATTCAATAAAAATTTACTTAGTAAGGTTAAAATGATTTTGAAATTAAAATTTAATATTTATCTATTTTAAAATAAATTTTAAATTTATCTGTAAATTACTTAATATCTACTATCAATTTATGCTTATAAAATAAACACTTATTTAATATAATATAGATTTATATAATTATAATTTTATTCCTAAAATAAAATTACTTAAATTCTTAAATCTAGAATTATTCATAAAATATTACACAACTTTTACTTAGGTGATATTTGTCATTATCGTTATTATTGTTGTTGTTAGTCACAAATAATGAATAACTGAAATTTTATTATTTTTAATTTTTTAATTTATAATTATGTTGAATATTTTTATTTAAGTGTAAAACAATAAATCTTGTATTTAAAAAGTTGTGATTTATTTTCAAGCATCCTCTTTCATTCTTTTTACGTTTTGCCCATATATATGTGAAAAAGTAATTAAAAAGAAAAAGAAGAAAAACAAGTATTTTTTTTTTTTTGGTTAGCACCAGAGTATGAACCACCAAAAGGCCGCAAAAATGGTCACCCCAAGAGCCACACACATCGTATCCAAGGTCGCTTCGGTCCTCAGCTTCCTCTCTCTTCTCTCTCTCTTCATCTCCACGTATTCTTTGTATTTTCTCCTACCCTCTTCCTCCCTCTTCTTGTTTTCCCTGTTCCCCTCCATCGCCCTCTGTAAAATTACCAAACTGTCCTTTCCCGTCAAATGCTTTCCATCCATGTCCTTCACCTGCATGCTCACCTCCCTCACCTGCATCTCCCCACCCTCCGATGCGCCGCACATCACCACTATCCCGCACTGAACGAGCTCCGACGTGGGTCCCCTCCTGTTGCCGCCGGCCAGGACCGTCGCGAACCGCACCTGGACCTCGCCACTCAGCCAGTGGCGCTGCACCGACACGGGCTTGTGGCTGGAGAGGTTCGCTGCTCGACGGCCGACCGGGTCGATCAGAACCCAGCTCAGCGTCATCTCTTCCGCGAATGCCGCGCACGCGCCTTGGCATGCTGGGTGGCGGACAGCGGCGGGGACGACGTCTTTGGGGTCCAAGAGGTCGATTCTGAACGGGGAGCACTTGAACCAATCGGACACGGTCTCGGTGTCCTGGACTTTGGTGAAGATGAGCTTGTCCTTGTAGTGGATGTCAACGGCGGAGATTAGCTCCGGCGGCGGCGGGGAGGTGGGGGACGTCGTGGTGGGGCTGGGGACGAGACAAGGGAAGGAGACGGAGAAGAAGGAGCGGGCGCCGCCGGGGAAGGTGGAGATGACGTGGCGGAGGCCGGGGGTGGCGGTGGAAGGCCAGGCGGAGTGGCAAATATTGGTCCAGAGGAGGTCTTTGGCGGAGAGGGAGCGGAGCTGGGAGGAGGCGCAGCTGACGGAGGCGAGAGTGGGCCCGTCAAGGCGGGTGAGTATGTGGGTGTCCAGTATGTCGGGGTGGACGTCGGAGAATTTGGTTGCACCGCCTTCTTTTACGGTGGGCGCTGCGGCGGTGGAGGCGATCGGGGGAGACATTTCTATTAACGTTTTCTAAGGACTTTTCAAAAGTGGCTAATGGCTTTGAGGAGTGAGTTATTGTCTTTTGTAATTTCTGGGATATATAGAGGGAACCTGCAACAATTTTCCTTTTCCTAAAATACCCTTCAGTTTGTTTTCCGATTGCCGAGGCAAATCCACTAGTCCTTTATTTCTTATTTTTTATTTTTTTAACTCCGTAGTCAATAGTTGACCAAGGAGATCTAATTTGGACTAACGTGAAAATAAAATGTTGTAACTTGTAAGGCAAGGAGCAGTTAAATCCAAGGCAAGATATGCAGAACATCTCGTATAAATGGTGTGTTTGAAGTGATAAAAAATAAAATAAAATAAAATAAATTGTGAGTTCGTAATTTATGTAGTGAGATAAAAATAAATAATTTTTAGAGATTTTTAAAATTTTTTAGAATATTTTTTAATTTTTTAGCACACCAGACGGTGTCAAAGAAAGCGCCCGGATCTTTGGTCATCCCACAAAAATGATTTTGAGGGATTTTTTTTTTATTCATTCAGAGTAATTTAGTCAAATTTGAATTATATGCACTTTAATCCATGAATTTAAAACAAAATAAAATATTAATTTAAGTAAATAGTAGACACTTGTAGATGGTTCCATAAAAAAATGTTAAATAAAATAAACTAAAACATCCTAATAAAGAGTGAGTCATGGCAGATAGTTGTAATAAAGAAACCAAGATAGTTGGGTTTTACTTAGGTTGTTAAGAAGTTGAATTGTTAAAAAGTAGTGAAGAAGAATAAAGAAACCAACATAGTTGGATTTTATTAGGTTATGACTTATGAGACGTTGGTGTGCACACATTGCGTATGAATTATTTTTTTATCTTAATAATCAATAAAAATATTTTTTTAATTTTACAAATTATAAATATTTACTTTATTTTTCTATTAATTTTTAATCAATCTATTAAAACCCTGTGTGTGTGAATTTTTACTTAAATTTTAGTTTATTTAATTTATACCCGTAACATGCAATGCACGTGATTTTTTAAAATTTTTATTTTAAAACTATGTGTTTATCATTAATTAATTTACTATTTTATTTAAAAAAAATTTTGAAACAGTAAATAATTATTAATTATTAATTAAAGATATTTAAGTAAATGGTAAATAATTAAAGGGCATTTAGATAAAATAAAGGAATATTATAAGAGTGGTTGGTAATTAAGAAGCATTTAAGGGAAACAAAAAAAAATAAAAGGATAAAATTACTTAAATAACTTCTAAAAGTTAAAAAATTATTTATATACTGTTTTCAATTTATAAATAGTTATTACTGGTTAATGATTATTAATGAAAAAAATAAAATAAAAGATTTTATAAAAAAAATAATACACAAAACAAAAGTTTTATCAAACTTATAGGTTTACTTTATAATAGTACAGAGAGCTGTAAATGGTAAGGGCAAATTTGCCATCCAAAATAGTATATCTCGTCATTGCCTCTTGGCAGTCTCGGCAACTGAGACGTTTAGCGGTGCAATTTTTAGTAATATTTGATAATTTTTGATAAAAAATTTTTAGTTGTAATTTTTAGTATGTTTGGTGAAATAAATAATAATTTTTGTAACTTTTAAGTGTTTAATAAATTTTTTTGATAAATTTTAGTAATTTTTAATAACTTTTGTATATTTGATAACTTTTAAATAGAGTAAGGGTGCGTTTAGTTTGCTATATTTATTTGAAAAATATTTAAAAATATTTAAAAATTATTTACTTTTTATCTCATTATACAAATTATAAATTTACAATTTATCTTACGTTGTCTTGTTTTATTTTACTTTTTATTATTCTAAACACACTATAAATACTGTAATAGAACGAGAAAGTGGTAACAATTTTGGCCCATTTTTGCACAAAATTGTGCTTTCAAGCGGGGTCCAGGTCACGATGATATTACGTACTCCGCGGGCCTAGTATAGTATTCTAATAATAAAGGGTGTTCCACGAGCCGACTATTCCGTTCTAATGAAGGGAGAAGGCGGGGGCCACGCGTGAATTTCAAAATACCGGCCTTGTAACATTCATAGAACCTCAATTCTTTATGTGGTCCTGTTTAATATCACAAAAAATTATTAAAATTTATTATTTTTAATTATTTTTTACATTTTTTTAATCAAAATTTTTTATATTTCACTTTTATGTTACATTTTTTTATTTTTATTGTATTTTTTATTTTTTTTGTCAACCAAACAACCCCTATATATACACTCATGTGTAAGTCACGCGTCATGATTTGGACTTTTTAATTAATAATTGAACTCATTTTTGTTTGCTTGTGGTGTGATTAATTTTAATCGTCGTTCAACTTTTTATTACTAGAATTGAAAATTATATTAAGCTCTTTTTAAGTTCAAACTTTGGATCATTAGACTAATCAAAATTACGTACTTACAACAACCATCGTTTTCATTTTTATCTATCAAGTGTTAATTAAATAATGCCATATGAAAAAGAAATGCATCTATCTAGCTAACGTTTTGATTACGATGTTGACATTTTATTTAATTACGATTATTTTTTAATTATGAATTATAAATTATCTTATGAAATGATTTTTTTAATTAACGTTTTGATTACGATGGCGATATCATATTTTATTACTACTAATTTTCGATTATCAGTTGAATGTAACTCGTGGTGATCACATAATATATCCTATCAAAATATCGAATAGTACTAACAAACCACATGAAATGAATATATTTAAAATATATTCATGTTGCATTATTTTTTATATCTTTATTTGTAGAAATAAATTCATTGTTGAGATGCATGAAATCTTGAAAAGAATATATGTGAAATAAATAAATATGAATAATCATGAATATTGCAATTATTTATTTATTTATTATTATTATTATTATTTTGTAGTTTTATACACTGACCACATGCAAGTGGTTATTTTGATTATTTTTGTGTTAGAAAAACATGTAGGCTGATTTTATGACAGAGACGTTGCTTGAGAAGTGCCCATTTTTTTCTTTTATGTTCACACTGTACATTAACTAATACATATCATTGCAAGAAACCAGCCGACAAAGAAGAAAACTTTAATGAAGGAAAATTTCCTCGTTAAAGGTAGGTTTTAGGTAGCTAAATTTATATTTCATTGTTAACACAATCTTTCTAAGTCTTAACTGATTAAAGATATAATACGATTCTTCAACAATTATTTATATTGATTATTTTGTTTGAGGATAGCACGTGCTCGATTGGAATTATGACACGATTTTCTAACGAAAAAGTTAAAAGATGTAACACAGTTTACTTGAATCTTACCTGATTAGAAGTGTAATATGATTCCCTGACAATTACTCATATTTATATTGCATGAGGGTGTAGCAAAGTTCTTTCATGAGTGTCAAATTTGTATATATTTTATTAGAGATTAAACAAATGCGCGATTAGAAGTTTAATACAATTCCCTAGTGAAAAGGTCAGGAGTGTAACATGGTTCCTCCGAGTCTTAAATAATTGGAATTAGATAATAAATAAAGGTCATTTTGGCATTGTATTCTATCATTATCTATTGGATGAGATTGCATCAGTTATTATTATATGCAGATATACTAAGTATCTTAATTATAAGAAAGTTAGTACTCGTAATTTTGAAAACGAGTTGTGTTACTAATTTAGAGTTAAAATGTAAGAATTATGGTGACTTAATTCTTGAAATGGACACGTAGGCAACTTAATGCTAAGTAGCGAGTCTGGTCTTAACTTTGTTTAGTTATTATTATGTCCAAATAAAATAAATTTGAATATCGAATGTAGCTAATCATGACTAAGTTGAGGTGTTTGGATTGATTGAGAGAAAGCGTTCTTTCTTTGCTTATTTATACTTAGATTATCATATATTAAATTATGTGACTCAGAGTGTAGATTCTAAACTTGAATTTATGATTTTGTTATTATGTCATAAAAAATTATAATAGTATTATAATTATTGTTGCGGCTATGTAGGCCTTTAGAATTAATTGGTTAATGGTGAGTATTCTTTGATTATTTATTATGCTAATTATTATTAATTTATACGAGAACAAAGGAAGTGATTAGATTTTTTAATTGAATGCATATGTTCATATTGGATTAATCATAGATTAAGTTTTTATTTGGTTTAATTTAGTTCTCACAGTTCTCGTGTTATTTATCCCGAATTACAAGATTAGAGATGTGATAGTACATATCACATGAATGCCTTTTGCACCCCCAACCTTTCTTTGCGTTCCCACAAATCAATATTAACCTGAATAGGAAAATAGTTTCGCTTCACTCAAATATCTACCATTTTGTTGGAGTTTAAGTATATGAGTATGAGACACAACTCTAATACTACTGAAAGGATTTACAACAAGCGAATTGAGGTGGGATTATAAGATTGTATGGAACTTGGGTGAAGGGTGTGATTGTTGGAGATTTAATTGAATTAAATTGTATTTGTATAATGGCTAACCCAAGTTAAAATTGTTGTGTTATGTGTAATTTAATTTATGGACCTCAATTTATCCCAACATACTTTGGCCCGGTTTGGAGTAAGAAAAAATAAGATAAATTAAGATAAAATGTGATTTGGGGTTAATTTTGACTCATTTTTTTCTGAATAGTAGCAACGGTTTCCAAATCCGTAGGAACGGTTTTCAAATCTGTTCTCACGGATTCAAAAAAATTCACATAAAATAGCGACAATGGTACTCATTTGAAAACTTTTGATACAAAAATATGATTGTAAAAAAAATTTACGAATTCGGTTAATCTACTTCCAAATTTTTTATTTTTTTTAAGCAAAATATTGAAACTTTTTTAAATTAATAATGACGGAAAAATTAGAAGTATAAGGGTTGTTGGAGATTTATAGTGGATTTTGGAGTTTGTTAGAGATGTCAAACGGACCTTTTTATATATATTCTCGTTTGTAATTAATTAATCTTAGTATTTGTGTTGTGTTTACTTTTACAATCGTTGGCCACACGAGTCTCAACCATCCCATAGAAGTCAATTTATGATTAATTGGAAGAGTGTGACATCACACTCATGGTTTTAACATCATAATGTCACTGTACAGCTAAACTAGAGCAGATTAGTTCCATATTTTAAACTAGAAAGTACAGTTAAAACATAGTGCTAGCTGGTGATATATATATATATATATATATATATGTAATGTATAAGATGGTCTTTAAGTTGACGAATTGGAGTGGCAAAAAAACTAATTAATTAATTGGAATTAATTGGTCCGTGCCATGGCGGAGCCACATGGGGGCAAGTGGACCCTTTATTTTTAATGTAAAATTACTAAAATACTCTCCTTCTTATTTTAGTTTTATTTAAAAATTAAATTAATTAAAAATTAAGATATTTTAGTTTTATTAAAAATTTAAGGCTAACTCAAAATTTTTTAACATAAAACAAGTTTACAAGAATCAAACTTGATATTTTTTGTGAAATAAAGTGTATTCTTCCAATACACTATTACATTCTTTGTTCATACTATCAGTAAATACAGTATATAACACAATAAATTTTATAGACAGTAGAACTTAATAATAATTATATTTTCTTTTTGTGACAAGGATATCTCTAGTACATTTCATGTGCTTGAACTATTAACCGTGAAAAGTTTATTCATTGGTTAATATCCAAGAATAATTTATTATCTTTCTAAAAATAATATCATTTTTCTCTTACTCTTAATTCAAAAATAACTCGATCGTTGTTCCTTACTTGGGTCCTAAGTGCCCTCTCAGTAAAAATTCTAGATCCGCCTGAGCTTGTGAGACATTAATTTGAAGGGTTAATTACATAATTACCCCATAAAACCATGACTCAATATCACTTTTATCCCTCAAAATTTATTCAAGCAATATGCACGTAAAATTGATAAGAGAAATACTATGAACTAGAATGCTAATATTTAAAATTTTTTAAACAACAAATCATAGCATAAAGTTTTAATTGACAAAAATATCCAAAGAAGTTTACTAAAATTAGGAAACTTAAATACTTGTTATTTTTTATATGAATGTTATGCATTTCAAATTAATATAATATTAATGAAGAGATAAAAGGAAAAATAAATTCAAAAGAAGGTTTCATACGTGCACGTTTTTAAATAAAAATGAAGAAAAAAAAAAGAAAAAAAAGAAATATGAAAAAAAACAACAAAACAAGCTTTCGGAAGCAGATTCATAAATCAAAATAAAATAATTTTTATTTATCGGAGTTGATGAAATTTAATTGTTGTTGCTAACATCAGATTTTCCTACCTTTGACCAAACTTTTCCTTATTTAATTTACATCAAAATAAATTAGTATAAGTTTGGAATCTCATCTGGTGCTTGTTATAATCTTCCTTGCAGAGTTTTTATTGGCGCTTAGCCATTAGCGTCTAATATACTTTGCCTTTTCGTTATTTTATATTAATCGAAAATGTCATTT
Organism: Vitellaria paradoxa; assembly: GCA_019916065.1. Classification (NCBI taxonomy): domain Eukaryota; kingdom Viridiplantae; phylum Streptophyta; class Magnoliopsida; order Ericales; family Sapotaceae; genus Vitellaria; species Vitellaria paradoxa. The sequence continues at coordinate 9,303,485 of CM034234.1, forward strand.
TTAATACACACACACGCACACCCCCATACTAATGCATGATGACATTGAATGAAAATCAAACCATTCTTCAAATATAAACCCTCTCTCTATCTCTTAATACATATAAAATACTTTGCCTTTGCGTCATTTAATAGAGAATGCCATTTTTATTAGATATATAACATATGCATATAACACACTGATACATGGTGCATACTATATTATGATTATTTCATGAGGAATAGGTAAATTATATTTACCTCTTCTTAACATTTAGGTAATTACATTTTTTTTGTAATTGGTAATTACATTTAATATCACAACGTTTAAAAGTTACACTTGCCTCCCTTATTTTAAAATGTTGTTAATATTGACTCATTTTCAATAAAATCAACGGCTAAAACTTAACTAAAAATGTTAAAATAATTAAAATTTTAGGTATCTTTCTTATTTTATCCTTTTGTTTATCACATTTTTGTAGATTTTCTTTACAAAAATTCTCAAAAATACGTAGAAATAAAAAAAATTAAGAATATTTGTTAATAAAACTGACAAGATGTGAGAGATGGAGGAGTAAGATAAAAAAAGTACTTAAAATTTTAGTTAGTTTGACATTTTATGTTAAATTTTAATGAATGATTTTATCGGAAGGGAGTTAATGTTAACAATATTTCAAAATAAAAAAAGTATGTGTAACTTTGAATTGTTATAAATACTAAGTGTAATTACCTAAATGTTAAAGGGAGATATATATAATTTATCTAAAAAAAAGTTTGAGTGAAAAGGTAGATCGAAACCAACCAAAAAGGTACCAGAAAGAGTTCCATGAGTGCTTTCACGAGATAAATAACAACAATGTATGGTCTTTGATGAAAAGCGAGATTAGCTCCATTAGTCAAACTTAGAAAAAAAAATCACTCCCCTGAAGCTAATTTTATTCAATGGTCTTAGAACTAATTTTATTTAAAAATTTGTAAAAATTAAAAGTAGAATGACGAATATAGTGTACTATATAAGATTTGATAATAAATTTTTAATTGGTTTATAAAAATAACTCAAATAAAAAAATATTATTATTAATCATATGTACTTTATAAAATAAAACAAATGTAGTCAATGTGGCTAATTTACTTTTAAAATTAAAATTTAGAAAAATAACTATTTCTATACCTAATTAATATTCATTTTTTTTTGTATTTTTAAATTTTAAAAATATTAAGAGTTGTTATGGGAAAAATAACTTAATTATTATTTAAACTTTTTCTATTTGTGTTTTTTAATTGAATTCTATTTTTTGTATTTTTAATTTAACTACTAATATATTCAAAATATATAAATTTTATAACTATATTGAAGTTATAAGTAATTTCTTTTGGTAATTTAGTGTAATTTAGATTAATTGGAGAGTATTTATATCATCTTAAGGGTATTCCCTCATATGCCCAAGAAATTAGCTACAAAAGTAGATCTCCTAACTAGTTCAATCATAGTATTAATTACAAAATGGGATCTCCCAACTATCACAAAATCTAGTATCTATATTAAAATTTTTAATGATTTACATCTGAGTAGTCTTAATTCGAATCTCATGCATGATGTTCTTGAGAATGGAAGCAATTGAGGAAGACATCCCCTTAAATGTTCTTGTATTTCGTTCATTCCAAAGGTGATAGACCATAACTGCCCAAGCTAGTTTACAAATAGTACTGCCAAGACTTTTTCCACTGAATTTTCCCAAAGCCCATATAATTTCTTCCTTCCAAGATTGTTTAGCCTTTGTGATAAAGCACTTTTGTAGTATAACCTCCCTTAACTCAACTAAGAAGGGGTGTAAAAAGAATAAATGCTCCATGTTTTCCAAGGCATTCTCACATAAAACACAAGTGGGTTCAACATTCATCCCCCATGCTAGCAATTTGTCCTTGGTGTTAAGCCTTTCTTTAATTGCAAGCCATAAGATGAAACTATGTCTAAGAATGTGATTAGGGAACCAAAGAAGGCTATGCCATGTTACCTTTTGAGCATGTTCCCTTATAGTATCCCAAGTGGCTGCAACATTATAGGCTTTGTTCTTAGATACTGTCCAAATGAACTTATCTGGTAGCTAGGGATTTGGTTCATAGTTTAAAGACATTTCAAGAATAATTTTCCTAAGCTCTCTTGTATTGGAATAAGGCCATCTCCATTTCTCATTACTAATAACCCTTGAGACTTTAACATCCTTAGTCAAGCCAGCATCATAAGTAATTATGGAACCATATTTAGGAATTAGAGGGTCAATAGGGTGTCAATTAGAGTACCAAAAAGAGATGGATTCACCATTACCCACAATATACTTGGAGATTCCTTTTGTTTTTTCCCAGAGCTTGAGTAGCTTCCTCCAAGTCCAAGGGCAATCCGAAGGAGGTTTTATTTCCTAAAAGCACTTGCCTTTAAGAAGATTGGAATAGCACCATTTAACCCAAACGAATGGGCTTTTAGAGCAGAGTGCCCATAAGTGCCTCATCATGGTGGCCTTGTTCCATTCATGAAGTTTCCGAATGCCAAGGCCTCCATCATTCTTTGGTTGACAAACTTCATTTTATATAACTTTGCTATCCCATTTCTTTAGCTTAGCTCCTGACCATAAGAATCTCGTTAAGATCTCTTCAATAGAATTACTTACCCTCTTGGATAGGATGAAATGAATGCTCCAATAAATTTGGATGCTGAACAGTATAGATTTGACAAAGACCAATCTAGCAGCATAGAAAAGGCACTTAGAGATCCAACTCTTGACTTTTTTGGTAATCTTCTTAATAAACTCTTTGCAATCTTCAAATTTGAGCTTTGAAGAGATGAGTGGTACTCCCAAGTATTTGACTAGAAGTTCTCCCAATTGAAATCCAGGCAATGAGCATAAGTGCTGCTTTACTTGTTGACTGATTCCTTAGATGTAGACTTTGTTTTTTTGCCCATTTGGCTAAAGGCCTAAGTATTTGTGGAATTCATGAAGTGCCTTGTGTATAAGCTGGAAGGTGGGTTCACTTGGGGTGCATAGAATGAACAAATCATCTGCAAAAGCAAATATGATTTATGGATGGCTCAGTGCATTTGGGATGGAAAGTAAATTCACTTTCTTTTACTAGTTTGTTAAAGAGTTTTGATAAGAACTCCATAGCAATAAGAAATAGATAAGGTGATAGTGGATCCTGTGGTCGAAGTCCTCTAGCACTTGGAAAATAATCTTCAAGAGCTCCATTTAGAGAGATAGAGAATTAGAGGGAAGTGATGCAAGCTTCAATCCATTCTCTAAACTTTGCTAGTAGATTAAGAGCATGCAGTATATAAAGCAAGAGGTTCCATGAAATTGAATCAAATGCTTTTATCAAGTCTATCTTCAAGGCACTTCTAGGAGATAAGTTACGTCTATGGTAGTTCCTCACCAATTTTTGCATGAAGAGGATTTGGTCTGTGATAAATCTTCCTTTAACAAAGGCAACTTGTGAAGGGCTGATCATGTAAGGTATGATCCTTTTAAGTCTATTAACAATAATCTTAGAAATACACTTATAGATGGTAGAGCAGTAAGAGATAGGTTTATAGTTCATGACCATGCTGGGATTAGGGACCTTGGGCACCAATGCAATTATAGTGGAATTCACCACTTTCAACAACTTCCCTGAGCTAATGAAAAATTTGATGGCCTCAATAAAATCATCCCCTACAGTGCCACAAGTTTTTTTAAAAAAGTGAGAAGTGAATCCATCTTAGCCCGGGTCCTTGTGATCTACTAGAGACTCTTAGTTTTATCATCAGTAATTGGATTCTCTTTTAAAACTCATCAATTTAATCATATGAAATTTATAAATAAGTAGATCCTCTTTTCGAAACCCAAAAAAGTGAGTCATTTTTTCAGAACCCTTGAGTTTGATAACTTAAATTAAAAATACTATTATTAATCATATATTGCATTTTGTAAAAAAATATAATTAAGCTTATCAATTTAAATTTAAAATTAGAATTTAGAGAAAAAAATCACTACCATGAGACTAATTTTATTCAAATGTCTTAAAACTAATTTTATTTGAAAATTTGTAAAAACAAAAAGTAGAATGATGAATATAATGTACCATATAAAATTTGATAATAAATTTTTAATTGGTTTATAAAAGTAATTCAAATAAAAAAATATTATTATTAGTCATACATACTTTATAAAATAAAACAAATGTAGTCAATGTGATTAATTTAATTTTAAAATTAAAATTTAGAAAAATAACTACTCTCAAACCTAATTAATATTCAATTTTTTTTTTCGCATTTTTAAATTTTAAAAATATTAAGAGTTGTTATGGGAAAAATAACTTAGGCCTTTGTTTGAAGTGATAAAAAACTCTGAAAATGGTGAAAAATACTAAAAAACTTTAAAAGTTATTTACTTTTTATCTCACTGCACGAATTACTAATCCACAACTTATCTCACTTTATCACTCCAAACGCACCCTTAATTATTATTTAAATTTTTTTCTATTTGTGTTTTTTAATTTAATTCTATTTTTTGTATTTTTAATTTAACTACTAATATATTTAAAATATATAAATTTTACAACTATATTGAATTTATAAGTAAGTAGATTCCCTTTTGGAACCCATCAATTCAATCATATGAAATTTATAAGCAAGTAAATCCCTTTTTTGGAACCCAAGAAACTGAGTCCCTTTTTGAGAACTCATGAGTTTGATAAAATTTATTAAAGTCAAATGGCACAACTCTAGTGTTTTTATGGGCAAATGAAAATGTAAAGTTGTTGTTTTTTGCTAATGTAGGACAAAGAAATAAAAATTTTGTGATTGAGAAAAAATAAGAGAAGAAGATTGAATGAAAAAAAATAAAAATTAATTTAAAATTCTATTAAAAAAAAGGAAAAGTGAAATGAAAATTAAAGAAATATACCACCTAAAATTCGAGTGAAGGAGAAGATGAGAGAAAAATATATTATTTTAGTATTATAGATAAATACCTTTTTATTTTTGTCCATAGAGTAGGCGTCCATCAAGTCACGTCGTAAATTATTTGCTTTACATTCTTGATTGCAGTATTTAATTTTATAATATTTTATTTTTTTTCAAGTACGAGATTTTTAGGCGTAAAAAAATCCCATCTTTCCCTGCTTTCAAAACGTTACGCACTTGACCAGAAATATTTCATCATCAAAGGAACTTGATGATGTATATGTGCACGACTTCCAACGCACAATTATAAAATTATATGTTGTCAGCATTTTCTCTCTCTATCAAAATTTAAGATAGTGATTTGCTAATAATATTTGTCTAATAAAGACACATTAGATGATTATTGTTTTAAAAATAATAGGGTTATAAATACCAGCATTGTTGTTACAATAAATTAATAGACGTACCTTTCAAAAAAAAAATTTAATAGACGTCGATATACGCATAATGCGTGTGATTTTTTTTCTTAATAAATGATTCAAATATTTTAGTTTTACAAATTATAAATATTTTCTTAATTTTTCTATTAATTTTTAATCATTCTATTAAAACATTGTGTGTGAATTTTTATTTTTATTTTATTTTACTTAATTTTACGCCTGTGCACACGTAATAATGCATGTGAATTTTTATTTTAAAACTCTGCATGTATAATTAATTAATTTGTTATTTTCTTTAAAAAAATAAAAAAATACCGACGCACATGTGATGCATATAAATTTTTATCAAAATGTGTGTATTATTAATTATTTTTTATTTAATTTAAAAAATTTCAAACAATAAATAATAAGTAATTATTAATTAAAGGTATTTAAGTAAATTTTAAGTAATTAAAAGGTGTTTAGATAAAATAAAAAAACATTATAACAGTAGTTGGTAGTTAAAGGAAAATAAAAAAATAAAAGAGTAAATTACTTAAATAACTTATAAAAGTTTAAAAATTGCCTATACACCACTGTTAAATTGTGAGTAAGTATTGGTGGTTAACAATCATTAATGGAAAAATAATAAAAAAGCTTCACTAAAAAAAAAAAAAAGTTTCGTAAAAAAAAAGGGCCTCACAAATCTTGATGTTTGTCTTATAATAGTATACGTGTATATGGATAGATAATAGAATATTATTTTGCTTAGTATAGAGTTATAAATGAACTAAGTGCTTAAATGTTTGTGAATAAGTTTATTTATAACTCGCGAAGAGTCTTGTTTAAATGTTTAATAATAAATTTATTTATTACTCGTCAACATTCTAATTTAAATATTCGTGAGCAAACTTGTGAAACATTTTCTTTATTATTCACGAAAAAATGTTAAAACGTTAAAAAAAAAATTTAACACATTAATTTTAAACTTTATTTTTTTGTTAGAAAATGTATCTTGTTTTTTTTTTTTTTTTAAATTTATTCACTAACAGACATGCAAGTAAAGCCAACAAAAATACTCATAAACAGATTTGATAAAAAGCTCATAATGGTTTGACAAAAACTGACAAATAACATTGATAAAAATTCATGAACAGACTCGTTACTTATAACTAATTTAATCTCTAGTTTACTTGTGAATTAACAAGGTATGTTCGAATAAAAAATTCCGAGCTCGATAAAAGCTCAGTTAATTTGAACTTATCAAAATTTTATTAAATAAATTCGAACATAATATTTCAATTTTAATAAATTTTGAGTTGGACTCGATTTCGTAAAAAAATTTAATAAATAAGTTTCAACGTTACGATATTGGGCTCGAACTCACTGAATCAAGGATTCGAGGGGCCCTACAGTGGGTAAATCAACGATCAAGATGTGATTGCATTAAAATAAGATGTGTCTTTTCATATTCTTCATTAATTGTGTTCTAATTAAATTTTGTCTGACTTTTATTTTTATTTTAAATTTAATTTTATTACAATAAATTAAGACCATTAGATTTAATACTATCACATTTTGACTGTCGATTTACTCACTGTAACCCCTGCAATGAATTTTACCACTGCAGTCTTGCAGTCCTGGAACCCCCGAACCAAGCCGTTGTGCTGTATTCTAAAAGGAAGATCAAGTCAAACCTTGCACTGTGTGCTAGGAGCCAGATACATACCAATTAATTATAGTAACGAATCGTGGCTCAGTCATCGACAACTTTCGAAATAAATTTGTATTGGCGTCATGGTTTTCAGTTAAGAATTTATAAGTAAAAATGAGCTGGCTTGTAGTTTGCTCAATGCCGTAAAGGATTCTTCATTAAAATATTTAAAAAACATGTATAGATATGAACTTATTATAATTATTTTAGTAATAAACTATAAGTAGGGCACACTTTATCTGTGTTTAATTTTTATTAACTTTGTATTTTATTTAAAGTAAAATTTTAAAAATATTTTAAATAATAAATACTGAGTGATTAAAAGTATTTAAGTAGATAGTAAATAATTAACCGGCATTTAAATAAAATAAAATAATAATATAATAGTAATGAGTAGTTAAAGGGCATTTAAAGTAAATAAAAAAAATAAAAGATTAAAATTATTTAAATAACTTATAAAAATTTGAAAAAAAAATACTTCCACACTTTTTAAGTTATAAATGATTATTAGTGATTAAGAGATATTAACAGAAAAAATAAAAATTTCACCAAAGGGCTAGTTTCATTAATTTTCGCACACTATCACTAGTGTTTTCCTATATTATTATAATATTATAGGTTATTACTTTAATGCTATAACCAGTAACGATGAATTAATTCCGTTGAGATCCATTAACGGCCTATATAATTCACTAATATTTCTTTTTTTTTTTTGGGTAAAGTGTAAACTACCTTGATTACCATTATTTTTATATTACATTATATTATATTATATTATACTCCTATAGCGTTAGTATGTTGGTATTTTAAATGTTTATATCAATGATTTGTTGGTCAAATAAATCTGAATCATTAGAAAAGTATATATTTGAGCCCTAATTGTTAATTATGCATGAACGAACATTTATTGAAAAAATTAGGCCTAATTAGATCAAAGTAGTGTGCCTTGTAAAATATACCAATTGGGAAGTAATTTAAACGGCTCGAATAATTCAAAATGATTGTTATGGTCCACAATAATGATATGAATTATTAATTATCGTTGTAGAATAGTTCAAACTACCAATTAAGCAGTCGGAGTATTTTGAGCATTAACGCAATGAAAAATTTGAAATAGAATTTAAAAAGTTAGGATAGTGATTACAATTTTAGAAACCATTGGAATACTTTGTTTATTTTCATCAAATCAATTAATATGATTTATCATTTTTATAAAAAGTGTGGAGTTTATTTTTGAATTAGTTCAAATTAATTAATCACTAATCCAAATATGTTCATAACATTCTTTAAATATTTGATTAAAAACAAGTGGACTCTAAATTATTTAAAATTTTACAATGGCACATTTTATTTTGCAGATTTTGTTAGCACTCAAGTCCAACCACGTTTGGAGTACAAATTTTTATAAAAATATTTGTATAATATACCTTTGTTTTTTATCTTTTTATAAATATGTAAAAAATTCAATGAGTTTAAAAGAATTTTTATAATCTGATAACGTTAAAATTATAGATATTGATGAGTTACTAAAAGTAAATTATTAAGCTCATTTTAGACATTTTACAATTTTTAAATAAGTGAATAAGTTATATTAGGTAAATATTTTGATTATGTCACTATTTACATTTAAATATCAAAGGAATATTATTGATTGTGGCTTTTATTTTTTTAATAAATAATATTAGTTGGAGCTTATTATTGATAAATTTTGTAAAATAAAGGATAATATCATAATATTTTAATAATGTGAGATCTATATACTTTTAGTTTTCTATTCAATAAAAGTCAATATAATTTTCCTTAACCATTCAAATTGTTTGGAGTTAAAAAAAAAAAATACAAAACTCCACAAATCCCTGTAAACATGAATTACGAAATTGTAAAGTTTAAATTTTTTACTTGCTTCACAAAACACAAGATACTAAGGTCTTGTTTGCTAACATTTTTGTTTTTTGTTTTTCTGTTTTTGTTTTCATAATTTTGAAAACTGAAAACAAAAACGCATTTAATAAAAATATTTTCATTTTTTTGTTGTAAAAAAAAAAAAAACAAACAAACAAACAAACAAACAAACAAACAAAAACAGTTGTCAAAATGGGGCAAAAATGGAGACACCCTGGGAGATGTTTTCATGTTCGTTTTTTTTTTTTTTTTTTTAATGAAAACGGATTAGTCTGGCCAGATAAAAGCTCCTAGCCTCCTACGGGTGTTCTGAATCAGCTGATGGCCTAGGAAAACTAGGTTCAGTCTTCTTCTTCTTCTTCTTTCTTCTTCTTCTTTTCCTCCCAAATCTTCTTCTTTTTTTTTCATCTTCTTCTACTCCATCCATTTCTCTCTCTCTTCTTTTCCTTGAACCTGGTGATCTATTCGTCGTAGGGTTTGTCCCTTCTCTTTTCCTGGGCTATTTTTCTTCTCTTATTGCCAGATCTGGTCTCATTGAAGCTCTTTTTATCCAACTACAGTAAAAATTTTTTCCTTAATTTTTGCCCCAAATCTGTGTAGATCTATGTTAACCTTAATTTTTTTTTCTTTTTTTTTTTGGGCTCAACAATATGATTGTTGAAGAAATAGGACATCAAAAGCTATCTAAAGAGCCTCCTTGACATTTTGTGGTAAAAATTTTTCAATTTGTTTTTTTTTTTTTTGGTGCTTAAATGATATTATGTTTTTTGATTATATTATGTGCTATATGTTTATTCGCTATTTATTTACCTTTATTTTTGTTGACAAATGAGAGAAGACTAGATTTGTGGCTGGGGCAGCTTTTGCAAACTATACATGCCCTTGAAGCATTTTCTGGTTGCCAAGTTCACAGTAACTAACCACAGTTTCCTTTTCTGAAAATAGGCTTGAAGAATGTCTTTGTCATCACCATTGTTTCCCCTTAATATTTCTTGATCTATTGCAACTTTAATCCAGATGATGAATTTCTTCTCAAGTTCCTTGCCTCTCATGATTAAAATTTACCTTATTTATTATTATTATTATTATTATTATTATTATTATTATTATCATCATCATCATCATCATCATCATCATCATCATCATATGTACTTATTGGACTTTGCTCACAATTTAGATCATCAAAAAAATATTTAGATCAACGAAAAACATGGATGCATCATTAGTTGTCAACTATTTTTGTTGTTGTTATTGTTATTGTTTCTAAAGTAGTTGCATCTCATTTGATGAGAAGTCGAGGTCTTGTTAGTTACATCATTAGCAGCAATTTTTGTGACTTTCAATGTCAATGAATTAAAATGTTTTGGGGTACAATGGTCATTGAATGAATATATATATCATGAAGTCCTAATTTGAATTTGAATATTAATTAAAGGAACAAAAATGGATTGCACTTTCTTGGGGGACCAAGACAATGTGTATCCTATGTTGCCAGTACTTGTTGCCTTCTACTATCTTACCGATTTGATTAAAATTTACAGAACCAAATTATGGGTCCACTTAATCATTTATTGAACAAACATAGCGATTACCAGATTGAGACTAGAAGCTAATATTTGTTAACTTACACTCCCAGATAAAGTGCCTGCCTATATTGCCGCTCCATCTCTGGCTTTTTAACAAGACTATGAATGACATATAATAGGAAAATCCAAAAGAATGAAGATGGGATGTAGAACAAGAAGATGAGCTTCAAATTTTCATTAAGACTTCATCTTACCATTTCCCCTCCAATACTAACTTCTATTTTCAATATAAAAATGCAAAAAATTCCACCGGTCTCTTATCCACTATGAATAATCTTTACAAAGCTTGGATTTCTGGGATGGTAAGAATGTTAACATTCATTATGTCGACAAGTTTTCTCTTGTGGCTTCAATGTGCTTAAATATGCCCATTCACAGCTTACTTTGCACCAAATTAGCCCATTAACAATGTATAATTTGTAGGAGATGACCTTTAGATGTTAACAACACATCTTCCCTTCTCTTTAAAGGCTATAAATAGCAACAAAGCAACTTAATGCCTCTGTTTATTTTATTTTATGATGCAACTAATGAATCTTTACAACCCAACCCCAGCACTTTTAAACTTGCTGCTCAATAGTTAACTCGCTTTTTTTGTTTTTATTACCATTTGAAGATCCAAATTAACTTGTGTGCATGAGTCTAGACTCATGAACAAATCCCCACTAGAATGATATTGTTCTTCTTGCTTATTATTGATGACAGTTCATAGTAGGATATATAGACTATCTTTTACAATTCGAATGAGCTTTTTTTTTTTTGTGGGTAGTTTATAAGTCGAATGAGTTAAGCACCTTTAGAGGTTTATGCTAATAGGATACTTCTGCTTTCGGAGCTATATTCATGCCACGTTGCCACTTTCCACATGGTAACAACATATGTTTTTAAGATTGAGGATACTTTTATGGTTTTTTTGCCTCATTCTTTATCTTTTCACTAATTATCAGATCCTTTAGTGTGCAGCTAACATCTATTGGCATAATGTAATAACCCTTAAGACTCATTTTTTCCTGTAGTCATCTAAAGGGCTTTTTGCCTTATCAGTGATAATACATATTTATGTTTTTTCTTTTCTGTTTTTTTTTTTTTTTTAATTAAGATTCCATATTGATGCAACGACATATGCAAAAGCTATGAAGATGCTATGTGAGGATGTCATTTCTTGAGAAATGTTCTTAAAGATTCCTGATAGGAAAAGGGATTGGATCATAATGATGTAGGATGTTTGTGTTATTAAGTTTGGACACTTGTATATTTTTTTTATTGTAAGGATTGATCGACTTTATTTGCTATTTTTTTGGATCTTTATTTGACTGTTTTCTTTGGATTATTATGTTTGGATTTCTGATGTTTGGACTGAGATATTATTTTATGTATGATGGATTTATTTTAATAGTTTATTAATACTTGCAATTTTTTTGCCTAGTTTCAAACTTTTATGATGTATACTGCTTTTTTTTTTCTTTTAACAATGCAATAAATTGGAATTGTGATGCATGATGTTTTTTATTTTGTAAATGGATAAAGCTATTTTGTCTTGTTCTTACAATTAAAGAATGAAATATTCAGGATTATTTTTTATTATAATTTTATTTAATTTAATTAATTACAGACCAATTAACAATGAATATAGGAGATCCCGAAAATCTTTTCGACAGTGACTCGGATGATGACAACAATAATTTTGTCGCAGCAGTGGTAATCGCTGATTATATTGAAAAAAATATAAGTCACAAACCATGCCAAACATCAGCATTAACAGAGCATAAGTATATTATGAGTTGGTTAACAAGCATGAGAATTACTATTATGACCAGTTTAAAATGCGGCCACATGTTTTTATTAGCTTTTGCGGAGCCGTAAGAACACATTGATTGTTAGACCACTCTCAATATTGGACAGTTCAGGAGCAAGTTATTATTTTCTTGCTCATCATATCACTCAATAAAAGGTTTCATGTAGTAGCCGAGAGATTTTAATAATCTGTGCAAACAATTTACACGTACTTTTATAAAGTTTTGAAGGCTGTGTGTAGATTAGGTATTGTTATTATAACACTACCCAACATGAATGAAGTGGCTCTGAAGATTTTACACAACCCAACATTGTACCCTTTCTTTAATGTATATCATTTCAAATTGTAATGCATTTCAGTTAAAAAAATCAACTTTCGAGAATTAATAGTTTCTTTAGTTATTAGGATTGCATTGGAGAAATCGACAGGACTCATGTTGTCGCTCATGTTCTGGCCAACAACAAGTTTCATATTGTGGCAAGCAAACATCTCCATACAAAATGTTATGGCCGCATGTTTATTTGATATGCAATTTATATATGTTTTCACAAGGTAGAAAGAAACGGCAAATGATTCCCGTGTGTTAAGCGATTGTTTAAGTAATTTGACTAATTTATTTCCAATGCCACCCAAGGAAAATACTATGTTGTTGATTCCGGTTACATGAACATTCCCGGATTTTTGGCACCATACCATGGCGAACGGTACCATTTACAAGATTACTGTGGGCGAGCACAACGACCTACAAATATTGAAGAGTGGTTCAATTACTGCCATTCAATGTTGCGTAATGTGATTGAAAGGTGTTTTGGCGTTTTGAATGCACGGTTTCTTATCTTAAAAGACATGCCACCCTTCAAAATAAAAACCCAGAGATGTATCCCAATTGCTTGTTGCACTGTTCATAACTTTATTCGGTCAAGAGATCAGGATGACACATTAAATGCATCATGGAATGAGGTGCAAATTATTGAAGATCCAAGCTATGGTAGGGGTATAGGCAGTAGTTCTCAAAATCTAATTGAACTTGATTTGTCTAGCTCTCAAGTGAAAGAAATGAGTAGAGTGCGTGACGAAATAGCTTCTTTAAATTTGGCATAGTGTGAGCACTTAGTTAATTTAGAACTTGTTTGTATTACTATTATTTGGATAAGTTGTGTAAAAACTAGTTATGCACGACAAGAATATGGCACTTTTGTATGACAAACTTGCTATAGTATATGAAACGAGTTGATACTTTTGTACGTCATGAATTTCATGATAATTGTTTCAAAATTACATTTTATTTTTTTGTCATCTGCAATTATATTTCTAGTTTCACAATACGGCCCACTATGTGTTTGTGATGTAGGTCGGATGCGAGTTTTGGTTGCAAGAACTGAGAGAAATAATGGTCGTTCATTTTTCCAATACTCGCCTGGATTGGACCATGTTGACAGTTTCATATGGGTTGATGAGTACTGTGTACCTTATAACACAAGCACCTCTCCACCTGCAAAAGGAATGATCTCGTCGAGCAACATAGTTCGTATACTTATGTGCACATGTTGTGGATGAAACATGATTTTGCGGATTCTCTTGCTTATAATAATATTTGTATTGCTGATTAATGTTAGTTTAAAGTATGTAGTTCGAAAGAAGTGTAAAATAAAGCAGCACTATACTTTTGAATATGGCATGAACAGTTGATGGTGTCATATGTTTTTACTGCCTGCTAGTATTATTACTGCTATCCTTGCTCCTTGTAGTTTTGTTACTATTATTGTATATGGTACGATCGTATATCAAATTATCAATTATTTTCATGACTTGTTTCTTATTTTCATTTTTTTCTTCAATGCACGTAGTTTACTTATGTTTTTATATGATTTTAAATTGAGAGTTGGTGTTTAGTTGTTGTTTGATATAGCGTGGAGTTGTGCAGTTTTTACTGTCAATAGTCAGAAAATATAGCAAATAATTTGTTTGATAAGGTTTGGAAACATTTTAAAATTTTATAAAATAAATTTATAATTACTAAGATAAAAATATGATTTTTATAAATGAGTAGATATATAAAAAAATAATATAGGTTAAAGTGTAATTTTTACATACATAAGGACCAAAATAATGAAACGTAAATGTAATTTTTTACGTAAATTGCACAAAAAAAAATATTTTTTTAAGTTGTTCTGTAGATGAAAAAATTTAGAAAATGTATGAGTTATAAACTAACTCCGCCTATGTTTTTTTTCATGGCCGGTCCCAAGCCCGGATAAAGGAGGAAGGTTGTGTTAGGTAGTCGACAGCCAGCGTAAAACTGTGTCGAATTTTTTTATGGATTTTTTGACACCTAATGAGATTTCGTGGGGGCATTCCCTACTTAGCGACGCGTTGTATGGTCTGAGTACAGTGTTAAATAAGTAAGGACCGCTACATCGGCGCCCGGGTGCGGTGTTAAATAGGCAAGGATCCTCGCACTTTCCTGGACGAGTGGGGAGGCAAGGAAGCTAGTCCAAAATAGAAGGCTGAGATTAGGTACTTGGAATATTGGGAGCTTAACTGGAAAATTTATGGAAGTGGTGGATACAATAGAAATGAGAAGAATCGCAATTGCTTGCTTGCAAGAGACGAAGTGGATGGGACAAAAAGCTAAAGAGATTGAGAGGATTGAGTATAAGTTATGGTATACGGGACTTAATAGATCGAGAAATGGGATCGGCATAGTAGTAAGCAAGGAACTAAAGGAAGATATAGTCAATGTGAAACACTGTGGAGATAGGATTATTGCAATTAAGTTAGTGTTAGGAGAAGAGATAGTAAATGTAATTAGTGCTTATGCCCCCCAGGTGGGCTTAGGAGATGTACATAAGGAGAAGTTTTGGGAAGACTTGGAAGGAATGCTATTAGAGATACCTCAAGGAGAGATGGTCTTCATAGGAGGATATTTGAACGGTCATATAGGACGCGACATAGATGGATACATAGGAGTACACGGGGGATATGGTTACGGTGATAGAAATGAACAAGGGAATAATATTTTGGAGTTTGCAGTGGCTTATGATCTCATGGTGACGAACACCTTTTTTAGGAAGAGAGAGGAACATTTGGTGACTTATAAGAGTGGCTCCTCAAAGACACAGATTGACTTTTTCTTAACTAGGAAAAGAGACCGTGTAGCTTGTAAAGATTGTAAAGTTATACCAAGGGAGAGCTTGACTACCCAACATAGGTTGTTGGTCATAGATGTGCAGCTTCAAAGGTGGGCTAGAAAAAAGAAGTCGCATAGATGCTCAAAGACTAAATGGTGGAACTTAAAAGGTGATAAGCAAGCAGCATTCAGGGAAAGAGTACTAGAGGAAAACATTTGGACGGTAAATGAGAGTGCAAATATTATGTGGGATAAGGTAGCAAAGTGTATTAGGAGGGTAGGGAAAGAAGTCTTAGGAGAATCCAAAGGGAGTGCTCCAGCACAGAAAGAGGCATGGTGGTGGAACAAGGTCGTCTAAGATAAGATAAGAGTTAAAAGAGAGTGTTTTAAATCTTGGCAAAACGACCGAAATGAAGCGAACTTGGAGAGGTGTAGAGAATGTCACGCCCCAGATTTTCATAACCGAATGCCCAGGGGTGACTTGAGATTTATTTGTTAGGTATAAAAATAAGATGATAATAACACGCTGTCACACCCCAGAATTTTTCTCCAAATTGGGGTTGACCTGCAAAAATTTAAGATATTCAAAATCCCTTGTTTATCCCAAACAATATTTATAAGTCATTGGACTGAACCATTTGATGGGATTTCAACTACAGGGCACAAAATAAAGATGGAGAAAAATATTACAGAGCCATCTAAGTGTCCCAACCACGCGATTAACATTACATACCAAATAAAAGCAAATTAGGTCTATGCTTAATAATTAAAATCATCTAACAATTGTTACAGACAAAAATTAAAGTCCTCCAGCTCTGCGCATGAAAGAAGAAAAATTAGATAACTCTTTTGATGGAATATTTAAGAGAAATTAATCTCTTTCCAGCTCATCTTCTGTATCCCTGTGCTTAATATCCTGAAAAAAATATTCCCACAAGGGGTGAGCTACTAAAGCCCAGTAATCAGAATCTCCTAGGTGCCTATATGCAGTGATTGTAATACTACACTGTATTAAGTGAATGTGTTTAGGTAGCATACTAGTTATGCAACAATTAATTCAATAGATCTCAACTGAATAATGTAAATTATACTTACAACGGTTTGATGAAACCGTCACCATAACTACTATTTTACTTATATGTAAAAATAGTTAAATATTGATGTGTGTATCACAATGAAGTCTGTGTCGCTGTGGTAGGGATCTCAGATTTAGATATTCAAGGTCTCGGGATCAAACCCTGTAGCGATACAGATTTCATACATACATATATATATATATGTATATATATATATTTTTATAAAATATTAATCGAGAGGAATTAAATATAATTAAATAATTCCAACACATCATTCATACATAACAAGAGAGGTTACTAGTCACAATAAAATTTTGTAAAGGAGTTTAATCTAAATCCTCCTAAGATAATCATACTCCTATCCCCCTCTACCCCCAGCCTTGGGAACCAGTGACTTTATGGGCTTAGCATCCAATACATACCAACGGTGTCACCTACCAAAAACCTAGCCGTCGCGACCGGCTACCTGACTGGCCAGGTCAGAAGGGAGCATCTCCCAAATAAAATGCATGTTCCCATCTTCATCTAAAAGGCTATTTCTACCCACCCATCACCCCATTGCCAAAAATAGCTTTAGCACCAAGTGCCTTAATTTCTTCTCACCCTTTTACATTCCAAGGGTACCTTGTATGAAAATCAGACATTTTTAATAACAACCGACAATGTTCCCGGGCGATGAATCAAAAGTGAGATTATTTAGTCACATGCAGTATATTTTTAAGCACTTTATCTATATCCATACTTTAATAGTAATTCTCAATAAATCAAATATTTAACATAGTCACCAATATCATTATTGCAAAGGTAGGTACTACATGTAAATTAACAAGTAGCAAGAAAAAAAAAATTAGAATACGAATTAGTATTTTAGTTAATTGTATTGACAAGTTCACCGTACCAAATTTGATAAGAATAAAATTTATTTCTAATGGTATATTAATTAGGCCGAGGTTGGTAGCTTAGCGGGTGGGCAACCCTAATTGCGATTTAAAGTCGCAAGTTCGAACCTCATTGGCTGCAAATCTCGATTTTTGCTTCTTTTACCTTTTATTTTGTTATTTTATGGAATATAAAGATAATAAATAGCTCTTGGACTTATATTTAATTTTTAGCAAATTTGATAAGTTTTATTTTATTCAAAAATAATTTAAATAAATTTCCAATCATCATCTTATTTATAAACAAACCCTTATCATAGGTTTTTGGCTTCAAGATATCCACAAATGTCCACAGAATTATTCCAATGTTTAGGAAGGTATTAAATGAGTTTCATTAAATTTACTTAATCATAAAAATATAATTATATAACTTGCTAGGTTGACAAAACAATGCCAAAAATAAATCAAATTCATTTAAGAAAGACCAAATGAGAAAAGAACAAGTCCATTGTTTCTTTTGGGCATTTTATCAAATACTAACATTTTAGTTTGAATAAGTCATCCAACTATCCATGATGAAACTGATTATCTAAGTCAATTATCATCAATATTAGAGTGTCAAATAATACATAATATATAGTTTAAAATAATTTCATATCAATAGAAATTATTAACATGACAATAACTAACAGAAGGAAATTGAAAATTTAAATAAATCTTTAAACATAATATTCTAAACAAATCAAAATAAGCATTAATTAAAGCTAAGCAGAATAGCAGCTTGAAAGAAAATTCATATAAAATAGAGCAAGACTCCAATATCTATAAACTTTATATCTGTAGAAACTAGACTTCAAGACCTACAACTTTCATGTTTTACACTTTTTAAAATTCTAAGGTCTAAAGGTACAAAAACAGTTTTGAATTCAGTTTGTTCAGAAAATACAGTTTTACACGTGCTCAGTATTTTGGGCATAACTTTTGACTCACAAATCAGATTGATGCAATTCTTTTTGGGTTGAAAAGAAAACTGAAAGGGCTACAACTTTTATGTTTTAGCTGAAGCCTAATTCCACCGTTTTAGGGGTCAGAAGCACATAAGAAGTTACAAATAGAGAGCTGTTAGCATACTGAGTTACATTAGTCAAAATTTTGGCTTCCCTACCCCCAATATACGGGTTTTTATTTTTATCCCAATCAAGTTTCATACTTCAAACCAGAAAATGCATCAAATATATTTTAGGAGGTTCATCATCCTACCTCAATGAAGATATTAATGACCAAGTCTGAGAAGGAAAAATGAGTTAGCTTTGAACACCACCCAAATTGGAAAATTCCATACCTTTCTTCTTCCTCCAAGCAACACCAAATCTTCAGCCTCACTAATTAATAATTTATTATTATTTCTCTCTTATTTTCTTCTCTTTGAAGACACATAATTTATAGGGAGTATAGAGAAAATTATTGGTGGAGAAAAAATCAACTAAGGTAAGATCATGCCTATACAATTGGTAGCATGATCCAAGAATCATGCTTACTTTTTGACTATCTAACCATATCATTTAAGAAAAACATTGGGGAAGATGTATGGAGGTGGCATGATCCGGGAATCATGCTAGCTTTTTGACAAATTAACAAAATGCTTTAAATCATGCTAGCTTTCAAACAAAATACTTTAAATCTTGTTTGCTAAATAATTTGAAAAAGATGCTTTAAGGTCATCAATGTGGGTCTTCTCTTTGTCCAATTAGTCAAATAATTTTGAAAGATGGTGAGAGTGTATGGAAGATGGAAATGAAGTTGTCGGGAAATAATTTAGAGTAACTATTCATGAGTCAATTCATTGAGTGATAAAGTGAGTTGAAATGAGTTGAGGTGAGTCAAAGAAAAGGGTTGACCCATGGGTTAATGGTCTTGGTTTGAACCAAATAAGTAATTGGGCTAAGAAGTGTTTGGATAAAAATTTTAGAAATTCTACATTAAACTCCCACATAGGGTGAAATTTAATCCGAAAATTTTTTTCAACTAATTTTTATCATTCCAAAAATTTTCAAATGCTCAATTTTCTAGATTTTTACTATAATAAATATCACTACCACACTTAAATAATTTAATTAAGGAAAAAAATTCAGATTATTACAGAGAAGCTAGAAGAGAAACCAAAAAGACAGTTAGTGAGGCTAAGGCAAAGACATTTGAGGATTTGTATAGGCGACTTGACACTAAGGAGGGTGAAAGAGAGATATTCAAGCTTGCTAAATCTAGAGATAGACGGACCAAGGATTTAAACCAAGTTAAATGCATTAATGATGAGGATGAAAAGGTATTAGTAAAGGAAGAGGAGATAAAGGAGCGTTGGAAGAGCTACTTCTACAAGTTATTTAACGAAAGCAATAGTAGTGACATACATTTGGGGTAGTTTACCACTTTTAAAGAAGAATTAAATTTTATGTTCTATAGGAGAATCAGTAGGGAAGAAGTAAAAGAAGTATTAAAAATGATGAAAAATAGGAAAGCGGTTGGGCCAGATGGTATCCCTATTAAGGTTTGGAGGTGCTTAGGAGAGGATAGCATAAGTTGGTTGACAAAACTTTTTAATGTAGTGCTAAAGAGCAAGAAGATGCCTGATGCATGGAGGAAAAGTATCCTTATACCCATATACAAGAACAAAAGAGATATTCAGAACTGCGCAAACTACCGCGGGATTAAATTGATGAGCCATACGATGAAATTATGGGAGAGAGTTATTGAGAGAAGACTAAGAAGGACAACAAACGTTTCAAAGAACTAATTTGGTTTCATGCCTGGAAAATCAACTATGGAGGCTATCTTTCTCTTGAGGAGGTTAATGGAACAGTATAGAGAAGGTCAAAAAGATTTACATATGGTGTTCATCGATTTAGAGAAGGCATATGATCAGGTTCCTAGGGAGATTCTATGGAGAGTATTGGAAAAGAAAGGAGCGTGTGTTGCATATATTGAGGCGATAAAGAACATGTATGATAGAGCCATGACGTCTATACGGACGACTGGTGGAGAGACTAATGAGTTCCCTATTACGATTGGTTTACATCAAGGCTCAGCGTTAAGCCCGTACTTGTTTGCTTTAGTTATGGATGAGATTACAAGACATATTCAGGATGAGGTGCCGTGGTGTATGCTATTTGCAGATGATATTGTTTTAGTAGATGAGACGAGAGAATGAGTGAATGCTAAGCTAGAATTATGGCGGGATACGTTAGAGACAAAAGGGTTTAGGCTAAGCCGATGCAAGACGAAATATATGGAATGTAAGTTTAGTCAAAATAGAATAATGGGTAGTATAGAAGTAAGTTTAGGCACACAAAAGATTGTAGAGAAAGATAAATTTAGGTACCTTGGATCTATGGTGCAACAAGATGGAGGGATTGATACTGATGTAAGTCACAGGATTCAAGCTGGGTGGACCAAATGGAGGAGTGCTTCGGGGGTTTTGTGCGACCGAAAAATCCCCCTCAAGGTGAAAGGAAAGTATTATAAGGTAGTGGTTAGACCAGCGTTGCTATATGGATCAGAGTGTTAGGCAATAAAGCATAATCATGGTCAGAAGATGGCAGTTGCGGAGATGAGGATGCTAAGGTGGATATGCGAGATTACAAGGAAAGATAGGATTAGGAACGAGGAGATTAGGGGCAAAGTAGGAATAGCACCGATTGAAGATAAAATGAGAGAAAACCGATTAAGATGGTTTGGCCATGTTAAAAGGCGTCCAGCAGAGGCACCTGTTAGAAGGTGTGAAAGTATGGAGATTGCCAGGAGTAGGAGAGGTAGAGGAAGACCCAAGAGAAGCTGGAAAGAAACCATTAAACATGACCTGACCTACCTAAATTTATCGGAGGACATGCCCTTAAACAGATCTAATTGGCGTCGACAAATCCATATAGCCGACCCCACCTAGTGGGAAAAGGCTTCGTTTGGTTTGATTTGGTTTATGAGCTATAAACTGTATTTACAAAAAAAACTTTCTGTTTTCTATTTCTAAATTTGTGTAAACAAAATTACATTATCAAATACAATATTTGTTTTCATTTAAAAAAAAATAAATGGTTACAGAAAATATAAAATAGAAAACGGCAAGAAAAACAACAAAAGAAAAATAACAGTATAGTCAAACTACCCTAACTTTTACAAATTCACACAAATTTTATATAACTCCCAACCCAACCCACCCATTAATATACTTCGGAAATCAAAGTTAACCCAATTTTATGATTTTTGAACTTGAAAAACTGATCCAAAGCTACATAAATTCGATCAAATGCAAACGACTCTAAATGCCTAGGTAGAGGGTTCAAGGGGGCTGCAGTGAGGATATTCACTGCAAGGGTTGTAGTGGAAAAATAAAGGATGAAAATTTATTTACACTTTAATAATACGTGACTTTTGACATTTCACATTAATTATACTCTAATTAGATTTTTAAAATTTTTATTTTTATTTTAAAAATAATTTTAATAAAAATAAATAAGAATCATTGAATTAAATACAAGTAAATTACTACCTTTTATTTTTCACTGTTACCCTGCAGTGAAAAATAGATATCTTCGCTGCAGCTCCTTGAGCCCCTAGGCAGGGAGAGTGGAGTCCAATCATATGTGTGAACGACCGTTTCCCCACGTCGACGGATAAACCCTCAGCTGCCCCGTCAACCTTCCGTTCCCTTTCCCCACACATCCAACGCCCCCAAAAAATAAAATTTCCCAGCAATTTTCTCTCATTTTCTAGGAGTTTCTAGCCAAGAGGCCCCAAATTTTCCCACCGGTTCTCACTTTCTCTTATCCATGTCCCTCAAGTTGCCTCATCAGAGCCTCGCATCCGCAAGGTCATCTCAATTCTCTCTTTCTTTCTCTAATTTCGATTACGTTTCTTTTCTGTTGCTGTGTAGGTTAGGGTTCTAAGCAGCGTTGGTAGAATTACTCGGTAGAATTTCAATTGTCGTATGAGGTTAAATAGAGAAAGGATATTTCAATTCGCATTATTGATACTCTTCCGACATTGGTGTCATTTTCTTCACTCTCAATGCTTCCATATTGAATTTTTCAATTTTTGTGGTATTTGTTTTTAAAAAATGCCAATTCTTAGCTACCGATGCCATTGCTAAAGTTACAAATGTATGCTTAATTTCCTTATCTGGAACGTTTTCAATTCTAAAGCTTTTCCAATAGTCAAATTTCAAAGCTAGCTTTGCTTGTACATGTGAATGACCATGCCTAAGTTCTAATATGTACAGGAAATATTTACAAAACAGGAGCAACTACTAACTTATGATCATTGGTCTAAGCAAGATCAATGATCAATAATTTTCTTTCAGTTCCAATGATGTCTTGTCAAGTGTAAAATGTGACGGGACACTGATACTACCTTGATTCTTGAGGATGGCCGCTTTGCTCTTGAGATTATGGTTGATTTTCTTCATCACCATTTTCTAGAGGAGAGTTATTTTTTTCAGCTGGAGGAGAATGATTGGGATCACATATAAGGATTTTATATCTTAGATTTATTCTCTAGGTTGTAGTAGTAGTTATTGAGTTTATGGAGATTTTATATTATTAGGATTTGATTTGCAATTCATTGTAATTTAGAAATGTTGATTAGGGTTAGCCTATATAAAGGTTACGCTTGAATTGAATTAAATAGCTTTTGATGGAAGGGAGCATTTGCAGAAGGAAATGTTTGGGGGGTAATATTGGTAATTACATTAAAATATGCTTTATCAATTCCAATCCACATAAAATCCTACCATTTTTCATGAGATTCCAAGATTTCTCTCTTTTTTTTTTTTTTTAACTTTCCAAGTTCCACCAAATCAATTCCCCATTTTATCTATTCTTTTCCAAACAAATCAAATTCCATTTTCAATTCCAAATTTCATCAGATCTGACATTCCAAACACATGGTCGATCCATCTGCATTGACCAGCTAAACTGGGAAAACCAAATTGCCTAATAGGCAGTGGATCATGCCTTTAGTCTGCACACTGTCTAATATGTCTTATGACCCTTAAGTTTTTTGTATTTCTGCTTGGAGCTCATTATTGAATTCTGTATTTGCAGCTCCTCAAATGGATTGCGCTCACAAAAACTGATCAGAGCCTGTTTTGCCAGCAAAAAATTGGTTGCTTTTGACCATCTACTATTCGACTGGGGTCACTCAAGGAAAAGGCGAAGTGCGAAGCTTGCTTTATTGGCTGATGGTAATTTGAGCATAAACTGTAGATTGGTAGATATTTGGAAAAATAGTCATACTTTCCGTAAATCAAGGGGATGCCACTTTCCCTTTGCTTCTGCTGATGATGGTGTTACTCTCAATGGGTCTCCCCAAGCAAGTAGTAGCAGTAATGTTGACGAGATGAGGGTCAAACTTGATCAATCACTGCAAAGTGAAGATCACAGTGATGGTCTTGTTCAATCATTACATGATGCAGCCCGGGCATTTGAATTAGCAATTAAAGAGCAGAGTTCATCACTGAAAGCATCCTTGTTCTCAGCCGTTTGGCTTGGTGTAGACAAAAATGCATGGGTGAAGGCACTATCTTATCAGGTTTATTGCGAAACGTGGGTTTTGAGTTATTTTGCACTTTATCAGTGCTTTACATTTCGTAATTTTTTTTCCTCAGACATGTGTAAAATGAATCTCCTGAACACTGTTATCTTGTATTTTTAAGTGATTCATTGTTTATGCTATGTTGAATAATTTATTTATTATAATGTCCAAGGGTATATTTCCATGACACAGATATATATTATTATCAAGAACAAAAGTACTATATTTGATTAATAAGAAGAGGAAATTTAAGTCTACCTACCATGTGAAATCTATGCCCAAACTTTTGCATAGGGTTGGCATCCCTTGATGCCTTTCTAATACAATACCACTATTATTTATCGAAAAATAAAAAATATGGCCTCTCAACTTGTACTTCTTGACAAAGGATGGAAGTTTAAAAGAATCTAATTTTGCAATAGTGGTCATTTTGCCAGTAAGTTTCCATAGTTACAACTCTTCTCAGCTTAGTTCTTGTGCCATGCCTATTTTGTATTATGAGTCTATTATTATGGACATGCTCAGCAATTTGACTGGAAGAAGTTGAATTAATAGAGTCAAAGTCATCAAAACAATCGATTTAAGAGGAAGCTTTGAAAAAAAATCACTTTTTAGTTTTGATTTCCTAATTCTCATTGACACCACTAATGTCACCACTTATACTACCATCCCTTACATTCTACCATCATTACTATTGCTCGCACAATCATGGCTATCTCTATCATTGTCATCATTATGAAATATCAACATTGCCAAGTTATCATCGCAAGCATTTCTTTGTCAAATTTTACCCTTAAAGCGCTGTGAATGATTGATAATGATATCACTTACATATTTGAACGTGCCAACACCAACTTAGTTATCGCTTCCATTATTGCTCTGGTAGCCATACTAGCCATTTTTGCCTCTATCTTAACGGCATTTGATATACTACCATCGTAGTTTTCATGTAGACGCCATGACCACCACTGCTATTTCCATTCATAAGGTTTCTTAAAAACAAAGGCTAGTGGCATCATTTCTATGCTAACATTGTCGTTATGAGATTCCCCCCTTCCGTTTTTGTGCTTATTGCTTCTAGCACTTTGTGCTAATCTGTAAACATATGATCCAGTTTTCCAGCTCTTTAGATGGGCATGGTAGTAAGTATATCAGCATTCTTGAAGTTGTCAAATTTGTACAAAAGGATTTGAAATAAAGTTGAGGTCTATAGGTGATGTAAAACAGTCCGCACAGGTTACATGAATGCAGCAGTGTCCATTGACCACTAAAAACATTAAAAAAAAAATAATACTAATTCATCATTTCATAAAGTAACAGTAGATGAGAAAGTAAGATATAATTATTTTATAGGTTTCAGCTACTTTATCCCTAGGTGTGTTTTAAATGTGTATGAAACATATGCAATAAAATAATTGGAATGCCAAACACTTGTTTTGAAGTATGTGTCCCTATGTGTTAGATGCAGATATAACACTAATTTTGAATTGTCCATCTTCATAGTTTGGTAGACTGGGATATGGTTTGTTCTCCCATTTGGGGAGGTATGCACATTAAAAGATGAACAAGGCCCTCTTGGGAAAATTGTTATAGAGATCTATTTGCAAATGGGAGAGGTATTAGAGGAAACAAAGTATGAGTTTTGTGTAGTGATTGGGTGATTTCAGAGGTCCTTGTCTTGTGACACAAGATGTGGAAAGGAATTGTGGCTAGGATTGGGAATATGGTGAAATTTTAGCATCTGATAAGCTAGACTGGGAGGATCTTTTCCTGTTATATGTTCTGTTGGATGTGGATAAGAGGCTTTGGTTACAGATAATGCTTGGATTGTATAAATCAACTGATTTGGACATTCCCCTTGGGAAGAATCAATAGGATTGGGGACACTTTGCTGAGATCTGTAGGTGTTATGCTATGAGCAGTGTCAGGATGAAATTTGAACACATCTTCTGATGGTAAGTTTGGGGTTTAAGTTATTATATGCGGCATTCTTAATTTTAATTAAAAAAAAATTTTTTCTATGTGGCACTGTCAGGTAAGATGGAAGAAGGGTGTGGTTCTTTGGTGCTCAGTTCTCTCTAAAATGGCTGTAGATGCTAATCTTTTGTTCTTTTGGGTTCCTTCTGTACATCTGTTGCAATAGCTTGATGCCTTATTTATGCAATTTATTAGGGAAAAAGATTCACTTTGATTGATGATAATGCATTTTTTTTTTTGGTGACCCGGAGCTCCACTGGTTTATTGTAGCCCTCACAATGAACTGCGTAGCGATAATGCGTTTTGATAAGGCGATACCATATGTTAGCTTGATTGTGATTGGACTAAATGGTAGCTTTCTTATTGGTAGAGGTAGATATGCTACATTGATTTAGATACATTTGCCTGCTCTGTGTAATCCATGTGAAGTTATCAAATCTCCAAATCCAAAGGTCATGGGGACAGGAGTGAATTTTCATATTCTTTACATCCTTTGCTTTTGAATTGAAATGTTATTATGTAATATGGGGGGTTTGGCATGGGAACTGTACTTATTTTAGGCGCGCCCAGGCTGCTATAGGAACTTTGGGCACATATCTTTGGCTCATGCTCCCATATTGTTTATGCATGTATTTTACTATTTTTAGAGCTGAAATTCTTCATGAAACATCTGCATAAGCTAATTAGTTTAGTGCTTCTAAAATTTTATTTATGATTCGGTGAAAGAGTGTTTTGGATTGTGAATCATCAATGGTTTATGCAGAGATTTCAGAGATTTTGCACCTTTTTTTGTGTTTCGGTTCCTAATATATATATATATATATATTTTGGGACAAGTGTTTTAGACCATCCGTTCTTCAACCTTTTTCTTTGATTGCTTTTTAATGTCAAACTTTATTTACATTTGCTAAAGATTTTCTTCAGGCTTCTGTGTATGCATTGCTGCAAGCAGCGTGTGAGATTTCTTCTCGAGGAAATGGAAGAGACAAAGATATAAATGTTGTTGTCCAAAGGAGGTATGAAATTTCTCACATTTTAATTGTATTGGCATAATTAACCTACCTGTCTTTTATGGCTTGCACAAGATTTTAATCCCAAAAAAAGAGAGTGAGAGCAAAGATGAATCTGCCTCATTACTTATAGCTTATAGGTGAAGCCAAGGAGGTTGCATTATTTGTCCTCTTTGAGCAGTGATATCATTAAATTACATTTGTACTTATATTGGATGTTTGAATCTTTTTACCGCAAGTAGTTTTTGTTTCTTCTACGAGCAGGATTTGATTTAATGAGCTATAATTCTATAACAGACCAATATTCATTTATATTAATTAAAGAACATCTGTACTTTCTATTAGTTCAGTATTCTAATATTTTCATGGCTAGCTTTATCTAACTTTGTATGCAGACTTGAGGTAGCTATTGCAAAGGATGGGACCAACATGGAAGAGAGTGTTGGCTAATTATATTTAACCAGAGAGTATTGGCTAATTATATGTTCAAAAAATTGTTGCGTAACTAGCATTTTAGAATTTTCATTTTACTTGTTTACATACTCTTCTCTTGTATTATTTTTACTCAGTTAGTCATAAAGCATAAGAGTTTGAGGAAATATTATTAATGGTCTTAAAATATGATGGTTAAATTGTGCTAGTGCTTTCAAGGTGTTTCTCTGTGAAAGTTTTCAAACTGAGGAAAGATTTCATAAGACAATTATGTGCCATATAAATTCTGTAACTCAAATTGCTCAAAAAATGATTGTAATCAAAATGCAAACTTTTAAGTGGTTGAGTGGGTAGAGAAGAATTAAAAAAAAAAATTTACAGATTTTTGTGGTCTATAGAAGTTTGAGGTATCAGTAATTGGGGATAAGATGAATGGGAATTGGTCAAGATGGTTTTTCTATGTATAAGAATTGCCAATGTGTATTCTAAGGAGGCGTGTGAATTGGGTGCAGGTTTTGCAGGCATGAAGGCAGTCAAAATGATGATGGCTAATTAAATGAAAAATGATCCCTTGGAGAATGATTGCACACATGTCATCTTAAAGAAAGAAGCATGATGAAGAAAGAAAAAATAGAGAGAGATAATTGTCTAATCAATACCAAATAATTGGGATTGTTTGGGATTATGTAGTATTACTATTATCATATGGTTTTGATGCAGAACGCAACTTGCATCTATGTTACCCTTGCAGAGTTCTACTATTTCTTCTCTAACGTTTGAAATTTAGTTGGCTGACTTGGCTATGGATCTTGCTGTTGTTGGATCTTTCTTTTAGTACTAAAACTGGAAGGGGCATCTATTTCTTTAATATTTTTGTTTTATTTATTGTGTTGTCCTGGTTGTAGAGGCAGTCTACAACAGGCCTTGCATAATGCAGATCCAATTATCAACATATTTGCACCTGATAATGCATGCCACAGTTTTATGAATTATTTTCAGTGAACCATTCTGACTTGTTGCTCTGGGATCTCTCTCTCTCTCTCTCTCTCAATAACTGTGGATTTCCATTTTTCATGAACATTAATTGTGCATTTTCATATTTCATTGTCGTTATTGCTTTCCCGTTGTTATGGGCCTTTTGATTGGTCTGACTGTTACATTTCGCAGTTTGTTACGGCAATCTGGTCCTCTGGAGAGTGTAATAAGGGAGAAATTATCAAGCAAGCAACCTGAAGTTTATGAATGGTTTTGGTCTGAGCGAGTCCCAGAAGTGGTGACCACTTTTATTAATTATTTTGAAAGCAACCCACGGTTTACAGCTGCAACTGCAGTGTATGTAGTTACACTATCATTCCTCATGCTTGATGATTTCTGATTGCTTTGAGCAATGATACAATCTTTTTCTTTCCCAGGTCTGGAAAAGGAATGTCCTTTGGTTCAAGAAATACAAGTGACATATCACTCCTCATGCTTGCTCTGAGTTGCATTGCAGCAATCAGGAAGCTTGGCCCCACAAAAATTTCTTGCTCACAGTTCTTCTCCGTGATACCTGATGTGACTGGTAGATTGATGGAAGTGCTGGTTAATTTCATTCCTATACGCCAAGCTTATCGTTCCATAAAGGATATTGGTCTATGCAGAGAATTTCTTGTCCATTTTGGTCCACAAGCTGCAGCATGTAGGGTGGAAAATGATCGGGGAATTGAAGAGGTTGTTTTCTGGGTAAGTCTAGTACAGAAGCAACTGCAGAGAGCTATAGACAGGGAGAGAATATGGTCAAGACTCACAACATGTGAAAGCATTGAGGTCAGCAATGATTTATTTATTTAATTATTTTTTTCCCATGCAACCTTAAATACAGCCTGTAGAAAGTTTTGCCAGGTGTTCCATTGATTTGGAAGTTGAAGTGATCATATAGCTATCATTTCTAGTCTAGAGACTAGAGCAACCATTCTAGGGCTTGGCATTGGACAATTTTGGAAACAAAATAATTTAGCATGGGAAGCTGTTTGAGTAATTAGATTAATGAAAAAAATGTATCTTAGTTAAGAAAGAAATCTTACTACATTTGAGAAAGTAGTTGATAATGTTAAATTGCTGATAACAGATGCAAATGCTAGAGTTAATACAAAAGGTTTAAATACGTGCTGAAGATGGCTTGCATTTTTATTACTTCTTTAGAAGTGCTGTGCGTATCATTGTGCTTACATCTTCCATGGTATAAGGAGGAGTGATGTTCTCCTTGAATCTGACTATCATTTTAAGGATGCTCCAATCCATCAATCAATTACCACTAACAAAGCTAACCAATTACCTGGCTTGGCCTACTCTGTCTCTTATGTTGTTCAGGAGTGGAAGAATGCTCTCCATGTTGGTTGAAAGAGGCTGATGATGAGCAGTTTAGATAACTTGGAATAAGTACTGCTTGAATTGATTTTGTAAGTGATTTAGGTGAAGGAAAGGTTGTAGTTTCAGGATTTCATAACATGTTAAAGAGATCTTAGGGTCAGGATTGACTCAGTTCTTAAAGTGGCTGATTGCTGTATTTTTAGAAGTTCTACCACTGGAAGATGGAGAGAGTAGCTATGGTAAATTTACCTAAACAAATACAACAAATAGTTGTTTTCATTGTGGTTGGTTGGTGTGTAAATATATTCAGGTTCGAGTTAATGCTGTTCTTGCTCTCACAGAAATGTTACCTAATTGGATTAGCCCTGAGACATGTAGAGTTTGACACTGACAGAGCACCCACAATGAAGAAGTGCTGTTGGCAGTTCAGTCTGAAGCTCCATTTATAATGAAAGTTAATTTACATCAAGAAATTGCTGATGAACTTACAAATTAAACTTCTCAGTAGTGTCATTAACAAAAGAATTTGAGAAGTATTATGATTATTTCTTATAGCAAAATGTAAGTGTTGGCATAATGTGGAAGTAAGAATGAAGAAAGGTATTAGCTACGTGCCTTATTTCTAGTGGTATAACTCTATTATTTGGAATTTGGAGCCCATAAGAGCAAACATTACAATGAACTTGAGCAAATTTCTTTTCCATGGCTGCTTCCTCCTTGTAAAAGGCTGAGGAGGGAATCAGAGGCTGTTGTTCTTGGTATATGGCCTTGATATGGGTGGTACAAACTATAGGGAGGAAATTAGAGGCTGTTGTTCTTGGTATATTGCCTTGATATGGGTGGTACCACATACTAAAATTCTATGTTTCTAATAATTAGTTTGAACTCACAATAAAGAGTTGGTTTTTGTTATTTTGTACTGAAATGTCACATTTTCTTCTTCTTATTTTGCATGGTAGCCATGTAATTAATGTTGTGGGTTTTATCAGTTTCCTATTTTACTAAATTTAAATAAAACATCACTTAAGTGATGGACCTTCATGGGTTGTCTGCACTCTCTCTCTCTCTCTCTCTTTAACAGAACTTTGCTTTTCATATATACGTGGTTAATTATCAATAGATATATAGTTCTAATTTCCGGGCAATGAAATATTTTTCTCACTTAAAAATCTCTAACCTTTGCAATAAAAGATTTAATTAATTATGTACTTTATTGAAAATTTATCCCATGCATGTTCTTGCAATGTTTGGATCATGTTGAAAATGTTTCTAGAAGTCAATGCTGGTGCTGCACTTCAGGTGTTGGAGAAGGATTTGGCTATTTTTGGATTCTTCATTGCTTTGGGGAGAAGCACACAATCTTTTCTATCTGCAAATGGCTTTGATGTTCTAGATGAACCTATTGAAGGTTTCCTAAGGTAAAAATTCTTATTTTAATTTTCTCTTTGGTCAGTTATTTTGTTTTTCTATAATTCTTAGCATTTAATTTTCTTGTCCAATTAAGCAGATACCTTATTGGGGGCAGTGTGTTATACTATCCTCAGCTTTCCTCAATTAGTTCTTATCAACTATTTGTTGAGGTTAGTATCTCCAGAAATCATCTAATGTTACCTGGTGGTTTTAAAATCTGATAAGTATTCATGTGATAGGTAGTCTGTGAAGAGCTGGAGTGGCTTCCATTTTATCCGGGCATTACTAGCACCTCAAAACGCTCACATGCCCATAGAAGTAAACATGAAGGCCCTCCAAGGGCTGAGGCCATCCCCCAAGTATTAGATGTTTGTTCTCATTGGATTCAGAGCTTTATCAAGTATAGCAAATGGCTGGAGAACCCTTCTAATGTTAAGGCGGCAAGGTTTCTTTCTCGAGGGTATATAAACTATTGGTCTTGAGTGATTGAAATTGATGAATTGCATGGCTGGTGATATCTTTTCGATAGGTACAAGTGCTATAATTATCTAAACAATGTGCTCTATGTTTTTACTATTTTTTTTAGGCACAATAAATTGGTGGAGTGCATGGAAGAACTTGGGATACAAAGGTAATTTAAATGAGGCAAAGACCTGATGTCCCCCCCTTCTCTCTCTCTCTCTCTCTCTCTCTCTCTCATGCATACTCATAATCCTTATTTTAGCTTTAAGGGTGAATATACATGGCATATTGACTAAGTCTGTAATATACTGAATCTAAATTAATAATAATGGGAATCTAAAATGCATGGGGAGCCCTAAAAAAGATACATACCATTAGTAATGCATCCTTGTAGTAAACCACACATTTGGTTAACTGTGACTGGATTTTTACTAATCAAAAAAAAAAAAAAAAAAAGAACTGTGATTGCATTTTCCCAAGTTCTTATACAAATTACCATTACCAAATTTAACTTTTTATTGTAACATGCTTGTTTTGTTTTAGAAGAAAAAAGTTGCAACAAAAACTTAATTAACATGTGTTGCAGGAACGAAATGAATGGAGGCAGTGGTCAGCAATCTGTTGACAGGATTCGATTTAGAGCGTATTCATTAATTGAGAAAGAGAAGGATTCTTCTTTTGATGAGGTAGTCCCCAAACTTCTTTCTGTCTTGTTTTTGCAACAGTCTAGTGTTGTAATTTTCTTGTTTGGGCACCTTAGCTTGTTCGTTGTCATTTCCATTTCAGCCTATCCCCTCGCTATTGAACTGACATTGTAGAACCGCCGCAAAGGTGTGGATATCATAAGGCATGAAAAACTTCACATAAATTTGCAAAATCAACTGTAATGAGACTAAAGTGTCCAACAGCATTTATGGGTAATTGGGCTTTGCTAACTTTGTTGGGAGAGTTGTTATTAATTAAAATAATAGAACTACATTTAGTGACCTGATTAAAAATCAAATTTCATTTTGATAGGGTGCTTTGGTTAGCATAGAAACGGAGAAGTTTTGGAAATGTTTCAAATATGTTCAAGAAGGTTTTGAAAGCGGTACACAAATACTAAAATACACAGAAATGTTTAGGAGAGTAAATCAAATTATATCTAAATATATAAAAGTTCAATAGTTTAATTGAATAGGGTGTCATTTTGGTAGATAATGTTATATTATTGGTGTGTTTTACTGTGTTTCTATAAAAAAAATATTAAAATTATTACTCCACTAGTTTTTGTTTTGACCTCTAGGGAAATGGAAAGTTTTCAATCCTTTCCAGGAAATGAAAGAACTTTTTATTCCTTGGGCTTGATAACATTTGTAAGAATACCCATAAATGACCCTTTCTACCCATGCCCATCACAATGAACAATTACTAAATTAGTCTGGATGATTAAACCTAATACACAAATCTGTCTAGCATTGTTCTAAATTATAAAAGACAACAGGAAGACTCAAATAAATCATCAAGAAGATGCAAAAAAGGTAGGTGAAGACAAGGAATAGAATTGGGCTTAATTACCTTACCCACCAAGGCCAGCCCTAAGGACTTGGGGGCCTAAGGTGATATGTTAGTGGAGGTCTTTTATATAAATTGTTGTCATAAATATCAATTACTTTTCATAATAGATATTATTAATTGATAAAATAATGATGAGATAGTATTAGATAAATTGTTTCATTTTTTAGATATTTGATATAAATGAACTTTAACGAGCTGAACCCTGAACTGAATCCGAGCTTAATTGTTTTAGGCCCCATTAAGCCCAAGCTTGACAAATATTCGACAAGCTGAGCCTGAGCAAGACAGAGCCTGGCTCAACTCATTTATACTCATTTATACCGCTAGAATACACCATCCATATCGAGTAGTGTCTCCTAGAGTGCCTTCACCATTGCTGAGGTAGAGGCTATGGTGCAGCTCTTTGATCCGATAAGGACCCATTTTGCAGGCCTATATTTGTATACAATAACTGGAATATTTGATACCATGTGTGGAAGTCCTACAAAAATGACACTGTTGTATTTTTTCAATAGTTCAATGTCCAGAATATATGCTATTTCATCAAGTTGTATTCAACATTTGTGTAGTCAATGAGTCATAAAATTTTGCATTAATGTACACCTGTAATTTAGTTGTTTACATTTTTGATGTATATTAAATAACTGGCATTTGGCTTCAGGCATTAGAGAGTGTTGAAGAAGCTCTGATAAAGCTTGAGGAGTTGCTTCAGGAGCTGCATGTATCAAGTTCTAGTTCTGGAAAAGAGCAATTAAAGGCTGCTTGTTCTGATCTTGAGAGGATAAGGAGACTTAAAAAAGAAGCTGAATTCCTTGAGGCATCTTTTAGAGCAAAGGCAGCTTCCCTTCAGCGGGTATGTTTCTGCATTGCATTTAAGAATAATCATGTCACAATTTGAAAATAAATAACTACTAATTTGTGTAGTTTTGAATTCAAGAATTTGCTCAAACAATAGCGAGCTTTTTTTTTTCTTTTTTCCTTGCTAATATAAGAAAATAGAAAATATTATTAATTATAAAAGCTATATATATTTCCATTATATGAATTAATGCTTATTTACTGGCCTAATATATCAGGAAAAAAAATGTGTACCAATATTCTTCATATTTGCCAAGTGACATATGCTTTTGTTGCACAGATATGCCAAATAAAATTATACCCTTCATGTTGTCTTACATGCTTAACTGTCCAAATAAAGGTACTTGCTTTAGTACATGAAATGCGTATCTACTGTTTGATACCTTTTCCCTGCCAAAATTGAGCGTAGTTTTTTTTTTTTGGGGATCCCAAGGCACTTTGAATTGATTCATGCACAAAAGGAAGTCTTCGTAATCCCTAGATATGACTAACTTTCACTTCACTATGATAATTTCATGTAACACGCTGTACTATGTAATGTTTCACAAGCTAAAGTAGAATTAGTTGTTCTTCGTGCATCATTCATCAGTCATT
Source organism: Vitellaria paradoxa (assembly GCA_019916065.1). NCBI lineage: Eukaryota > Viridiplantae > Streptophyta > Magnoliopsida > Ericales > Sapotaceae > Vitellaria > Vitellaria paradoxa. The sequence continues at coordinate 9,338,130 of CM034234.1, forward strand.
CTTTCCATTATGTTTGCACATTAATTGGACAATTCTACAACTTACAGGAAATTTATGACAGGCGGACTAGCTATGCCAACAATTAATCTTGGCCTGTCATTTGTAACTTAATTGTCAACTTTTCATTCCATGTTTTTATTTTTTTGTTAATGAGATATAATTTCAGCAAGAGGGACTTTGTCCGCAAAATCTTTTTGTACTGCATTTTTAATTTAGTTTCCTTCTGTCTATCAACTCTTCAATTTAGGTCTCCTTTCTGGTAAAATTGAAGGTTCACAATTGTCATTTCGTGGTCTTCTATTGTAGATGAGCTAAAGATATAGTTTGATTTTGCTGTGGCATTGTGATAACTGAAGCACTCATGCAATATAATGCTTACTTCTTATTTAAGTTGGGAAAAGTTTGAGGTGACATTTCTAAACGTCATAACTACATTAGTTACAGATGGCCGAATATACATTAAAGCATATGCGGTAATTTTTCCAGCATACCGATCTACTACTTGTCTCTGTTTAGAATTCCTGTGAGAGACTTGTTGTAGGAAGGTATGGAGAAGGAAAGAAGGATCAACCAGTGAATTGGGAAGTTGTTCACATCCTAAATGCAAGGGGGTTATTAGAGTGGCAAACATAGTTGCTTTGTTGGTAAATGTTCGTGGAGGTTCCCAATTGAAGATAATTACTTATGGTGCTATGTTACCAAAAATAAGTATAATCTGCACAATAATGGATAAAATTGTCAAGTAGTTGTTGGGGGGACAATTAGGAATGCAAGGAAAAATATCTCTAGGGGTATCCTTTTTTTTTTTTTTGGGTGGTATTTCAAAAAATTGTATGTTGGGATGCACAAGAACTTGCTTTGGAAAGATTGTTGTATCGATGAACTTCCTTTTTCAGTCTCTTTCCCCTACCTCTACAAGTTGTCTAGATCACACTGTCTTTTTATTGTATCCATGGTCGCCTCATCTTCTTTTCCGGTCTCATGGAACTTCAATTTTATTCATAACATCAATGGTAGGAGGCTACACATCTTACATCACTTCTTGCATTTCTTGAAGGAGTTGTTTCTAGGGACAATACTTTTGGTAAGGTTGGATTTTGAACTCCTCTGGAGTGCTTTCCACTAAGTTGTTCTTTGAAGACTTAATTAATAAATCCTTAAATTCCCTTTTTAAGCTCTCTATGGTGATTTGGAAGGCTAAGGTTCTCCTTAAAGTTCAAGTTTTGTTTGAATCTTGGCCCACTAGAAGCTTAATGCCAAATAATTTGTTTCAAAATAAACAATCTCATCATCTATTAAGACCTCAATGGTGTATCTTGCTTAAATTGGCGGAGGCGTCCATTGATCATCTCTTTCTCTTATGCCTGGTGGCCTTTGTCTTATGGAGAGAACTTTTTCATTTGGCCGATATTCATTGGGTGGCTTCAGTTTCGCATGTTGTACGTTGATCATTGACTTCTGAGGCTTTAAAAAGAAGAGAAAAGCAAAGGTTTTATGGAGAGGTACATTACTTGCAATCTTTTGGACTCTTTGGTTGGAAAATGTTAAGTATAATGAAAATAATCCACGTTTTCCTCTTACTTTTGTGAACTTTAACTCCCCACTAGGACTCAAAAACCTATTTCACGTAATGGAAGTATACCCAAACCATTCCGAAGCTAGACAAAGCTAGCCCCTAGAGTTCTGCCCAATCACAATATATCAAAAGATAGTTTATAAACTCCTTATCCCTCTTAGAAATACAATGCCAATTCACAAATATATGCCTTATGATAATAAGATAATCAATTGTGAGTATTTTGTCATGAAAGCACCATATAAAGAAAGTAACTTTAGGTGGCGCTCTATATGAACTTGTTGAAGTATCCGAATCAAAACTAGTAATCAAGGAATGAAGAAGTTTGTTAGAATCTTATATTGGTTTGGGAGACTTGATTTTATTGATGTGGTATATATTTCAATGTGCCTCCTCTAATGCGACCCCTACTCACATGTGGAGAGATAGACTAGTATACCACGTATGAAAAATGCAAAAGATTCAAAAGTGAAGGGGGGGGGGGGGTTGAGTCCTCAAATCTAGTTCTATCGCTATATTAAAGCATCTAACTCAAAACGAATTGACAATGAGTGGATAAACTAATTTAGGACCTCATTTTGGTTTGGGAAGCTTGATTTTATCGATGTGAATTATATTCCAACAAGCCTTATCACTTATGACCCCTACTTGCATGTGGGGATCTAGACCAGTACAACTAAATATCTAATTCGAGAAGTGCACAAATGAGAGATTGATAAACGAAAAGGAGGCGAGTCCTCCCAACCCTAGCTTTGATACCATGTTAAAGCATCTAACTCAAAACCAATTGGTAAGGAGTGAAGTGACCCATTAAAATCTTATATTAGTTTGGGAAGCTTGATTTTATCGATGTAGAATAAATTCCAACACGCTCCCTCTCACGTGACTCCTACTCGGATGTGGAAAGTCAAACTTGTGCACCAAGTCCGTAAAGTGCACAATTGAGAGATTCACAAGTGCTATGCTTCCACACCCACATTTATGTTGCTTTCTTAACTTTATTGTTTCCAGCAGGTGGTTCATCAATTATATGTTGTGCCCTTTGCTTTCAAAAATTTGTTTTAAGCCTGTGATGCAGCATATGTGCTACATATGGTTGCCTATTTTCACCTTTTTCTAACTCAGAGACTTTTGGATTGAGCAACTAGGGCGATGATGATAACGATCCCCCTTCTTCCATTAGTGTGCAGCAACAACATGCCAAAGGAGAAAATAGAAGTGCCAATGTTGTGAGCAAGAGGTACATGAAACTTCTAACTAATTTGAAGACCTTAATTGCGTGCCAATTCAAATTAATCTTTGTATATTTATAATGGTCTTATCAGTTCCATTCATTTGTTTTATCTTTTTCTTTCTTCAGATTTGTTAGCAATCCTCGTGGGTTATGGAACTTTCTTACTCGCCGTCCAGCCAGGAGTTCTCACCCACGATCATCAACTGCAGATGGACATGTATGCTTTAAAGTGACTTTATGGCCTATTGATTGTTGTACACTTGCATATTGAATTACATAAGTGTATTTATATTTTAAGACATTCACATCCATGGAGCTATTTTAAAGTCCAAATTTTATGAGAAATGGATTACTTGCACCATTGCATGTCAATGCTATTTTAGTAGAGCTGGCTCAAATATGAAAAGGGTTTGATCTGGAATTAAATGCTAAAGGATTCTTACTCTGTTCCTATTTTCTAGTAGATTGCTTGAAGCCAGGTTCTCTGAAGTCTGCACAACCTGGTTGATTAGCTGACAGGATGCATACAATGATACACATGAATATAATAAAATATACATACATACATACATATATATATATATATATATATATAATATACTCCACATCATATTTGACCAGTATGTTTAAAATATACCTTTCAATTTTGTGCCTTGCCTTCCCTTTGTCCACTGTCCTCCCCCAAAGCATTCTATATTGGTTTACTTCATGGTTGGCTGTAATGGTCACATGCATCATTATAATCATTGATCAAATATAATGTGAATGCTATGCTTCGTTGATCATCTATCAATTTGTATTTCATCTACAGATTTCATGATAAAATAGATTTTGAAACCAACTTGAAAGAACAGGGAAATTGAGAAAAATCTAATATTTGGAGTTCTTGGTTGAAGAAAAGGTGAAGTGTGCGAACATTTGTTCCTTATTGTGTAGCATGTTGCTTTGGATCCTTTCGAGCTATTATCATTGAAGAGTATATTTTTCGTTGGGCGTCAGGGGGGAATGATCCAGATTTACATAGTTTTTTATCTTTGTTGACGACATGGTTATTGAGGATTTTTTATACTCGGATGGCATCCCATTGATGCCCTTTTCTAATAACACTTTATTTAATCATAAAAATAAAATCTAATAATTAGAAAATCAGAACAGATTATGTACATTATAAACGGAAGGCACATTTAGGAATGGTCATCCATTTGTTAAGGGAGGGAATGATTTTTTTTTTTTTTTTTTTACATTTTTATTCCCTTATAGAATAAGAGAGAGAATAAAAGAAAAAGAAAAAGAAAAAGATAATGAAAAAGAAAATGTTGGTCACTGCCACCCACACCACCTTCTGTTGTTGCCACCATCATCACATCCATCACCTTGCACCCAACACTACCCTGTACCACTTCCATCACCTTCTGCAGCCAACACACCACCATCCTTCACCTCTCTACTGCCGCCACCACCCCCACCCTTACCACTGCTGCCACCCCAACACCTTCCGCTGTTGCCCCTATCACCCCCACCCTCCACCGCCTTTCACCAGCACCACTTTCCACCGCTACCATTTACCTACCATCTACCACCACTTTTATATTTTTTTATTTTTATTTTAATTTTAATTTAATTTAAATTAATACTGATTTGGCAACCAATCAAGAGAAATAAAATGACCTTTCCATTCCATTCTAACTTCCATTTCCAATTCATTGTCGTGGACCTAATGTTGGCTAAGTGATATATGTGTACCATCGGAAATCCAATAATGAAAATTGGGACGTCCATGTAACTTTATAAATGTGATATTTCATTTTGTTTAGTTAATCTATTATTTGGTTTCATACATTTTGATAGGTTTTATTATATAATATTTCTATATATTTCATATTAATTGAAATGGCCTCGAATGAAATTTTGACTCTTGATAATAACATGAAACTCCGCTTTTAGGGGAGCTGTGGCTCGGTGTTGAGCTTGATTATGAGGTTTTGTTTGCCCCCAACACATTTCAGATCATCACTGATTGTACTTGAGACCATGTATCAATATTTAAAAAAAAAAAAAAATGTTGGCAATGCTTTTTTGGGTTGAAAATTATTGGAATTGCTTGTTTTGTGCAGGATGATCAGCCTTTTGAGAAGAATTCATTGGGTGTGGGCAATGAAGACTTGCGATCGAATGATATCCAACGTTTTGAACTTCTGAGGAATGAGCTAGTAGAACTTGAGAAAAGAGTCCAACGAAGTGCTGATCAATCTGAAAACGATGAGGTATCTTTTGATAATTTTGAGAAGTTTGTGTTGTAAGTATTCTCATGGCTGTATATCTCTTAAATTAGGTTCCTATTTTCACATTTTTTTCTTTTTCTTTCTTCCTGATTCTCTTATTTGAGGTTTCACTATGGATAACTTGTGTCCTTAAGAAGTGAGAACCAGGCAATTCCCAAAGCATAATTCAGTACCACATTATAATAATTTCTTTGAGTTTTTTTTGGTATTTATATTAAGCAACCCTTGTAGTTTGGGTTTTGTCAATTTGGTCCATCTAGTTTTAGTTTGGACAATTTAGTTCCTTAACTTTTTATGTTGTGTCAATGTAATCTATCTGTCATACATGTTAGAAATTTGGATGGAAAAGGCCATATGCTAGTCAAACTTTATTATAATGTCATGCGCATTTTTTTTTTCTGGCAATTGTGTTAGACCCAACCCAATTAGATCTTGTTGGTCTTACACTAATTAGCAGTAAAACAGTCAATTAATGTTATTTTAATGTCATGTGTCAGTCACGTGATCCTTTTCCATTCAAATTCCCCAATTGTGTCCAACCAATAGATTATATTTGCACCAAAAAAAAAAATAAAAAAATAAATAAAAAATAAAATTCTTGGACTAAATTAACCAAACTAAAATCATCAAAAACCAAATTAACTCTATCAATAAACTATAGAGGTTTATTTTGTAATTTGCTCTTTGTTGGTGTGGGGTATACGATTCTTAATACTGATATATGTACGTGATTGTAGATATGGAAGCAATGGAGAGAAAACAATTCCTAACAAGTAGGATTTGTGTTTATCAGTTTATGCATTCTTTGTACCGAGGATGTGAAGACTTATTTTTTTAAAAAAATGTACCAAGAATGTGAATCTCTCATCGTTTTGATAGGCTGGTGTATATAATAAATTTGAATTCACATATTTGATCTGGCATACATCAAAGGATTATAAAGTTCCATGTTGTCTTATTGCTAAAAAAGGGATCAACTACATAGCAAAAATCAGATGAAAGTCGATATGTTTAATATTGCATTTAACTATGTGTTAATATCACATTCAAGTTAAATGATGGTACCATAATTCTATTACTTATATGACAAGGCACAACCTTTTGAAGCTTAAGGTGCAATTTCTCTCCCCTTTCAAAGAAGGATTTTTAATGCTTCTGTGGTAGTGAGTTGAGTTATATGATTTAATGTGGGGCAGTTGTTTTGTTTTGTTTTGTTTCCAGCACAGCTTTGACTTATGTCTCTAAAGTGATGTCTCTACATTAAATCTTCTCTTTTAATAAATGTTCTTGTGCTTGGCTTTAATGCATCTCTTTCAGGAAGAAATCAAGATGACAGGTGACACTACCAATTATACTGATGAAGGTGCTCAAATGGTCCCTGTTCAGAAGAAAGAAAATGTAATTGAGAGGTCACTTGATAAGCTTAAAGAAACTGGCACGGTATCAGCCTCTTACCTCTCTTCATAGTTAGGATTAACGGTCTCAATAGTTAAACGCCAAGTCTTTGTGTTTCATTCTATAATTCACATCTGTTGAGAGAAAAATTAGTTTAGATAAATAATCTAAAGTTGTTTCTTTTCCTAACAAATTAAACTTTTGGGTGAGACGGTGACAAAAAGCACACGAGTTCAAATCTTGCAGCCAAAAAGGGGGGGGTCAAAAGTCACGCTTGTTTGTCTCGGTCAAAAAAAAAATGTCTTGGCACGCATGAGGGGGTGTGATTAATGAAAAGTTAGTCAATATAAATAGTAATTTTTTAATATTGACCTTTCCCTACCAGTTTAAGTTTTTGGGTGTTATGGTGGCTAGCAGTCTAACAATGTCCACAGGCTAAAGCACCCTACCTAATCGTCAAGTGGGATGAGGCCCTTTCCAGAGTCCAGTCTGGCTGTTTAATCTAAACCATTTGATCTGTAGGTCCTTTTTAATATATTTTTAACCATAAGTGAAGCTCATAAGCCACATACATGTCGGGTTCCTATGTATATTTTTCATGTCCAACATGTTATCTGTTAGCTTGAGCCGTCCATGTCATAAGTTGTGTCAGACTACTCAACATATTTACCCAAAACAAATTTTTTCATTGGTCAATCAACTTTTTTAAATACAGAAATGATTATCAAAATTTGGGAAGGGTATATAATTTTTATTTGGGAAATTTGAACAAATGTTACCCTTTTTAATTTGATCAAATGTTGCACTTATCTGGCTGTGAATTAATTAAACATTGTTCAAACACTGTTAAACATATTGACTACAATATATGAAATAGACACTCCAAAATGCTTGTGTCATATCCATATGTAACACATTTTACACACACTCTTTGGACATTGTCGAAATATGTGTTGAACACGTCATGTGACGCATTAAATCTTTTTATTAAATGCTTTTGAAAACTATTTTGGGTTGTAAAGGTGAAATTACCAAAATCTCTTGGTGGAAAATTTGGAAAAAAATAAAAAATAAAAGACCTAAAGTTTGCTTCCAGCGATGGATTTGTAAAGTCATCTCATCATTTTTTTTTGAATTAACTGAAATGTTGAATTAGTTTAATTTTTCGGATATCCATATACATAGCTCGGAACAAAGTATAGAATGATTTTTTTTTTCTTTTTCATATTTATCTGTCCATATCCTTATTTTAAGCCGAGGTACCTGCTGCGGTCTCAGTTCCTTCAAATGCTGCATCCATAGGGTGTCTCAGTTGTTTACAGAAATTCCGGTGAGGTTCCTGATTTGAGTAGGAACTGAAACTGGAATTTAATTTTAAGCCTAGACTTGATATGTATTAGCCTATGTCTAACTATCACAAGGCTTGAAAGACTCTGTTTTGCTCACGAATTGTCAATCAGCAAAATATGGAATTAACAGTTCTAATGCAGAGGGGGAAAAACTTATGAAGACATCCTATTACATGTAAACATGTGGGCAAACTGCGCACAGTGCATGGTGCAGATTCATTCTGAATGGTTTTTAATTGTTTTTTTTTTTTTTTTTCTTTTTCGCTGATGGAGGATGTCAATTATTTATTTTTGAATGCTCTGCGGTGTATGGAATGAATGTTGGGAATTGATTCAATCCATTCCTCATGCTAATCTATTTTCGTTTTGAAAACAATTTGGTGCTATGAAATTAATGACCCAACTTATTATTTGCAAGCAGGATGTCTGGCAAGGGACTCAGCTTCTTGCTATTGATGTTACTGTTGCTTTGGGGCTGCTTAGAAGGGTCATAATAGGGGATGAATTAACAGAGAAAGAAAAGAAAGTTCTCCAAAGAACATCAACTGATTTAGCATCTGTAGTTCCTATTGGCTTCCTCATGCTTCTTCCTGTAAGTTGTCACAATCTTGTTAACTTAATAATAGGAACTTACGATTTACCTGTATTATTTGTATGAATGTACTATTTATTTGCATATAATTACGATCGTTAAACACCCAAAAAAAAAAAAAAAAAGAAAGTGTACGAAGTTGGGTCACCTATTGCAGACTTCACTTGGTTTTAATAATGCAACTTACCATACAATTTTCATGTGGATGTTGAACAGACTTTTCTCAAACAAATTCATAACTTGTTTCTCATTCCCACTTAAGCAAGTAACGCCACGTCCACTGGTTTTCCCCTCTTGGTGCTTGACTCACAATAATTCTATGTCTGAGCCATTATGAACGTGGAACAGGTTACTGCAGTTGGGCATGCAGCCATGTTGGCAGCAATTCAAAGATATGTACCATCGCTGGTGCGTGTTCGCGGAGCCCAAGCTTTCTAGTTTGAATGCTTAATGAAGCTCAACCACTTATTAGTTACTTCATTATCTTGCAGATACCCTCCACGTATGGATCGGAAAGGTTAGATCTCCTGAGGCAGCTTGAGAAGGTGAAAGAATTGGAAAGAACTGAGATGGACCCCGGTGAAAATGCCCAGGAATTACCCTGACGTGTCTCAACCACCTCCAATCCTCATAGATCTTGAAGGACATTCTCCATCATGAATAGCCATTGATTTTCATTTCAACTTGGTTCTGAATCCCTTTGACGATAGGTGAGCATAGAGAAGTTCATTCCATGTGTCTGGAACACCGGGTGGAACATTTTATTGCTGGCAACGTCAAGGAAGAAGAACATTTTATTGCTGCTTAAAAGATTATTGCACATACAATTGGAATCATTGAATGTGAATTGTAGAATCCAATCTCCTATTGTGTATTATATGGCCTTGCGGCACTGTAGGCCAATCACTTCCAAAATTGATATTGCCAGCATCATTAATTCATTCTTACTGTTAAAATTAAAAAATAATAATAATAAAAATAGATTTGATGGAGTTGTATTTTTTTCATTAATAAAATAATATAAAATAAATAGCCTAGGCTAATCTAAAGTACCAGCTAAAATTACATTCATTACCATTACTAATTGCTTAACGAAATTTACCACCATCTTAATATTTTTATTTATTTTTTTGTGCTTTAAATTGGGTGGAGAGCCAACGCAGTGGGGCTCAATTCTTAATCCCATAATTCGGGAATGGAGTGGAGCGGTAGCCTCAATTTCTGAAAAACATAAGGTGTATGGGTGTTTATTTAAAATATATATAAATATCAATAAATGTACATTTTCAATATAATTTATGTAAAATAATACTTTTTTTAAGACATTTTTAATTTTATTAAATTTTGTACACTAATTTTATACATCATTATTTTTACCAAGAAGTATTTTAATTATCAAAATATTACTTGCCTTTTTAAATAATGAATAAAAAATAAATTAAATTTTAATTTTAAAATTTAATAAGAAGATATCTTGTTATCATAAATTCAAAAATTAAAGCGCAATTAATAATATAATTTTAAGGCCTTGTTTAGAAATAAAAAAAATTATAACTTTTGCTGTTATTTGATGAAATACCAAATTTTAGTTTTTTTTACCCTACAGCAACACTTAAAAGTCGAATCCAATTCAAAGAGTTACTAAAATTGCACTTAAATCTACTCAAAAGTTATTAAATTTGGATATATAATAATCATTTCACTTGAAATTAACTTAAAAATTACTAAAATTTTTACTAAATACTTATAAGTTGTTAAAAATTTTTAAATATTTTTATTTACTTTACTAAATACAAAAAATTTTACCAATTAACTTTTATTAAAAAAATTACCAAAAATTACTTACAAAAAAAAATCCTGCTTCCAAACGGGGTCTAAGCGGAAATTCTGTGATTTAGGGATTGACTTCGACCTTAACGTTAGGATCATGCCTGCTCCATTACCCGATGTCTGATTTCATATTAGGTGCGGGGTGGGAACCCGCAAGACCGGTCACCCCCACCCAATCATAATAATACTGGATCAATTGATTATAGGATTTGTTTGAACCGGGCTTGATTTGACTGGGCACTGGCCCTCCTACTGTGGGTTTAATTGTTGGCGGCTGCACTCCCTCAGTCCCCCCGCAGGTTTCTCTCTCTAAATTTATACGTATATGTACACTTCTATATATAGGTTCTGCCATCTGTGCTATGCATTTGTCTACTTTTTAACCTCCATGTGTAATGGGTTCTGTCCGATCATCTCTCTCGCTCGCTTTGTATGTGCTTGCGCAGACAAAGAGAGAGAATAATTTTTGGGTTTTAGTCAAAATTATTGATTCAATAAAAATTAACCGCAGTGATGGTTTATCGCTTCTTTGTGGTTTATAGCTTTTGGAACAATGAAGGAAAGAACAAATAAAGGGAATAACTTTTGGGTTTTAGTTAAAATTGTTGATTCAATAATAATTAACCACAATAATGGATATAGCTTCTTTGGTGGTTTAAATATCTAGGAACAATGGAAAGAAAATTGCAGTTGTGGCTTTATTTGTAGTAGTTGGTCATCAATTTTAGGAACATTTTTTATTTGCCACAACAAAACAAATTTATGAAGGTGGTATATTTAGGGGTGGAAACCTTGTCAAGTTCAGTTAATAATCCGTGTCAATTTGTGTTTGTACTCAAATATTTTAAAATTTAATGGCCACATTAAATAATTAATTTTCTTCAAAATCAGTGCAAATTATGTCAATTTCGAGTTAATATATTTGTGTCATGTCAAATTTGTATTTTTTCTTAGTAATTTCGTATTTGTATCAGCAGTGGTGGCCGTATAAACAGTAATCATTATGTTCAAGTCATGTTCTCGTGTCATGTCTAATATTGCCACCTCTAAGGTTAGTGTAACCAAAGGAAGCTTTTGATACACTAGTGCTTCTTTTTCATCATGGATTTGTCAAGCAAGGAAAATAGAAGGGAAATTAAATTAATTATATATATGTTAAGGAGACTATGCTTGATGTTAAGCTTGAAGAGTTTTTGCAAGATCCAAAAAGAAAAAAAAAATGATTCTTTGCTAAGGGAGATGGCAGACACCCCTAAGAATCGCATTGAAGTTGAACGATGCTAAATTTGTAGATTTAAGAAAATGAAGCCCCTGAATTTTCTTAGTCTTCAAGATTTTCTGATTCCATTTTCATTTCTTAGTTATTGAAGTCGATGGCCCCGAACCTCAAAACCTGTGGCAGAACCAAAGAATTTAAAGTGCGTTCAAGAAGAAATTCAGAAAAACTCTGTTTTACAAATGCGTGTTATTGTATCCCCTTGGAGATAAATTGTTTTTGACACAATGCTTTTCTTAGCTCTTACATGTTCAATATCTCGTGTAAGGATCAATCAAATTCATGAACAACACGTTGGCTAGTTTTGTGGTAGATAAAATATGTTTTCTGGTTTCATTAACTCAATATTTTCTTTCACAGTGAAGAAAGTTAGTTCCCTGTGCTAAAAATTATGCTATTGTTGTCTGAAATAACCCTCAAAAGGGGAAAAAAAAAAGTTGGCTGAAATAATGTTTTTTTGTGTTATATTACCCAGCACTTTATGATTTCCACCTATGTTGTTTCCTTGTGACCAAATTGCCCCTAAATCGTTTTACTTATCATCATCTCTCAATTTACTTTTGGTAATTTAGCCAGGTACTGTAGTTCCAGCTAATTTCTGTTTCCTTACATTTTGCCATTTACTGAAAATCATCAAAACATGCCCCTTGACATGTTTGATCATGGATGTTGTATTGTGGCTTTATAAGATTAGAAGGCTGTGGAATACTCTTTGTTTCTTCAAGTTTTCACAAGTTTCTTAGGGTTGGATAGATGTTTGCTTAAAAAACCTAACGAGTGCTTAATTCTTTCTCACACAGACAAGTTATGAGTGCTTAGTTTTTATCATGGCTTGTACATAATTTTTTTTTTTTTTAACTGTCTTTAGTTCTTGTAATTTCTATTCATGTTTCTTTCATTAAATTATTGGGCATGGTCTGAATGGGACTGTGGCAGAATTTTGTCATGTTTCTTCTAACAGAAATCCTTGTAAAGAACAAATTAATTTTTCAAATACATTTACTTCTTTCTCTATCTCTTTCCCTCTCTCTACGGTCAGGTAACCATTCATAGATCTATATAAATAGTGAAATATTTTTTTCACACTCTGGAATGAATAATTACTCAATTTTGTTCCATTGCTTGCACTGTTGGGAATATCCACTCACTTTACGTTCATGTTTGAAGAATCTCAGAGAGCACCGATGGACTCTTTGGCATTCTTTTTGGCAATTGTTTCCTTTTTAAAAAGTAGAAAAGAAGAAATTGATCCAAGAGAATGTGTTTCGTGGTTCTCTTTGAAAAGTTTTCTGAACATATCCAATTTTATTGAAACTGGGAATAAATTTAATAATTCAAGTGGCTATCGGAGCCAGAATTGAGACCCTTATGTAGGGGCTGAACTAGGATTTGGAGTTCGCTTTGACTGAATATAGGGTTTAAAGACAGAGTGAGTTGGATTATAAAAATTTAAGTTGAATAAAGGGTTTAAAGGTATAGTGAGTTCGGCTACAAAAATTTAGGGTGGCTAAATTTCAAAAAAAAAAATTGAACTAAAAAAAAATTTTTTGGGCCGGGCTACGGCCCAGGGCAGCCCTAGGGTCGTCAGTCTGCCCCTGCCCTTAGGTCTGCAATGCAACGTGTGTGCATTGACAAGAGCTTCAGCATATCGAGTTGCACTCAAGAGCTTCGTAGAAGGGTATCAAGAATGTATATGATAATACAAGTCATGGAGAAGAAGGTTCTAGAACATAACAGGAAGAGGATATCCCCAAAAAATTGACTGATCAGACACAAGCTATTCAGCTTTCTTGTAGTGCTTTCTGTATGTTATTTCTCACATAATTTGTTGTAAGGAAATCCTGAATGCTATCTGTACAAGGGATATGTTTTGTGTGTATAATTTCCTTTTTAAACAACATCAATGTCCTGCACTGGTTTGGTACCCCTATATGTCATGTTATTGCTTTTATGTTTCCTGGGGAGAAAAAAAAAAAAAAAAAAAAAAAAAAGAGGGAAATGGCATTCAATTACTTACACTACTACCACAGTGGCTTCTGAGAACAAATTCTGAAATATCGGATTGAACTGCAATATTCAGCATTCGGTGCAATTTGTGAAATGCCTAATAACTGTGTTGACAGATTGTGTGCAACCAATTTTCATGAGGTTGCTTGCATAAGAACTAACATAAATGGAAGGGCTTGGACCATATGGCAACTTGCCTTTCTTTTAAAAGTGAAAGTTTGTGAATGATTTTGAATGAAAAGGCAGTCAGTGCAGTGTTGATTGAAGTTGAAATTGACTGGGTGAATTTGAGCATGTGCGGGTATGATCTTGGAGAGAGAAAAAAGTACATGGAAATATATATTGGAATGCAAGGGAAGGCACTTGTAAATCAAATTGGAGAGAGAAAACGGGGAGTTTGGTTAAAGTTGACATTGAACTGTGTATAGTGTTTGAGTACGTAATATAGATAAGGTCAAACAAGAACAGGGAGAGTGGTAATGAGGTCGGCATGACGGGTGCTTGAAAATGACTTGCATTTCACAAGGAGTTAACTTATAGATACCTAGATGGGAAACTAGCTTCTATGGTTAATAATAATAAAGTCATTTTGTTTGATCTGTGCAGAGGCTTAGACTTTTTTGGCACGAGAATGAATTCATTGCAAGATCAGGTTCACTACTTTAGGATGGTTTTTGTTGTTGTAGGATCCATTTGCAGGGTTTTTATGGTAATCTGTATTAGGTATTTTGTTGCTGCCTTGGTAGGATCATGACTTTTGTCTTCTGAACTGGGGAGCACAGTTTTAGTTCTTGTATTTCGATTTATCTTTGATGCCCAATAACTTGTGCAAATCCCTGGTCACAAGCCTTCAAAGATTCATTTTTATGATTTTAGTAGCCTGTTTGATTATGAAGCTACCTCGTGTTGTAGCTGATATTATTGTTTTCTTCTCGATTTTTCAATTTGATGTATTAAGATTTAGTTGGTTTTTCACTTTAATGCGTTTCAAGTGACTTACAAATGTCTTTTCCTTTCTTTCAGGGGCCAGAGGAGATGAAGGTGCCCTTGACTTTAAGGCTGTTTATCAGTGCATTGCAACTCCATTTAGACAGGGGAATTCACTTCAATTGTGCCAATGATCACATTACATGTAACTTGGGGGCCCCTCCCACTTTTAGAAGCGCTAAATATGGGATGGCATGGCAAGGTGGGTAGGTCAGCGGGAATCTCTCGTCTTAATCTCCTTGGGCCCTGATACTCACATGACACTATATTTGGCCTTCTACGGAGGTAATGCGTCCCTTTCTTTGTTCAACTCCTATTCACCCTGTTGTGAGAGTCTAGCTCTTATGATTGTGCTACTCGCCTTGAACTTTTGTGGTAGTCAAAACACAGAGTTGTAATGCACATGCAATCCACGAGACTCAGTTCTTTTCTTTTTGATCCTTCTTTTGGTGCAACTTTCGCTTTCAACAGACAACATTTCTCTGATCATCAGCACCCCTTTCTTTGATGGATCATCTGTTTTGATGATCCGCATGAAACCCACTTGAGGTTTCTTGTTCAGTCATTAAGACTCTGGTTTGAACGTCATTTGACCAACCAAAATTTTAATTGGTTACGTGTGAGCTGAAATTGTGCAGTGGATAATAAATTGTAAAATAGGATGGATACATGTGAATATGCAGGATTTGCCATCTGTTGAATTGTGCCTGTCACAGGTGACAACTCTGGTGAAGCTCAAATTTGATAATCCCACCGATATTATTATTTAGTGAGATTATTAACATGCACTAACAATCAGAGTATTTGTTTATTGGGGGGGGGGGTTGATTCTTTGCTTAAGGGCCTTTTGAGAAGTTTGATTTGAGCCATTCACTGAACACGAGTTGAAATTTGATCTCGCTTTCCTAGAAAAGTCATTTTCTTTGCATTATTTGGAAGTAACATGCTCGTTAATGGTTGGATCTGCATTAATTGTTTTTTTTTTTTTTCTTATCTATTTTCTCCTACTTTTTCTTCCCAACCTAGTGATCATGTCTTAAAAACAGTGTCTGCCATCCTTGTGCATCATGGGATTTTTTTTATTTTTTTAACACTGTTACCTACATTTTGCTTCTGAAACCACTTATTTTTGATACTGTCACCTATTGTGCAAGAATAATTTGCGGGCTTTTTGTGGGAACCTTTGTTTGGTATTTTGTCAGTTCCTTAGTGGGGTTTTGATTTTATCTTGAATGCCCAATAACTTGAGTAGATCCTTGGTCACAAGCTTGCTAAAGATTCATTTTTATGATTTTTAGTAGCTTCTATGATTATGAAGCTACTGGAATCTCTACTTTTAGTAATGTTTTCTTCTTGATTTTTCCTTTAATGTGTTGCAGGAGAACTAAAAGGTGTTGTTTCCTTTCTTTTTGGGGGGCAGAGGAGATGAAGGTGGTCTTGACTTTAAGGCAGTTTATTAGTGTATTGCAAATACATTTATGCAGGGGAATTCCCTTCAATTGTGCCAATGAGCACATTATATGTAAACTTCCTGGTCCCTGCCACTTGATTTCAAAAGCACCAACCCAATGTTATTAGAAATTACTACAATCCATGGGAATAATATTTTAGTACACACGTTTCAAATTGTGGTACACCAACATACTGGTATATTTTGTTCTATCTCATTGTATCGCATTTAGAACACGAGCGTGTTAAGTTCTCGTTTTCTTCTTATATACCAAAACTATCTATATTTTAAGTAACATTGCACTAAACATGGGATGCTTTGGCAAGCTAAGGTGGTCAGCAGGATCTCTCGTCTTAATCTTCATGGGCCCCGATACTCACGTGACATTCACTATATTTGGCTATTTACAGAGTTAATGCATTCCTTTCTTCAATTGTTTGTTGGTTTTTTCAACCGCTATTCACTGTATTTGAGTCTAGCCCTTATGCTTGTGCTACTCGCCTTCACTTTTGTGGTGATCAAATTACTGTTCTAAGGCAATCCATGAAGAGTTTTTTTTTTTTTTTACCTCAATAGAGAGGATTGAGGCAATATATACTAAAATAGGGCAAACATAGACTTATTTACGAAGTTAAATTCAAAAGCTTTTGCACGATCAACGTTTTTAGTAAATACTTTCAATCTAAGTAAACTTATCCCAGAAAACTTGAAGATGCTAACAGTATCAACGTCTCGTTCTAGAAAGTGTTAACAGTAATAAGGCATTGACACTGTCAACGCTTTTAACTTCTCCATGATAATTTTGCTTAAAGTAAAACGGTTTACATTACTAACGTTTTTATTTTTAGTGAAAGCATTGGTAATGTAAATGATTTTAAATCTAGTTTCATAAAGAAGGCTAATCTTATTTTTAGTATTACCCCCTCATATATCCCTTTTGATATAAAAAAGTCTCCATGAGACTAGGTTCCTTTTTTTTTTTTTTTTAATTTACATATGCCTCATTTGGTGGAACTTTCCCCGTCAGCAAACAACATTTCTCTGATCATCATCAGTACCCATATTGCTTGACGGGTCATCTTGTTTTGACTATCAGCTTGACACCCACTTGGGAACCAAGAATGGCAATCTAATCAGGGAACCTGCCTCGCTCCACCCATAATAGGAAGGTTATGGGACTTTGAAAAATGAAACCTAAAGCGAGCATGGGGCAAATTGGAAAAATCCAACGCTGAGTGTGGGAAGGTATCGGGTTTCAGTCATCTCAATTCAGACCTACCCCGATTACATGATAAAGTATTTATTTTACGTTATAATAGTACACAAATAACACCAATAACTGATTACTAGTGTACGTTTTATGTTACAATAATAGTACACAAACAACTTTCACAGTCTTAGCGGGTTAAATCAATTAATTAAGTAGAGGGAGTACGAGATGGGAAATCTTAACGCGTCACATTCACAGGTCCGTTTAACTAAACCCACCCTGTTGCTATTCTTGATCAGTTTGGTTTAGCAAAATTTACTGAAAATTTTCAAAAATCTTTATAAATTTCTGTTAATTTTATATCACATCAACTTTTTTCTCTCACTGCACACATTATGAACTCTCCTAAACCACAATTTATCTCAATTCATCTCATTTTTTCTTACTCCAAACAAACCCTATTATTATTATTATGCTATGATTTGAACATCATTTGACCAACCGAAGCATTAGTGGTTGGGTGTGAACTGAAGATGTGCAGTGCAGTAGGTAATTAATTGTTAAGGCTTTCTTTGGTTATAAAAAAGTATTTTGCTTTTTTTCTTGTTTTTGGTTTTATATGATTTTTTTCCGTTAAAATTTGATTTTCTTTTTAAAAGTTCTAACTTTTAGGGGGTGTCAACCGCATTTATAAAAATAAAAAATAAAAAATTCACAGTTATTTAAGTAAAAGTTAGAAAAACAAAAATCAAAAAATAATTAATATTTTAGTTATTTTTTTACCTATTCACCCGAGCAGACATAAGTTTTTTAATTTTATTTTTTACAAATACGATTAACGCACCTAAAAGTTATACAACTTCTGAAAAGAAAATCAAATTTTAATTAAAAAAAATTTATACAAAACTAAAAGAAGGGACAAAAAAAAAAAAAAAGTGAAAAATCAAAATTTCCGTAATCTGATAAGAGAGGATGGACATGTGAACATGCATCATACGTATCATCTGTTGAGTTGTACCTGTCAGTCGGTGGGAAGGCTCTCTGGGGAAGGTCGAACTTTTTGTTAACCCCACCCATATTATTATTATCATTATTATTGGGTGTTGTGTGGAGATTACTAATAATGGGCCCAACAAGCAGAGGCTGAGTTGATTCTGTGCCTAAGTAAGTGGCCTTTGATTTGAGCCATTGAACTTGAATTGAAATTTGATCTGTCTTTTTCCAGATAAATTATTTTCTTCCCCTTTTTTGTTGTGGGGAGGGGGGGGGGATACATCTCGTTTATGGTGGAATCTGTTTTTTCAATACTCGTTTGTTTTAATATAAAATAATTTTTCAAAAATAATTTTATTCATGAATAAAACTACCCTCTAAATTTATGTGCATGTATATATATATATATATATATATATATGATAGCAGTGAAGACTTCTCATTCAATAAATGGGCTCCGTTTGAAGCTCTTAAAAAAAAATAAAATTCTACAAATCTCTATAAACACGAGATATTTACTTTTACAATTTTATACAACTCCAAATACATTTATGGACGCAGTGATACTCTCATCTCCCTCCATCCCTCTGCTCTTATATTTTAGTCATACACGCATTCATTTCTTATTGAATCATATTTGACGCTATCTTGCATGATGTGTTGATATTGATACATTCAACGACCTGTATTCCCCATGGGACCACCATTTTTTTTTTCTTTTTTTCACGTGCTTGTAACGATCGATCATGTTAACATTCTTTTAAATTCCGCTCTTTTCTAAAAATAGATAAAATAGAGTGAAAGTAACATACTTATATTATTATCTTATTTATTTATTTATTTTTAAACTTTAGAGACACTTGCATTTTCTACTATAGTAAGATTTAAAAATATAAATATGAACAATGTTGACTTAAGAATTTTTAGAATTATTTTTTTACCTTTGGAGTATTTAGCTGACAAAAAGTTAACAAAAAATACAATAAAAATAAAAAAATGTGATATGAAGATGATATGTGAAAAATTTTAATTAAGAAAATATAAAAAATTAATTAAAATTGATAAATTTCGATAAATTTTGATATCTAAAAGGAGGTCTTTATTTGAAAAAAAAAAAGAAAAAAAGCAATGTACCTAACGCGATCTCATTAGTCAATGAATGTCAAAGTAAATCTTCTGCACATGCAGGAATGAGAGATCGCATGATCATCATATAGTACCGTAATCCGGAATGGATCTATATATACATATATATACACACACATGTATGTATAACGTATCAGCGTTGTGTTTTTTTGACACATCGATTTTTATTAAAAATTTTTAAAAAATAATTTATTCTTATTTTAATATTAAATTATTTTATTTTATCTCACTTTTTTATCATTTCGAACACAACCTTTCACACATCTTGTATTTTCAGTTAATATATAAGAGGTTAGTTTCCCTCTCCTTCCAAAATATTGGCCTCATCAAAGGTTCATTTGGTTGGCCAAAAAGAAATAACAAAAAAAGGGGACAACTTTTGTCTATTTTGTCTCCATTTGAAGATCTCTAAAATAAAATAAAATCTTACAAATTTTTATAAATATAAATTACGAAATAATAAAATTTAAATTTTTTATTATACAAATTACGAGATATTTACTTTTACAATTTTATACTATTTTATACAATTTTATATAATTCTAAACACACCCTTCAGTGTTTAGCTATACCATGAAAATTTGGTAAAAATTTCTTCAAACTTTTTTTCAAACAACCAAAATTTATTAAAAATTCTAAAATTTTACCATACGCACTGAAATTTTTAATTATTAAAAATTACAAAAATTTCTAAAAATTTTACTTTTTTTTTTTATGCACAACTAAACGGACCTAATTGAATTTTTTTTTTTTTTTTTAGAGATTTCTTGATTCGTCCTGATTACAATGTATAGATTTATAACAAATACATATAATAAGCAAATAATTTTAAAAACATATTAAATACATTTCACTTTTAGCTCCTCATGCTCTATTTCATCTCCTATTGTATAATACCCATTTAGAATAGGTAAAAAGTTAAAAATAGCGTGTGTGTGTGGCAGCTTTCCCGTCCTAAACAGTCTCAAACAATTACCAAGCTAGGCAGCCTATAACCTCAAACAATTACTTTTGTCTTATCCCTTCTTGTTATGCACAAACTTGAATGCCAGATGACTATGAGCTCCCTGAGAGAGACAATTAACATATCATATCATAATTTAATCATCATCACATGCTATACATAAACAAAAATATATATATATATAAATAAAAAAAAATGAATTCAGAGATCCAGGCAAGACAAGCTGGGTGGCAATCAGCCTATTTGTGCCCATCAGTCTCGTCATTCATGAAGAAAAGAGAGTCCACCCACTCCCCCCAACCCCAACACACACACACAGACACACACAATCTCCCATTTATATATGTAAATAGAAAATGAGAGTTAGGCTCTCCTTTCTCTCTACCTTACCCATAAAAAATCTTCAAGCAGAATCTCAACAATGTCATTATACATATATATGTATATGTATATATGTAAATATACATACATAGATTCCTCGTGGCATGGCAACCATCCCTGTTCACCCCATTTGGTCGTGCCTGACATCAGCCCTATCTCTTTATTAGGTCCCCTCTCTCCTACTACCTTGCCCATTCCTTCATCTCTCTCTCTACCCACCCCCTTTTTCCCTCTCTTCTCAAGAGTCCCTTTCACCTTCCCTTTCATCCTGTTGATGTCGTTATTGCCCCGTTTGATAGAACAAATGGTAGTTTAAAAAAAAAATTTATACATAAATAAATAAAATTAAATTAAAAAAGATAGAACAAATGGGAAGTAAAAAGAAAGAATATAAAAAGTGATTTTTTTTTCTTCAGAGTGAAAATTTTTTCTTCCTTATATTGTTTGGTTGAAAAGAAAGAAATGTATAAAAACATATATTATAATTTAAATTTAAAAAAAAGTGAGACCCACAAGTAAAATAAAAGTTAAGAGTTCTCCTTATTTTCTCTCTCCTTCCCTCTTTCTCTCTCTTCCCTTTTGGGCTCAAAAATGGATGAAAAAAAAAAAAGTGGGTGGAAATGAATTTTTTTCTCTCATCCTTTTTTCCTTTTCTTTGCGTTTTCTTTCCAAATCAAACATTGGAAAAAAAATTCTTTCTTTTCCATTTTTCTTCCCATTTTTGTTTCCTCCTAATTTTCCTTTCAAACAAATAGGAGCCTAAGTGTGTATTTGGCTTGAAGGAAGAAAAAAGAGATGAAATAAAGGATTTTATCTTATGTTTGGTTTGAAGGAAAGAATGAATTGAAAGAAAATGGGGGAAGAAGTGTAAGGAGCAATAAAATTTGCGGAGCCCATATGTGTGTGTGTGTTTTTCCTATCAAGAGAGAGAGAGAGAGAAAAACTAGAGAAAGATGGGGGAAAATTTAAAATGTGAGTTTCACTTATTTTTTAAAAATTATTACTTCCACAAATTTTGAATTATAATATACATATTACCATTTTTCTAATAAAAAATGTTGAGGACGAAAAAAAAAAAACATATTCGAAGAGAGAAATTTTCAACATTTCCTATTTTACTTTCTTTTCACTTTATCATCTCTTCTACCAAACAAAGGCATAGGCTACTTGCCTTAACCCTGGGCATGGATATGATAGGTACCCGCATTTCAAGGGAGAGAGAGTTTGCCCAGCTAAAAATCTGAGATTTTCTACCTTTTTTTCTTTTTTTTTTCTGGGGAGTTCCAAATGGTTCAACTAGTCAATCCTGCAAGCTAGTCACATCCACAAATCTCTTTATCCTTGGGGGTGATATTTCATCTGGTTGACATCTCCTAAGAAATTGATCTCCTGTATTGTACACAACACATCAAGCACATTGAATGTCAGTGCGTGTGTATATATTATTAATGAACCCCTAAAAGGATAGAAAGCATAAATATGATAACATGATTTTTTTTTCCTTACATAAATTTCTACATATTGATGTTTTTGATAATAAAATTACATGCATGTTAATGAGTTTTTTCCTCTTAATAATCAATTAATTTACTTCACAATCCCATAATTCTAGTGTGTGTGTTTGTGTTTATATATATATATGCACACTATTTAAGAAAGTTGTAATTATCAACATTATCTCAACTGTAATTAATCAAATGGATGATAATTTAGTTGGGGATAGAAATGGCTCTTTCACTGCCAAGTGACTAATATAATATATTAAGGCTATGGCTTTTTTAGAACAACGTTCTATTAATTAATCATGAACCTGTTTGGCCACACCAAATCTCTTTCATTGCCAAGTGACTAATATAATATATTAAGGCTATGACTTTTTTAGAACAGCGTCCTATTAATTAATCATGATCCTATTTGGCCACACTAAATCTCAGTAAAAATCATTAATTTTAACTAATTTTTATATTTTCTTTTAATTAAAATTTTTCACCTATTACTTTTATGTCATATTTTTATATTTTTATTGTACTTTTTTCTCTATTTTTTTGTCCATCAATCGGCCCCATATATTAAGTTGACCAGGATATATATATATATATATATATTAATTACTTGGTTCCAAGCAAGCCCAAAATCATGTGACCATCAATTAAAAGAACGCAGATTGTTTTGCTTCGAGGTTGAGTCACCACCTACCTTGACTCATAAAGGCTCTAAACAAAGGCCAAAAAAAAAAAAAAAAAGAGCTTGCGCAATGCATTATATAAATTAATGTTTGTTATAGACAAACATTAGCACTAAATAATGAAATCATAACTATATGAGTGATAGAACAAAATTTCCGTTTCCCAGTTCTTATAACACTTACTTTAAAATATATATATATATATATATATCATAATAATAAGTTTTTTAATTAATTTATTATCAACCTGTAACTATATTTTAGTATAATACTAAGTTTTTTAATTAATTTATTATCAACCTGTGGCTATATTTTAGTATAATACTTTTAATAATATATATATATATATTTTAAAACATTCGAGTATTCAAGACAATTTATGCGCATCTCCATCAACCCGCAGGGCTCCAGAGGCAACAGCTATAAGGGACTAGTCGTGCAACGCGGCTAGCCGTAACTTTTCTCAATAAAATAAAATTTCTTTTTTTTTTTGGTGTGAACAATAATAAAATAATCAATTTTGATCCTGCATACAAGTTATAAAAAGTCAACGTGTAGTAGTGCGCTTGTAACTACACGTTTCGCACACCAAATTTTAATAATTTTGAACCACAGGTTACACGTATCACTTTTTATGTGTTTCAAGAGTTATATGTATGTAATTATTGGTATGTTTAGAGTGATGAAAAATAAAATAGAGATAAAATATGATAAGTTGTGAGTTTGTAATTTGTGTAATGAAATAAAAAGTGAACAATTTTTAAAATTTTTTATCATTCCAAACGGGGCTTATATCCTTATATATAAACAAAGAATTGTTCCTCCTTTTTAACTTCAATTTTTGGTTGATTTAGTCTAAACTTGATAGCAACAAGTTCACCCATTATATACCATAAATAATTTAATATTTATTTTAAATGTTAAAATCATGGAAACAAATCACATGAATGGTGGCCGTTTTAAGTAATTTCCTCCAAAGAAGAAAACACCAAAATGGTAACTATTATTCCCAAACTAAAACTTACAAACCAAACCAGCCTCCAATTGAGCGGTTGGCTTCTAACTATACTTTTGGCAAAAGCAAGGTAGCAAGCAAACCAGCTTGGCTCTCAGGCATCGTCTAGGGTGCGTGCTGTGTTCATTTATTGACTTTTGTTGTTCAGCGTGTATATAAATAAATATATATATATATATAGCTAGCTAGGTTGGACCACTAGGCACGCCAATAAAAACCCCATCCCAAACATGGTCTGATGTGATGAGTCTGATGCCCCCACAGTATGGAAGATACATATGCCCACTGTGATGAGCAATCATATGGCTCTTTTCCTTTGCAGCTGCAGCAGGCTCCTGAATTCCATTCCACTCTCTTGTCCTAAATGTTCTCTAGTGGGTTAATTGGAAATGCGACTCTCCACATGGGTGAGCTAGGCTAGGGTTACCCCTCCTATATATAACACCAGCATATATATATATATATATATATATATAGACACACACACTCACACAATAATACTATATAATAAAAAAAAATTAAACTATGATAGTTCTTTAGAATAACATGAATGGATTGTAAGTTAATTATTTTAAAATTAAAAAAAAAAGTTGTTAAAATGATCTTTTATTGTAAAAATACTATCACTAATTTTCTGTTAAACTTTTTGGCAAAGTATCATTCTTTTCTTTTTCACATACACCGACGTATATATACATATATAAAGGTAGGATTTTAATATGGAATGGACAAGGTTTCCCCACTCCATGAAGTAACCCTAAAAAGATCTTGTTCAACGATAGCTAGCTAGACTTTGATATACGTAAGTGTAAAAGGTTCTCTATTCTATCACTTGTGATTTAAATTAATCCACTTGTTAGGCAAATGGGGCCTCCAATATTCCAACCATCACTATTATTTATATATACATATATATTTATACATAAATTATATATATATATATTATTTCAATATCTGTCTCATTAGGGGAAGCAACAAGGAAGTGGAAAACTTGGACTAGGCAACACCTCTTATTCAATATTCTAGCTACTTTTTTAATTAGTCTAAGGATATTAGAATATGTGTGCTTACCATATGACTTTGATGGTTTGAGGAGTGAGAATTGGTGCAGTGCTGCTGCTGCTGGCTCGACATGGATGAACCATCTGAGGTGGACGGCTCGGACTCATCTGGGTCGCACTCCAGGTCCACCCCAAACAGCCTAACTGATCTCTTTGAGCTCCCACTGGGTGGTGTTTGGCTCTGACCAATTGTCCCTGTATCTGTGCAACATTAACATGCATGGATTTGCTTAATTGTCATAATTTTCTCCACTCCAATCCAAATATGGGAGTGTTTGAAATTATAAAAATTAGTATAAACCTATAAAAATTATAATCTCATAATTCATACCGTAAATAACAAATTTTAGTTTTATAAAAAATTTGTAAATTTTTGTAAAATTCTAAACGAATCCTATGTATGAAAATAGGTATGTATATGCAAAAATTTATCGAGTAAACGGTAAATACATTTCCCTTTTGAACTTTTGATATCTCAAAAAGGCACTGTTAATTATGAAATTGAATGGAATGTTATTTAGAATTTTACTAATTTACTAGTGGTAGAAGAGAGAGGAAAATAGGGTTTGAAAATGATACCCCCATGAAGAAGACACTCGGGTTGGCGTCGCCTCGAAGGGTGCGAAGGATAAGAATGTGTAGAATAGAACACCTGGCTCCACCCCCCGCCGCCGCCGATGCCACCGTTAAATGCCGCCGCAGCAGGCTGAGCCGCCCTGATTTCTTGCCCTGCGGTGAGGACGGCGGCGGAGCGCCGCCTATGACAAATAAAAAAGCGGTCACGGTCCACGCGGTGGCGCTCGAACAAGACAACGTCGCCGGCGTCGAGCCGTTTCTCTTTGACGAAACGGCTCCACCCTTTTGTGAGGACGTAGCTCTGGCTGCTGTTCCAGTACGAGTACCGGAACCTCCAGCACTTGCCCGACTCGTCCTCGAAGCTCAGCAGCAGCCCCTTCTCGTCCGAGCCGCCGCCGCGGAGTGGGAAGTACTTCTCGGCGTGTTGTTTGGGTATGACGAGGCGGTTGAGCTTACCGACGTCGCTCGGCGTTAGAGGCTTCTCGAACATGGGTTCTTTTTCCGGTTCCAATTGCTCTCTTAATTGTCCTTTGGCCGGCCGATTATCTCTCTCGTCTGCGAGTACTTCGTCGTTGTCTTCTTGGATTCGGTTGAAGCTCAATAAAGAGGCGTTTTGGCCGGAAAACACGGAAGGCGCGGCGGTGTCGGTGGCTAGGCAGTGGTGTTGGTTGTCGTAGAATTGAGAGTTTCCCCAAAGGGGTTCGTGCTTTCTCTGGGTTGGCTCCATCAAAGGGGGTTGTTGTCTCCACTGGACTGGTTCTGGAACACCTGAAGAGAACTGATTTATGGGCATTCTATAGAGAGAGAGAGAGAGTTGATGGTTATGGTTAAGATGTGGAAAATTAGGGAACTATTTGATGGAAGCTAGCAAAGGGGAGAGAGAGAGAGAGACTTCGAAAGTTTTGCGTGATGTAAAATTTTCAATCATTACACTCGTTGTAATTCTTTATTATATATATCTGGTTAAATTATAATTTCCAACCTTTTACTTACCCAATTCACCCTTTATTTTTTTGATTTTAAGTTTACAATAGTCAATCATTTACACTTTTTTTATTTTTCTTTTTTGCAAAGAAATAGATATATTATTAATTAGAAATTTTTTTTTATTAAAAACCAAGCATCATTTCCCCGGCATAAAATTATTTTGCCTAAAATTTCTCATTCTGTAATATTATATTTTTAACCATTTTTCTGTTATTTTTAAAAATTGATAGCATTTTGAGTGAAAAATAAAATTTAAAAATGGAATTACAGTAAAATTATAAAATATCTCACCGACTGGTAGTTGCATAATATAAATTTTATATACATATATATATAAATATACACCAGTTGGTGATTTATGAATCTTTAAGAAAGGGAAGAATTATACATAAATAATAATTATAATAATAAAAATTATGAATTTATAATTTATACAATAAAATAAAATATAAATAATTTTTAAAAATTTTTAATTTTTTTAATAATTTCGATCGAACCAAACATTCCTTACCCGAATTTGTTTTGAACCTTTACTATGTCTTGTACTTACCATCATTACGTAGTACTATTGCTATAATTATCATTTTAACTAAAAATTTTTTACAATTTTATGAAGTAATATATATATATATATATATATATATATATATATATATATGAGTGGATACTTGAGAAACATTAATAAAAATCATAATTATACTTTCTTTTCTTTTAGGAAAAATTTGGTACAAGATAAAAAAAAATTTAGTAGTAAAAGATTTTAAGGATAATGATTATCTTAATAATGATTATTAGGATAATAAGTTTGTAATACTTATATTTAAAATGAGAAAGTAAATATTACTTGATAATAATTATATGTTTGGAATGCTAAAAATTTTAAAGGGATAAAAGCTAATTATATTTGGAATGAGGATAAATTGATCAATGGTAAAAGGTAATATTTAATTTTAATAAAATATTACAATAAAATAAATCATCATAATCATTGTTATTTTAATAATAATTAATTTAATAAAAAATATATTATTAAAATATATACTTTTAAATAAAAATATTAATTATAAAAAATAATTTTATCATAGATTAATATTTCAATAGTAATTAATTCTAATAGTGAATTATTATTTGTTAAAAATTATTTTTATTTTGATAAAATAATTAAATAAAACAAATAATTTTAGTTTATTTAAATAAATTATTGGTTTTAATAAATTATATTAATACAATAAATAATCTAGTAAATTATTATTTATGAGACATAATTTTCATTTAATAAAATATTTTAATAAAATAAGTTAT
Organism: Vitellaria paradoxa; assembly: GCA_019916065.1. Taxonomy (NCBI): domain Eukaryota; kingdom Viridiplantae; phylum Streptophyta; class Magnoliopsida; order Ericales; family Sapotaceae; genus Vitellaria; species Vitellaria paradoxa. Next base: position 9,365,928 of record CM034234.1, read on the forward strand.
TTTAATAAGTGATTATTATTTATTAAACATTAATTTTAATTTGGTAACATAGATAATTTTAGTCATAAATTAATATTTCAATACTATTATTTTAATAAAATAAAATAAATTATCATATGAAGTGTCAAAAAATCTAACAAAGTCTTCGGCTGATGTATCTAACCGGATTCTGAGATACCTCTGATATGGTTAGATAACTGTTTGATGGTACCGGTACCTTGGATTTTTCAATCCGTGACTTGCACCCTGAAACAAAAACTATCAGCTAGGCAATGTTTGACCGAACGCCTCTCCGACAGTCGAGTTAAAATTTGTATAGAGAAAGGAAAAGTTCAAGAGTAACTTTGGTAAAGTTTTTCAAGTAAATAATATTTATCGCTCTTCGTCACTCCTTATATATTTATAAGTTATCTGGCACGTATCATCCATGTTTGATCATCATGAGCAATAGTGTGATGATGGTCAGAGTCATGTCGTCTAATCGAAATAGATGTGACCAGAGCCATAATCAACAGTAGATGTAGACATGTCCTTTGTGTTCCTTCATTAATACGACACGAAAGGTAGGCGCCTCTTTAACCACCAACTTGTATCCTCTTCGAATGTGTGTCACGTGTCTGAGTTGGATGCACGCCATGTGCCTGAAATCCTTCTCCATTTTAATATATACTATTATTTATTAAATATTATTTTGATAAAAAATTAATTAATTAATTAATTTGATTAAATGAATTACTATTTTATAATAATTATTATAATTATTTATAGGAGAACTTTGCTTAAAATTTTACAAGGGGGTAAAGAAATATTTTATGAGGGTAATGAGAAAAGGTAAAATTTTTCCATTACCCCCCGTTACCCATCTCCTTCTAAAATAAAAATTCACTTCCATATGAGATAGTTGTTAATCTAGAGTAATTATTAATCCCGTCATCCAAACTAATGTAATAGAAAATAAAAATTACTTCAATAAAATTTATCCTCCGTTACTCCTAAAACAAACACCTCCTTAGTAGATCAATAAATCATAAGCTATAGGTACAATTAATTACACTCATCTCACGTTAATGTTTGGAATTGTTATAGTTAACTACTTTAATATTTAAAATTTAAACTCACACCTCTTATTTTAAAATATTTATCATAATTAAGTCTTTCCATACTATCAATATTAAATTGAAAGTAACGTGGTTGAAATGAAAAAAATAATGATATATATTTTTTATCCCTTTAAATTATTTATAAAATGTTCAAAATTTTATTAAGATTTTTATACATTCTAATAAATAAATAATAAAAATGTTTTGTATTCTTAAATTGTAATCCAGCTCTATCTCGACAATTAATGTCAATATCTAAAACTTGAAAATAATAAAACAAAGCAAATATATAGTGAATTACTCTTTTTTCACACATTGTTATTTTTTTTAAATTTAAATATTTTAAGGGTGTTTTGGAAATATATATACTTTCAAGGGTAAAATAAATATTTTACATAATTTTTCAATGTAATCGCACAACTTTTTATTTAGTATTAACGGCCATATTGACAAAATAATTTTACTATGAAAAACATAAAATAATGAGTGTGGGTATAAATTTTAAATATTAATAGCAGTTAATTATAATTAACTAAATATTAAGAGAGGCAAGGGCAATTCATTCTATATAATAATAGTAATTTGTGGCACGTGCAGCATAATGACATATCATTATTATTTTTTATTATAATAATACACGAAGGAGTGAACAAACAGTTGGGATGTCAGAAAAAAAAATAAATATGATAGCGTTTGGAGTGATAAAAAATAAAAAAAAATATGATTTGGATTAATTTTGACAGAAAAATCTATTAGAACAGTTTGGTAAAACCGTTCTAACAGATTCAAAAAATAATACTCATTTTTTTAAAATCATGGGAACGGTTTTCTAAATCCGTTCCCACGGATTCAAAGAAATTCATAAAAAATAGTAACAATGGTACTCGTTGGAAAGTTTTCAATTAGGAGAATCTGATTGTCAAAAAAAATTTACGCATTCGGTTAACCTTTTTTCGAATTTTTGATTTTTTTAAGCAAATTTTGGGTTTTTAGTAAAAGCAAAAAAATTTTAATGAGTAATGGCGAAAAAGAAAACAAAATTTTTTAGAAATTTATTTTATTTTTCAGAATTTCAAACGGTTCCTGTATATTAAAATAATAATAATAGCCTAATAGGCATCTCTTCCCTTTCAAATTAAGCATGTAGAGATGGCTAGATGAGATAAGACGTTTTCCACGCAAAACTCCCCCTTTTCTTGCATTCTTACGTGCTTGAATTCTCTCCTCATATTTTTTTTTTCTCTCTCCTCATACTCACATCCCTATCTTCTTGTATTAATTAATTATTTAATTATATCTAACATTAATCCTACCTTGTAGCTTGTCACATTGAATTTAAAAAAGAAAAAAGGAAAAGAAAAAAAAAAGTGAAGATTGGTTTGTGGATATACATAAGACCTCTCTGACCATGAACCTCCATTGCCATCTCTTATAATTTTGCTCTAGCTAGGGGAGATTTATTTATGAAAAAAAAATGATTTGTATCTACAAGCCGGGTGATTATTCATTATTGAGATACCATTTGGAGGCACAAAAATTTGTAAAAATTATCAATTTTTTTTTTTTTTTGAGTGTTTGGTAAATTATAAATTTTTGTCACTTTTCTATTTAAATATTATGATTTTTCAACTCAAAAGTTACTAAAAGTTATTAAAAATTATTAAAAAATGCTAAAAGTTACCAAGAAGTTTACCAAACACCCCAAAATTGTAAAAAATTACTAAAAATTTTCTAAAATTACTATTTACTTTACTAAATACACTAAAATTACAACTAGTAACTTTTAGCCAAAAAAATGTCAAAAATAACTAAAACTTGTGACTACAAAAATCGAGTTTTATGTGAATTATTCTAATTATTTTAGGTTTATGATAAAGTTGAATTATTTAAGCAAAAGATAAAGAACTGAATCGAATCAAATTAATCAAAATAAAATTGCAATAGAATCAATAAAATAGAAATATATGAAATGGACATATTTGACAAATAGCAAATTTTTATATATAATTATATTTACATATAAAAATTTTAATATTTGATTTTCAATAATTTTAGTTCTGTCAAGATAATAATCGGAATCGGATTCAAACATAATTTAGATCCCAAAATCAAACCAAAATTTAATTAACCGAACCGAATAACTAAAAACTAAAATTTTGATTTGAATATTCAATTTTACACACCCTTTTTTTTTTATTTACACACATATATTCCACTATCTAAAATCAGCAATTAATATTAGATCAACACTTTAATTTATGCGAACAAAAGTACCCTTTAAGAACAAAAACATTTAATTATTATTTTTCATCAACTCAGCACAAAAAACCGTGTCTTTTGGTAATTGGTTAAAGATAATACTCCCATTGATATACAACTTTATTTATCAACCGAGGATTACGACGATCTAAAGTAATTTCCTAACTCTCTCTTTTCGGAGATTGTGATTTTGAGATCATGAATGATCGCGCTTGATAAAAATGTGAGAATATATATATATATATATAATCATATATCTAACACGGCAAAAAGTTGATAGGGTAAAATTCAATTAAAAACTCTTCGCATTGTGTCTAAATTTATGAATGGAAAATTAAAAATTTTGATATTAATTATTATTTAAGAAAAATTATAAATATAACTTTGTTAATTTATATTAAGATTTCATGATAGAATCGAATAGTTTAATATAATAATTTTACAAGAAATTTAAAATCATGATAAAGAAATAATTATTTTAAAATTCTCCATAATGACATTTTAGAAAATAATAGTATTATTACTTTAGTAGTAATCATTATTAATTATTAAAGAATATTTCATATACTATTATATAAAATAATATTATCACTTATATTTTAATATAATTTAATTTTAAATTTATTGATTCAAAATTCCTAATTATTTAAACAATGCTTGAAAAATAACTCACAAACTCAAAAGTCAAAACGGGGTTTGGAGGATTATAGTAATTTATATCGCATATTTGAATTTTGAGTAATTTTAAACGATGTCTCATGACAAGTTTAACATGTTGCCAATTGTGTGTGATTATTACACACACATAAGGCGGAGTCACACCCAGCTGAGGGGTGACAGTGCACACACGCACACGCGCACACATGCGCGCGTAGGGGCACGCACACACAGGGAGGAGTCACACCCAGGTAAGGGGTGGCGGCAGTTATACTTGAAATTTCAAGAAACAAAAAAATTTGACCTAATCAATTTTAAAATTGGTTCTGACTCGACCCATTTTATTGACATTAATTTGACTGTTATTTTGTGTAAAAAATATTTAATATCAACATATTTAATTTTAATTATTATTGTACTTTTTATTGTATTTTACCGTTTAACATCTTTGGTGTATGCATAGAGTTAAAATCTTTACACTTCGAAAAAATTTTATTTAGAACAGTAAAAAAAATTTTATGCTATACGTAGAAAAAATTCCTGACCTCGCTACTACACACAGAAAAGTGAAGACAGATACAGCATAATTAAGGATGTATATACATATGAATGTTACTAGCTAGTGAAAAGAGTGGAAGTTGGTAGGTGTATGGGTTATTAAGGCTGTTTAGGCCCTGTTTGATTGGTTAAAAATTACGGAAAGTTATAAATACTAATTACTTTTACCAACTTTTGTTATTTTTTTATTTTTGTGTATTTATTTTTAGAATTTAAATTTTATAAACTTTTACAAAATAAAAAGTTATAAAAAGTTACAAAAAATTATTTATTTTTCTACTTTTTTCAATATTTGTCAGCTCTTCAAACTAAATTTTGACCAAAATCATTGGAACGGCTTAGTTTTTACCATTCTAACAAATTATTTTAGTGAATTTTGATTAGTCTTTCAAACACTAAAAATTGACTAATCCAACCCATTTTTTTTAACTTTTTGTCATTTTTGGTCATCCAAAGCAGAACAAATTTCTATGTACATTAAGAGTGCATTTGGAATAATAAAAAGTGAAATAAAATAAGATGATTTGTTAGTTTATAATTCGTGTAGTAAAATAAAAAATAAATAACTTTTAGAGATTTTTAAAAATTTTTAAAATTTTTTGATGTTTTTCAACAAATCAAACGAATCCTAAATCAATCCATACACTACAAAGAAATAAGCTACTTGTGCATCTCGTGTGGGAACACAAAACTTTATCAGTCCTGTTGTCATTTTGTTTTCTTAAAGGAAACTTTACATTTTTTTATTTTTATTTTTTGGTACACTTGTAAAATGTTTCTTATTTTTAATGATGATACGTCATTTTTTATTATTTATAATAGGTGGCATGTAACTCGTGATCCGTACGAGATTTGGAGTGTAAGTTCAATTTATATGTCTGGTTCATTTATGGTCAATAAGAAAAAAAAAAATAGACATGAATATTGTTGCATTGTGTGGAGAACTTCTCTACGGCTCTGTTTGTGGGTTTAGGGAAGAAAATAAAATAAAGTATTATTTAGGAAAAAAGGTGAAAAAAGAAAAAATAATAATTTTTTTATTTATTTAAAAGTTTATAGAAAAAATAAAAAAAAAATAGACATGAATATTGTTGCATTGTGTGGAGAACTTCTCTACGGCTCTGTTTGTGGGTTTAGGGAAGAAAATAAAATAAAGTATTATTTAGGAAAAAAGGTGAAAAAAGAAAAAATAATAATTTTTTTATTTATTTAAAAGTTTATAGAAAAAATAACAATTTATTTCTTTTTACCTGTGAGTTGAAAAGAAAAGAAAAGAAAAAAAAAAGAAAATATTTATTATTATTTTACTATTAATTTTTTTGAGAAATTGGAGCATTATGACATGTTTATAATATACTTTTTTTATTATTTATTTTATGAGTAAATATATCATTTTGAAAGTTTCATAATTCACTTTTTCTCTTCTCTCCATTTCTTTTCATTCTTAGAAATATAAAATTTCTAAAATTTAATGCTTAATTTTTTTTCCATTTCATTTATTTTTCTCTTCTTTTCTTTTCAAAAATAACACACAAACAAGAATGATTCTAAAATCGTTTATTTTACTCTTTTTTTTTCCTCCTCATTTCACTCCTTCCAAACAGGTTTTGCACGTCCTTTCCTTACTTTAGATACACTACCATTAACCTTGCTTTCGATTACTGTCTCTTAAGATCCAAAATGTAATGAAGGTGAAACCACATATGTTAATTATAAAAAAATTAAAATTTATTTTCTGATTTGTTGTACATTTTATTTTAAAAAGACAAGTATAATTTTTACAATATATATATATATATAATCTTTTTATACAATTATACACATTATCACACACAATAAGTACGACTTTGTTTCTTTTCTGATCAACGTGATTAATTCATTCACTCCGCCTCCTCCTCTCTCTGCAATAGCTACGCATGCCTAAAAATCTCAATAACATGATTAATTCATTCTCTCTCTCTCTCTCCCTCCTCTCTCCACAATAGCTACGCATACCTAAAAATCTCGGTACATCGCATCTCTTTTGTGAGTAGTATGTATAATTACAATACGATGCGAAAATTAAATCAATTATTTTTAAGCAGTACATTCTTAAGTTTCAAATGGTAATATTTTATTTCAATATATTCTAATTACATTTGTATGATCTTTCAATCAACAATTGAAAATGATATATTAATGAAACTTTTATACAATAAATTAATAAATATTTTTTTTTCTCAAAAGGTAAGAAAAATAATATTTAATTAATGATTTTTTTTATAATAATTGTATATTTATGTATATCATTTTTTTATCATAAAAGTTTGTATAAAGGCATCTACCGTATTATGTACCTGAACAGATAGGGAAAAGAAGCAAAATTAAGTTGCTGTTGGAGAGAAGAGGGGTCAACATTCCACTATTAGAATTGATTTCATTTTAAAATAAAGAATTAATTTGATTTAATTTAATAAATAAAATTTTGTATTTAAAAACATATTTTAAATTTAAGAACTAAATTGATTTGGTTAAGTAAAATATTAAGTTTGACCATATAAATAGAAAGTAAAAAATATGATAAATACGATACAAGAGAATAAATTTGTCTACTGACTTAAATTGCTTAAGAAAATAATAAATTCTTAACAAATCTTATTATTTTGTATTAAAATTTAAATTTTATACAAATTCTAAAATTTAAGTTATGAAATGAAATCAAATTTAAGTCATAAAATTTTATTTTAGTTCTAAATATAAAAATTAAGTAATGATAATTCTTATCAAATGAAATCAAATTTTATTAAATTTATCATTCCAAATGTGAGTGTATATTAGAGAAGCGAAGAGAAGAAATTGTCTAATTCATTTTCTTCTCTCTTTCTTGTTTTACAAATATATATATATATATATATATATTGTATTTAAACAAGTTAATTAATTTGTAAAATCTATTTGGTTACCAAACCCATCTCTATTTATTTTAATTGCAACTTGCAACTCCTCTCTCAATGACAGGTTTATTAATGTGTTCATTCGTGGAATAGTACTGGTGCAAATTAATTGCTAGAAAACACTATGGATAATTAGCTGGAGCACAACATATATATATATACATATAAGTATGTATGTATGTATGTATGTATACATATTTATCAAGTTTGAAGCAAACATGAAATTTTATAGTACATTAATTGTCCATATGGTAAGTACTGTTTGGCTGTTGCAGTTTAATTTCTTCGAGGACAAATTAACGCAGGTGTTGAGAGAGGAATCTACCGTGTTATTCGCATAGGGTTTATGTAACTTGACAACGTTAATAGTTTATTTCAAGTGGTGCTGGAGGAAGAAGACAACCACATGTACATTATATATTTATAATAATAATAATAAATATAAATTAAATATTTCCATATGCATATGGACTTCTCAATTTCCAAGTAAAACTGGTCAACTTGTTTCCATGACCCAACCAGGCTGAGAGCCTGTGAATATATATATATATATTGGTTATATATACAAGGTGACTGAGGTCCATAGAAAATACATGAATTTATATATATAAACTGCGATTGAAAGCTGTAAAATGAGGCGGCTGTGGATATTGGATGTGTGAAATTAATAATTAAAACAAAGTTTGTCAGAGAAATATTCTTATTTAATATATTATCGGGAATATTCTTTAGAGAATCAGCTAGTGTAAATATATAATTAATTAGTTCAATGTATTCGAATAATATTACAGGCCAAACTTGTACTTATAGACTAAGAACAATGTACCTCATCAGTCTAAAGGATGGTGTGCATCTGCATTATTGTAATATTGTAATGATTAATTATCATTTATTCAGGTAATATGGCATCATCTAGTTTACTATTTTTAGTGATCCGATCATATCATATGGGTAATGTAGTGAGCTTCCTGCCTTGTTTCATGTCCATAATTCATTGAACAAAGTTTATTGTTGTGAGTGTAAAGGATCGATCATCATCTACTTGTGTTTGGTGTAAGAAATTTCTACTTACTTTAGGGTAATTCATTTAACAAAGTTTATTGTCATGAGCGTAAAAGATCATCATTTACTTGTTTTCTGGTTTAAGAAATTTCTACTTAATTTAGGGTAAATTTTCAAATTTTACTCTCATTTGCAAATAAAATGTGTGTAATTAATTTGACAACTAGGGTTCAAATAATTGTAATATATATAGGTGTAAAACTTTCCTCCATATATTACAAATATAAGTGTTATACTTACCGCACTTATTTCACTTTCACGCATTACAACTGTACTGTTATTTTTATAAAGTTTACTACACTTAAGCTTGGTTTGAAAAGAAAGTTAGCTAGCTTATTTTTGGAAGCTAACTTTGTGTTTGAGAAAGAAAAAAAGTAATTTTTTTTATGTGAATTTTTAGTTTTGTTAATTTGACATTTTTACCCTTGAAAGTTTAAAAGAATGTTAAAATGTAAGAGAATAAAATTGATCAAGTACTGTTGAAACTAAAAAAAAAATTGATTACTAGTCGGGTTTCTCAAACGGACCTTATATTGCCCTTATATATTACACTTGTTACTATTACGATGGTAACTTTTATTATCTTAATTTTTAACCTTGTACTAAATGCACCATAATAAAAAAGAAAATAATTATTTTTTTTTTTTTAGAACTTGAAAAGTAGAGAGAAAACATTTTAGCTAATAAAAAATATCCAGCAATATAAAATCATAATTAATATAAATATCTTGGACAAAATTGGAAGCAACGTTGTTGGTTTTAGGGGGGAAGAATTGAAATGATTTGATCTGTTACCATCTTTTGGATCGAAATCAGCAATCAATGTACTTAAAGAAAATTACCTTCATGCACGTTTAATATTAATGCACGTTCAATTAATGAGCAAATTTAAAAAGTAACAAACTATTATCATACTCTTAATGAATTATTAAAATTTAACCATATCATAGAATATTGATTCCGTGTCAACTCGGTGTAAAAACCCATCAATGAGAAGTGTCAATCAAGAAGAAGACAAGTTAGTAGAAAAATCACGTGGGATCATAAATTTGTGAGTAGATGAAAAAAAAAAAAAAACACTTTTAAAGCTATTTATTTGATATTATTGTTGTTAACCTATATTAAGTTAAATTAATAATTCAGTATTTAAAATAAAATATCATTTAATTTAAAAGATTAAAAAAATAACATATTAATGAAAAAACGTTATAAATATCAGTTGATTCATTTCATTAGACTTGGATGGCGTTTGGAGCTTCATTTTTTTTTTTTTTTTTTTTTTTTTTTTTTGCCAAAACTTGCAATCTTGAAATTGAAGAAAGTTATAAAAAGTTAATAAAAGTTAAACTTTTTTAATAAAATTTGGGGATCCAAACCCACGCTTACCCAAGCTCAATTCAACAAATGTTTAATTTTAAATTGGTTAACATCGGTTACGTAATCTCTTACAATAGAATAAGAAAAAAAAATTAATATAGAAAGAAAAAGTAGAAGATGTGTCGGTCTAAAAAATAATAATAATAATAATAAAATAAAATAAAAACATAAAAAAAAAAACACGCATCAAGATGGGAGGGAACCACACAAGATTCTAAGATAAAACTACTGTAGATTTGCTATCATCCTTGTTTTTGAATCTGAAGTTCAAAGTGAACTCAAGACGATCATGAGTAGTATCATCGCCAGTGAATACAAAAATGAGACAAATTGGAATAACTTTTCGAAGATTTGCAAGCTAGAAAAAAAAAATTAAGTGACATTAATCTAAAGAGGAAACCACATGTATACATATATATATATATATATATATATATTGTTTCTAAATGAGTAATCATGGTGGGGGACCTTAAACGATCAGGATTCCAATATCATGGCTCGACATGGACCATAAGTATACAACTGTATTAATTGTTTCATATATATATATATATATATATACACACACACACACATATACATATAAAGTCATGGAGAGCCGATATCCTAGACTTAATTAATTGCTAGGTGGGGATGAATCTTTAGTCATCTACATCGGCTTTCTTTATTATATTTGGACTTTAATATATAAGAATTCTTCCCGTGATTATTTCCAGGAGATTTGGATCTAGCTGTACATGATACTTTGGATAAGGAGGGATCGACTTGGATTAAACAAGTTTACTTATTGTCAAAGTTTTGGCTTGACCATGTTCCTAACTAATCGAATTAATGACTAATTAGAATCCAGATGCCCACTTCTCCGTGTCTCATTTATGTGTGTGTCTGTGTATACGTGTGTTATAATTCAATTTTTGTATAAAAAAAGACTATTTAAATGATATGGCCCCACTATTTTAATAAATTTTCTTTCTGCCCATCTCCTTTTTTTTTTTTTTTTTTTCCTTCTCATTTTCAGAAAGAAAAAATATACAAGTGGAGCCCACATATTTTTTTACTTCAATGCTTTTTTCCTTCGCCATTTTTTTTTCCCTCCCACTTTCACTCAATCAAATGAAGGGAAAATTTTTTCTTTCCTTTTTCATTTCTTCCCTTGTACTTCTTTCTATTTTTTCATCTAACTAATCAAACACACTTTTAAGTAAATTAACTAGTACAAACCAATAAAAGAAATGTACTAGAAACGGTGACACATGCAGTGGATGTGCAAATAATATTGAGTTATATATGGAAATTGGAGAAAGAGGTGCAGAGATCATGGGAACAAATTGATGGATAATTTTAAAAAATAAAATTAACAACCCTTGAGAGAGAGAGAGAGAGAGAGAGACTCAATAGTACTATAATATAGAGATATATGATATATAATTCCTCCCCCTTGTTGAAATATGTTTTACCTTTGAAGTACAAGTAAGTTATAGTTGCTTGCTGTTGCTTTCAAACATGGGTGTTAATAAATCATGAGTAGCACTGTTTCAAGTCTCGACCAATTATAAGATAAAGAGTCAAATTGTAATGGAGATGGAAAGAGAGACTTTCTTAATTTCCTTAGTTCCAGCAGCAAATGTTGAAGAATTTGGCCAGCACGTATTTGCTGAAAATCATCTAGGCTTTCTACAAGAAATCTAAGGTCTGCAAGAGTAAATTAAACTTCCTAGCTTGTTCTTTTCTTTTATTGTTTTATTATTTTATTTTTATGTTTGTGATTTCGATCCCTAGTTGTCGAGATGGAGGAGAGCATCAGATGCTAAGCGAGATTCTAGGCTAGCTTATTAATTAGCATCGAAGACAAAAGTAAGCTGATCAAATATCAGAAATTGATAATCAAGTAAAAAAATTTATATGGGATGCGACAATTATTAAAATTGTGACTCATATTCATTACACTCAAATATTTTAAAAGGGACAGACGTGTTAGTCTCAACGGAATGAGCATAGTAATTTTTGAAGTTTGCTTCAAAGGAAAATACCCAAATTCACTCGTTAAAATTCATATATACACGAGACTTTTTGCTTATATATATTATGAGAGAGAGAGGGATTTGGAATATATTTTTTATTTATATGTTAAACGGTTGTATATGTATGTAAGTTCGTAACCGGATTAAATCCCTTAATGAAGGTGTTAAAGTTTAAAGGAACACAAGACAATAGAGCCGGGGACATAAAATTCAACAGAAGTGAAGATATGAAGTCGCCCGTTATACTCATTAAGTTTATACACACACACACACACACCCCATTATTTTCACATGCATGCAGTGTATATAGACATCTTAATTAGTTCTATAAATATTATCCAGATGTAACAAGCTAATAATTACCATGCATTTTCTCACCTCCACGAAGCTTCCAAGTTTCGCTAATTAAATATAGCAGGGAACCTCTAGATAAGAAAAAAAAAAGTCACTAAACACATAAAAAGCAACTGAGACTTACTAATTCAGGAGCCAACCTATATTATGGTAATAGGGGCTTTAATTTCTCTAATTTAAAAATATATATATATATATATAATATAGGCGTATTTATTAATATATTTTATATTTTTTTCAAATATAGCCACTTAATTCCTTTACTTATGTTATTAATGAGATATGTGACTTAATTTCTAAAATATTCTTGACTTTTGAATTAAGTCATTAGTAGTTTAACTCAATTAATTAAATAATTTTAAATAAATCTGTAAAACAGATTTTATATATTTACTTGATTTTTTTTTAAACCGATGATATGTGATTATATTTTTTAGATTGAGAGAGAAATATTAAAATTTATAAGAATTAATTCTTCCTAGCTACTAAATTCTTAATTCCGTTCCTAATCTAATTACTCCCCGCTACAAATCAAGTTAACAAAAAAAATGGTCAAAATCATCAATTTCCCAAAACTTGTGCGTCATCAACAGCAACTCTCCAAAAGAAGCTATAATTAATTAAATACAGACTCCGTTTGATTTATAAATAAATAACAAAAAATTTTATAAATCTCTTTTAATTTTATATCACATCAATTTTTTTCTTTCACTGCACGTATTATGAATTCTTAATTTATCTCACTTTTTATCACTCCAAACACACCCACAATATATATATATATATATATATACATAGTTGTAATGCATTGACGTAGAAAGTTTAAATTAAAAAATAATTGTTCAAACCCTTTGGAAGAAACCACGTCTCGCCTTCACTATTATTGTTATTTTTTATTTTATATATATATATATATATATATATTTCTTTTATTTTTTTGGTGGGATGTGGCTGTCAGTTTTGTAGGCTTCAGATGGTCCTATTGTTGAAATTAACCCAGAATCGATCGGAAGGCGTGCATAAACTCCTCAGGGTGGGGCCAACACCTCAATGATATCAAAGTTGAGAAAATATTCAGTACATTGGCATAATTTTGTGTAACAAATTAATAAAGTAAATATATTTATTTATACATTAAAATTTTAATTATAAAACAATAAATTTTTAAAAAAAATTAAATATAAAATTTTGATAATTATAATTGAAATTAAGAGCGCATATACGCTAATTTTATTAAATTATTACAGGGTATAATTTTTAAAATTTAAATACAAAATTATGATAATTAAAATTTAAAATTTATATATATTTGAGTTTTTATTAAATTAGTACACCATATTACATTGATGATATGATATGTCTATGGTAAGAAAATTTTCTCGTATCAAACCCTCTCCTAGAAAGAGCCCACACGCCATTTTTCTCCTCTCTTTGTCATTTCAGTTTTCCTTTCTTTCTATGGGCAGCAAATTGCAACAAAAATAGTAGGTGTTTGGGCAATTGGGTTGCTGCCACGTTGCATGCATGTGATGGTATGGACTTTTGACGTGGGGATGGTCTGGTCGGAGGTGAATGCGACCACCAACCTTCTCAGGGTGGTCCCGTTTAGGGCCATGGCCCCAAAATTGGAGGTTGAAAGTACTCAACGTGATTTGCCACTAAATTTTTAAGAGTTATTCAATGGGTAAGATTTTTAATTTATTTTTTTATTGGTCATTAGTTCGAATTTCTTTAAAAACTAGTGAAGAGTTTACTTGATCATTACTTTTAAGTTTCGAGAATTAATCGAATTGTTCGTAAACTGCTTCGAATACCTTCAATTAGAAAAAAAATGATATATATGTCACTATATTAACAATAAATTAATTAACTAAAAAAAAAACAAAGAAGAGGCCTTCTTCATAACGGGGTGGATGTAAGTGAAGGGTTCACTTCTTACTATTTAATGTACAGCCTGTGGTTGCCAGTCGAACCATTGTAGAATCAATTTTATACTTTTGCAATATTCAATTGTCAATCCGATTAAATGAGTAATTTAAATTTTACAATTACTATACCTAAATTTGACGCTATTCAAGTCGGAGCATGTTTGGTCACAAAATTTTTAACAATTTTACGAATTTTTAGTTTTTTTTTTTTTTTTGGTAAAAGTTAAAAGGTACAATTTTTCATATATTTGGTAAGAAAAAATAAAAATTTTTAAAAACTTCTAACAACTTTTTAATGTTTAATAAAAATTTGATGAATTTTTGAATTGTACTTTATTTGAAACGACTAGCATTCACTTAAAACTGTAATACTCCTCCCAAAGCTTTCGGAAAGGCAAAGTGATAATTTCATCCTTAAACAAAACGTTGCCGTATAGCATCATGGATACGCGTAAACTGAATGCAACCAAAAGTTGTTACATGCCAAACACTTCAAAAACCAAAGTTGTCAATTGTTATTATTATTATTATTATTATTATTATTATTATTTTGGCCAACCAAACGAAGACACCAGATGAAAATTGCACAATTATGAACAAAGTTTTAAATAATATGGAGACATTGCAAGGGACGGACAAAGTGTGGGCACATTGATAAAAAGTTGTCGAACTTTCACAGAAGTGTAGCTAAACTTTTCATGTCTTCCATTGTACGAGAGAATGTGATACACACACACACACACATATATATATATATATTCCATAAATAAATACAAAATTGTCCTTCCAATTTACAACTAATTTACAAAATAAAATTCTTTGAAGCACAAATTGATTCAAACATATGTTGGAACCAAGTCCTGGGACTTAGTCAATTTTCTTCATCTAAAGTTTGGCACCCCTTCTATTGTTAGAACAACTATTTGAACAAATGATGGTTTGAATATAGATTCGAACCTTCTTTCCACACTTAAAATTTTTTTTTTGTTTTAAGGACATTTCTGCCATTCTATTGTTGGAACACTTGTTCAAACCATATGTGATTCAAACATGTGTTCAAACAGAATTTACTCTGAGTTTTTTCTTCTTCTTTTCATTACACTACTTCTGTTATTCTAACAAATGTTTGTATGAGACATGGTTCAAACATGTGTTCGAACTCAATTTTGACACTTTCCAAATTTTATATTTTTCAATCTTCTGGATCTTCTGTCATTAGAATCAGTCTTAGAACAAGGCATGGTTCTAATATGCGTTTGAACCACTTTGCTGAATAAACTTCTTCTGGTTCAATTTTCTATCATTTTCTACTCAAACATCTGCAATCACACAAAACTTCCATTACTGCAAGAAAATTCACATTTTTATTTTTTTAATATATTAGTTCTCATAATAATTTTCAAATTAAGTTTATGATTACACTTTTTATGGTACAATCACCACCTCTATCCAATGGCAGAGCCACATGGAAGCAAGTAACTCTTCCTTAATTACCAAAATATCCCCAGTATTTTAGGTTTATTAAAAAATTAAATTAATTCAAAATTTGAGTATTTTAGCCTTGTTAAATTAAGGTTAATTCAAAATTTTTTAACATAAAAGAAATTTACAAGACTATCTCACTACAATATTAAATATTTTTGTGCTTAATATCAATAAATATAACATACAACATATGAAATTCTATATATAATAAAATTTAATAATAAATATATTTTTGTTTTGTAATGGAGACGTGCTTAATAAATCTCAAGTGGTGTTAAAAAAGGCAATTAAACTATTAAAATGTAAAAATTATATTTATTAGTTTAACATTTAAAAATAATTTTCTCTTTTCCTAAAAATAATATTTTTCTTTTTACTTTTAATATTAACTTGTTGTCTTTTTATTGAGTAATTTTTATCTCTTAGTGAAAGTAGCATGATATGCACCTACCTCCACCTCCACACGGATGCAATAACCTTTGAGGTTACACGAAACATAAAGTTTTGCTGTGGTAAGTGCGATGATGCTGTATAATTAAACTTATGACTTTTAAGGCTCCATGAGCTTCACGCAGACAGAAACTTATAATCATTATAAAAAATAAAAATAAAATAAAATAATCCCCAATTGCCGCTGCCGCTGCCTGATATAAAAAAAAAAAAAAAAAGGATATTAAGAGCCCGTTTAATGCAATAAAATTATTGAAAATATCTGAAAATATCTATTACATTTTTATACTTTCTTATCTTCTCGAAATTCAAAAAAAGTTCAATACCTTCTAAAAATAATCGATAACTAGAATTTAGTTAATCAAATAGTAAAAATTTTTTTTATTATTCTCACCCCAGGCTCCCAAACTGCCAAATGATACCCATTGTAACTAATTTTTTCAAAGTTATTCTAACGAATTGTAAAAATCATTTGAACGTTTGTATGGAAGGATAAAGTATAAATAAAGAGTAATAGTTCAATACCGTCTAAACAGTTCACACTAAACCGTTCCGACGGTTTGGCACTGTCAATTTCCATCCAAACAGACCACCGTCCACCGTTTCGACGGTTTGGCACTACAAACTTCCATCCAAACGGACCACCGTAAACTATTTCGACGTCAATGGCATTTCAAGTCCAATTTAGTCTGCAAAGAAATTATGATTGATATAAAATTTTGAAACCGTTCAAACGGAAATTCAATTCATCGGAATAGGAATCTTACTATTTATCTCAAAAAAATACATTTTAAAATGTGTGTACCAAATGTCAAAAGTTTTTTCAAAATCACATTTTCACTGTTTTTCATTATTTTTCGCTTCGCCAGACAGACCCTAAATAAGATTCATGATATTTTCAATTTTATATTGGTAATTAATTAAACAAAAACTGTATTTATTTATATTTTTTTTCGGAGTACTTTTTTAGTTTCTTCTAACTTCTATTTATAACATAAATAAATAAATAAATAAATAAATAGTTTTATTTCTTTCATTTTAATTTCTTTATTTCCGCAACTTTAACACAACATTCAAACGACTGGTTGAGCTATTTGGGGTATCTGAAAGTCAAATTGCTTGCAAATTTTGTGTGCAATTTTGTGGGATAGATTGGAACCCTTGAAAAGTGAGAAGGTGACAAAGCCCACTTTGCCAGTTTGAAAAATCAACCCACCTGTCCCATTCTTTGCCTAACTTTGAAGGAGGAAGATAGATGATCACCGTCATCATACATATACACATATATATACATACCTGCATTACAATTGGTCCCATTCACCGACCAAAAATAAAGTAAGGGAGAAGCTAATTAGTAGTCTTCTTCTTACAAAATTTATTCGGCCAAATCTCCAGGTGAAGGAACATTCTATGTGCCCAGATGCTTTTGAATCTTTGAAGAGCCGTAGATGTGTTTCCAATTATTATAATAAACAAGTCACAATAGTACGAAATACCCGCTGCTTACTGAAGATTGATATGTTGTATATATTAGTACCAACATAGTGAACATTAGATTTAAAAAGAGAAAAAAAAAACACTTGGTACTAATTTAAGTGGTTTGAATTTTAATTTAATGATTCAAATATATTTACATATTTTTTAAAGTAAAAATTTATAAATATATTTGATCAGTTAAATTTTAATTCAACAATACAGATTAAATTGTCATCCTATGTATCATAGCCATTCCCCTAACAAGGGTAAGGATTTTGCGACTACTATTCCCAAGTAATTTAAGGATGCGTTTAGAGTGAAAAAAATTAATATATTTTAATAAAAGTCGTGGATTTGTAATTTGTATTGTGAAATAAAAAGTGGATAACTTTTAGAGATTTTCAATATTTTTCAGTGAATATTATAACTCCAAACAGAACCTCCAAGTTAGGAGGTTGGTTGTGGGCAAAATATCGCAAAGCCTCAGCCCAAAGCCAACCCCTGGCCCACAAAGAAGGGCCCAAATTTGGGATTGTTAAAATGGGCTGGACTGTAAACGGCTCGGGCTTGGGTGGGTTTGCTTATGATAGAGCTCAGGCTAGTGATGAGTTCTACAAGCAAGGCTTGGGCTTGTCCCCGTTCGTTGTCTATAAAATTCGGGTCGACTCATGTTGCCATATTTAACATTAAAAGCAAGCCCAATCTCGCCTATTTTAAAATATATGTAACTCAACATATTGAAAAATTAAAAAAAAAATTAATTTAATTTCTGTGATAAATACATATTTAAAAATATATAACATTCTATATTAATTAATTGAATTTGAGCCCTTAGTGAGTGAGCCAAGTATTCAATCTTTACTTATTTTACTAAAAGAAATACGAATTCTTTTTTTTTTAATTACTAAAAAAAAATTCGTATTTTTCTATTCAAATTTGATTAATTTACTAAATGAACGAGCTAAATCAAATCGAGTTTAATCTGAATGTATTCGCAAACAACCTCGTTCATTTACAATCCTATGAATGCATGTGAGAACAAACAGATTTTTAACAGTAATTTTTCACAAACAAATAATTTTTCATTAACAGTAATTTTTAAAGTTGTTTTTGTCTGGGCGATTTTTTTCATTATCTTTTTTATTCTCACAGTAGAACCAAAAAAACAAAAAATCCGTTCACGTCGTCCCGTATATACGTATATATTCTCAAACAATCTGATGATGGTGTGAAAAAGTAGATAGTTTGCTTTAGGGTGCGTTTGGTTTGTTATAAAATGTTGAAAATTTTTAAAATTTTTTAAAATCTTTAAAAGTTGTTTACTTTTAACTTTACTGTACGAATTATGAACCTACAAATTATCTTACTTTATCTCAATTTATCTCATTTTTTGTCACTCCAAACACACCCTTAGTAAGTGAAAAATTAAGGGATAAGAGAGCTTGTTTTGTCCCTTATTTAACTAAACATACAGTACTTTTTCATAATTATTTTTCAGGGAATATAATAAAATGACATGCCAACAACACTTTTTTATAATAAAAGTAATAATTTTTAATGAGCTTTATTTATTTATTTATTTATGTAAAATGATTTGACCGCATACTCGACCCTCCTAAAATTCTAAGGAGAAGAATAAGCCAAGCTATGGTAATATTGAGATAGCCACTCAGTTATGGTATCCACCTCTCTTCTCCTCACATCTCGAAGCCATTCTGGATCTTCACTTGTTGCGAACCTAAGGTCCACATAGTCATAGTGTGCCCCTGTTGCAATTAATTATACAAAAGACATATGTCAACTCACATGCATGCATGCATGCATTATTTAATTAATTTACATGTGTGTATATATATATATAAATTCATTTTAATCCATGAAACAACTAACACAAAAGAAACTTCTCATTAACTAAGTTGAAATGTACCATATGATTCTTGATGTAGAAAAAATTTAGCACAACTTGCACAAATTTCTTATAATTCTTGACTCATACCTATATTAGACTCAATATTATTAATTATTTTTTCTTTTTTTATTTTCTTAATTTTCTTATTTTTTATTTTTTTATTTATTCATTTTATAATTTATTTGTGAGTGTGCCCTTGAATGCAATTTTTTTTTCTTTTCTATTTTTATTGCATATATAACCATTTTTTTAAAGAGATGGTCACTTTGTTCACTGACCTTTTTCTGCGACTATTGCAGTTAAGCTTTCTGATATATTCTTTAACACTCTATGTACAGAAATCACAAATTTAAGATCACCCCCCCCCCCACACACACACACACACACACACACACACACACACACAGAGAGGATCCTACCCTCCACCACTCCAAGGGTCTCTTAAACCATTATAGAAGATGATATTGCTCCCAAACCTTTTCAAAACCCTCTCAATATCCTGTCCCATAAGAAACAAACAAATTAATCCTGAAACCTCAACGAAATGATTGGCTATTATATACATACATGATATATATATATATATATATATCATAGAAATAATATATATGTATATGTATGTATGTATGTATGTATTCATATATATGTACATAAAATATATAACAGTACTTACGTGACCACCATATTCAGTAGTAATCCAGGTTGGCCTAGGCTCAATGTGGAAATTTCTTCTGCAGAAGCTGGCTCGATCAGTGTAATTCCACTCTGAAGCAGGAAATATGCTCTCCTCATTGTTTCCATCTGTTGGCATTATCATTTCTGTACAAGCCTGTCCATGGCAAATTTCATAACTTGTACATTAATTAATTCATGTGATCGATGCTATATATACATATATATCTTGTATAGAAAAGCATGAGATCCAGAGAAAAGAATGGATTTTGGATGACTGACTTTGTGCCTTTGTGGTCACAGAAAAGAATGCCCACAACTTTCTCTCAATTGGGTGTAGGAATACTCAATACAGTGACAGTTCACCAAAAAGAAACTCCTCTCTCTCTCTCTCTCTATAACAAGCATGAAATCCAGAGAAAAGAATGGATATTGGGGGTGACATGCGGGTGGATATCAGTTTCGTGACATTACTTTATGAGTTATATTAAATTTTAATGTAATAATTCAAATATATTTATATAATTTAATTAAAAGAATACTTAAATAAATTTAAATAATAAAATTTTAATTTAATAATTTAAACAATTGATGTTATGAAGAGCATATTTGTTACCAGCCTTCCACGTAAAATAGAGGAAGGTTTTAGCAGGATAGGTAGGGGAATATTCTGGTACCTACCAGTTCCACTCACCAAGGCCATGCGGACCAGAATTGCCGTCCAGATCAAAGCAACTGGCATCCCCACTGTAGTTGTAGTAGATGTTGGCTGCACCGCACAACTTGGCAAACTTGTCATTCTCAACCCTTGGATCGTCAATTGCCTCGCACATCTACGCATTAAAAAATAAATTAATAAAAAAATTCGAAAAATTTTAATTTGAAAGCTTTGAGCTTTTTGCTTTTTCTAATTAAATAATTAAAATTAATACTATACAATCAAAATTTTTTATCAATAAAAAAATTAAAATAACGTGGTTCTCTTATGAGTCGATCACCTTAAATAACAAAATTTACACACGTGCCATTGACTCATTATTTTTTATGTATTTTTTTTTTAACATAAATTCTAGTGAAAAACACTCTATCTTGTAATAATTTCAATGGCATCTTTGTATGACCATTTTACTTTTTAGAGCCATGTTTAGAGTCCTAAATTTTGTCAAAAAATTTAAGTTACTAAATTTTAGATCATTAAGCATGTAGTGTATTTCTTAAAAAATGTGAAAAAGTCGGAGAAAGTCGGTAAAAATTGAATAAAGCGGATAAAAGTTGAATATTTTTTTTGTTGAGAAAGTTTAAGAAAATTAAAGATTTTTGGAGAAATTTTGTACTTCACACACACTATTATATGTAATTGATATTTAAATCTCTCAACCCTATAAAAAAAGACTTTTTTTTTTCAATTTTTCGATCAGCAAGTGTGAACTTGAACCTAAATATTAATTGTCCGTTAAAAACCATAAATCAATAAATATTTAATAAGATGTTTTTGACCCTTAAAATGGTGTGATTCCATTAAATGTTGATTCAATCAAAAGATTCCAATCAAAATAGAATAAATTAATAAATATTTTTTAAGCTGAAATAAAATAAATAAATATTTGATAAGATACTTCTTGCCCCTTAAAAATGGTGTATTTCCACTAATTGTGGATTCAGTCAAAAGATTCCAATCAAGCAAAGGACAATTTTACCATGTAATTAATATATTTAAGCAAGTTACTTCACTTGAAATCTTTTATATTTTATTCTCATATTACTGAAATTAGTAATTAAAAATTAGCAGCACCTGTTTGATTGGATAAGCCGGCAAGGGGGCAAGAAAATTCGAAGGAGTTGGATGATCGGTCATGGCCGTGTAAACATATGCCGTTTGAAGCCAAGTCTCTAAAGATCCTGCACTGATACTACTATTTCTGCAAAATATATATATACATATATATATATATATCAAATTTTTACCAATTAAGTTTGTTTTACAATAAACACAGATTTTGTATGAAACAAGTACTTACTTGCATATTTTAAAAGATTTTCGGAGCATCTCAAGTCCCCCAGGTTGCTTTGCGGTGTCTTCAATTTGCTTCCATGACCCTTTGATCAGTTTGGTAACAATACTCACTCTCACTCTAATTTTTCACATGGAAATAAATAAATAAAACAATTACAAGCTAACAAAACTCGCATGCATCTGGTACGGGTTGTTTTTTTATTCTTGGAATTATTCCAAATAATTGAATAATCTAATTAAACAACTGTTCATCAAAAGCAAATGCTTGACTGTCATCTATTGAATAATGCATGTTTGGACCCCTATGCATGCATATAGATATGTAACCTTATCCTAAACCTCATCTATCCATAAACTCTTGGACCCATAATATATTATATATATGTATGTATAGAGAGAGAGAGAGTGAGAGAGAGACCCTGAAGTCTTGAGTGATGATGTTGTTGAAGCTACATGGAGATGTAATATTCTCAAAGTTGAGGATTGGTGAAGAAGATGCCAAAGCCCCAATGGTGACATGTGGATATTTCAACCTAAACCAAGCTGCCAGCACTGCGGACCCAATGGAAAGTTTAAAAGTCCCCGGTGAAGAAAAATCAGAAAATTCCAAATTAATTGCATATGTTAATTTCCACAAGGAAAGCGATGTTTAGATTAATTAATTAATAAATACTCACTTCCTCCATAGGACCCTCCAAACACCACCACAGGAGAGTCAGCTGCTGACAAGTTCTTTTTTAGATCAATAATTAGGGTTGCATAATCCGCTAATGCCTGCATTGAGCTCAGATATCCGAGCGTACTCGCATTCTCATTGGTTATTTCCTTGTCACCCCCAAAAGGCTTGGATTGTCCATAAAACCTATGCTGCAAATACAAAAATAAAATAAAAATAAAAATTGATCATATCTTCCATGAACCAAAAACAATCATTAATTTTGATCTTTTGCTTGGTTGTTGGATGGGGTAAAAATTTACTCTCACGTGCTTGTGATCCCACTCGATTCTCCTTTCAAAAAGAGACGAGAGAATCTAAAGTTACTTTTGAACTTTAAAATCTTAAAATTAAATTTTATCCGTTAATTAATGATTCGAACATTCAAATTAAGGGTTTGTTTGGAGTAAGAAAAAGTGAGATAAATTGTGAGTTCGTAATGCGTGCAGTAAAAGAAAAAAGTTGATATGATATAAAGTTAACAGAGATTTATAGAGATTTTCAGTGAAAAATTTTATGTCAAACGCAGCCTAAAATACAAATGTCAACTTCGCATTGATTAACGAATGAAATTTAACTTTAGGGGCCGATTGGAGCTACAAAATGTGGCTTCCATAAATAATATACCTTTACAAGCTTTGATGTGATTTTTTTGTTTGGTTTGGGAAGTAAAATTTCTCTCCTCTAAAAATTATCCTCTCTTCTTAATCTTAGAAGAAGGTGTATTATTTTTGGAGAGAGTTTGAACTCTCCAAAAATTATCCCCCCTTATATGGACTAAATTGGACCATTATACCCCTTCTCATCCCCCTTCTCACTTACAAAATGTATTTTATTTTAGAAATAAATTCTTTTTTTTTCTAAAGGAAAAATGTATAATAAAAATAAAAAATATAATTTTTTTCCAAATAGGGGGTCGTGTGATTAAAAATATATATTTTTTCCAAATAGGAGGTGATATGATTTTAAGATAATAATATTATTTTTTAGCAAATATAATAATATTATTTTTAGCAAATTTATACAAAATTACACATATATTGATATTTTTTAAATAAGGAGAAAAAAATAAGCGACTAAGGAAGTTTCGGATAAATTGGGATGTTATTGTCTACGGAACTAATTTATATATTTTATTAATAACATAATTTATTTATAATTAATTTGTCTAAAATTAATTTGTACTAGTTGGTTTTCATATTATATAATTAACATAAACATATAATTAAATTTGGGTAACCAAGTTTAATTTAATGGGTAATCAAGTTTGGGACACCATAAAGGTAAAAGAGTCATTTGACTATTTTTTTTATCATTCACCTCCTCTTATTTATAAAACATCCAAACCAAGTCAAAAGTTATCCCTCTCCATAAACATCACATCAGTGTGGGCTAACCCTTTAAAAATAATACCCCCTCTTATCTTATACCCCCTTTAAAACTTATCCCCTTGAAATTTTAGCACTATCCAATCGGACTCTTAGGAGTTTAAAATTTAAAAGTAACTTCATGCAAGAGCAGACGTACCCTGGGACTTACCTGAGTTATAACCCAGGTAGCTCACTCAATTTTTTTTATAGCATAATTTTATTTTAAATCTAACTCAATCTAAATTTTTATAATTCAATCCAATTCGTTTTACCTTAAACCCTTGTGAATCTATCTTCTATCAGTTAAAACGAATTTAAAATTTTATATTAATTCCGGCAAATCCAAAATTCTACATCCTCCCGTGCTTCACGGCCCCTTTATCCCTCCAAAAGTGTACCTGGAAACCATCCAAACTCTCTCTCTCTCTACATTCTTTCTCTAAGTTACTATTTGACTAGATCATCATAGAGCCTTTAGTCGAAAACTCCCCTCTTGACCTTTATTGTTCTTTGTTTTTTTTTTTTTTTTTTTTAACAATGAAAAATTTATTGTTTTTATGTACACTTTACAAGAGAGAGGATCAAGTAGCATGATGAGTACGTACAAATTGAATTTTTACCTTCAATTGCCTATGTAGTGGAATGAAAAGAAAATAAAGTATTAATTACACACATTGGGCGCATGTGCAACCCTTAATAGGTAGATATTAATAATATAGGGTTACAGTGACCTTATTATATTACCTCAACGAAGACTAGGAGGGCTTTGAGACGTGGGGCAGCGTCAAACATGAAGCCTGTATTCTGGGTGAACCGTTCGATGTCTCCTTCATTTCCGGTGTAGACGAAGATCGGAGCCTTGTTGGCAGCGCCGCCCCAGTGGGTGTGGTTAATCAAATATCTCTGTTGAAAGGTCTGATAGCTCTGCGGATGATAATTGAAGTGATCGAGTATTTGAGTGAAGAACTTTGTCTCGTAAAGCTTGTTTTGAGTAGACTGATCAGAGATCATGATCTGTTGATCAGACCGAGTGATTGAAGAAGGGAACTTGGACAAAATTTTAGCCAATGAGATCTCACAAGAGATCAATAAAAACTATACTGAAAACCATGGTAATAGTGTTGACATAATTGCCAATTTTTTTTTATCCTTATATGTCTTCTGTATATGTAGAGAAATGGAGATCAGTGTGAAATTTATATCCTCCAGCTTTGCGCAAGGCAGGAGAGAGAGGGAGTAAGAGAGAGAGAGAGAGAGAGAGAGAGAGAGAGAGACAGCTCTATACAAGTGGTATAGAACGAATGAGAAAGAAAGGAGATTTTGATGGACTCATTGGAGCTGACATATGCTGAGAAAGAAAGAAGGTTTTTGATGTACTAGGAAGAGCTAACATATGCCGAGAAAGATAGGAGGTTTTGATAGACTCGGAAGAGCTAACATATACCACCCATAAATGTCAGATCATATTTTTAATTTAAAAAGTATTTAAATAAATCTTAACCACTAAATTTTAATCCAATAAGAAAGAGGAAGACAGTGTGTTTGAGAGAGAGAGAGAGCGCGCCCTATACAAGTAGCATAAAATGAATGAGAAATAAACGAGGCTTTGATGGACTCCGCGAGCTAAAATATGCCACTCACAAATATCGGATCATATTTTTAATTTAAAAAAATACTTAAATAAATTTTAATCATTAAATTTTAATCCTATAAATCTCAAAGTTAATGTTACGAGACCGACATCGCATAACCTTTTTTGACTTTGATTAAAAAAATTTTGACAAGATCTATGTGAACACATATTTTACCCCTCAAAATCAATAGTATATAATTAAATTTATTTAATTTAACTAATTAATGTGAAATAAATATTTTATGCATATAATATTATTTTTTTAATTTTGTAATAAAAGAATCTTGTATACTAAATTAACTTATATATATATATAAGAGTAGTTATCAATTAGTAGAAGTGTTAGTTCATTTGATGAAATATTCTTACAATAATTTGGGTTTTAATATGTGATATAATACAAAAGGAAACGACTAATTAACTCTTGACATATCTAAGTACTCCTAGTTCTATTTGTTGGTTGAATGTTGCAGTGCTGCATCATTGTATTATTAAAGCTAGTTCTTTTCAAAAGGACCTGACCCGTAAGCCCTACCTCGGATTCTCCAACCCCCTTCTGTTTCTGTTTCTGTTTCTGTTTCATTCATATGTATATATATATACGTTCATGTCAATATATATATATATATATACGTTCATTACCAAGGATTGCATCACCTTTGTGGGGACCAAATTTAGGCCATTTTATATTTCGTCTCGTCATTTCTTTCTCTTAAGCTATGATTCAAAAATAGCTTATTGAAGAGAAAAATAATGTGGAAAAAAATAAAATCACTAGAAGATGTTACTATTTTGTTATGTTTAACGAGTAAAAAATTAATATTTTTGTTTTTACGAATAATTAATCAATTATCTTTTTTTTTTAACCCAACAAAAAATAATAAGAAATAAATTTTACTTTTTTATTTTTTTTCATATTTTCTTTCTAGATATAACATTTAGAGGTTGACTCGATTGTTTTTTAATACCTATTTGGAGTGTCAAATTTTAAATTAATGGGTGTTTGATGTATTTTTCAAAAAGTACAAAAATTTAATAAAAATTGATAAAAGTTAAAAATTTTTAGCAGAGAGAAAGTTAAAAATTTCTCATTAGATTTAGCACTCAGGCATACAATTAATTTAGTTTAGTTTGGTTGTCAATGAATAAAATATATATATATATATATATATATATCATTTCGGGACAAAAACGATAGAATTGAATGGGGTAAAGAAATTGGCCCCTAGCTTGTGGAGGTTTTAGTAACCAAACATAGAGACGTACAGCTGAAATTTGTCATGTTTTTCTGTAGAAGATACATAATTTTCAAAAAACCGAGGGGCTATGCGGATCGAGAGTTATAATAACCACAACTATGCGCATGTCGAAAGTTTTTCATAATTTTTATAATTTTTTCTTAACAAAACTACAACTTAGAAATAGGGGTAACACTTTTTTCGAGAAAGAAGAAAAAGTAAACGATCTTGGTCAATTTTTAGAGTAAGTGCACCAATGAATAACCA
The DNA here is from genome assembly GCA_019916065.1 of Vitellaria paradoxa. Classification (NCBI taxonomy): domain Eukaryota; kingdom Viridiplantae; phylum Streptophyta; class Magnoliopsida; order Ericales; family Sapotaceae; genus Vitellaria; species Vitellaria paradoxa. Next base: position 9,393,406 of record CM034234.1, read on the forward strand.
AATTATCTAGTAAACAGTATACATTTTGGGTTTAACTAGTAATTTTTCTTTTTCAAGCCACACCAATACTAGGCATTTTACCAATTATTTATTAAAAAATTAATTTTTCAAAATTGGAACCCATTATCTTCTTCAATATAAAGGTTATTGTCTTCTTTAATAAATAATAAACAATTGTTTAACTGGTGAATAGTAACTCGACAGAAATGAAGAGTTACTGTAACAGGAGCAAAAATAGCTGTGGTTTTGGAGAGTCTGGTGCAGATGATTTTCTTCATATTTGCTAGCAAAAATACATAAAATACTTATTTATCTATTCTGTTGCACATGATGTTAAGGCGTTAGCCCCCCTCTTCAAATTTCAAATTAATTTTGGAGGAAATACTATTACAGATTGAATAGGACTTTGAAATTTAAAGTTGGAGTTTGATTTAATCATATGCTAACTTGACTAAAGATTGATTCAATTAGAAGCAAAGTTTATCATATGATCCACAATAATATAAATATTTATATGTGTGAGTGCATATATATTTTTTTATTCAGTTTTTTAGCTGCACGATTTAGTTTTAGTTCAAAATTTTCTAAAAACCTATGAATTGTGATTTGGTTTAGGCATTAATATCGATTTAGATTAGGGATGACAACGAGTGGAATCGAGGCGAGTTTTAATTTGTTCGAACTCAACTCAAACTTTTTATACCAAGCTCAAATTCTACTCACGAATAACTCGATTAACCAAAACGACGCCATTTTAATTTAAAATAAAATAAATAAAATATTATAAAAATATAATTAAAATATATATTATTTTATTAAATCAACTCGTGAACTTTCAAGCCAACCTTCTCTAACCTAGACCTCGAATTCGAATATAAATGAGTCACATAAATCAAGTTAGGAGGTTGATTGTGGGCAAAATATAGCAAAGCCTTAGCCCAAAGCCAACCCCTGGCCCACAAAGAAGGGCCCAAATTTGGGATTGTTAAAATGGGCTGGACTGTAAATGGCTCGGGCTTGGGTGGTTTGCTTATGATAGAGCTCAGGCTAGTGACGAGTTGTACAAGCAAGGCTCGGGCTTGTCCTCGTTCGTTGTCTATAAAATTCGGGTCGACTCAACTCGGCACATTTAACATTAAAAGCAAGCCCAATCTCGGCTATTTTAAAATATATGTAACTCAACTTATTGAAAATTTTAAAAAAATTAATTTAATTTCTGTGATAAATACATATTTAAAAATATATAACATTCTATATTAATTAATTGAATTTGAGCCCTTAGTGAGTGAGTCAAGTATTCAATCTTTACTTATTTTACTGAAAGAATTCGTATTTTTCTATTCAAATTTGATTAATTTACTAAATGAACGAGCTAAATCAAATCGAGTTTAATTTAAATCTATTCGCAAACAACCTCGTTCATTTACAATCCTATGAATGCATGTGAGAACAAACAAATGCATGGTGATTTTTAACAGTAATTTTTCACAAACAAATAAATTTTCATTAACAGTAATTTTTTAAATTGTTTTTGTCTTGACAATTTTTTTCATTATTTTTTTTATTCTCACAGTAGAACCAAAAAAACAAAAAACTCGTTCGCGTCGTCCCGTATATACGTATATATTCTCAAACAATCTGATGATGGTGCGAAAAAAGTAGTGTTTGATTTGCTATAAAACGCTGAAAATTTTTAAAAATTTTTGAAAATCTTTAAAAAATTGTTCACTTTTAATCTTACTGTATGAATTACGAACCCACATATTATCTTACTTTATCTTAATTTCTCTTATTTTTTGTTACTCCAAACGCACCTTTAGTAAGAGGAAAATTAAGAGATAAGAGAGCTTGTTTTGCCTCTTATTTAACTAAACATACAATACTTTTTCATAATTATTTTTCAGGAAATATAATAAAATGACATGTCAACAACACTTTTTTTTTATAATAAAAGTAATAAGTTTTAATGAGCTTATTTATTTATTTATTTATATAAAATGATTTGGCCGCATACTCGATCCTCCTAAAATTCTAAGGAGAAGAATATGCCAAGCTATGGTAGTATTGAGATAGCCACTCAGTTATGGTATCCACCTCTCTTCTCCTCACATCTCGAAGCCATTCTGGATCTTCACTTGTTGCGAACCTAAGGTCCACATGGTGTGCCCCTGTTGTTATTAATTAGACAAAAAACATCTATCAACTCACATGCATGCATGCATGCATGTATTAATTAATTAATTTACATGCATATATATATTAATTCATTATAATCCGTGAAACAACTAACACAAAAGAAACTTCCCATTAACTAAGTTGAAATGTACCATATCATTCTTGATGTAGAAAAAATTTAGCACAACTTGCACAAATTTTCTTAAAATTCTTGACTCATGCCTGCATTAGACTCAATATTATTAATTATCTTTTCTTTTTTCTTTTCTAATTTTTTAATTTTTTTTGTTTATTTACTCATTTTATAATTTATTTGTAAGTGTGCCCTTGGATGCAATTTTTTTTCTTTTTCTATTTTTATTGCATATATAACCATTTTTTAAAGGTATGGTCACTTTGTTTACTGACCTCCTTCTGCTACTATAGCAATTAAGCTTTCTGATATATTCTTTAACACCCTGCAAACAGAAATCACAATTTTAAGATCACCGCACAGAGAGAGAGAGAGAGAGAGAGAGAGAGAGAGAGAGAGAGAGGATCCTACCCTCCACCACTCCAAGGGTCTCTTAAGCCATTGAAGAAGATGATATTGCTCCCAAACCTTTTCAAAACCCTCTCAATATCCTGTCCCATAAGAAACAAACAAATTAATCCTGAAACCTAAACGAAATGATTGGCTATTACATGCATACATGATACATATATATATATATATACATATATATCATAGAAATAATATATATGCATATGTATGTATGTATCATAGAAATAATATATTTGCATATGTATGTATGTATGTATTCATATATATGTACATAAAATATATAACAGTACTCACATGACCACCATATTCAGTAGTAATCCAGGTTGGCCTAGGCTCAATGTGGAAATTTCTTCTGCAGAAGCTGGCTCGATCAGTGTAATTCCACTCTGAAGCAGGAAATATGCTCTCCTCATTGTTTCCATCTGTTGGCATTATCATTTCTGTACAAGCCTGTCCATGACAAATTTCATAACTTGTACATTAATTAATTCATGTGATCGATGCTATATATACATATATATCTTGTATAGACAAGCATGAGATCCAGAGAAAAGAATGGATTTTGGATGACTGACTTTGTGCCTTTGTGCCTTTCGTGACGTTACTTTATGAGTTATATTAAATTTTAATATAATGATTCAAATATATTTATATAATTTTTAATTAAAAAATACTTAAATAAATTTAAATAATTAAATTTTAATTTAATAATCTAAACACTTAATATTATGAAGAGCATATTTGTTATCAGCCTTCCCTGTTAAAGAAAAAGAGGAAGGCTTTAGCAGGTTAGGCAGGGGAATATTCTGGTACCTGCCAGGTCCACCCACCAAGGCCATGCGGATCAGAATTGCCGTCCAGATCAAAGCAACTGGCATCCCCACTGTAGTTGTAGTAGATGTTGGCTGCACCGTACAACTTGGCAAACGTGTCATTCTCAACCCTTGGATCGTCAATTGCCTTGCACATCTGCACAAGAAAAAAAATAAATTAATAAATAAATTCCAAAAATTTTAATTTTAAAGCTTTAAGCTTTTTACTTTTTCTAATTAAATAATTAAAATTAATACTATACAATCAAAATAACGTGTTCCTCTTGTGAGCCCATCACCTTAAATGACAAAATTTACACACGTGCCATTAACTAATTATTTTGGCACACTTTTTAAGACATAAATTCTAGTAAAAAACACTCTATCTTGTAATAGTTTCAATAGCATTTTTGTATCACCATTTTACCTTTTAGGGTCATGCTTGGGGTCCTAAATTTTGTCAAAAAATTCAAGTTACTAAATTTTAGATTTTTAAGTATGTAGTGTATTTCTCCCAAAAAAAAAATGTAAGAAAGTCAGAAAAAGTCGGTAAAGATTGACTAAAGTGGATAAAAGTTGATTATTTATTTTGTTGAGAAAGTTTAAGAAAATTTAGGATTTTTTAAGAAATTTTGTACTCCACATACACTATTATATGTAACTGATATTTAAATCTCTCAACCTTATCAAAAAAGACTTTTTTTTTCAATTTCTCGATCAGCAAGCGTGAACTTAAATTTAAATAATAATTGTTCACTAAAAACCATAAATCAATAAATATTTAATAAGATGTTTTTGACCCTCAAAAATGGTGTAACTCCATTAATTGTTGATTCAATCAAAAGATTCCAATCAAAATAGAATAAATTAATAAATATTTGTTTAAGCTGAAATAAAATAAATAAATATTTGATAAGATACTTCTTGTCCCTTAACAATGGTGTATTTCCACTAATTGTGGATTCAGTCAAAAGATTCCGATCAAGCAAAGGACAATTTTACCATGTAATTAATATATTTAAGCAAGTCACTTCACTTGAAACCTTTTATATTTTATTTTCATATTGCTTGTAATTAGTAATTAAAAATAAGCAGCACCTTTTTGATTGGATAAGCCGGCAAGGGGGCAAGAAAATTCGAAGGAGTTGGATAATCGGTCATGGCCGTGTAAACATATGCCGTGCCAAGCCAATCCTCTAAAGACTCTGCACTAATACTACTATTTCTGCAAAATATATACATATATATATATATGTGTGTGTACGTATCAAATTTTTACCAGTTAAGTTTGTTTTACAATAAACTCAGATTTTGTTTGAAATAAATATACTTACTTGCATATTTTAAAAGATTTTCGGAGCATCTCAAGTCCCCCAGGTTGCTTTGCAGTGTCTTCAATTTGCTTCCATGACCCTTTGATCACTTTGTAACAGTTCTCACTCTCACTCTAATTTTTCACATGGAAATAAATAAATAAATAGATAAATAAAACAATTACAAACTAACAAAACTGGCATGCATCTGGCATGGGTTGTTTTTTTATCCTTGGAATTACTCCCAAATTATTGAATAATCTAATTAAACAGCTGTTCATCAAAAGCAAATGCTTGACTGTCCTCTATTTAATAATGCATGTTTGGACCCCTATGCATGCATATAGATATATAATCTATCCTAAACCTCATCTATCCATAAACTCTTGGACCCATAATATATTATATATATGTATGTATAGAGAGAGAGAGAGTGAGAGAGAGACCCTGAAGTCTTGAGTGATGATGTTGTTGAAGCTATATGGAGATGTAATATTCTCAAAGTTGAGGATTGGTGAAGAAGATGCCAAAGCCCCAATGGTGACATGTGGATATTTCAACCTAAACCAAGCTGCCAGCACTGCGCACCCAATCGGAAGTTTAAAAGTCCCCGGTGAAGAAAAATCAGAAAATTCCAAATTAATTGCATATGTTAATTTCCACAAGGAAAGCGATGTTTAGATTAATTAATTAATTAATTAATACTCACTTCCTCCATAGGACCCTCCAAACACCACCACAGGAGAGTCAGATGCTGACAAGTTATTTTTTAGATCAATAATTAGGGTTGCATAATCCGCCAATGCCTGCATTGAGCTCAGATATCCGAGCGTACTCGCATTCTCATTGGTTATTTCCTTGTCCCCCCCAAAAGGCTTGGATTGTCCATAAAACCTATGCTGCATATACAAAAATAAAATAAAAATAAAAATTGATCATATTTTCCATAGCATGAACCAAAAACAATTATTAATTTCGATCTTTTGCTTGGTTATTGGATGGCATAAAAATTTACACTGCTTGTGCTCGTCATACCACTCAACCCTCCTTCTCATAAAGGAATAAGAGAATCTAAAATTATTTTTAAACTTTAGACTTCTAAAATTAAATTTTGTTTGTTAATTAATGATTTGAACATTCAAATTAAAAATACCAATATCAACTTCACATTTATTAATGAATAAGATTTAACTTTAAGAGCGTAAAGTTCAAAAATAACTTCACACAAGAGCGGAGCACCCTATGACTTACCTATGCTATAGCACAAGTGGCTTGCCCAAATTTTTTTGTAATGTAATTTTTTTTTTAATTTAGTCTAATCTAAAGTTTTATAATTCAGTCCAATTTATTCTACTTTAAACCTTTTTGACTCTATTTTACGAATCCAAAATTTTATGTTAACCAAGACGAGTCCAGTATCTTACTCCACCCATGCTTCACACTCCTTTTATCCCCCAAAAATTGTACTTGAAAACCATCCAAACTCTCTCTCTCTCTACATTCTCACTCTAGTTTACTATCTAACTAGATCTTCATAGAGCCTTTGGTTGAAAATTATCCCTCTTGACTTTTTTTTTCTTTCTTAACGGACAAAAAATATCTTAATTTTTTGTACACTTTCCAAGAGAGAGAATTAGATAGCGTGATGAGTACATACAGAATAAATTTTTACAATTCAGTTACCTATGTAATGAGATGAAAAGAAAATATAATATTAATTGCACACGCATTGGGCGCACGTGCAACCCTTAATAGGTAGATATTAATAATATAGGGTTACAGTGACCTTATTGTGTTACCTCAACGAAGACTAGGAGGGCTTTGAAACGTGGGGCTGCGTCAAACATGAAGCCTGTATTCTGGGTGAACCATTCGATGTCTCCTTCATTTCCGGTGTAGACGAAGATGGGAGCCTTGTTGGTGGCGCCGCCCCAGTGGGTGTGGTTAATCAAATATCTCTGTTGAAAGGTCTGATAGCTCAGCGGATGATAATTGAAGTGATCGAGTATTTGAGTGAAGAACTTTGTCTCGTAAAGCTTGTTTTGAGTAGACTGATCAGAGATCATGATCTGTTGATCCGGCCGAGTGATTGAAGAAGGGAACTTGGGCGAAATTTTAGCAAATGAGATCTCACAAGAGATCAATAGAAAGAATACTGAAAACCATGGCAATAGTATTGACATAATTGCCATTGTTTTTATTCTTATATGTCTTCTGTATATACAGAGAAATGGAGATCAGTGTGAAATTTATGCCCTCCAGCTTTGCGCAAGGAAGGAGAGAGAGAGAGAGAGAGAGAGAGAGAGAGAGAGAGCACCATACAAGTTGTATAGGACGAATGAGAAAGAAATGAGGTTTTAATGGACACGGAGGAGCCAATATATGCTATTCACAAATATCATATCATATTTTTAATTTAAAAAATACTTAAATAAGTAGAGAGAGGGAGTGAGAGAGAGAGAGAGCGCGTCCTATCAAAGCCAATTCAGGGGTGAGCCCAGCAAATCCCTGGACTTGGGCAATACCCTAGGACAAGGGCAATTCAAAAAAAAATTTTGGACCGAGAAGAAAAAAAAAAATTTAGGCTTAATTTGTATACTTAGTATGAAAGGGTAAAATTTTTAAAGTCGGACTCGGGCAACCGAATTATCGGGCCACCAGTATATCCTATACAAGTTGTATAGAACGAATGAGAAAGAAAGGAGGTTTTGACGGATAGAAAGGAGTTGACATATGCCACCCACAAATATTGGATCATATTTTTAATTTAAGAAAAACTTAAATAAAGAGATAGAGGGAGTAAAAGAGAAAGAGAGTGACCCGATACAAGTTGTATAGAATGAATGAGAAAGAAAGCAGGTTTTGATGGACACCGGAAAACTAGCATATGCCACCTACAAATATCGGATCATATTTTAATTTAAAAAACACTTAAATAAATCTTAATCAATAAATTTCAATCTAATAAGTCATAAAGTTGATGTTACAGGATTGATATTGCACAACCTTTCTCAATTTTGATTAAAAAATTTGATAAAATCCACGTGAACACATATTTTACTCCTTTAAAATAAATATTTATAATTAAATTTATTTAATTTGACCTATTAACGTGAAATAAATATTTTATACATATAAGATCATTTTTTAATTTTATAATAAAAGAATTTTATATACTAAATTAACTTATATATATTCGTAGTTATCAATTAGTAGAAATATGAGTTCATTTAATGAAATATTCTTAGAATAATTTGGGTTTTAATATGTGATATAAACCAAAAGGAAACGACTAATTAATTCTTGACATATATAACTACTTGTAGTTATATTTGTTGGTTGTATGTTGCAGGGCTGCATCATTGTATTATTAAAGGTAGTTCTTTTCAAGTGGACCTAAAAGCCCTACCTCGGATTGTCCGCTCCCTTTGTGTTTCGGTTTCATTCATTTGTATACATACGTTCATGTCAATATATATATACATTCATTACCAAGGATTGCATCACCTTGTGGGGGACCAAATTTAGGCCATTTTACATTTCGTCTTGTCATTTCTTTCATTTAAGCTATGATTCAAAAATAGCTTATTGAAGAGAAAAATAATGTGAAAAATAAAATAAAATCATTAGTTGATGATATTATTTTGTTATGTTTAACGAGTAAAAAATTAATATTTTTTTTGATGAATATACGGATCAATTATCTTTTTATTTTTTAACCCAACAAAAAATAATAAGAAATAAATATGACTTTTTATTTTTTTTTCATTTTTTTTCCAAATATAACATTTAGAGGTCGGCTCGATTGTTTTTTAATACCAATTTGGAGTGTTAAATTTTAAATTGATAGGTGTTTGATATTTTTTTTCAAAAGGTATAAAAAAATTTGATAAAATTTGATAAAAGTTTAAAATTTTTAGTGTGGAGAAAGTTAAAATTTTTTTATTAAATTTAGCACTTCAAACATATAATTTATTAAGTTTAGTTTAGTTATTGATGAATAAAACATATATATATATATATATATATATATATATATATATATATATATATATATCATTTCGGTACAAAAATGATAGAATTGAAGGGGGTAAAGAAATTGGCCCCTAGCTTGTGGAGGTTTTAGTAACCAAACATATAGACGTACAGCTGAAATTTGTCATATTTTTCTTTGGAAGATATATAATTATCAAAAACCAACGGTCTATGCTGATCGAGAATTATAGTAACCAAAACTATGCGCATGTTGAAAGTTTTTCATAGTTTTTATAAATTTTTCTTAACAAAAACTACAACTTAGAAATTGGGGTAACCCTTTTTTCGAGAAAGAAGGAAAAGTAAACAATCCTGGTCAATTATTAAGGCGTTAGCCCCCCCCCCCTCCAAATTTCAAATTAACTTTGGAGGAAATATTATTACAGATTGAATAGGACTTTGAAATTTAAAGTTGGAGTTTGATTTAATCATATGCTAGCTTGACGAAGGTTGATTCAATTAAAAGCAAAGTTTATCATATGATCCACAATAATATGAATACTTATGTGGAGGGCATATATATTTCTTTGATTCAGTTTTTTAGTTACACGATATGGTTTTAGTTCAAAATTTTTTAAGAACTTATGACTCGTGATTTGGTTTAGACTTTAATATCAATTTAGATTAGAGATGGCAATAAGTCGAATCGAGCCGAGTGTTAATTTATTGGACCTCAACTCAAGTTTTTTATATCTAGCTCAAACTCCGCTCACGAATAACTCGAATAACAAGAACAACATTATTTTAATTTAAAATATAATAAATAAAATATTATAAAAATATAATTAAAAAATTATTAAAATATTTATTATTTTATCAGGTCGACTTGTGAACTTTCGAGCCAACTTTCTAGCCTGGATCTTGAATTCGAATCTAAATAAGTCACACAAATTAAGTATAATTCAAGGTCGTTTTAATCTCGAGTCGAGTTCAAATAATTCGCAAATAATTCGATTTATTTTCACCCCTAATTCAGACGATGCGCACCCCTATTATGCACATGAATGCATGCACCAATAATAGTTAGATAAAAATATTATTTTTAGTCATTTTAAGACCCAAATTAAAAGTCCATTTGGATAATTAAATTATATAAATGCGTTATGTTTTACAGATGGATTGATGCGATATATTTACTCATTCAAAATGTTAAGAAAACAAAAGGAAATTGGAAAATTTCTATATATTAAAACTGTATATTAAATTATGTATTAAACTGTGTATTAAATACAATAGAATAGCAATTCTATTTATAGAGGTGCCAAAGTAGAATCAGAATAGGAATAGGAAACTAAATTAGAATAGCAATAGAAAATAATAAGAAAACTTATAATGAAAAAGAAAATAATTTTCTAATTATAATTTCTAAATTTCTATATCTTATATATGTCAACACAAAATAAGTAAAAATTGAATGAAGAAAAAAAGAAAGGCTCCAAAAGACATACTTGAAAAGTTGTTTTATGATAATTCCACACCGGAAGAAAAGTAAACTATTGTGATTATATATTCTAGCTTCGAAATCAGGAGAGGCCCCAAATGTATTTTAGCTTTGTGGAAAGAGAGGATATCCATGGGTTTTTTTGACCCGAAATATGCATCCCCCATCTGGCCCATACTTATTATTTTTAGACAAATTGAGCCCAACCTAAAACTATTTTAACCCAAATCAACTCATTAAAACAATTCATCCGGCTCACGGAAAAAGGCTCATTCCAAACAGTCACCAATTCTTCAATAAGTTAAACCCTCTTTCTCAGTTTCATTTCATTTAATGCTCAGATTTCTTTCTTTTTCAAAGTTCAAGTGAATATTGGGAATATCATTTTACACTGAGAGATAGACGTCCAAACATTTTCAAAGTAACCAGTAAGCAGATAAGACACCAGACTTGATAAATTCAAAATTTTCTACATTCTATCCAGATTTTATTTTTATTGCTTTCGATTTGATTATTTTATTTACACCTTCCAAAACAATATACAAGCATATTTATGAATAAAATGACATAGGTCGGACAGCCAACCCCGCCCACTCGATATCGTTCCTGTCATCAATATTTAAAAAAAAAATACTCACCATTAACTTCAAACGAGTATCATTATCGCTATTTTATACGAATTTTTTTGAATTCGTTAGAATGAATTTAAAAAAAACCATTCTAACAGTCTTGGTATTATGTATCTCTAAAGAGACTTTTTGAATCCATCAAAATAGATTTGAAAAAATGGTTTACCGCTGTCGAGAGAGAAAGTAGAACTATTGTACAGAACATTGAATATTAATTTTTTGAACCCGCTAGAACGGATTTGAGAGAACTATTTAACTCTATATACAAAAAAACAAGCTTGCCTTTCATAAAAGATGGTGGTACCTAAGCCTGTCCAAGTTCTTTCCCTTACCCACAAAAGTTGGGTTACTCTTGGGGCCCAATATTGGCTGTAAATGCCCATTGAAAATCTCTTTCCAAAGTAACGTGGGACAAACTTACTTAGCACTTTAATTTTTTTTCCATTACCTAAATGTTTGCTTTGAAGTCAAATTTCATTCATTACTTTATCAGTACATTTGAACAAGGGAATGCGTGACATTAATGTCCTACTGATAGTCTTTCAATTCTCAACAATAAATGACATGTGAACCCCACTTCAATTTTTACTAAAGTTTCAAAAACTAATGATCGAAACATGAATTTCCAACCCAAGAAAAAAAAAAAAAAACAATTGTATTTCTCAACGTTACATTGTTTTTATTTCCAAACGTAAGATAAAGGAAACCAAAAATTTGAAAACAATACAAACAGGCTTCAGCTCTCTCCAATGTTGGTTAGCTCTCCCTGCTTCTAGTGCTTCCCATCATTCTTTATTTTTCAATCAAATCATTCTAAGAGAAGAATGATTCCACGCTTCTAGTGCCTCCCATCAATTCGAGACATTTCCATTGCTCTTAATCATTGCTGTTCCAAATTCCAACCTCTCAAACTAATACTGCCTTACTTTCATCTTAAGTTACCATAAGTGCCGTTGGTTTCGGTTGTCCTTTAGTAACATATTCAAACTTGTTGGTTAAATTTATCAACGAGAGATGAGCTTTCAATGAGCTCGAAATGTCGTGTTCAAATTTGTCTGTTAGGTTTATTGGCAAATTTGAAGTCAAACATGCTCGGGAGATTCTAATTGAGCATGTTAATGAGCATGTTAATAAGCAAACAATAAAGAAAGATATTATAACTAATTAAAATTATTAATAAAAACAATGCTAAAGTCTTTAAAATAATCTAATTATAAGCATGCTCACGAATACTTAAACGAGTATGTTCATAAACGATAAACGAGTTTGTTCAAAAGTCTTATCGAATCAAGTTTATCCTTGTTGGAGTTTGGCTTGTTTATTTATTGAGTTCAAAAAATGTGCTCAAACTTATTCATTTACCATATCAAATGAATACAAACAAACTCCTGACAAATTTATTTGCAAGTAACTTGTTAAAGGTTTGGTTCGTTTGTAGCTCTAATTTATTCTACATACTCAAGCTAGTTTAAGGCCCCGTTTTGGAAATCTTGGCTTATTTGCTTATTTGTAAAATGATCAAATTTACCCTCTTACATTTTAATTTTCTTTTAAACTTTCAAAGACAAAAATATCAAATTAACAAAAACTAAAAAACCAGCTACTAAAAAATTAGCCTTTTTCCCCTTCCCAAACACAAAAAAAAGGTGACTTCTTTTTTTTTTTTTTTTTTACTTCCCAAACCAAGCCTAAGACATTCCATCAACTATAGTTTTTTTATCACCCAGATATTTTATCGTGAGTAGCTTAATATTCCTTCACAGAGTAAACAGAAGATTTATTCACAAAAACAGCATTATAAGTAATAGAATTAGAAGAAAACCTTGGTTCATTATATTGAATCAAGCAGGAACAACCAGGAGGAGAAAAAAAATAGATCAAGAGAGCCAAACCCAGATGAACTACAAATCTATCTATCGGTCTTGTATTCTGATTTACCATAAACTAAATTAGACTAATTTTAGAGGAGTTGTCTGAAAAGAGAAGCAAAAGTAAACTAGTAGGACACTAAAATTGTTACATAGACATTTGTTTGATATATATATCAGAAGTTTATCGTACAGCAAGAACTTCACTCAGATTGGAACAACTTTCTACAAAATTCTATGAACTCAAACATTCCTACATCTTGGTGACAGTCTCAACTGCTCAAGTAGAGCAAAAAAGCAGTGAAAAACAATCAAGACATAAATCAACAGAATTGTTCTTTGATTCCCATCTCATCCAGAAGCCCCGGGGCTTAGCTCCAAACTATTCCCAGCATTGTCTACCCACAGCTGCGAGTTTAAGCAGCACCCATGGATCTCAAGCAAAGGATTAACTAACAAATTAAAAAGAAAACTCACCTTCTTGATCTTCTCGCACTCTGGCCTTCTGCTCTGGCTTCAGATAGTCTTGAGGTCAAACCACTCATCTGCACCGCAGTAGGTCTCTCCTGAGTGATATTAGCAGGATGATCCCGGGAAGACCAGGTCGGGCCCCATTCACGGGTCGGGCTAGCAAAGTCCCTAGCAGATCCTGCTCTAGAACTAGACAACATTTGGTCCCTGAGACCTTTTGCCAATTTATATACCTGCATGTCATCCCCATAGCCTTTCCTTTGAGCTTGTTTCTCAAGTTCATAAAGTCTTTCTCTGTCTATTCCATCTCCAACCTTCTGAATAATTTCACTATGGACCCCCCATTCACCACCATCTGACATGGTCCTATGAAGTGATGTGCTTCTCCTTGGCGGTTTCCCAGAGGTAGAGTGTCTACCTTTGATCTCATCATCAACCAAAACGTTTCTAGAATCACGAGCTGCCCCAGAAGAATTTGTCCACTTGTAACTTTTGTTGGCGTTGTCCATGTTCAATTCTACAGAATGAAGATCACTTTCAACTGATTCTTCCTCAGAATCAACTCCGTCCTCCACTTCTCCATCCTCTTCTTTTATTTCACCTTGAAGGGAGCCAAAACGGGTTCTACTTAAGTAGGCAGCAATATCTTCACCATTGCTACGACTTAGAGAGCTGCGTGCCTTTTCTTTGTCCCTTTTGGTTCTCATAAAACCTTCAAGTTGATTCCTCAGCTTGTCAACAGCTGTGTTTTTATCCTCAAATTGATGTTTAGCCTCAGAGAGTTTTGTCTGAGCTCTCTCTTCACGCAACATATCGGCTAAATGAAGCATCTCCCTTTCCTTCTCAACCTCTTCATGTATTTTTGCAGACTCCTTCTTCAGTTCTTCAACTTCAAGTTTATCATCACCAATATCCTTGGCTAAATCATCACATACTTGTTCCATTATTTCCCTTGTTCTCTTCTCACTCTGAAGTTCTTTGACAGCCTTTATGAGTGATGCTTTTGTCTCTGCTAATTCTTTCCCAAGCTTCTTGTTCAAGCTCTCAAATCGCCGCCTTAGCTTCCTCTCTACGTCGAGTTCCCCTGCGACAGCCTCAATAGCAGCTTCAACCACTTGGTGCTCCTTGCTTTTCCATGCTGCCTTCTCTTCGGCAAAACACTTCATAAGATAATTAATTTCATTTTGGTCCGAACGCTGTTCTTGAATCAGCTGATTGACCAGCAAGCGAGCCCTCTCGAGCTCAGCATGTAAGGCAGAGATTAGGGACATGCTTGATGAAGGCTGGTCATCGCGAGCCCAAATACGATTGACTATTTTCAGAAGTTCTTTAGATGTAGTCAAGGCACTACTGACATCCTTCAAGCGTGTCCTTGCACCAACCACAGACCCACTAGGAGTCTGGCCCCTGGATCTAGTCTCAATCTGCATCCTTGCACCAACCACAGAACCACTTGGAGTCTGGCCTCTGGATCTAGTCTCAATCTGCATTGTAATGTACACACCACATAATAAAAATTTTTTGACCTCTAGCTCTCATCAGACATTTTGCAACATAAATATGTGACAATTTTCAGAAGTTTGAAAGAAAAACGGAGTTTGATTCAAACATTTTTTTTTTCTTAATATCATGCTTAGACTTAGCATTAGATCTTACTGATAATACACCTTTCAAAAAAAACAGATCTTACTGATAATACACACACAGAGAGCACTAAATAACAGTCCCAAAGTCAATTCGAGGTCAAGCTAACAAAAGAACATAGATTCAAATGTAGACAGAATTTTATTTTATGGGGAGGGGAAAAAGAAGGAAGAAGAAGAAGAAGTTAGCTCTAACCTCCATTAAACTGGCACTGCTAAGGGAATCCAAAGCACCAACATTGTGGTCTGCAAGCCTGTGTCTATGAGAAATTGAGGAAGTCCTCCGATGGCGACTCCCTGTACCAGACCGATCCATCCTCTGCAATATTTGAAAAACATTCGTAACAATAAAATATTTCAACCTGATGACAAAAGTCAATAAAATGAAAAAACTAAAAT
This sequence comes from Vitellaria paradoxa, assembly GCA_019916065.1. Lineage (NCBI taxonomy): Eukaryota > Viridiplantae > Streptophyta > Magnoliopsida > Ericales > Sapotaceae > Vitellaria > Vitellaria paradoxa. The sequence continues at coordinate 9,408,736 of CM034234.1, forward strand.
CAAACAAAAGGCACAGAAGGCGGAAACACCAAATTCCCATTACTCTAGAAGTATGAGACAATGCCCCAGTCTATACATTTTTCAAAATCTAACTTTCCTATCCCCGTATATGATAAAAGAAAATGGGGATCAGATACTATATATATATATATATATATATGTCTATAAATTTGCGAAACATGAAGCAAACTTATACGATGTTCTGAATTTTCAGATTAAGGTTCCTTGGCAATTCAAAATTACAAGATAGCAGTTTTGCTTTGATTTTTCACAATTTTTTATTTATGAAATAAAAACAGGTAAAAAAAATAAGATAGATTGAGAAGGACATTAATCCAACCAAATAGCTCCAAAATTTAGTCAAACATTTGTCCACCATATCGGCAGACCCAAAAAATAAAACGAAATTCACATCCGACCAGTAATCCTCCAATGATGAAAAAATTCGAAAATAAAATACAAAATGTATTTTTCCTTTTTTTTCCCCCTCTGTTTTCTCAGAAACCAAACAGGCATCAAAGAGATTTATCAAACACGTGCAGAAAATAATGAAACCCACCTCTGAAACAGGACTGTGAGACGGATCAGACAAATGAGGAGGAAGCGAACCCGAATGCACCGACCTCGCCGCGGCCATTCTCTCTCTAGCTCTCATCTCTCTCTTCAACGACCGCTTCTCCTCCAAATTCTCCCCAACCCTCGGCGACGGAATCTCATTCATTTCCCACAGCGTCGCCGCCAGCTTCCTCGCCGACACGGGCCTCGATCTCCCACCGCCACCGCCACCACTCTGCGACGGCGGGTACTTCGGAGACTCGGCCGCCCTCAGCACAGCAGCCGAGGACGTCGTCGTCCTCCAACTGGGAACCGGCGTGCTCGATCTCGATCCCCGAGGCTTCCCCACCAAAATCGCCCGCTTGAACCGGTAATTCTGAAGCACAGACGACGAAGACGAAGACGACGAGCAACCCCTCTTCCGGATCTTGCAGGATCCGGGAATCAAACCCTCCACCACCCGATTCTGCCGCGGCATGTCCGATTTCAGCTCCTCTAATCTAGCTAGCTGTCCTTGATCTGGGAGAAGAAGATCAAAAACAGTGTTAGATACAAAAATGTATATGTATGGGTCGGACTAGAGCGCGATTCATGGCTGAATACACGGGTAATCGGTATCAAATCTGCTCGAATTTACATCTAAAACCCAGTTAAGATTGGAGTTCGAAACTGCGTATATATGCGAGCGTATATGAAAAGCCTTTTGATAGCAGTAGATGGAGCTGGAGTATACGTTGTAATCAGTACAGGAGAGAGGGTTTACAGGGGACAAAGAAGCGAGGGAAAGAGAGAGCATGTGACGTGAGAGCGCGTGTCGACAGCTTATTGGGTGACTTGGCTTTTTGCTTTTATGTGTCGGCGGTGTCAAATCACTGATGTGGAGGGTTGTTAAATAGAATTGAGTCGCATTTGGGCGTGTTTAGAGTTACAAAAAGTGATACAATGCACGATAAAACAAGATAAGAGTATTATTTGGCGTTAAAAATTTTTAAATTATATAAATTTTTTTGATTATTAATTTCGAAATTATAAAATTTAATATTTTTATTTACTGAATTATGAAAAAAAAATTTTATTTACTGTATAAAGTGTAAGATATTAATTTTTATAAATTTATATAATTCTAAATATACTTGAAATCATCACATAAGAAATAAATAATTTTTAGAGATTATGAGTAATTTACAGTAAATCAAATAAAGTGTTCATTTAGTTTGTTAAAAAATATTAAAAAATTTTAAAATTTTTTAAAAATTAATCACTTATTATCTCATTATATGAATTATAAACTCAAAAATTATCTCATTTTATTATAATTTACCCCATTTTTTACCGTTTTAAATACACTCGTATCTTAATCAGTCCAAAGTGAAATAGCCGGGAAGAGGAATTTTTTGAAGGAAGGGGGCGGACACGACAGCGTTGAGTGTGTTCGGAAATCGTGCTCGGAGTGATTGAAAAAGTGTGATTTTCATTTTAAATAATTACACGTGGCAAAATTTGGAGTCCCAAAATTCCTTTCGAAATTATTTCAACAAATTTAAAATTTTTTATTTTTTTTAATTAAACTATGTTATATGTCATTTTCACATTACTTCAATACTATTTTTTTTTTATTTAAATCTAAACGACCTGCGCACTAACACACTAATATTTAATTACACGTGGCAAATTTTGGAGCCCCAAAATTCTTTTCGAAATTATTTCAAAAAATTTAAAATTTTTTAATTTATTTTAATTAAACTATGCTAGATGCTATTTTTGCATTACTTCAATACTAAATTTTTTTTTATTTTTTTAAATCTAAACGACCCGCACACTAACACACTAATAATTAAATACATAATTTAACATATTATATGTGCGTTTGACGCACCAAAGTTTGGTAAAAATCTTTAAAAATATCTGAAAATCTCTATATATTTTTACATATTCCCATTTTCTCAAAAATTAAAAAAAGTTCAGTATCTTTCAAAAAAAGTCGATAACTAGAATTCTGTTAATCAAATAGCAAAAATTTTTTCACCATTCTTACTATGCACTCTCAATCTATCGAATGACACCCATTTTGACTTTTTTATGGGGTCATAGAAACCGTTCTAACGGATTGTAGAAACCGTTCTGACAGATTATAAAAATCATTCTGACAGATTTGCGCAGCCAACTTCCTTCCAAATAGTTTCTACAATCCATTTGGACGGATTATAATGCAAATAAGTCTTGACTGCTCAAAATTTTTAAATTTGTCTAAACGGAAATCCAATCCGTCAGAATAAGAATCTTACTATTTATCTTCAAAAAACGCGGTTTGAGATGTGTGCACTAAACGCAAAAAATTTTTTCAAACCACATTTTATTTCACTTTTTATCGTTCCAAACTCACCCTATATGTTTATTATAATTTTTCATTAAATTTTATATTAAAGATCTTTTAAAAAAATATCAAATTATTGCACAAAAAAATTAATAAATTCAATTAAATTAATAAATTTAATTCATTATAATTAAAAATATGATTAATTTATTTTTATTAATTAATTATATCATATGATAAATAAGTTATCATTTTCACTAAGTTATATATTTATTATTTTTATCTTTTTTTATTTAATTATAAAATTATAATTAATGTAAAATTAATTAATTAATTTACGTGACAATAATTCATAAAAGATTCAATTTACATTAAAATAGTCATGCATGGATTCAATTCACTAGATAAAAATATTTTTATCACACCTTAGTACAAGTTAACTCTGCTTTAGGAGGTTATTAATTAACATGGTGGCATCGATTCATAATGATTGTATCTGGGGGGGGAGGGGGAGATTTAAGCCCTCAAAGTTGGAGAGCTTCAATGGATTTTTTATTTTTCTTTCCTTTTGATATGAGATAAGTGGGGTAAAATAATTTATTTATTATTTGTTCTAGGACTATTTTCATGCTTTAATTTGTTATTTTTACATTATTTGAAGTTATATGTATATATATATTGTGTGTGTATTGATGAACATACAAATGAGCTTTCTCATTGAATTATTGATGTATTGATTTAATTATGTGTCTTTGTAATTTACATGTTATTGTTGGTATATTGTTAATTTGAGACTTGATGTTGTGGTGTGGAGTATTTGGAGTTATTTATTGGAGAATAACTAACCTAAATTTTTTCGATATAGGTCCGACCATTAGACTAAACTTGTCCATAATTGGAGAATCTAGTTATTGCTAGTTTTTTTTTTTTTTTTTTTCAAATGACTTGGGATATGTTTGACTGAGATTATAAATTTTTATTTTTTAAAAGTTAATAATTTGTCTTTAAAAACAATCCAATCCAATATTGGTTTGATATACAATTCACTTCAATCCCATAAGTTTTTTTATATATTATTATAAATTATTTTATATTATGTTATTGAATGTGAATATGCAGTGATAAGGATCTATATTGTTGATATTATACATGATTAAATATATTATTTGCATGGGTTAGGGTTCATCATTTGGTTATATTATCGATAATAACTATGTTATTAATGTTGATGTGCTGCAAGCACAATTATGTATACAATAACATTACCAAAAATAATAAAAATAGATATTATAAATATTAGATAATTTCTAGTTGATGTATATAACTATAAATTAATTATTGGTGATAGGATGTTAAACGTAAATATCGAAAAGTTAAGATTTATTAGTCACGCAAATTAATGTTTACATATGAGCGGATGCCAATCTCAGATACAATAAAAGAGCTAATGAGACGTTTTGATTTGATTATGTACGATAGTGAGTACTTGAGAGTGTATTTTTGTCATTAACTAGATTAAAATGATGTGATTTGCAATCATGCGTGTTTTACTAAATAACACATGTTACAAAATAAGATTGAGGGTGGATAGAGAATAGAGTTGCGCTAATCATTATAATTATAAATTATTTATCTCTCTCTTATTTTTTTAATCGAGATTGTTGTATTACTCATATTGTGTGTCTGGTATATACATTTGTGCACAATCTTGCCTGATAGGTATTAGGGGTTTTTGACCTCAATGGGCAGGTGAGGTTCCGTTTATACAGTGTTAAGTGGTTTTGAAACTTTTTTATCAAAGTAGGGACAAAATCGTTTGCTGTAAAAACGAATGTGTTTAATAAAAATCGTTTACTGTGTAAACGAATTTAAAGCTGTCAAAAACTAAATTCGTTTACAGCGGAAACGAAGATTGCTAAAAAGGTTACCTGTGTAAACGAATTCAACAATTTTCACTTAACTTCAAAATAACTTTTCTATCATACGGTGGCATAGTAAACGACATTTATATATTAAAAATTAATAAATAAATTAATTTATATATTAATAAATTAATAAATGAATTCAGTAAACGATTTTTATATATTAATAAAATATATTACATATTAATTTAAATAAATAATTTGATTAAATTATATTAAATTATTGAAAATAATTTTAATTTAATAAAATAATTTATTTTAATATAATGTAACAAAACTGGCAACGCATTTGTAACAGGAAAAAAATAAATTGAAAATACTTTTTTTTTACGTTTTTTTTATTTAAAATTTTATTTTTTTAACAAAAAATATAAACAAATTTAGCAAACACGTTTCTTTTACCAGTTTATAAAATTTTGAAAACATAAAAAAGGAAAATAAATTAAAATACATTCTAGTTTAATTGTAAACAAATTCGCTAAATTTGTTTATGTTTTTTTGTTTCAAAAAAAAAAATGAAAACTTAAATTGAAAAACATAAATGAAAAAAAATGTTTTCAATTTAATTTTTTTTGTTACAAACATTCTGTCAATTTTGTTACATTATATTAAAATGAATTATTTTATTAAAATTATTTTTAATAATTTAATTAAATTATTTATCTAAATTAATATATAAAAATCGTTCACTGTATTCATTTATTAAGTTATCAATATATAAATTAATTTATTTATTAATTTTTAGTAAATTTATTTATTTTTAATATATAAATTAATATATATTTATTAATTTATTAAATTAATATATAAAAATCACTTATTGTATCACCGTACCATAAAAAAGTTACTTTGAAATAGAGTGAAAACTGCTTAATTCGTTTACACTGCAGACGAATCTGCCTTTTGATCGCTTTAAAATTGTTTACAAAATCGTTTACTGCGTAAACGATTTTTATCAAACAGCTTTGTTTACACAGTAAACGATTTTGGCCCTATTTTCATAAAAAAGTTTCAAAACCACTTAACTGTGTACAAATTGAACCTCACCTGCCTATTGAGGTCAAAAACCCTAGGTATTATTAGTACTTAATCTTTTCTTATCACAAGTGATTGTTCGAGAGCTAAGAACAATTATTATTTATATTTAAAAATTATCTTCTATTTAGATAACTAATTATTTAGAATCCACTAATATCGTGCTTACTCTTAAAAAAACAGTAATAATTATATACCATAATTTTTTTTGTCATAAATTCAGAATTTGTGAAAAGGAAAGATTATAAAAAAAATGGATATTAAATTTTTTTTTGAAATTTTTATTAAAAAATTTAAATTTCATAGATTTGAAAAATTTAAAGTCCACCAATTTTTTGAGTTTTAGACATTATGTTTGTGAAAATAAAATTATCTTATCGGAAGTTAATTTTTGTATTTAATTTTTTTAATTTTTTCCCATTTAAAAAGCTCACAAGTTATAAAAGCTTAAACTATCAAATAATTTATAATTTAAAAAGTTTAAAAATAAATAACTTTTCACGTTTGTTCTTTGAACAAAAAAAAAAAAAAAAAAATGAAAAAACAGAGTAAATCCCAGAATCCAGAATTTCAATCAATCAACCAAGCCGGTGGAAGTGGATTGGAGAAATGGAGCTACTCTGAAACGTCTTGGACTTACCTCTGCTATTTGCCTCGGGAAAGTGGATCTCCCCGTCACTCTCCTTCTGTGATCTCCGATCAGGTACGCCTCTACTCCCTCTCTCTTTCTTTCGCACATCCATGTATGCATTATGTGCATATTGATGAGCATTTTATGTGGTCTTACATGCATAATCTGTTGTCCATGAACTGAATTCATTAACTAAGAAAGGTTCCTACTGCAGATCGATTGAATCGCTCCTTATTTGTCGCCCAAAGATTAGGGTTTTGTTTACTGAAAGTTTTGAATTTTACACTGGAAATGGGACTATGCAAATGCCTGTCTAATTGTACGTGTGTTTGTATATATTTTTAACCATCTATAAATGGCACACACTTGCAGGCAATGCTGGAAAAGGGTTTCCATAATGTTTTGAGGCATTTTCCCCACCGCGACTTATAAAAGAGGTTATTTTGAGGCATTTTCCTTCATATTTGTTGCAGAAATACATTATCTGGTGGGACAATGAATTTTCTGCTGCGGCCTGCTCAGAATGCAGCTGCACCACCAGCAGCAGCAGAGCAGCCATCTATTTCCTCAGAGTATCGGACAGATGCAAGCCACACTTCAGACCATATAACCACATTGGAGGGTTTAATAGCTGAAGATCCATTTCCACAGAATTCCACAGGTGATCACAGGGAAGCTGTTGATGGATTTGGGACTGAAAATGGAAGTGACATGGGCACGAGTTTGAAGAGTGATGTTCCTATTGTTGAGAATCACATTGATGTTGCTGAGGACGAAGGATGCATAACTATTCCATATAGTATTTCCTCAACATTTCCCTAAATTATATTTTACATGGTTGTGTCAAGTTAATATTATGAATCCACATGCATATGCTTTCTTATCATGGGTTCTTTGTAAAGGCAAGCTTTTAATGGGCAAACTATTTGTTTCTAAAAACCATGTCTCTTTGTTAAAGACAAAACAAAATGGTAAATCTAGGAGTGTAAAATATTTTGACAGGTAATCTTTTCAAAAAAAAAAAATATATATTTTGACAGGTAAAGAGACAATGGAAGACACACTCAATAGGGCAACCACCCAACACTCGTTGGGGCCGAAGCTCCAGTTCAAGCAGTTTCATCCTCATCCTTTATCTTCACCATAACTTAATCCAATGTTCAGTGCATTCAGTTCCCACCCAATTCCACGTAGAGGTTGGAACCTACAGTTACCAGGCGGTAGTGGGAAGTTGATATTGTAAACTAGGGGGCACGCTACCTAGTCTTCTTGTATTACAAGATCCGTCTCGTGTTTCAACTGGTCTATTCACATATGAAATGGTTGTAATTAAATTTGAATTTCAAATACAGGCTAGAGTCAGTATTCCTTCTAATCTGCTTTGTTACATGGACTTGGGTATGGGTGTGGGTGCATATCAAGAGTTAGATCCATTATTTCTCTTACTCAATAATACGGCGACACTGAAAAATATTTATATATTTAATGTAGTTATTTTGTTTTATTGAATAATACAGTACTTACAATGTTCCATTGGAGAATTTCATGCACAAAATATACGTTTTATGTATAATTATGTGTTAATATTAATTACTAAATATTTCTGTATGGACTGCCCATTATAAATTGGACACATATATCATACCCTTACTTAAGTGCACTTGTCCAAGTCTCAAGTATTTGACACAGGTACGTCATACATTTATAAGAATCTATGTAACATAGCCAATCTAATTAGTCTGTGAAATTAGGAAGAAATAGTTAGGGATTGCTTATCTTTTGATCCTTTATGAGTGACTATAGGTCAAAACTATGAAAGAGTGAAACACACACTTAAAAAAAAAAAAAAAAAAAACCATGTCAGAGTGAAATGTATGAGTTGAGTGAAATAATGTAGTTAATGTAGGCATCCCGAATCCTTAAGTTTTCTATCATTCTATCCTATTATTTTATCATCACAATTGATTTCATCTTGGTTTTTGGAATGCTTATGGTTGGTTGGTTTTTCTTAGAGGAACTTCCTGATAATTGGAGTGAGGCATCAGATATACTTTCATTTTGCTCTTTGGACCGCTTCTTTGTTTTTCCCGGTAGGTTTTCCTTATTAAATCTCTTTCTTTTTGGGCGTTGAATTTAAAAAGGTTTCATTTTTGAATAATTTTTGTTGAGGGTTTGGCTGGACCTTTTTTCACATTGGATATGAACTATTCTCTTGTTACAGGTGAACAAGTCCATGTCCTGGCATGCTTATCAGCATATAAGCAGGATACAGAAATTATCACACCATTCAAAGTTGCTGCAGTGATGAATAAAAATGGCATTGGAAAAAACACCAAGAAACAAAATGGAAGCGTTGGATATGAGACTGATACAGTTTCTAAAAGTATGGAAGTGAGTCCAGATGGTCATGATGTGAATCAGAATGGTCAAAACCTTTTAAAAAAGAATACTGATCCATCAAAGGATATTTCTGCTGGTGAATCTCTTCTTAGAATGGAAGACCGTAGAAGACAAACTCAAACATTGTTGCGAAGATTTGAGAATTCCCATTTCTTTGTTAGAATTTCTGAGTCAGATGAGCCACTTTGGTCTAAAAGAAGTTCTCTGGAAGGATCTCTAGATTTTTCTGAAATGACCACTGAGAAGTTCTCTGCAGATGGTGCAGGGACTAGAAAGACTGCAAAGAGCAGTGGCTCTGTAAATGAAGTTATTGATAGAGGAAATTTTGATGCTAGTGCCTCTGGTGGGTTGGCAAGAAATGCGGTTAAGTGTTGCTCCCTTCCTAATGGAGACATAGTGGTATGTTTTAAAAACTTTTAGGATGTATTTTAGGACTTACCTTTTCTTTTTGTGCTCTTATTGAGATAAGAATAGACATTCCTATTTGTCAATGCAAATTCCTAGTTCTTACTTGGCTAATCATGTTCATTAGTTTTCTTTCATGTTCATTAGTTTTCTTTCTTAGGCACTACATTCCAGTGTTGCATTAGAGAGCTAAACTTATTGTAACTTTCACGTTTTTATCTTATTTTTTTGACATCCTATTCTCGGAGAATACTTCATATTAGAAAAATGAACAGAGATGACTGGTTAATTTAGTTGTGGAAATTCTGATTATTTGCTTTATCTAAATTTTGAACGTAAGTTATGTCTGAATATTTTATTTCATCTTTGGTATCATGTCCTGATAAAGGACGTTATCTGCAGTTGTTCTCATGTAGATTCTAAAGGATTTTGCTTGATATTTGCATCATTTAGGAGTAAAATTTTGTAGATTTGCATGATGCCCTTATGCATTTTTTTTTTTGGGGGGGGGGGGGGTTGGATAACTAAAAATCCTTATGCTTAAAGTCTAGGAAACAGACGAGGGCATGTCAATGACACTTTGCTGCTTTGTTCTGAGCTGTTGTTTTGGAAAAGAAGATGAAAACATGAAGATCCATATTTTATTTATTGGCTATAAATTCCATAGTTGATTTTAAAAATATCATCTGCAGACTAGTGGAAACTTTGTTTATGTGGTTTTCTTGTCTGCAAGGAATAGGTGTCTTGGGGATGTTGCACCTGTGAAATTCTATTGTTTAATGACAATACAGAAACTTATTTATGATTCCACGGCATTTTTATTTTTTGATAAAATAAGGGCACTAGCTAAACACGGCTAACCTAGCTTGCCCATCTTGTGTTGTAAGTGATTTGTCAGCTTTGGATGTTTTATTCCCATTAGTTGTGTGTGTGGTGGGGTTTTATAGGTTGTGCGCTTTTTTTTGATAAGTTAATAGGCTGTGCGCTTTTCTGCTAGACTTCAGGGGATTTGGGTATTCATGGTAATGGATGGTGGCAATGGAGAAGTGTGCACTGACTTTCATAGGATATATTGAATGGACAAGGGATTGGGTTATTTGGCGCCATCTTTGTGTTATCTCTGTGTTAGACACTCTTAATATATGTTGGACATTGACACTCGTCAGATTCTCTCTCTCAATATAAGTTGAACACTCTTCTAAATTTGTCTTATTATTTTCAATTTTTTAGGACAATACACTATTTTCTCACTTGCTTTTTTCACACGACACGTGAAATACATTGAAACTTTTGAAAAAACTTGAAATGAATGGTAAGATGGAAACAACATGGATTTATATCTATTAGTCATCTCTTCTTTATTTTTTAAATTTTAAAATTCAAATTTATAATTTTTTATTATTAGAAATTTCTAAAATAGATAAAAGGAGAAATAAATAAATAGTGAATTTTTCATGTATATATATTTATACAAATATATATTTATTCTTTGACGTATTCGTCATTGTTGTGTCTTAATATTTTTTGAAATTATCATGTTAGCGCATCCGTGGCATTGAAACCAACACCCTTCTTTAAAGGGAATTTTAATCCTTGCTAGCAACTATTTGGAATATAGGATAAATTGCTTCAAAAACTTTATTATTTCTACTCCCCATATTAAAATTAACTTGTTAAAATCATCCCAGTGCTGATGGATATCTTTTCGATGGATATCTTTTCAAAGGCCCATTCCATGAGACCTACAAAGCAGTCAAGGATCCATTGCTCCAATTTCTCCCTTATCTTTCAACCATTACCCTTCTCTATAATTTGTCTTTTTTCACACGCAAACCTCCATAGCCATTTTCCAATATGGCTTCCTGGAAATTTTTCCAGCCTCTTGATGCTCAAACCACCTCCTCTACTTGGAGCACAAATTCCAACCCATAAAGTGATATTTGAATTATTCACCTACAACTCCTTACAGGATATCCTGCAAAAAATTTTCAAGTCTTTTAACCACCAAAGCTGATGCACAATGACATGAAATAGGTTGGCTGGATTGATAAGTTATTCTTAATTAAAAAGAACGTGCCCCCCTTAGACAAGCATTGCCCCTGCCACCCCATCAACTTACCCTTTAATTTCTCCACAACGCACCCTGTCTTAAACTATCTTTTATTTGAAGGAGGATCCCAAATATAACCCAAGATGGGTAACAACCACTCCACCAACTCCTTGGGCTTTATAACTGCTCATGACTGCTATTTTTTGCCGTAGAACTTTGTCTTTTCTGGCCTAACTAAGCTACTCCTTATCCATTTCTTAAGCATTTATAACTCCACATTTGCTAACACTTGCCCATGAATAAACTATGGCCCCAAATACAACAATTGCTGTCTTACCTTACCCTTTTTTGACAGTTGCGTTTGACTGTCTAGTCCCTCCAAATTTTCCCTGACAGAAGATTTAGTCATATATCCTTGTATAATTCAGAACCTTAATCCATAATGGTATGAGTAATCTACAATAATTCAAGAGGTTAAACTTTTAGTTAATTGCTAACCCTTCTTCTCTAATGCATAAGTCCTAGTGATTTTTAATGTTTATTATGTCTTGCAATAGCCAAATAACACAGTTAGACTGCTACTAGTTCTCATTCGATTTTCTTATTTGGAAGAATGCAGGTACTTTTACAGATAAATGTTGGTGTTGATTTTGTTAGAGATCCTGTCCTGGAAATTTTTCAGTTTGAGAAATATCAGAGTAGAAATTTGACTAATAAGACCCAAGACAGTCTAGTTCTTGCAAATCAGAACCCTTGCGGAGAGCTGTTAAACTGGTTGCTCCCATTGGATAATTCTATTCCCCTTCCATCTCGGCCTTTATCTCCCCCAACATTGAGTTCCAATTCATCTATTCGTACCACGCCAACAAAGTCAAACTTTTCTACTTCCTCTGGTTCTCAGCTCTTTTCTTTTGGTAACTTTAGAAGTTATTCCATGTCCTCAATTCCTTCGAGTACTGCATCACCTCCACCTGTTACAACTCCCATCTATGGACCAAGCACTGACCTAGAGGATTGGGATCAGTTCTCTTCACAGAAGTTTGTAAACAGCCAAAAACCTGGGACTGAAGGACTTTTATCCTTCCGAGGCGTATCACTGGAGCCAGACAGATTTTCTGTTCGATGCGGATTGGAAGGCATTTACATACCAGGAAGAAGGTGGAGGAGGAAAGTTGAAATTATTCAACCTATAGAAATCCATTCGTTCGCAGCTGATTGCAATATGGATGACCTTCTTTGTGTCCAGATAAAGGTGGGGTTTATGGTGTTTTCATAGTCAAAAGGTTATGCAAATTTCATTAAAGTAGAATCCCCCCCCCCCCCAAAAAAAAAAAAAAAAAACTAACAAATACACACACACAAACACAAAAGGATTTCAGGTTGCAATTGTGACATGCTTTAGTTAGATCTTCCATTATGCCATAAATACTGAAAGCAGTGATTTTGTTGATTTGCAGAATGTTTCCCCTGCACATGCACCAGATATTGTGGTATATTTGGATGCCATAACAATTGTTTTTGAGGAGGTATCTAAAGGCAGACAAGCTATTTCATTACCAATTGCATGTATTGAAGCAGGGAATGATCACAGCTTGCCAAATCTTGCCCTCAGGTTGTCATCAATTTGTGAAAGCTAATATTTGCTGTATGCATATTTTTTTGAACTATGATATCATGTTTGAAATTATCAAATTATTTGGATTATGTTTGAAATTATCAATTTATTTGGATGGGCAATTTGAAATGGTAAGAATTTGGTTTGCATTGATCAAATATCATTTACATTTAATTAGTGGAACCACTTCTCAGTCATATGCTTTTTTGGGAGATATTATGTCGTTTGTCTATGCTATTATATAAAGGAACATGAGGGGTAGTGGGCAAAACTCAGTTTTTGGTGAAATCACAAATTTTGATGAAGCTTCTTTTACTTCTTTCATTGACACCCCTTAACTACCTACAACTTAAAAGAGATTTCCAATTAGTTTTTAAAAAATCATTGACCATTTAAATAATTTTACTTCCATTTTTACATTCCTTTAATTCCCTTACTTTGTATTGAAAGAATCATGTGCAGTTGGGAAATAATCACCAGCATGCACCTACATCTAGTTTTCAACATAAAATTAGTTAATACTACCAGATAGTGTTTTCCGACATCAGTGTTTTTCTTCTAGGGAGTGGCTAGAATCTCATTCCTTGTTTCTATGATGGTGATTCGAGGGTCCATTAGCTGCCCTCCCTAGTAGCTTAAGCTTTTAGGTAAGATGGTGACTAACAATCTTATAGTGTGAATTATATAACTGTTCAGTGCATAAGATATACAGAAATTTATCTATACATGTGTCATCGAATATTCATAGCCTTGTGAGGAAGAAATGTATCTGCTAGCTGAAGGATTGCTTTGTAACTTGAAAGAGTGGCTCGAGTTTTTAGGTCTGCAGTTGCCGTTTGTCCTTGATAGTGCCTTTTAATTTATTGTGGCAGGAGAGGTGAAGAACACTCTTTTATTCTCAAACCAGCAACATCGATGTGGAAGATTACCAAGGGTTGTGGGGAAAGAAGTAACCAGTCATTGCTATCGCAGGCTGGATCAAGTTTGAGTCTTCCTACCAATCTATTGGAGGGAAAACAGAGTGCTTCAACTGCTGATCAGTATGCGGTTTTGGTATCATGTCGCTGCAACTATACTGGTATTATATGACCTTTTGTTTTCTGCATTATTGGGAACTCCTGACAGAGTTAATTGATCTTATTCTTTCTATATTTTTTTCTGCATCTGTGTTTTGTAGAGTCAAAATTGTTCTTCAAGCAGGCAACGAGCTGGCGACCGCGCATATCTAGAGATCTTTTGATTTCTGTTGCTTCTGAAATGTCAAGACAAAATCCTGGTCCCAATGGAAGAGCCCCTAAGCTTCCTGTTCAGGTTTCTTCCGACTCTTGAGTTATTTTTCTTAACTGATGCTAGAACAAATGGTTTTGTCCTAACTGGTTTAAATTTCAGGTGTTAACTCTTCAGGCTTCCAATTTAATGCCTGAAAATCTAACGTTAACAGTGCTTGCTCCAGCCTCATTTACTTCACCCCCTTCAGTGGTGTCCTTAAATTCTTCTCCGTCTACACCAATGGGCCCATTTGTTGGTAATTCTGAGTCCACTGGAAGAGTGAGTGGTGAAAGACGAAGTTCTGCAATGCAGAGGCTGAGCGAAAATCAAAGACAGAGTGGAGATGGTGGGCCTCAATTTGTTTCCTTTCATGAGCAAGCAATTCCCATCTCTGATGTCCTTCCAAGTACTGATTTGGGTTGCTCTCATTTATGGTTGCAGAGTAGGGTTCCACTGGGGTAATGCATCACTCTCTCTCTCTCTCTCTCTCTCGGTGATTTTATTTTGAGATAAGAGCGGTGATTATAATTTATTGTGGTTGCATTAGATGTGTTCCTTCTCTATCAACGGCTACCATCAAGCTTGAAGTTCTCCCCTTGACAGATGGCATTATTACGCTTGATTCTTTACAGATTGATGTCAAGGAAAAAGGTATACATCTGTTTATGTCGTAATTGATTTCTCTTTTACCTATATTATTTTTTTGTTTGAAAGATGTCTTTGTTCTGTTAGGTTATAACCCCTTGGTGGGTTGGAACATAATGCTAACCTCTTGACGCGCACTCATACAACGTGCACGAAAGAGGGCGGCTATGTTACATGGACTAGGGCACAAGTGTTGGGTCCGGGTGTGTGTCCAAGTGTTAGGCCTCCTTCAATGCTTAATTTTAGGATATTGGGATCTATCCAAACATGGGTTATGAATATGGGAACTTGTCGTGAGCATTTAAATATATTGTATAATATACTTACATAAGATGTGATTATAATTTTTGAATGTATATAAAATCAAATGAAGTTTAGAAAAAGAAAGGATTTTTATCTTCCATCTGCGTGAAAAGTTAAAATTTTTTCTTAGCATCAAATATGAATGGTTTTTTTTTTTGGGCATTTGGTTAAAAATTAGAGGATCCAAGTGTCTAATTTGTGTACAAAGAGTCGTACACATACCCCATACCCCTTACCCTTGTAATATCTGTGTACATGGTTCCGTTCTTGGATCTGGTGTATTCTTTTTGCTGGCTGCTTAACTTGGCAGCCTTTGTGGTCTATTTTCCAGTCTTGAGAGGGTATGGGGCAGGATATTTGATAGATTCTAGAAAAGGTTGGTATGGTTGAAATGTCAAGGGGGTGAGGCTAACTCTCAAGATACTTTATGATGTTGTTGCCTATCCCAAGGTCCATGGATAACAAGTTAGAGAAGATGCAACCCCAATTCCTTTGGGGATAATTAGCGAATAATTCAAATGCCACTTAGTGGAACGGGTCATGGTGTGCACTCCTACTAGGAATGATGGGCTAGGTATTAGAAGCTTAGAGATTTATTGGAACGGGTTCAGGGGTTTGCTTGTGAATGAGATAAATACCAGAGGAAAGTGGTGGAAACGAAGACATCCTGCAGAGATGGGGTTGTTAAGAGTGTTATCTACCATCTCACCAAAAAGCTGAAGTTGTTAGGGATGGAAGCAAATTTATTATTTATGTTGAGTTATTTTCTCTCACATGTGGTTGAATTAACTTTTTTGAAGGGGTTAAACATGTGTAACTATTGATTTTTTTTGGCATGGCGATGAGTTTTAAAAAGACCTTTGCCTACTATGTTAGCCATTATCTCATCTAAAATTATAAACTGTTAGGTATAGGGACACATGTGACTACAGTTGAAAATCAGAACAGAAAAATTAGAGAGAAAAGAAAGAGAGAGATCAGATTCTTCTTCTCCCTCATACTCTATTTATAATCAAGTTTAGGTTACAAAATATAGAAATTGAAATCAGCCAATATATGGCAATAACAAAAAATAACTAAATTACAATCCATCAATTATGCCTTAAATATTCCTAACATATTCTAACACTCCCCCTCAAGCTGGAGCATAAAGATCAATCATGCCCAGCTTGGTAGACATTTTCTGAAATGGAGAAACAGCCAAGGGCTTGGTAAACATATCACCCAACTGAGAGTCCGATCGTACAAATGAAGTAATGATATCATGTCTGACCAGAAGATCACGAATAAAGTGACAA
This sequence comes from Vitellaria paradoxa, assembly GCA_019916065.1. Classification (NCBI taxonomy): domain Eukaryota; kingdom Viridiplantae; phylum Streptophyta; class Magnoliopsida; order Ericales; family Sapotaceae; genus Vitellaria; species Vitellaria paradoxa. The sequence continues at coordinate 9,425,178 of CM034234.1, forward strand.
TCAACTTCTATATGCTTGGTACGTTCATGAAAGACGGGATTGTTAGCAATGAAGATTGCAGCCTGATTATCACAGAACATAGACATCGGATTTGAAATATCAATGCCAAAATCTCGAAGAAGAGAACGAACCCAAAGCATCTCAGACGCAGTATGAGCCATGGCGCGATACTCGGCCTCAGCACTAGATCGAGCCACTACAGTCTGCTTCTTACTACGCCATGTAACAAGATTACCACCGACGAAAGTACAGTATCCAGAAGTAGACCTCCGATCCGAACAACTACCAGCCCAATCTGCATCGCTGTATCCAATTACATCGATCGTGGTAGAGGCTCGATAATGTAAACCTTTACCAGGAGAATTTTTCAAATACCTCAGAATACGACATACAGCTTCAAAATGAGGTTTGCGTGGAGCGTGCATAAACTGACTGACCACACCAACTGCATATGAAATATCAGGACGAGTCACAGTGAGATAGATCAATTTACCAACAAGACGTCGATAACGACCAACATCAGGAAATAGATCACCACTTTCATTATCCAAGCGAACAGAAGAGTCCATATGAGTGTCAACAGGGCGAGAACCCAAAAGTCCAGTCTCCGAAAGTAAATCCAGAACATATTTCCTTTGAGATAAAGATATACCCTGGGAAGAACGGGCAACTTCAATTCCAAGAAAATAACGTAAGGCACCAAGATCTTTTGTGTGAAACTGTTTTCCCAAATAACCCTTTAATTCGAAAATGCCCTTAGCATCATCACCAGAAATGATAATATCATCCACATAGACAATTAAGATAATAGTACCAGATGGTGACTGATGAACAAATACTGAGTGATCAGAAGTGGATCGTTTGAAACCATATTCCATAAGAGCAGAACTAAACCGATCAAACCATACTCGTGGAGATTGTTTAAGTCCATATAAGGCTTTGCGTAAGCGACAAACAAGATGCTCATTTCCTGTAACAGTATATCCCAGTGGTTGGTCCATATATACCTCTTCCTGAAGTTCACCATGTAGAAAGGCATTTTTAATATCCAACTGGAACAAGGGCCAAGATTTGCACACTGCTACTGCAAGAAGGATGCGGATTGAATTAAGACGAGCCACTGGTGAGAATGTCTCAAGATAGTCCACACCATAAGTTTGGGTATAGCCCTTAGCAACCAATCGGGCTTTAAGACGCTCAACAGATCCATCAGGATAGTACTTTATTGTGTAAACCCAACGACAACCAACTGGCTTCTTTCCCGGGGGGAGAGAAGTGAGCTCCCACGTCTGATTGAGATATAGTGCTTGCATCTCCTCATCCATCGCTTTCTTCCAGCCCGGTGATAATAGTGCCTGATTATAAGATTTAGGAATAGAAACAGAGGACAAAGCACACACAAAGGACTGGAATCGAGGTGAGATACGATGGTAAGAAACAAATTTAGCAATAGGATGCTGAGTACATGTACGTTTACCTCGTCTTTGGGCAATAGGGAGATCAAAGTCATCAATAGAAGGAGGCTCAGGCTCATCCGGACTAGTAACAGAAGTATCTGGGTCAGAAGTAGGTGTCTCAAGTGTTACAGGATCCACAGGTGCAGTGGTGATTGGATCAGGGCGAGCGCGACGGTGATAGACTTGTAAAGGAACCTCAGGAATAGGAAGAACCGGATTAGGAGAGGAAATAGGTGTAGGTAGCTCCCCCTCTTGATAGGAAGGAGAAAGCTCCCCCTCACGAGATGACAACTCCCCCTGAACCTGAAAATAGGGTGTAGATTCAAAAAAAGTAACATCAGCACTAACAAAGAATCGACGAGATGGAGGATGATAACACCGGTAGCCCTTTTGAGTACGAGAGTATCCCAAGAAAATACATCGACGAGCTCGAGGTGACAATTTGTCCAGACTAGGATCAAGATTATGAACAAAGGCAGTGCAATCAAATATATGAGGAGGAAGTGACAAAGGATTAGAAGAAGGATAAAGAAGAGAAAAAGAAGACTTATTACCAAGAGTAACGAACGGAACTCGATTGATAAGGTGACAAGCAGTTAAGACAGCATCCCCCCAATATGATTTTGGAACATTCATGTGTATTTGCAAAGTGTGGGCGACATCCAACAGATGGCGATGCTTCCGTTCAGCAACACCATTCTGTTGAGAGGTATGAACACATGAGGTTTGATAAATAATGCCCCTGTCAACACAAAATTTTTCCATAATAGACTTGGTATACTCTAAAGCATTGTCAGACCGTAAAATTTTAATTCTTTTGTCAAACTGAGTAAAAATTTCATTATAAAAACGTAAAACAATATTGGGCAATTCAGAACGAGTTTTCATTAAAAATAACCATGTCATACGTGAGAAATCATCCACAAAAATGACAAAATAGCAATAACCATTAATAGTGGGGACTCTAGAAGGACCCCAAATGTCCGTATGGACTACAGAAAAAGGTTCAGACTCACGACCATGACTACTACTAGGAAAAGAACTACGGTGATGCTTCCTTAGTTGACAAGCTTCACACTCTAGACTGGAGACAGAACCAAGACCAGGAACAGCAAGCTTGAGACGAGATAAAGCTGGATGACCCAATCGATAATGCCACTGGAGAGATGAATCTGAAACATGAAAAGCTGAAGAAGACAAGGAGAAACTGGTTGGGTCAAGATAATAAAGACCATCTCGCTCACATCCCGAACCAATCATCTTCTGCGTCCTGAGATCCTGAAAAACACAGGAAGATGGAGAAAAGGTTATGGAGCAGTTTAAAAGTCTAGTTAACTGACTAACAGATAATAAGTTAAAAGGAAAGTTAGGCACATAAAGACTCGAAGGTAACGATAATGATACTGAGGGTTTGAGGTGTCCTTTGCCAGCTACAGGTCGGGAGGACCCGTCAGCTAACGTAAGACGATGAGTGGTGGTAATCAAATCAGAAAACAAAGAAGGATTACCTGATACATGAGCACTAGCACCAGAGTCAAGAATCCATTGTGGAGCAGATGAGGTGGAGAAACAAGCACTATTACCTGAATGGGCCAAAGTGGCAGTGGAACTGGAAGAGCGAGAGATCCGAAGAGCTTGCACAATAGCATCCAACTCAGCAAGAGAGAAGGGAGCCTGGGAAACTACCCCTGAGTTAACAGGATCACTTGTACCAGAAGTAGAACCAGAGGCTACTTCAGAGCTAGTAGAATCAGTAGTAACATGGTGAGCTTGATCAGGACGACCATATTTCTTCCAGCAATAAGGCTCTGTGTGATTTGTACCACCACAATGATTACACTTTTTGGTGCCGCGTCCCGAACTGCGACCACCACCCCGAGAATTACGGCCCATACCACGTGAGCCACCACGAGATCCTCCATGACCTCCAGAACTATTAATCAAAGCAGCAGAGTCTGTCCCACTGGAAGCAGATGATGTTGAACGGGGATGATGACCCAGGGAAGATCGTTGCAACCGAGAATAAGCACTGGCTAAAGAAGGAATAGTCTCCCCAGCCAAAAACTGATCTCTGTAACTACGAAAATCATCATTTAGTCCTGCTAGCAGAAGAACAGTCATAAGCTCATTCCATTGTCCCATCATCTCCGCTTTAGTCTCAGGAAAGGGACGAAGTTGCAAGAGACGATCACCAAGGGCTTTAAGTGTGCTGTAATAATCAGATAGTGATCTATCTCCCTGTCGGAGAGAAAAGAGTTGCTCGTACGCCGCAAAAACTTTTGAAATATTACTACGCTGAGAGAACGAATCAGCTAAAGAATCCCAGATTGCCTTAGAGGTGTTACACAAGGATACAGTTCGAAAAACTGAAGGTTCGAGACTGTGCCATAACCAACTCATAACATTAGCATCAATAGCTCGCCATTGCGAATACGTGGGAGATGTTGAGTCTGGAGGAGAATCCGTAATGTAATTTTCCAATTGTCGACCAATAAGGAATATACGAACAGCATGAGACCAAGTTAAATAGTTGGCGGCTCCATTCAATTTCTCACAAACAATGGATTTTGGAAAATTTTCAATTGAAATAGCATGCGCAGGAACAGGTGAAGAACTTTCATCTGAAGTAGTCTTGACAGTAGACGGATTAATAGCCATTAGCCAAATATAAATCACAACTCAAATCAGAGTAGAAAGACCACACAGCGGCGTATAAGGTTTCAAAGCACAACAAGGAGCACGAACCAACTCACGATCGAACGATCAACAACGATCAACTATGATTGAGCAGACAAATAAAAAAAATAGTAGAGAGTACGAGTATCATCAATCGACAGTATATAACACACCGAACATCAGATTTGGTTGTCTAAAACGTGAGAGATCCAAGATCCGATCGAGAAGGAGATAAGCCAAGTTTCAAGAATCATCCACGACACAAATCAAGCATAAGAGGAGAAGAACAGGAAGAGGCGACTGCCATGGTGTGTCGCCGGAGATCAACCGTCGGTGCACGCGCCAACACGCACTGGAAAAGAGAGGCGCATGAGCCTCAGGCGCCGGGAGCCAAGCCGCGCGTGAAGGCGCGTCAGGTCATCTCCGGCGATGGTCTTCGTCGGTGGTAGTCGCCGGTCGACGCCGAGTCTGTTGGTGGTGGCGCCGGTCAACAAAGATCGCCGGAGAGTGGTCCGGCAGTGATGAATAGTGGCGGCAGTGATGAACAGTAGCGCGGCTAGGTTTTTTTTTTTTTTTTTTTTTTCTGGAAAAGAAAATAAAGAAGGGAAAAGGAATCGCTCTGATACCAAGTTGAAAATCAGAACAGAAAAATTAGAGAGAAAAGAAAGAGAGAGATCAGATTCTTCTTCTCCCTCATACTCTATTTATAATCAAGTTTAGGTTACAAAATATAGAAATTGAAATCAGCCAATATATGGCAATAACCAAAAATAACTAAATTACAATCCATCAATTATGCCTTAAATATTCCTAACATATTCTAACAACTACTTTTTTTGGGTGACAGTAATATTTGAATTCAAGAGTTTTTCATGCTTTAAACTCTTGTTAAGATTGTTAGCCATCACCTCATCTAAAAACATCAATCTGTTAGGGATAAGAGCAAATATATTATTTATGTTTTGACTTATTTCCAAGGGCAACACTAGCATTGTTGTTGTTGTTATTATTTCTGATGTCATAGTTTTGGGTTATGGAAAGCCATTTGAGGGTCGTGGAATGACTTTATGGGGAATGTGAAACTAGCTATTGGAGGTGGATTTTGAAAATGAAATGGGGATATGGGTACTGTAAGTTGGAAAAAGTCATTCCTACTGTTTATTCCTTAGTGGTTGATTAGTAGGCATTGGTTGGCAGAATATATTTGGATGGAGAGCATGGGACATTGCCTTGAGGAGATTCTTGCATGATTAGGAGATTGGGATTTACGTAAGAGTTCTTTCGTGCTATCTTCTCTATCAGGTTTTTTTTTTTTTTTTTTTTGGGGGGGGGGGGTGGAGGATAGAGATACAATGGGAAGGGTAACTTCTTCATATGGCAAGTTGTGATGAAATATTTGGCCGGTCATGGTCTTTGATTTGGCCAACCAGTTCTCAATGAGGGTGGCGTTCTTCATGTGGTGGCAATCAATGAGAGTGTACCTACCATTGATTATTTGATTACAAGAAAACATATTCTGTTGATTGTGTTGTTTGTGCGTGCGCGCTGAGGAATTGGAGTCACGTCTTCTTCTGTATTGCAGCTTGGCATGGCAATTGTGGTCTATTATTCTCACTAATTTTGGGCATATTGAGGGTGTTCTGGGGAAGTGTTCATGAGGCTTTTCTTTGTTGTTGGGAGGTATGGTGGGGAAATGGAGAAGTTGAGTTTGCAGATTGGCTCCTTTTTGCTGCTTGTGGATTATTTTGGGAGAAAGAAATAGAAGAACCTTTCGAGGAATTGTGGAGCCTGTATGTGGATTGAGGAGCAATTTTTTCCATTTATTTTGAATAGATGGTGTTTGTTACTGTCAGGCCTAATTTGAATCAATATTTGGATTTTGGTGACTCTGCTAGTCTAATGGTTAAAGGACTTCTGGTTGATTTTATTTCAACTGTTTCCAGTATACTGGCGAGTTACCTTTCTTTACTTTCAGCAGTTTTATACCCTGATGCCTTTTTCTTTTTTTTGAAAAAAAAAAAAAAAACCACACATGCACAACACACGCACACACACAAAATTGGTGGACCCCCCAGAACACAAGAATGGAGCTTCATATTTACTTAACAAAAGCAAGACCCCCCCCCCCCCTTTTCTTTTAAACTGGTGAAGAGATTAGACCACGGGTGGGGGATGGGAAGGCAGAACCTTTTTGGACCTCCTAAAAAGCACATTTGTCCTTCCAGCTTCAGCCTTGATTGGAATGGAAGCAGTGACCACATGTAGCTTTATTTCTGCACATTTCCTAAAAATCATCAATGAGAACCAGCATAGCTGAATGACATTTAATGTTCACAATGTTATGGTTAATATAGCTACATAAAAGTATATCCAGCTTTAGTTGTTTGGGATCTCAGATACCATTTGGGTAAGTCTTATGTTTCCTTTGAAGGGTTTGTACGATTCATTTCTTTCTCTATGTTCCATTCTTGCACTTCAAATAATGTTTGCATTTTCTTTAGTTGGTTAATTGTGACATGGAAATTTTTACATCCAGTCTGAAAAAATGGACTATATTGCTGATAGATACTTCTGGCCTCACAGGTATGAGATATATCCCTGAGCACTCACTGAAGATAAATGCAACGTCCAGCATTGCCACGGGGATTATCTAGAACAGTTTTCCAAGTTCCTGTTCTATGACTTCTCTCCTTGAGCAGGGGAAGATTCTCAAATTGCTTCTTATATGGTATTGTGACGTGTAAATGGCTTACTATTTTGAAATATGAACCAAGGTATACATCTTTTCTCCCTCAAGAACGGTGTGGAAATCATGAGGTCAATTTGTTTCAATAGAATACCTTATAGCTAGATTTACATCACATTATCTAGTAATTGTATTTGTTATATACCCTTTGAACGGGAAAATCAAATTATGTACCTTTTGTTAGATGAAATCTCCAAACTTTTGCTTGATTGGATACAGAGAACACATACAAGCTGTTGTAGGTTTAGCAACCACTGCATCATTAGGTACTTGAGAAATGATTTGACACTCTGGAAATTCCCTGTTGAATTTCTAATCATCATTCAATTCCCCAATTATTTCTGATTATTTTAATATATACATGCGTAAACCTTTTCTCATGCCAGTTTCTACAATTTATCCCACTTCCATTCTTGTTTGATGGCGTTGGTTCGCCGCAGAGAAATTTTGGATGCTCTTTTTAGATGCCCGTTCCTGTGAGTTTGAATTCTGCTTAGCACATAATTTGGTTGGTATTTTACCTTAGAATGATGATAGCACTTGACATTGCTGCAAGAAACTGACCCTTTGAACTCTCTATTTCAAATAGAGGGGTGCTAAGAATTGTTGCGATTGTCCAATCCTCACCATTCACGTGGGACCCACACAGATGGACTGCGAGGATTGGTCAGTCACGACCATGCTGGCATCTATCTTTCGAGTGTTCTTAAGCTGTTTGATGCTGGGTGGCAAATGTATGTTTTTCCAGTAGCCTTATTTCTGGCCTTTGAAAGTCCTGCTTATTTCTGGCCTTCAAACCATATTTATGCTCCAGCTGATCTCATTCTCTCATTTTTTGTGACCTTGTCCTTTGTTGTGAGGAGTTTGGCTGCATTTGAAGAGGAAATTATGTTTAAGGCAAATGTTTTATTTTAATCCACTGTGAAACAATTGTTTTTTTTTTTTTTTTTTTTTTTTTTTTTTTGGTAAGTAAATGTGAAACAATTGTTGGGCAAGATCCTTATGTCTCTTTTGTAATTTTATTATATTTTATTTTTCTATTACGAAACAAGCTTCCCTTGTTTGGTCTGGAAATATTTACAATATGATGGGAACCTTGGTCCAGAAGAGAGTGTGGTGTTACTAAGCTGGTTGGTTCAAATGCACACAGTTCAAAATTGGTCAAGTGCTTTATTTCAACGAGGCTCTAATTCAGAAGGTGGCATATCAGGGGGTGTGTTTGGAGTGATAAAAAGTGAAATAAGTTGTGGATTCGTAATCCGTGTAGTAAGATAAAAAATGAATAACTTTTAGAGATTTTCAGAGATTTAGAGCAAACTAAATAGAGTCTAAATATGATGCAATACAAAAAGACTACTTGAATTTGAACGATATCATCGAACCGAGAAAAAATAGTTATGGAGAAAAAATATATATATATAAACATGACATGAATAGATTAATACAAAATTAATGCAATTTGATATGTATGTAAATGTTTAGAGGTCTACACATAAAGTAATTAAATAATTTATTGTTTTAAGAGGGAGTGGTTCACTTTATTTTGGATTATTCTAACTGTGTTTTATCTATAAATGAAAATTTTATTATTATTATTATTATTATTAAACGTGATTTTAAAATTTATATCAAAATTTTAATTCGTTTTAAAATGCTAAAATAAATAGTTAACACGTGTGCAAGCTAAGATTGCTTATTCAATATTTAAGCATTAGTATGTAAATAGAGATGCACAATTAGTCAATCACCACTGTTAATTTTTTTTTTCCCAATGTCTGATTTTATTGTCTATCTTATTGTGTATCTCATGAATGATAATTGCGTGGGCCAATGACTTGATTTTAGACAGATTTACCATAAAAGATATTTATCTTCTCACAATTCGATAAGCCACTCAGCCATGGGTGGGCACATTAGGCGTCGGCAGGAACAATTGCTCATACTAATTTAAAAATTTATATCAAAATTTTATTAATTTTATTTTTTTATACAAACTATACTTTTTTTTAATTGTTATTAAGATTTTTATTTTTACTGTATTTTTTTATTTACTTTAAAATTATAATTTTACCTTTTTTTTTTTCGAAAGGTAAAGTTTTTTTTTTTTTTTTTATAAGGGGGCGAGGAAAGAATCGAACTCGAGTCATGAGTAGATAAGAGAAGTTCTTAACTACTGAATTACAGGTCACGCTTTATAATTTTATCCTTACTAATTACAAACTTTGGTTCCACTCAGCACCTCAAAGCATGGATTCTGTAACCCCAGAGGTATCTTACCCAATTTTAATGCAACATTTGGATTCTAGATTTACGCGGGAAAGTTGAAAAAAAAAAAAAAGAAAAAGGTAAAAAGAAAAGTAAAGCTATACAGTGAAAATTCTGAATTCTTGTCTCTTATTTAAATTAAACTTTAAATAAAAAAAACTGTAATAATACCGATATATGTACCCCTAAACGAATTAAAAATTTTACTTGATTATTCATAAAATAAGAAAAAAATATATGCAAATGGTGTATTTCTCTTTTAGTTTTCGCGACGCCTCCCATTTTAGTACTATCACGTGTTACCTTGAGAGGGTTGGGAATCGTGTACATAAATAAGGAATGGTATATACCATACTACTTTAGTTTTTTGCCATTTAGGGATGGGGAAATATAAATAAATAAGTAATGGAATTTCACATTATTATTTTTTTTACCATTTAGAGATGAGGAAGGACAAATAAATAAGAAATGGAATTTTATATTATATATATCAATTTGACATTTAGAGGAATTTCTTTTGTTCTAAAAAGAGATAAATTTTAAGAAAATGCTGTTTAAGAAAAGTTATTTGTGGATTTACTATCAATGAAAACGCATTTAATATAATCTAAAAGTACTTTTACCATTTCAGCAAATTATTGCTGTATCTTTAAGTTTTTATTGGAAATTTAAAAATATGTATTTTGAAAATATATATCCATTAATTGATCAAGATTAATAAAAGATATATATATATATATATATATATATATATATAATACATGCTGATAAAATACAAGATGAATGACAGAATTTGCATTTTGTGAAATTGCATTTTCATTGATAGTAGATTTATAAATAAGGTTTATCCTAGATGGTATTTTCCCAATACTTTATTTTTTTAATTATAGAAAAAAAAAGCCATTTAAAGATGGAGAATTGACATGCAAAAAGTGTTCCTCGGTGTTGTTATTCTACACATGTATCATTTTCTTCTCATTTATTTAATTTTGGATTGCTCTCTTTTTCAGTTATTTATAAATTTAGGCAACACTTTTTTATATACCATTTTAACTATTAAACAATCACTAAAAATAAAATCAGGTAAAAATAATTTATTTTTATCTCATTTTGTGATAATAAAAAAAACAAATAAATAAATTAAAATTTCTAATAAACAAAGAGTTATTATAAGATTACAGTATAATATTTTTAGAGATAAAAGAGTGATTTTGTCCTAGCTGTTAGATTAACTTATTTTATTTATTTCTTAATTTTTAATAAAAAATATATTTAAAGTTTAAACATAAAAATAAAAAACCAAATTTTGATTAAAAAAATTGAAAAATTTTGTCTTCTCACCATCTTCTTTGATTTTGTTTAAAAAGAAAAAGGTAGAATCAGTTAAAAAAAAAAAAAAGAAGCACAAATAAAAAAATACATAAATAAATCTATAAATGGATCCCAACTAGTTCCAATGTCCACGTATCACCACTAAAGCGGGTCCCACCAAAGCTGGACAGCTCACTACCGTAGTGGGTCCCACTTCACTCTCTTTGTCTCTCTCTCTCTCTCCCCCTGCCCAACCCCATCTACCCGACTGCCCGCCATCCCTTTAGCTTTTTCGCCTTTACCAAACTACCCTGACCGGTCTGGTCTGTAATTGCTTCGACGTACTGTCAGCTGTCTATGGGCAACGCGGGCAACTCAAGCCCCGCTGCCCGCATTCTTCGGGCAGCTCCAATTTGCTTTTGCAGTCTTCGATTTTATTGAAAGAGAGAGAGAGAGGGAGAGCCGATAATTCACAGTTTCAATACTTGCTATTTTTCATTTTCAGCAAGGTGATATATATATGTATATTAATGTATGTGTATAAATTTTTGAGCTTTGAATTGGTCAGCTTCTTTTTTGTGGAGGTTCGAGTATTTTTGAGGTGGACGTTTCTGGGGGGGTGCTTTTGAACTGAGAGATTATTATATATCTGATACAGCTTGCACTCTCTGCCCGAACAGGTTAATTTCTTCACGGTGGTTGTGGAGGTCAAGCATGTGATCTGAATCTGTTGGCTCTCTGTCAACTCTCTAATGTGATCTTTCCCTGGTTTTATGAATTGGGTCTCTGTTATTTCGTCTGATTTTTTGTGGGTTTCCGAGGAATTTTTTTTTTCCTCCTGCAAGCGGCGGACTTTTTGGAAAAATTTTGTTTGTTGGGTTATGTGAGTGAGTGATTTCATCTGATTTTTTGAAGGTCTTTGTGGGAATAGCTCTGGAAGTGAAGGAATATTAGGGAATTTTGTTCTTTTGGGAGGTTTGTGTTGTCTCTTTGATGATAGCTGGGTTTGATTATAATAAGGTTTGTGAAAGATGGGATTAGGTGCCGATGGTGTGAAGGGAGAGTCTTGGGATGTGGGCAAATCAAAGAGTAGGAAGAAAAAGAAAGATGGGGCTGTGGAGGAGACTGGGTGTTGGGTTAGGTTGAGGTTTATTGGCAGCTGTATTTCTTCAAGATCTAAAGTGGATAGCTCTGTTAGTGGCATCAGTACTCACTGTGGTAATCCTTTGCTTTGAAAAAAACTTTGTTTCTTTTGTTAAAACTTACATTTTGTTATTGCAATGAACTGCCTGGTCTCAGTCATGTTTCAGTAACTTTTCTGAAGGAGTTATATGTAATTTCTATATGTACATATTTTGTAGATATTGTTAGCTTCTTCTGGTTATTGATTTGGGTGGGACTTATTTATTTTTGTTGTGCAAAGAATGCTTCAATTTTGGTGGATTGTCCTAACCATCTATGATGGAAATAAAGAAAATTAAAAAAATTGAGAAAGATTGCAAGATGTTCTACACAGCGGCCTGTGAAAGGGAAATTTGTTTTTGCATCCATTGAAATGGATCTAGTTAATCTAAAGAACTTTACTGTTATTGGGATTTCATTTTCATTTACTGTAATGAAAGCCGTTTTCTTCGTATTTTACCTCTTTAAGTTAGATTAAGGAGTAGCGGATTTGTTTGTAATTATTTTTTCCTTTGCCTTGAAGAAGCGTGGCCTTCATGAGAATTTCTTCAAAGAAATGATGGGGAAAACAACATGATGACTTACTTTATTTAAATACGATTCAATAGAGATGAAAAATATGAAAGATAGAAGAAAAATGGTATAGGAGAATGACAAGATAAATAAGAGAACATAAAAAATAGAGAAGACGGGATATTGAGAAAAATCAAACAAGTTACTAGAGAGAGAGGGGGGTATAGCAAATGATAGAGACGAGAGCATCCATATGAAATGCGAGGGATTAAGGATGAAAAATAGAAGATTGAGAGAGATTTATTAGCCAAATCTGAATTTCATTCATATTTGAAGGCCCAATTCGTTTTGCAACATGGTAGCCTAGTTATAGGCTATATATAACACTTTTAAACTAATGAAAACATTGTCAAACTGATCCTTCCCAACATAGACACCTAACAGGATGCAAATCCTATCATTAAAACCACTGAAAAGTCCTGAAAGAAAGCAATACAATATCTAAAGATTCACAATTACATTATACTACATAAAATACCCAATCAGCTTTGTCTTCTCTTGGAAGTCTTGCATGATCTTGGCCTCATTATTCCCCTCTTAGAAAGCTGTACTTTTTGCTGATTTTCATTATTAGTGAAGCCAAGAACTATCTATTTCTAGATTAAAAAATAACATGACAATATAATCAATTTTTTTTTTCTTTTCCTTTTTTTTTTCTTTTGATTAGTTAGAATGTTATTAGCCATTGTACGAATATAAGAATACAATCAACTATTTTATGAATATCATTATATAGTGCCATGAGCACCTACTGATGGGATTGTCTTCTTCATGTGCAAAGGAAGGAATGATATATGTGACTGTGAACCTGTGGGCACTCTGTGCAGTATAGTTATATAGTACATCATTCTTTATATTTGCATGGTTGTTGCATATGTGATGTTTATATTTGAACCTCCTTGTTTTAATGTAATTAAGTTCTGTGGTATTATAACCGTTTAGCGTTCCTTGCGTTGTCAGCAACACATGTTTTTACACTACAAACCATATGCTTATCAAATATAACTTTCTATTTAGTCTAGAATCATTTTTTAGCGTCTGCATTAACAATTTGCTGAATTTTTTCAACATTTCGACTGTAGGATACTCGTGTTTTGGTCATGCCTTTGTTTCATTGAGGTGGATCTGTGTTCAGCCATTGCTTGGCTGTGTTACCTTTGTACTGCACACGGCTTCTATATAAATTCGTTTTCACTAAATTTTACCTTTTATGTGTACGGAGCTTGTAGAATTTGTTTAAACATATCAGCATAGTTGCAGAATATGGAGGTTTGGCTGCTGTATAACACTAACTATCTAGGACTTTTCCTGTTATGATGGTTTGTATCTACTTCTTTTTCTGAAGTTGCTTCCTTATTTGTGTCAGCAGAGAGTAAATCTAATAATGACACAAGTAGAGAACCCCCTGTTGCTCCTGTTGTGTCATCAACAACCACAAGTAATGCAGAAAGCAATGCATCCGCTTCCAAAGTTGAAGAGGAACTCAAAGTTTCATCTCGGCTTCGAAAATTTGCATTTAATGATCTTAAGTTGGCAACGAGAAATTTCAGGCCAGAGAGTCTTCTCGGTGAAGGTGGTTTTGGTTGTGTATTCAAGGGGTGGATTGAAGAGAATGGAACTGCACCAGTCAAACCTGGTACAGGGCTTACTGTTGCAGTGAAAACCCTCAACCATGATGGACTTCAGGGTCACAAAGAATGGCTGGTTTGATACTTCCCTAATGCAATTTACTTTTGATCACTGTTTTTCTTTTTCGTCCTTTTTCTTTTGTCATCTTTCAATTCTTGCCTTTCTCAAGTATCATCTCATTTGGCAGGCTGAAGTGAGTTTTCTTGGGGACCTCATCCATCCTAATTTGGTTAAACTGATTGGTTACTGCATTGAGGATGATCAACGGCTGCTAGTGTATGAGTTCATGCCTCGAGGGAGTTTGGAGAACCACCTTTTTCGGAGTACGTAACTGCCTCTCTTTTGTTATAATTTCTCTTTTTTATTCCCTCAACATTTTGTACCAAAATTTTTTATTAGAGAAGGGGGGGGGGGAGATTCGACACCATAATTGTTCAGTTTATAGGTTATCTCTTATATAGGTAATGGAAAACTGATATTTTTACTTCTAGGTGGACTTAAAAATTACTTGTAGTGATATCTTTAGCAAGGTTTTTAATTTAAATTGTAACCATATTAGAATTCTAGAAAGATTTTCTGAAGGTTATGATTTAGGAGTACAAGGTGGCACAGATTCAACAAAGTTAGGGGTTGGAGAACTTTGATTAGGAGTGGGAGTAGGATTAGGAGTGTGTGAAGAAGAGGAAGAAGAGTGAGAATCAAGTTCCAGCAAAAATCAGTCCCTGTCCTTATCTTTCATGAATGATGTTCCCCTCTTGAAGATAATGCAAGAGATCTATATTATGCCCATCTCAGAATTCTATATTTGATTGGACCGACAGTGTGGCCTTTTCATTTTATTGTATGCATTTTTATGTGAAACTATGATATTTATTTGGAAACATGACATGGGCCTAAAAATTGTGCAGTTGTGTTTATGCATCAGTTAAATCATTGTTGGATCTATTTTGGTATTGGCAATCAAGTTACAGTATCATTGCTTGAGATTCTCTCTTATAATAATCAATACGTGCAGGGTCCCTGCCTCTTCCATGGTCAATCAGGATGAAAATTGCTCTAGGTGCTGCAAGGGGCCTTGCTTTTCTTCATGAGGAAGCAGAAAGGCCAGTTATATATCGAGATTTCAAAACCTCCAACATCCTATTAGATGCAGTACGTGATAAAAAATCTCTGGGAAAACTAGATTTCTTCTTTGATTTCTTGATATTCTAATTAAGAGCCATTCCAGGATTACAATGCCAGACTTTCTGATTTGGGACTTGCCAAGGATGGTCCTGAGGGAGACAAGACCCATGTCTCTACTCGTGTGATGGGAACTTACGGTTATGCAGCTCCTGAATATGTGATGACAGGTAAATGTAATTGATCTATGACAATTTTTGATTACATACATCTTGTTTTGTATTTATTTATTTATTATAGGTAATGAGACTTGAGTCTTTTTGTTGGGAGACTGCAGCCTAAGCCACTAGGGTGTCCCTGAGGGATTTGTTAATTACTTTCATTCCCTCTTGAAGTATTAAGTCAATCCCTCTTTAGCCTGTTCTGTTTGTATTCTGGCTATGCCTTCTGTAGATTCTTCTCTTCTCTTCAAGCGTTTAGAACTAGAAGAATTAAAATAAACGAGAACCTCATTCTCTGTGGTCTGTGTTGTGTGTTTTTATGTTCATGTGATGTCGTCACAGCTCCGACTCAGTAGCTTGTTCTGCCCATTGCCTCACCTAATGGTGCTATGTGGTGTTATCCTTACTTGGGTGTGGAGGATGACCCCTGCCCATCTCAACCCGTCGACCTAATGCGTGCGACCCTGTGTTTAGTGGGTCGGGTTTTAAATTTATAGGTTGTGCTTCAGCATTTATTTTTGATGCGATAAGGATGGGGGGGGGGGATTTTTTATACCTGTGTTTTTGTGATGTGTCTTCATTAACTAGGTAGAAAAAAAGGGCGGAGGCTGACACCACTGGGTGATGTCAGCTTGATGACTGCAAGGTGGGGGAATCCAATAGTCCAAATACGTTCACGTTTTTTTTTTTTATTTTTTTTAGAGGATTAAAAATATTTGAATGAATCTCAGTCATTGAATTTTAATCTAATGGTCCCTGATTTGATGTCCCAAGCTGTGCAATGTCAATGCCTCCGAGTCCAGTAGAAAAATGCAGGAATGTCGTTAATACATGGCTTGCGAGTTGCAACACTTTATTTATTCTGATCTTCTCCTATTTGTGTGTGTCAGGACATCTTACATCCAAGAGTGACGTCTACAGCTTTGGCGTGGTCATGCTTGAAATGTTGACTGGCAGAAGATCGATGGACAAGAACCGCCCCAACGGGGAACACAATCTAGTTGAGTGGGCGAGGCCGCACCTGGGAGAGAGGAGGAGATTTTACCGGCTAATAGACCCCCGGCTCGAAGGCCACTTCTCGGTGAAAGGCGCCCAGAAAGCTGCGCAGTTGGCTGCTCGCTGCCTTAGCCGGGATCCAAAAGCCAGACCTCTGATGAGCGAAGTCGTCGAAGCCCTAAAGCCGCTGCCAAGCCTCAAGGATATGGCGAGCGCATCGTATTACTTCCAGACAATGCAAGCCGACCGAATTGGATCGAGTCCGAATGCTAGAAATGGTTTAAGAACGCAGGCTGGTTCCCTTTCGTTCTCGAGGAATGGGCAGCAGCAGCAGCAGCCGCAGCATCCGAGGAGTCTCTCCATGCCAAATGGTTCGCATGCTGCTTCTCCGTATCATCAGTTCCCCCATAATTCACCAAAACCCAATGGTAATCCATAGGATTTGGGTTGATTGTTGTCTGTTTGGTCTCCCCCATCAGCCCCCTTTTTTTTTTCTCTCGGAATATAATTGTATTTCAAGGGAGTTGGATGACTGGAAAAGTAACAGAGGAACACGTTTGCATTGTGGTGTGATCTTTAGGAGTTGTTAAATCTTCCCAATGAGGAGAGAGTTGAGAGTGACTTGTAGTTTATGGAGTAAACAGGAATGTCAACCACATGTTTACAAATATTAATTAATGACTCTCTCTCTCTCTCTCTCTCTCTCTCTCCATACAAGTATACTTTGGTTTTTATATCAAAAGTGGTGGTCGGGAAAATCGCAATTCTCCCAAGACATTTTTATGTGGTGGTTCTCTTGACCATGCATCAGCTGGAGGAACCCTCAAAATTCAGCTTATTCATTTACCTGGTAATAAATGGACAATATCAACTCCAAATCAATATATATTTCTTTCATTTGCTTAAATCATTTAGTTATTTTTATTAAATTACAAAATCTCAGAAGTCTGTAAATAAGAAACAAATACAGCATCCCTCCAATTAAATTTAATAATCAAAATTCTGCATTTAGATCAAATCATTGCCGTTGTGTGAGTATAAGGTCTAACGGTTGGTAAGGAGATATCACAGGAGCGCCCCCCCCCCCCCCCCCGCCCCCCAAAAAAAAGAAAAAAATAACTTTCAACAGAGTTGGCGTTCCTCTTGACTTCGAATAAGCTGTGGAAGATTTTCTCCGCTTAAGCTTCAACAATTTCCGATTACCAGGCTACAATTCTTCTTCTTTAATGGTAGTTGTGCCACCTTGCAGAATTGGCGATCAATCGCTGGGGAGATCAAGTTACCTCCACGTGGGTCGAAGAAGCAATGAAGTTGAATAAGGTCCGGTTTGCTAGTTGGTACATTTCGTGTTCAAGTTCCTCGTTTGGTTTGTTGTGATCCCTTGTCTTGTCTGCAAAACAAAAACAGGATATATGAGCGCAGTGATAGCCGGAATGCAATCAAACAATGGTGTGTCGCAAACCAGCCATGAATGAAGTTCAGACTATTTTGCCTAGCAAACACTTCTCAATGAAAGAAATCAAAGTACAGCAGTAGGCATTAATACAGCCACAAGATTTCTGGTGGAGAAGGAACATAATTACATTGAATTACATTCATATTAAAGTATCCAATGCAATTTATTTCTTTATTTTTTTGGTTAAACCCAGAAAGACAACACTAGACATTGACAATGGTCGAAAAAGAGAAAAGTGCTACTAGCTGAGAATTGCCTAACAAGTAGGAGGTAGTACTTGCCAAGAAAAAAAAAAAAGAAAAGAAAAAAAAAATCAAAACCACTAGACAGGGACATCAATACTTTAATATGGATTCTTGATGCATTCAAGGGTAGGCAAGGAAAAGTCAGAAATGATCTTTAGTCCTAAGGGGCAGAAAAATAATTTCATCATAAACATGCAACAAAATTATAGATGCAGAAAGTAGGAAACTCACCAGTTCATACGGCAAATAGGTTAGAAATACTAAAGAGATTGACGAAGATGCATTTCTTCAAGAAGGAGTGCCCTAGTCCTGTTGATTGCAGTAAAGCAGAGGCATATGTGTTCCTCAAGACCCATAAGCTGGCTACAGAATTTATGATAGTTCTTCTGGAGTTGCTTTGCAACCCCATGGATGGGATGCCTATCCCTGCCCCGCTCTAATCCAAGGCGAATGAGAAGTTTGTCATCCTCAACAGCAGCATGCAAACGTTCAACCAGGCAACCAATTGTGTCAAGGTAATTCTGCAGGACAAATGTAACCCTTGCTGCAGAATCAAGCTGTGACAGATGGGCCCGCTCCTTCTTAGTGATCTTGGAAGGAAGGAATGCAGGAAGTAAGGGGCCTGCCACAAGGGCAATTAGAGCATGAGAAGCGACGGCTACAGCAGATATGGCAACACCAACAGTGATGCCAATCAAACAAATGGCAGAGGAAGTGGTAGCACGACGGATGTTGTGGACCCTAGAGTGGGACTTGTACAACTGTTTGTGAAGTTGTTGGTTGAGCTGGGAGAAGCAGAGGCGTATGTCATGGAAGTTGCAGGAGTCAGAATGGGGGAAGGGATTGTCGATGAGGTCAAATTGAAGGAAGACATCATACACCCTGTCACATTGAGGCTGGGTGAGGAAGCCAGAATCAGAGTCCAGGGGGAGGACATCAAGAAGATTATGAAGATCATGGTAGATGGCACGGGCACGGTGGACATAATCACGGAGGAGGAGGCATAGATGGAATGTGTTCTCACTCTTGTCAAAGTAAGTAGATACAAGGCGGGTAAGATTGTTAGGCCTCACATGCTGAAGTGCCTCTTCGATGCACTCTCGCCCAGGGTTCAGGATATTTGCCAAAGTCTGTTGTTCTTCTTGGCCCTCTCCCTGCCCTGAGTCCTCATCTACTGCATAAGAGGGTTCATTGGTTTGAATCTTCGACCATATCTCACTGTATGAATTGGTGTGGAGGGCGAGGTATTCTTGAGTTAGATTGACAGTAGGAGAGGGTAGAGGACTTGACCTCGGTGTATCCTCAGCCGAACTCACTGTGGTTAATTTGAACAATTAGAGAAACACAATAGAAGTCATTTACCTTTAGAGCGTAAATGAATTGAGGGGACAAGGCTCAAAATTTACCTGGATGTGGTGGGGCAGATAAACTAGGATTTGGTCTTGCTTTCATTGATGGCATCAGGCAGTGCAGCATTTGATTTTGCAACGGTGGTGGATGGCAACAAAGCATCTAATCAAAGCCTCATAGCATAGTAGATGGCCTAAAAGAACAAGTTAAGCTTTGAGACTTCATCTTCTGAAGAGGAAAGCACAGCTGAATGGAAGAGAGTGCATTGAGAAGGGAAAAGGGTTTTGCAAGCCAAGAAAAATATCAATATTGTTCCCGCGGGACACTTTACCTCTACATTGGGTGAGTAGTGAGAACTGAAAATCAAGAAGATTCAAGATGCCAAATACAATTTTTATGCACAAATTGAACATCAGTGGAAAAAGGGAATATAATAGCAAAAACCAGTTGAATAAGCGACCTATGACAGATATATAAATTCAGTTCGATCATAAATCAAAAACCTTATATAAGACATTTTGATATCATCGCTCATTTTTATTGAGTATCCACGTACTGCTTGCCCTTTCTATTTTATAAGCAAACTAAAAACATTAGTCCATTGAAAAGAGTATAACATTGAAATTGCAGGGTAAAGACAATTCCAGAATGAATGAGTGCGCTATGCATCAGTTGCTTACGCAGTTCCTGAGGGCTGAAGCTCACTGGCAATACAACAGGTCCATTGTTTATCATCTCGTCTCACTTGGACCTTTCAACAAACATGGGTCTGGCAACTACAATCATAGAAGAAAAAAACCGCAACCCACTACCCACATTCGTGAACTAAGTATATACTATTCTAAGAACCAACACAAATAAAAAAATTGCAGAGAAATTGAAACAAACACAAGAATCAAAAGACCATTAATTTCAAGTATTCACCCGTATATGCATATATCAGTAATTGAATTTATTAAAAAAAATACCTATAATTGTAAATGAATAAAACTGCGCAAATGAGATATACCCAGCGAAGAGCGAAAGATAGATTGTTGAAGTTAACGGCAAAGCCTTGAAGCAAATATATATTTTTAGGGGATTAATCACGGAGAAGCTTTCGGAGGCGGTCTTTGATGAAGTCGTTGCGGGCCTTGGTGCGGGCTTGCTGAGGGGCTATATGGGTGAGTGAGAGGTGGGCGCCGACGGCGAAAAGGGTGGCACCGGCGACGAAGCAGCCAACGGTGACGGCCAGTTGCTTGGGCGTTGGTGGGTACGACCACAGCACCATCTCCTCCTCCTTCTACAAACGACTGAATCTGTATCAAGACACGGGTTTGACTTGTCTCAAGAAACGGCTATCGTTCAAACACACATCAAAAGGTTCTGGCAAACGCAATTATTAATTATTATCCATCAATTAATTATAATTATCTAAATAATCATAATCTACTACAAACTAACAAAATATATTTCAAGTACAAAAATTAATACTAAAAATTAATATTAGTACTTACACTAACATAGAGGTTGCAGACTTTATCGAACAACAAAAATTAATACCAAAATTATTCCATTTATTTGAGAATATATTAGCTATGACCGTCACACCACATCATCACAACACATCATTGTAATGTGATACAAAAAGTCAATAGAAGAAACTTGTACATGCATATTTGAATCATAATTATCATACATATTATATGTAAAAGAAATATGTATATATATATATATATATAATTTGGCAAACGGGGGATGGATCTCACATATCAATTTGGGAAGATTATTGGATCCCTTCAATCTCATCGGGAAAAGTTTTTCAATTAAAAATTTTTTAAACAAAAATAGAATATATTATGAAAGTGGCACAATTGTAATAAAATATTTTATGATTTTGTCATAGAATTAAAGTATCAGTCATCCCACCAACTTGTTGGTTCGTAACCGGCGCAAGTTTGTTGTGGTGTGTTTAGTATACTGGAAATTATTATAAAATATTAAAAATTATTTAAAATTATTTATTTTTTATCTCTTTATATAAATTACGAATTTATATTTTTAATTAGATTTTATTACTTTTTGTCACTCCAATCGGCTCCTTAATTCATTCAGCTCGCATACATCAAATTAAGTTAAAAAATATTTACACTGGTATTTTTTAAAAAAATTTTCCTTCCTTTCCACATTATTTATTGGGTAAATTATATCTATCTTCCCTTAATATATGAGTAATTATATTTGACACCCACATAACATTTAAATGTTACACTTACTTCTTTTATTTTAAAATGTTGTTAATATTGGCTCTCTTACAATAAAATCAACCGTTAAAACTCAACAAAAAATGTTAAAATAACCAAAATTTAAAGCTTTTTCTAATTTTATTCCTCCCTATATCACATTTTCATTAGTTTTTTTTTTTATAAAAAATCTTCAAATATAAATAAAAATAAGTAAGAACATATAGTTTTTGAGAATTTTTTGTAATGAAAATTGACAAAATATGAGAGGGAGAGGTAAACTAATAAGAAAAAATATCTAAAATTTTAGTTAGTTTGACATTTTATGTTAAATTTTAATAATTGATTTTATTAGAAGGGGGTCAATATTAATAATATTTCAAAATAACGAAGACAAGTTTTACTTTTAAATATTATAGGTACTAAGTGTGATTATCAAAATATTAAAGGGAGATAAATGTAATTTATCCTTTCTTTATTTATAGCATGCATTGCCCAAACAAACAACTTGAAAGGTTCCTTACAGTAAAGACTACTTAATCCAAATATGTTTATTTTTATTTCTATTTTTATTTTTATTTTTAATATTAAGAACAGTGAATTTTTACAAGAATGATAAATAGAGTTAAAAACTTAATTAAATTGATATATAAAACATATATATATATATATATATATATCTACATCCCCTGGTTGGTAGATGAATTATATTAGACCTTTTTCAAGTAAACACTGGCTAAAAGAACTTCAGCATTCACAGCTAGATGAATTTTGCAGTGGCCACTTTTAAGCAAACACTAGCTGAAAAAACCTCGTCCACTTACTGACGCTGACAATTATTAATAAAGACATTTCCATCTTACCTTCTTCATATGGATACATAACACTTAACCCACGTTAATAATTATTTTGCCCCAACGGGGTGGTCGAGCGGGAGTTCGGGGGCGCCTAAGCGTCTGAGTCGCGTGCGGTCCCAGGTTCGACTCTCCTTCGGAAGGGTGGGTTACCGCTTTGGCGGATTTCTAACAGCTCCTCTCAATTGAGCCGGTCAGGTAGAGCTTGTCTAGGCTGGTTTATCATCTCGTGGGCCATTACCGGTTTGGTCCACGGGACGGGTTTCACCCAGTGCGTACCTTCGGGTAACGGTTGCAGATTTTTTCCCGACCCACAGAATAATGTCATTTCATCTACTACCCATTTAAACTCACAATCACCATCACAACATGCGCAAGGTTGTTTAAATTAATTATGAAAAATATTATTAGACCAGAATATATCATAAATTAAAATTAAAATGATATGATAACGATAAAATATTATAAATAAAATAAACTTTTATAAGCTCATTATTTTCAAATAATAAACTCACAAGCCTCCCATACAATTCTTGTTATTTTTTTTTTTTTTTTTGGATAGATTTTTCTAGTTGTATAACGGGTAATTGTAAATATCACACGGGATAGTACACTAGTTTTGTTATTGCTATGAAAGGTACCAATGCATCTTAGTACTGTATAGTTTGGAATTTATAGTCATCGAGTCATATATTTATAAAAAATATATATCTACTAAAAAAAAGTTAATGTGTTATTTAAATAATTATAAAATATAATTTAATTATAAGATACAAGTAATAAATACCATATTAATATTTATTGACGTAACTTATTGTGTTTTATATTTTAAGTGTGAGTTCATAATTCGTATAGTAATATAAAAAATAAAAAATTTTGAAGAATTTACAACAAATTAACCAGAACCTTTTATATATATATATTATATATATATATATATATATATAGAAGCAATAACAAAGTCTTTATTATTGAGCCTCTTTCATAACTAACAGAAGGCAGTATTTTTGCGAAATACAACTGGAAGGCAGGATCAACCGTTCATAATTAAATTGAAGCCAATGCCCCTATCAGAGGCAGGGTAACGGATTAACCTTTTATTAATTCTACATAATCTTAATTCAAGACATCATCATCGTATTCTCGACTGCCATAGAGAAAGACCGATTGGTTGTACTGTTACCTCCATCCACCACAAGGTTAACTCCACTCACGAACTTCGACTCGTCGCCGGCCAAATACAAGGCGGCCTCCGCCACGTCCTCCTCCTTCGGCACCACCCCTGTCAAATTCGCCGACGCGCGAAACACGCCCTCCACCGCGCTCCTCTCCATCCCCATGGCACTCACCAGCAACGGGGTGGCAATAGCACCAGGCGAAATGCAATTCACTCTTATCCCGTGCTGTCCCAACTCCACGCACAAGTTCTTCGTCAGCCCAACAACCGCGTGCTTCGAAGTCGCGTAAGCGTGCGGCGACTCTCCGGTGACGAGGGAGGCAACGCTGGACGTGAATAGAATGACGCCCTTTTTCGCCGGAATCATAACCTTAGCGGCATGTTTGGCTCCCAAGAAAGCGCCGTACACATTCACGTCGAAGACCCTCTTGAAGTTCTCGTTGTCAGCTCCGACGATCGCGAAATCCATCTTCCCGGCGATGCCGGCGTTGTTGTACATTATGTCGAGCTTGCCGTAATTGGAAATAGCAATGTCGACCACGTTTTTGACGTCGGAGTGGCTGGTGACGTCGCAGTGGATGTAAGTTAAGACATTATTGTTGTCGTTGTCTGATCCGAAATCTTTGCACAGGGAGTGGCCGAGGTCGTCTTGAACGTCGGCGATGACAACCTTAGCACCGCGTCGGACGAAGAGCCTGGCGGTGGTTGCACCAATGCCGCTTGCGCCGCCGGTGATGATAGCTACTTTGCCTTCTAACCTGTAAAAGAAAATCAGCATTAAAGTTCCAAAAATGCTGAAATTGAAAGGAAGATGAAGATGGACCAGTGGCAGCTAGCTGGGACGATAAGAGTTACCTTCTGGGGAGAATCTGTGATGAACAACCTTCCATTTTTGTCAAGCCTTTAATGAGAGACCTTAATTAACCAGTACTGGAGGTTCCATGCCAGATTGAAGAATTTATAGGTAGAGAGAGGTACGTAGTAGAGAACTAAAAAATTACTAAAAATTATTTATTAGGTGTTTGTTAAAATAATAATTTTTATTATTTTTCTAGCAAGGTATGATAACTTACTCAATTCAAAATTAAGAAAAAATTATTAAAAATTAATAAAAATTAATAAAAATTATCAAAAATTTTAATAAACATCTAAAAATTAAAAAAATTACTAAATACATAAAAATTATAATTAATAACTTTTATCCAAATATATATATATATATATATATATATAGATATATACCCAAAGTTGTTAAAAGTTTGGGCCAGCACAGTGAAAATGCCAGCAATAAGTATGGGTCTCAACTCCCTCCTAATTAATTCGAATCTGGCGCAAATCAACTGTCCCATGTCTTACGACCTAGCTTCCCCGTGATACAGTTCAGAGTTGAATAAACTATAGTAGCCTTGACCCCGCGGTCTAGTCTGGTGGCCGAGTCGAGTCTCTTTCAGAATTTACATACTGGAGTGTGGGGGTTCGAATCGTCTCAGATGCATTACTGCGACGTAAACGGTTGGATGTCTTGGGTCGGGCCGCTCCCTCCCGATTTGATAAGTCGGGGCGAGTCCGAAAGGCTCTACCCAACCCAGATTCTGGGTCATTAAAAAAAAAAAACTATAGGAGGTTTGCGAATTTGAATGCGAGATATATTCATAGGTGCGTGGGGTGCGTTGAAAAATATTAAAAATTTTTAAAAATTATTTATTTTTTACAAAGAAAGATAGGATTAAGAATAAGAAGATTAGGGGTAAAGTAGGAATAGTATCGATTGAAGATAAAGTGAGAGAAAATCGATTAAGATGGTTTGGCTATGTTAGAAGGCGTCCAGCGGAAACATCTGTTAGAAGGTGTGAAAGTATGGAGATTACCAGGAGTAGGAGAGGTAGAGGAAGACCCAAGAGAAATTAGAAAGAAATTATGAAACATGACCTTACCTACCTAGATCTATTGTAGGACATAACCCTAAACAGATCTAATTGGCGTCGACAAATCCATATAGCCCCACCTAGTGGGAAAATGCTTGGTTTGATTTGGTTTGGTTATTTATTTTTTATCTCACAGTACAAATTACAAATTTACAAATCATGTCAAATTATCTTCTTTTATTTCATTTTTTATTATTTCAAATACCCCCTCACTTGTGTAACCAAATAAAATATTTCGGTGTTTAATTAGAATGCTGGTACATCCAATTGTTTTGGGTGCATTTCTTTTTTAAGATTCACACATATTTTGTTTGGAGTTAAATTCGTACAGTTAAATCATGAAATGGAGGGATTTGAATGCATGGATCTCAGAGTATGTAATAGTAATTATTGAAATTAAAGTCAGATATGTTGAAAATAAACTCCAAGGCCTAACATTAAATATTTTTAAAATATTAAACGCATCTCACTTTTAATTTTTTGCATTTCAGAAGTGTGAAAAATTTAAAACGAAGTGCATTTAACCTTATTTCAAATATTTGTAGGTCAATTTCCGTTACTTTTGAATGTGAAAAATTAAAAATAAAATGTATTTAATATTATTTTAAATATTTGAGGGCCAATTTCTATTTTCATTTGAGCCTTGGAAATTCTAATTTGGTGATTTGAATCAGGGGTGTACAAAAAAAGTTGAGTAACTCGAAAATCGAACCAATTCGGTCACTTTGACTCCGGTTGGTTTGCGTCTATTCTATTTTTTTGTTCGGTTTTGAGTTAAAAAATTAGCAAATTAATTTTTTTAATTTGGTTCTGGGTTAATATATTTTCGATCCGACCCGACTTGACCTGAACCCGAATCAAATTCGAAGTAACCCGAACCAACCTGAATAAATATAATATATATTAGTATACTACTATCTATTTACTTTAATTGTAGCAGTACACGTGGATTAACGTGACATATTTATATAATAATATATAAAGTAAGAAAAAAAATTCATTACTTTAATTTCATTTTTGTTTTCATTTTGTATTATGAAAGACAACGACTTGTATTATTTTAGTTTGATTAATATTTTATTATGGAATTGTATTTTTTTTAGTGATATTATGAGATTGTATTTTATTATGGATTGTACTAAATTTTAGTTAATTTTTTTAAGTGATTTGTATTGTCAGTTTCATAAACCTTTTTTTTTTTTTTGGTGGTGTAATTAATGGGCCCGACCCAACTCGAAAATGGACCCGACCCAATCTTAAATGGTATAAACCGAAAATGAACCCGACCCAACTCGAAATGATCTAAATCGAAAATTGAATTGAACCAACTTGATTTTTTCGGTTCGGTTTGATTCGGTTCTAATTTAAAATCGATTCAGTTTCGGGTCCAATTTTTAGGAACCAAAAAAATTCGGTTTAATTTTGGGTTAAGCAGGAATCCGAACGAACCCAGAACTGAACCGACCCATACACACTCCTAATTTGAATTATTATATATATATATATATTGGATCTCAAATTGCATTGGCGACATATCAGAAGATAATAACTGCAGGGAAGCTATCAATTAATTAGCTGCCCTAAACTAAAGTCCCTACATCACTAATAGAGCCACCTTTTATACATATGGAGCGCCTCGTACGTCAAATAATAAGGGACCCATCACTTGGAATTAATGTCGAGAGACTACTGGACGTATAATTTCACGAAACCTTTTATTTTGTATTGGATGAAAGAAGACTATTACTTCACTCTAAATTATTAATTTTTCAAAGTGGAAATATATACTAGTATATCTTTCGTTTGGATTGGTTTCTCACAAAAATTTAAAATTATTTTATTATATTTCTTATTTCACTTTATATTACACCAATCAAAAATTAAAAAAATAATTTAAAATAAAATTAATCATATATTATATGTAATTTTATATATTATATAATATTATTTATCTCCAATTGTCCATTCCCATGGAAACACTAGAAAGCATGCTCAATTTTCACTTGCAAAATGTGATTTTTCTTTTAAAGAAAAAAACAAAGAAAATACTGTCATTATGTTTGGATTTTGAGTTCCTAGAAAAAATAATATATGAAAAGAAAATTAAAGAAAAATAATAGGGATACAAAAATAATTTAGTATACAAAGTTTTTGTATTGTGAAATTTGAAAGATTAAATATAAGCAGTTTTTTTTGTTTTTGTTTTTGTAAAGATCAATTCTATATGTATAACTCTAAAATTAATCATAATGAAATAATCTTACTGTTTTTAAAATTTTAAATTATCTTTTATTTGCCTGCTTGATAGCTGTATTTTGTGTCTATTAATCACTTGTTATATGTTTATTCTGTTGGCTAGATACAAAATTGAAGTGCATTCACTTTGTATATTTACACTGTGATTGTATGGCATATTTGACAATGAAAAAAATAAATGGAAAGAAATTAAAATTATTCTACTTATTTCATTATAAACACAAATGTATATATATTTTGAGTTAATTTTGGTGCCTTTTTTTTTTAAGTCACAAATCGTGAGAACGGTTTTTCAAATTCATTCCCACGGATTCAAAAAAATTCACAAAAAATAGCGATAATGGTACTCGTTTGAAAGCTTTCGACACGAAAAATATGATTGTATAAAAAATTTATACATTCGATTAACCTATTTTCAGATTTTTTTTATTTTTTTAGCGAAATATTGAAATTTTTTGAAATTAGTGATGACGGGAAAATTAGAAGTAGAGTGGTTGTTAGAGATTTATAGAATTTTTTAGAGTTTTATTCCATTTTTGGCAACAAAAAAAAACTCTAAAAATCTCTACAAAGTAACTAAATTTATTTGTCTATGCGACATAATTTATCAATGTGATCATTTAATTTACTATTCAATCTTACGTTTATCAACAAATATATATACATTTGTGTTTTTTTTAATCAACAATTACTTTTCAATTTGGTACCAAAAATACTAGTTCGGTACCATAGTGTTTCTCCATCCTCAGCCCATGCTTGTCTCTTTCCATGCTTGTCTCTTTCCTCTCGTATAAATGCAATAGAAAGACCCAAACCACAGACTTGCGGGTGCTTAACTCCTAATTAAGCTTACTCTCACACGCACACACCAAGTGAAGAAGATGAGTGCTGCTTCGTCAGTGGCATCCTCCAACAAGAGGTAACCAAAGCTTTTAGCTTCGTCTTTCTAATTTTAGTTGGGTTTTGATGATGTTGGTGTATACTAGTTTACATATACATGCGTTGTAAGATTTAATCACGTTATTGTTAAAAACGATACGAGTGAGCTTTTTAATTAATTACTAACTAAAAATATACATTAAAGTTAGGACCCGATAAAAATTTAAATAAAATTTGTCTTCGTCTTAAGGGTTAATAAATTAGCACTATGCGTATCAATAAAAATATATTATATAATAATGTTTTCCACTTTTTCTATTCACAACTCAAATAAACATTATTACATTATTACGTATTATATATTTATTGATATTTAGGCTGCATTTGAGAAGGAAGGATTAATTTGTTTATTGGTTGCTTAACTTATTTGTGAAATGACTAAATTTACTCTCTTATATTTTAATCTTCTTTTAAACCTTTAAAGACAAATGTCAATTTAATCAAAACTAAAAAGTCACCTAAAAAAGTAATTTTTTTTTCCTTCTCAAAAAATACAAAAATTACTGATTTATTTTTAATTAACTAGTAACTAGCTAAAAATAAACCAAATATTTTTTATTAGCTAAAACCAGTTATTTTTTTTCCTAAATCAAGTCTTGGTGGGCGACTCGTCGATACAAGAGCCTATGCCCAATACCCCGAAAGGGGTAGTAGAGTTGGTTCGGATGGTGGGCTGAAGGGTCTGGGACCAATAGGCCCCAGGTTCGACTCTTCTTGGGGGCCGTCTTTCCTCTAATTGTGGAGGGCCATCTAACAGCATTCTCGACTGAGCTGGTTAACCAGGGCTTACCTAGGCTGGTTTACTTTCTCGTGGTTCTTTGCCGGTTAGAGTCACGTGGCGGGTTTCACTCAGTGCGCACCCATTGGTAGCGGCTGCGGGCTTCTTTCCAACCCCCGGATGAGCCTATGCCCAATACATCATTAAGCATTAAATGTCAACTCGATAACTATTAATTAACCCTCTACCTAGATACGTAATTATTTCTTGTTTGAAATAATTTCAGGCTAGAAGGTAAGGTGGCAATAATCACCGGCGGAGCAAGTGGGATCGGAGAGACCGCGGTCCACCTCTTCTGCGAGCACGGCGCAAAGGTCGTCATCGCCGACATTCAAGACGAAATCGGACAAGCTGTCGCCGACAAGCTCGGAGACAAAAAGGCGCGCTACATCCACTACGACGTATCCAAGGAAGAAGACATCGTCAATCTCGTCGACACCACCATTTCCGAGCACGGAGAGCTCGACATAATGTACAACAACGCCGGAATTCTAGACCGCCTCGTCGGGAGCATTCTGGACACCACAAAAGCGGACCTCGACCGAGTACTCGCCGTTAACTTGGTGGGTTCATTTCTGGGAGCCAAACACGCCGCTAGAGTCATGGTTCCGCAGGGCAAGGGGTGCATATTGTTCACGGCCAGCTGTGCTGCTGAAATTGGAGGGGTTTCGACTCATGCCTATGCGGCCTCCAAGTCTGGGATTTGTGGGTTGGCGAGGAATTTGGCGGCTGAGCTGGGGCAATATGGGATTAGGGTGAATAGTGTGTCGCCTTTCGGTGTGGCCACTAATATTGTGCCGGGTGCGCTGACGACCAAGGCTCAGAAGGTTCAAGTGGAGACAGCCACCAGTGAGATGGGGATTCTCAACGGGAAAATTCTCAAGGCCGGCGATGTCGCGATGTCTGCGCTGTTCTTGGCTAGTGATGAATCTAGTTATGTGAGTGGGCTCAATCTTGTGGTGGATGGAGGGTATAGTGATGTCAATCCAAGGGCATGGAAGGCTGTCGGCCTGCTAAAATAGGAATAATATTCATGAAAAATTTGGAAAGGGCCGACTATTTGCGGTGAAAAGTAAATCAAGAAATTATTCAAAATAATTGTCAACTTCATAATCCTAGTACAAAAAAAAAAAAGTTTGTATCATTGTATATATAAGTATGTTGAACTTTAGATCACAGTACAAGTTAATTTTATAAGATCCATCATATATAAGGTTTTGTAGGAAGTGTGATTAATGCGTAAAAAAATCAACGGTCTTGATACAAATTGTTAAATCACCTAGAGATCAAGACTATTAAATCATTTGTAAAAAATCAAGTTAAATAAAGACTACTAAATAATTTTTTAAGTTATTAAGAGATCAGGACCATTAAATTATTTGTAAAAAATTAAGTTAAATCAGAACCATTAAATTATTTAAAAAATTAATATTATATCAAGACCGGTCCATGTTAAACTAACTAATTAGATCAAAAGTATTCATACTCCGAAATATATTCAAGAACCACAATCGAAAACTTTCACCGTCCCAATTAGTGATTTTTTTTTTTTTTTTTTGTTGGTAAGCGTCACTTAGTGATTTTTTTATACGTACCTATATTAAATTTGACCATTTGGTTAGCCTATGGCATAATAAAAGCTGTTGAATGAAAAAATAAAAATAAAGACAGGTGGTTTTGAAGGTATTGCATTCGGCTATTGCGTTGTTTTTGTGTAAAGAGCGAGTTAGGCCCACTTGTTGGAAGTTGGCCCATTAAGATTGAATTTGCTGCGATAATTTTCAGAAAATTTTTAAATTGAAAGTGTCGGCCTAATGGGCTTCCTTTGGGATGTCAGAGTCCAATGGACTGGCTCCCAAACAGTAATTTTCTTACAGACTATCAATTGGACCAAATTGTTAGAATTATCTTCTGGTTGTAATTCGGGTTTGCAATCATGTTGGAGTTTATAATCGTGTTTATTAGCGGCAACACTCAAATATCTCAATATTTAAGAAGTATATTAAATAATTAATTTATTTCATAACTGGATTAATTCATGCTAAATCGTGTTATATTCAAATTCACATGTTCATATTATGTCATCAAATTTTCTATTAGTAATTCTTATTATGAGTTGTGTCGTATTTGAGTTATTTTCAGTATCGTTAGCACTTATCAATTATCGTACTAAATTTTTTATTGGCCCGACTTGATTATTAAATTCAATGCACGCAAAGTTTTTTTTTTTTTTTTTTAGTATTTATGCTTTTTCTCTTGTATTTTGTCAAAAAACACATTATCTATTTTGGTTTAAAAGTCAAGGCATGAATCCTTTATGATTTGAATTAGAGAGTAAAATTAATAGAATTTATTAAATTTAATTATATTTGTATTTCTTAAGCTTATATGTAATTGCATAAAAGATACTATTGTGAAAAATATCAGCAAATTTATATATAAATTTTATCTTGACTCTCTTTAAAAGTAAAAGAAATATTTCATTGCAAAAGAAAATTAGAAAAAAATTTACTTTCATCAATTCATTTTGGCGAATTTTTTTCTTAAATTAATTTTGTCTTACAAGTCATAAATTTAATATAATTTAATAAAATTTATCAAATTTACACTATCATCTAGATTACGAATAAGTTGTGTTAAACATTAAATTAGGAAGAATTTATTTTCTGACCAAACTCTGAAGTAATAAGTGTAATTATTGTTTTTCTCAAAAAAAATGTGCAACAATTTAACCCTAATTTATATATCTATAACATAGTGATCATTTACCGACTAATATTTTTTACTAAAAAGTTATAATTTTGATTATGGGGTATTTAGTTTATCAAAAAAATATAAAAGAAAATTAATTTTTATTAACTTTTTAATTTTTTCTAATTAAATTTTACTACGTATCACTTTTACATTAATTAGTTAAATGCATATGCGTCGTACGTGTAATTAAAATTAAATATGTAATTCTATTTAGACCAAAAAATATATATAAAGTTTTAAGAAACCTTTGGTCCTATTGGGTAAAATTTATGTTTATCATTTTTCTGTTTAAGTTTAAAAATTTTTTAAAAATTAGAAGAAAGCGTATTTGTTAAACTTATTTTTATTTTTTTATTTTTAAAAAATAAAAACTTAAATAAAAAATATAAAAAAAAATAAATAGAGTTCTTACGCCTAAAGTTATAAGTTAACACAGATATAAGATAATAAAACAAATAATCATATTTTTTAACTCACATATTCATTGATTTATGATTAGAGTAGTTGTGAAAAAAAAGTGAATGTTGATAAATACTTATATGACAAAACCATGCAAATCAGAAATTTATATAAAATATATTAGCTTTATAAATATATATATATATATTATATAAGTCAGGTAACTTTTTTTAAATTCACTCTATACCTAAATTTTTTATATTTTAACAATTAAAATGTATAAATATAAATTATTAGTAATGTTTATTGATTTTTTAACAGTTGTGGTAACATAAATGAGAAAAGAATTTCATTCTTTAGCGGTTACACTTAATTAATATTATTTAATATAATTAATATATATTATAAATTATATAATATATTAGTATGACAATATTATTATCTATAATAAATTCAATTTATTGTAATTTAACTTAATATAATTTTTAATATAACTAATATTTTTGTTAATATGTAATGATATAATAGTGATGCTTAATTATTAACTTTTAATATAATTGATATAAGTCACATAATATCTTAGTATAAAAATTTTATTATAATATTTAATTATAACCAAGAATAATGTAATATATTTGTACTCAAATGTAATATATTTTATTTATATATTAATATTTTATTTATATATTAATATTACACGAGATGATAAATACACTTTCCTTTTATTTTCTTGCACTCTATTTACCCTCACAATGAATATTGATTTTTGAGTGTGAGAAGTTAAAAATAGAGTAAATTTATCATTTTTTAATATTAATATCATAATTATATATATATATCTTATATAATAAATAATAATCGATGTTAAGCCTTCAACATTTTTTTTGCCACAAATTTTCAACTTTGCTTTCATTTGTTTTGTTTTATTACCAATTTGTCACTTTGTCCTTTTTGGTTTAGTTTTTTAAGAGTAACAATAAATACCCTTTTAGTATCATTTTTCTTAATATTGACATTTTTCTTATTTAAGGTTCATTATCATTTTTCTCTTTTATGTGTCTTTTTTTGGTTTTTTTTAAGAGTTATATTTTTCTTTATTTCTATTTAATTTTTTTTCAGAGTTCTGATTTTTTCTATTTTTATTTTATTTTGTAGATATTTATTTTTATCTTTATTTTATCTATATAACAAGTGGTGATGTTGCTTTAGAATTTCAACGTCCTTTTTTGTTCATTTTTTTTCCAATTTTATGCTTACTTTTTATCAACATATACTAAAATTATCCTTAGAATATTTTGAATATGATTCTTTAGGATTTCAATGATTTTTTTGGTCTATTATTTTTTAATTCTACCATTACCTTTTATTTATATCCACTAAAAATCATCCTTAGTATATTTTATATACTATAATAGTTTTTGATTATATCATAGAATTAGTTTTGTCAAACCTTTTTTTATAAAAAAAATAACATGAAAATTAAACTAAAAATTTCCTTTCATATTTATTTATTTATTTATTTTTATCTTTTACTTGCGTCTTTATATCTTTCTCTTCATGTATTAAAAAGGAAAAAAAGAAGATAGGGATTCAATATCCCTTCTCTTATTGAGGTCATGATACAGAATGCAAAGAAAATTATTTAAAATTAAAATTAATTAAATTTAAAAAATTTAATATATTAATTAATGCATTTTGTTCAATTTTGTAATTTTCTTTTATTTTCACTTCAATCTTCTTTTTATTATTTTTTTTGGTACCAAAATCTTTCTCAAAACATATCTTTTATTTTTTAGAGTTTAAGATTTTTTAAAAAAACTCAAATATTTTTTATTAATTATTTGTCTCTTTCTTCTAATTATTTTTTTGTTATATAATCTAATTTTCTTTTTCATGTCAGTGTATCTATATATATGGCATACCAATTCAAAACTTATTTCTTTGTTTGGGTTTTGTTGAAAAATAAAAAGAAATATGAACGAATGTTAAGAGATTAAACTTTAACTAGATTAAAAAAATTAATATTGATGAATATTTTTAATTTTATTATATTTTTTAATCCATTCAAATAAAAATAAAATATTTTTTGTAATTATTTTTTTTATTTTTTTACTTTTTTATTCAATATTTGTGAAATTTTCTCACTCTCTCATGTCTCTTTTTTTATACAACAATGTTAACCTTTTAAAAAATTTTTAATAAAAATCAAAAGGTTAAACTTGTGTTCACTTAAATTATATTTTGATCATTGATTTGTCACGGTAAAAAGAATGATATACGAATTTAAAATTTTTCTAATTTAAATTGTGATAGAAAATGTAAGAAATGTTCATAAAATTAAAAATAATATATTAATGAATTCTTTTATTTTATTATATTAAAATTTTAAATTCATTCAAATAAGAGTATATTTGAGATTTTATATATTTTTTTCATTTCTCATAACTTATTTATTTATTTTTTTTATTTTCACTAATTTACCAAGTACTAATAATATAATGTAAGGTTAATAATCCAGGAACCCACCCACACTGCCCAAATAAATTGCAGGCTTTGTAACTTTTTTAGCTATCTTTTTTTAGATTCTTTATTCTCTATTCTAATTTCACAGTCACTGCTCCTTCAATTTTCTTCTTTGATTTTGCAGTTTAAAATTTGTTTCATAGACAAAATTAAATTAAAAAAAAGAGATAAAACAGTAAAATAATCAATATAGTAGAGATAATGAAAAGATAGAGTTAAGTTAAATTGAAAAAAACAGAAGGAAAGGTAAAATAATAAAATGATGATGATGGAAAGAAATAATTGGGTCAAAATTGAAAAAAAAATGGATAAAATAATAAAATAGTCTATAGAGTGAAAATAATGAAAGGATAGAATTAGGTCAAATTGGAAAACACAAAAGAAAAGGGTAAAATAGTAAAATGATGATAATGGAGAGACAGAATTAGGTCAAACAAAAAAATAAAATAGTAAAATAATCAACAAGAGGGACAGAATTAAATTAAATATAAAAAAACAGAAGATAAGGTAAAATAGTAAAATAATGATAATGTAGAGACAAAATTGAGTTAAACTGAAAGAAAAATGATAAAATAGTAAAATGGTCAATAAAGTAAAGATAATGAAAGGACAAAGTTAGGTTAAATTGGAAAAAATAAGAATAAAGTAATCAAAATTTTTTTTTTCAAATATTAGAACTTTTTATAGTAGTATTGATATAAATATAGATTTTTTGTTTTTGTTTTTATTTTTATTTTTATTTTTTTTACACCATTTGTTTAATAAAATTTGTTTTTAGGGAAAAAAGGAAATTAATATCCCTGAATATCGAATACCAGTTCTGCACATGACCATTTTCATTTAAGACTATTTTAGACATCCGCTTGTTAGAACATAGGCTATAATAGCAAACCCTACCCCTTCACCACACTCTCATAAGAGAAAACCCTAGCCTCCCCTTACTCTGACTCCAAGCCCTAACTCCTCGGCCGTCGCCGCGTTCTCACCCTCCTCTCTCTCTCTCTCGCAAGCATGGGTCGCGTTCGCACCAAGACCGTGAAGAAGTCGTCGAGGCAAGTGATCGAGCGGTACTACTCGAAGATGACGCTGGACTTCCACACCAACAAGAAGATCTTGGAAGAGGTTGCGATCATCCCCTCCAAGCGCCTCCGCAACAAGATCGCCGGGTTCTCCACCCATCTCATGAAGCGCATCCAGAAGGGTCCCGTCCGTGGGATCTCCCTCAAGCTCCAGGAGGAGGAGAGGGAACGCCGCATGGATTTCGTCCCCGACGAGTCCGCCATCAAGGTCGACCACATCGAGGTCGACAAGGAGACCATTGACCTCCTCGCTTCCCTAGGCATGTCCGAGATGCCCGGCGTTGTGCTCAAGGAGGACACCGGTGCTGTTGCGCCGGTGATGCCGCCGTACGGTGGCCGCGGTGGTGGCTTCGGTGGCAGGAGGTACTGATGGGCCTGAATGATAACTGGCTTTTGGTTAGCTTTGGCGTTTGGTTGTTTTTTTTTAATTGTTATCATTAAGGGATCTATTCTGCTTTAATTTTCGTAATGTTCGAACACTTGGTACATTCAATTTTGGTGGTTTGGTAGCTTAATTTGAGACAATGTCCATTTGAAAATGGTTGTCAAGTTTAATATTTTGTTGGATAATAATTTGGATCTTACTTAAAGTAGCTGTTTGTTTGTTATGCTTTGCGATTATGCTTTTACTTGTAAGTAACCAAGTGACTTAGGTCCGATGTGTTGATGTTTAAGTTATTTATTTGTTTTCAGTTCATGATTTCATATTTTAGGTCTTATTGTACAATCTAGTCTACTTTGATGCCTTGTGATGATCATCATTGATTGGAGATATTTTGACAGAGTGGTAATTAGTTGAAACTACTCAAGTTTCAGTAACTTGCTTTAGTTATAATTTGTACTGGACTTTGATTAGGGATCACATATCCTCCCATCTTGTGATTCTTGGATTTTGTGAGGCAGAAAGTTTACTGCTACTACTGATGTTGATCTGCTGCATTTTTGAGACCTCATTATTATAAGATGCACATTCTAGCAACTCTGTTGGAAAATTTTTATGTCATGTTACATTGCTCTTTTTTTTTTTTTGAATTATAAACAAAAATGCTTCTATCAGATAAGCAGGTTGTTGGTCTACTCATATTTTGCTAATTTAGGTGCATTTTTGTGTATTATTAGATCCTGTATGTTGAGTATTTTTCTAATGATCCTAGGGCTGCAGTGGAAAGGTATTGGTTTATGAATGTTTGGTTTGATATTGCATTTTGGTGACAAGGAGGCTAATCAAACGGGGGGGGGTATCATAAATTTGTCCCCGGGGGGGGGGCATGATATGATTGTTGTGGCTTAGTTGAACTTTTTTTAGGCTCCAAATGAGCCGATCTGTGCTGAGAATTGGGGTATTCAAGCTTGTTTATTTAGGTTTTCGACAAACTCAAGTCGAATCTTTATCAAATTTGAAATATTGTGTTCAAGCTTGTTTGTTAAACTTGTGGCAAGCTTGAGCAGAGCTTTTTATTGAACTCAAAATATTATGTTTGAACTTCACTCTTAGTTTATAAGCAAGTTTGAACTTGACTTGAGCTCGATTTGTTTATGACAAACGAGTTTGTTTTCAGAGTTTTTGTTGAGTTTACTTTTCGGTTTATGGGACAAGATTTACTTTAGCATGTTTACTATTTAGCGTTTTAATATTTTTTTTTGGAATAGTTGGGAGTTTATTTACGAATATTTATATAAAGAGATCGCGAGCAGTTCGTTAATATTTTATGCCTGGTTTGGACGACCAAAAAATACCAAAGTCACCAAACTTTAATTACTTTTTGTTCTTTCTTTCAATAAAATTTTAACACATATTACATTTATGTCACATCTTTGTACTTTTACTTACTGTATTTTTTTTTCAATTTTTTTTCAACCAAACAATCCTTTAAACAAGATTACTCACTAATGCTTAAACAAATCTATTGTAAAATGATAAATTAGTTTATTCGTGAACGTTTGTATGAGATTATTTATGAACATTTAAATAAATCTATTCAAGAATGATAAATAAGTTTATTTGTGAACATTTGTGGGGGATTATTTAAGAATGATAAATAGTTTGTTCGTAAGTCTTATTAGGGTTTAGTTAATCCTTATTTGAGCATAGCTCATTCATTCCTCGAGATTCAAAAATGTGTAAATTAAATTAAACGAATAAAAGCTCTTTTGCGAGTGTTTTTTTGGCACACTTAGGATGAGTTTGGAGTAAGATAAAGTGGGATAAATTGAAAGTTTGTAATACGTATAGTGAAAGAAAAAAGTTGATGTGATATAAAGTTAACAAAGATTTATAGAGTTTTTAAGAGTTTATTTGCAAATCAAACTCACCCTAATCTGTAGCTTTTTTAACTTTTTTGCCTGAGAGTTTGTAATGGATTTGTTCGATAAGCTTTCACGTAATCACATTCGGCTGGTGCATGTATAAAGAACTTGATCGTCCCGATTTTGGGGTTGCAAAAAATGCTAGTTGCACTCTATTTTTAGATTTTTGTACTCTATTTTTTTTATAATGAATATTCTTTTTAGAGTATAAGAATTAAAAGTGCATTTTGTATCTTTATTTAAAATACATAATTAAATTCTCTCTCTCTCTCTCTCTTCCTCACGAAATTTTCAATATAAACACTTGCGCAATGCTGGTAAAAGGGGGTGAATTATAAGCGTCGAAAGGAATTTATATATATATATATACATATATATATATATAATATACAAAAGTTGAGGTGAAATTACTTCAAAGAAGTAATTTTTGTGTGCACATTAAAAAATTCGTAGGCTGTATTTATGGATTTGAAACTAAGAAATTTGATGATAATTATGTGAGAAAAAATGTTCAAATATATTTTTATTAATTTCAATAAGATTTTGACTACAAATTTAAATAGTTTAAAATGATGGATTTAAAATTATTGTAAAAAACAATTATTTAAAAATATATTTTTATTAATTTAAATAAAATTTTGATTACAAAATTAAATAGTTTAAAATGATGAATTTAAAATCACTAAAAAAGATAGTTATTTGAAATTTTTTATATTAATTGTTTAATATTTTTAAAAAAGTGACACTCTTATTTAAATAATAATTATAAAATATATTTCATCTATTATTACACTAAAATAACTCACTATCTCATATTTTAACATAACTTATTCTCAAATTTCTTAACTTGAAATCTTCAGATATTCGAGCACAGTCGAAGAGTTTATCAGGCGGCTTTGTTAGGTAAGGATAAGGGAAGTTGAATTTATTTATTTTATTGATTTGGATACTTTTTAAGTATGTTATTGATATTTATAAATAAAAAATTGCTTCTCAAAAAAAAAAAAAAAAAATCACTTATGAATGAAAAAATCAATTTTTTTGCCTTGTACATCAATTTTCCTATTTAGAGGCATTTTTCCATTTCATCTAAAATGATAACTAACAAAATATTATTCCATCAATCCATAGACTAAAATATCATTACACTTCACCAAATAATCCAAATATAAAATAACAAACAGAGCTTTTTTCACTTTTATTATATAATTTATTTTATCCACAAAACCCCACTTAAAACTTTTCCTTATCATACAAAAAAACTCTGCTGTGTCCAAATCGATGACGTATCCCAAATGTTTATAATAATAATAATAATAATAATAATAATAGTAATATGATAAAAATGAGTACACGACAAGTGTCCAACGCAAGCTCCCCAAGTGTCGGTGCCCGCCCCAATAAATCAGACTCGAGTCTGTGATTCGTAGATGCCAAGCAATTAACAGGTTACTCACTGGAATTTGCAATACCAACCATGTTCAGCATATGGCGGTCCTCCTTGAATCTCTCCAGTACAGTACCTTTGAGAGTCCCTCTGCCTTCTTGTTGGGCTCCTTTTGGCAAAATTCCCCAGCATTCGATCACTTCTGGGAATATATGGGTGGTCTTGGAGAGGCGAGGGCTGCCAAAGGTAGAGCAGGGAAAGGTGTGCCCCTGATCAAAATTTGCTGAGAGGAACAAGCCCATGTGATTCACCTTCCCTCCAAAACCTATGCCATTCGGAATGCTCTCTGAACTAAAATTAACAGCACACTGCCAATTATAAAAAAGATTTTTAAGAATTATGTCAGCCCATGCTCAAGATGCTGCAGTAACAGAACAAATTGGCTTATTCTTAGTATGAACATTCATTTCATCAACAAAAAAAAAAACAACAAATGCAGGGAAGCAATCCTCATTATCAAGAATCAATATATCGTTTCTTTTCCATGAGACAGTAAAAAAAAACTTATGTTTCCTAAGAGGCTGAAATGAAACACCCCTGGACTTTCAAGATGACCTCCTCAAAGAAGTATATACCAGTGATTTCTACAGCAATAGGCAAGGAAGCTACACTATTGCCATAAAAGAAGTATGCATGTCCACAGCATCAGGAAAAGAAACTATACCGCCTCATAGCTGTGCTATTGTTTCTAGGCAATTAAATGCTATTCCATGGAGAAAGGGCCAGTATGGCTTTGACAATAGCCATTTACTTCAAATACTTGACACCTGTAATGTGTCCAAACCTCAGGTTTTCTCTCTCAAAGCATAGCCCTCGGAGTAGCCATTTCCTTTGTCACCACTTCGTAATCACAATACATATACCAGAGGGGTGCACATGCAATGCATGTGATTATGAAATCCAACCGAATAGGGGCATAAAAGGAAAACGATATGACAGTTAGAAATCTGAAATTTGAAATTACCTACCAAGGGGAAGTGTGTACATATATCATAGAAACATTAACCAAAATGTATGAACCTTGCTAAAATAGAAAATGGTTGCTGGAGGATTTTAAATTAGCGCGCGCGCACATATTTATATATATGTTTTTTGTATGGATTGTTGACCTTTTCTAAATGAACTTGACAGTTCGGAAAGAATTATCTTCTATATATAGGAACTTCAGAGTATGAATACTACAATACCGCAACTTCACCTGAAAGATTAGACTTACCCATTGTAAATTGCTGTTCGCTCCCGTGGGCCTGAAAATAGATGCCCTTGGATATAGCTGGAAGAGATAAGATTTCATATCTCCATAAAAATCAGCATGCCTCTCCCAAGGCTGAGATGCATAACCGCCATATATGTAACCTTCTTTATCCTTGATGACCAACACGGTGGGACCTTCATCAGTTCTGCAGTTCAATTGAACAGTTACCGATTCCACTCCTACTTAAAAGATAGTACCAGCAACCACGAAACTGAAAACGAAATAGAGAGGTTTAGGATTTATAGTTTCTTATATATATATATATTTTACAGAACTCAAAGGAGAAAAGCAACAAAAGCATAGAGGTTGCCAAAGGCAGGCACAAAGTAGTTTCAAATCTGATATATGCAGTGATGATGTCGTCCCTATGATGAGTCAACTTAATAGTTAGGTCCTCAAGAAGCCAAGCAAACAATTAGGGCCTTATGAAAACAAGTATTTCATGGCAACTACACCAGCCTACACAATTACATTTTCAGGCCTCAGAATCTTATAAATAAAACTATTGACAAAATTTTCAGTACTGATAACAGAATTTGTTTTTTTTACTAGTGCTATGATAACAGAAATTAAAAAAAAATAGTTCACTATATATAATGAAATAACTGCTTATTGAAAAAATAATTTAAAAAAAAAAAACAAAATCCATTTTACAAGAAAAGGATAATGCATTTTACTAACTTGGGACCTGCTCAAAATAACCAAACTATCTCCAATCCACAAATGTTTAGAAATATTTACAATTATTAAGAAGCACAAATACAACTATACATCATAAGTATAACATAACACAGCCACTCCTACATAGTAATCTAAAATAAATAAATAAACAACACGACAAGGACACAACAATAAAGAATTTTCTATCTATATACAAGCGAAAATAACGTATTCATCTTTTACACAACAAATACAATATATGTCATCATCCTTTTAAAATGGTTAGAAGTTTATTTCTATAATTTATAGTGTAAAGGAAGTATAAATAAAAGTTGTCGTGTCTTAAAAAAAAAAAAAAACTATTCACAAACAGATGAAAATTTTTAAAATTTTATATTTCCTAAATTAGCAAGCCTAAAAGAAGGATTAACAAATACTTGTCCTGAATTTTAAAACTATATGGTACAAAGAATTGTTGGCAGTGATGCAAATAATTTTCCAATTATAATTAGTTTGCACCAAAGATCCTCTCCAAACCATTATTTTTTAATTTTAGTTATGGACGAGCTTAAGCATATTCAAGCTAACATCCCTTGGTGTATGTTGTTCGCAAATGATACTATATTAATAGATGAAACTAAATCTGGGGGTAATCATAAGTTAAAACTTTTGAGGTATACTTTAGAGTCTAGAGATTTTAAAGTAGGAAGGAATGAACACGTGCAATGCAATTTTAGTAAAATTAAAACTACGACAAATGCATAGCAAAAACTGAGAATTAAAATGCGCCAAAAAGTGACCATTTTTGGTATTTTGGATCAATTAACCACGCAAATAGAGGGATTGAAGATATTATATATCGGATTCGAGCTAGATGATTAAAATGAAAAAATGCTTTGAGTGTCTACGTAGGGACAAGGTATTTATGAAGGTGAAAGGAAAATTTTATAAGACGGTTATAACACTAACTATGTTCTCAGTACAAGTGTTGGACGATTAAAAATCAACACTCTCATAAGATGAGTATAGTAGTAATGAGGATGTTAATATAGATGTGTGATAATAAAACAAAAGACATAATAAAAAATGAATACATTCAAAAAAAAAGTTGAGGGCACACCGGTAGAAGAAAAAACGACATAAGTCATTTAAGACGGTTTTGCTACATCCAATGTAGACCTAGATGCACCAATAAGCCTTTTCATGTAACCACGTATAAATGGTCTCCTATCAATTTACTCCCATCCAAGAGTGCAAAAGGAATGCCTAACAAAGGAATGAAATCCTGTCCTTCACCCGGCCAAAAGAAAACACAACATGAAAAATAAGAAACTTGAAAGAAATCCATACTACAATACTCCCATCCAAGAGTGCAAAAGGAATGCCTAAAAGAAAAATGAAATCCTATCCTTCACCCAGCCAGAAGAAAACATAGCATGAAAAATAGTAAAACTTAAAGAAATCCATATATGTTACTTGACCACCGTTTTTACACAACGAGATCGGGGAACAAATGGTTGT
The DNA here is from genome assembly GCA_019916065.1 of Vitellaria paradoxa. Taxonomy (NCBI): domain Eukaryota; kingdom Viridiplantae; phylum Streptophyta; class Magnoliopsida; order Ericales; family Sapotaceae; genus Vitellaria; species Vitellaria paradoxa. The sequence continues at coordinate 9,468,503 of CM034234.1, forward strand.
ACTACATTTGAATCTCGTACTTATGATAAAAGAAATGAAAACAAAAGGACTTCTTTATTCGCATGTTATGCTCAAATGGATTTGCCTTTTATAGTCATGCTTCTCCCCTACTTTTGGAGAGAACCCTTCTTTTATGGGTGTTAAGAAAATATTACAGCAATTTGGAAGCCAAGCAATGAACTAAAGAGCCTAAAAGAGATGAGGCTATATAAAAGTTGTACACAGACTAAATCAGCCAACTTCAATTCAAAGATAAGATCAGCATAAATAGCTGAAAGAAGAATCAAATCATCTCAAACAACACAAACACAAGAGGAAGGTCAACAAATCACCTTTAATTGTTCTATAGAGCAATTAGATCAGTCTACAAAAGAAGTGAGCTACTTACGATATGTTGCCCAAGAATGTATTGAAGCTTAGGCCATTAATAGTACTATGATACAAAAGTTTCCATTCATCCAGCTCTTGCATGGAAAGGGCTCCTCCAATATGCCACGCATATTCCTTTTTCAATAATAATGAATTAGACTCAACATTATCCAAATGCAGCAAGCGAGGAATTTGAGAACCTGACCTCCCTGCATAAGAAGTCCTGAATTAATAAGAAAGGGAAATATAAAACATTTTACTGAACTTAAATCCATTTAATGTTAAACTACTCTGGGATGGTCTAAATAATGCATATTATCTTCAAGAGTCTGGTAAAAATTACTTCAGTGTAGAAAATGAAATCAAAATATTCAAAACCTGGACCAGATGGTGACAACAAACTTCCAAGGTACTTCCTGACACATGGGAGAAGGGCACACCATCTTCTAAAATCTTCAAAAGACATAGTACTATCAGAACATCCTTCATCATTCTTTGAAAATTTTGCAGCATTAAGGAAAATATCAATGACATCATGATGTGAATCTGGTTCAGGCTCAGATCTTCTTTGAGAGAGTACATCATCAAGCACCACCATTAACGCAGCTTCCATGTCAGACCTGACCGCTCTCAATGTCAAACAAATCAAGAAAAGAGTAAAATGGGGAAAAAGAAAAGAAGTTGACTAGAATCTTAAATTATTGAATTAACAGCCTACGGCAGAAATAATGTAGAGTTTACACTGAAAAAGCCAATAATTTACGGCCCTTGGGTTTCAGACTGATCACCGTCACTGAAATTTGAAAAAATGAATTGACAAAGACCAAAAATATACGAGTATATGCAACGCATTTTTTGACTGCTTTTCAAGAATTTATTGTGTATGGGGCCATTTGCTTAAAACCCGCCCCTGAGGGGGGGGGGGTGGAGGATCTTATGTTCAACAACCGAGATCCATAGATAGTTCTTTCTCAATACTTCATTTCTCCATTATCAGAAACATGCCTTCAAAAACTAACTTTTGAAAATAACAGCAGCTGGATCCTTATATTATTGTCGAATCCAGATTATTAGACCAAGAGGTGCATAAACCTCTGATTTAGATCCTTTTTTAGCAGCAGTAGTTTTAGGCAAGGAATGGTTAGTGGAAGATATAAGAGAACTTGCACGTTTGCTCCTACACCAGAAAGAACAAAAATTGTTTCTAGAATCACAGTAGAGCAAGATGACCAATGTATAAATGGGGGAGACACAGTATAATAGGGCAAATGCTAAAGCATCTAATTTGACCAATTAAACTTACAGGGTGTAAAGGTATACTTTCACAAGTGACCAATACTATCATAGGTTTATTACTACTACTAATAATGATGATAACTATTTCAATATATTATTTATTATTTCTATGACACCAACTGTTTACAGTTCTTACCTCTCCAAGATGCCATCACCATTTACATCTAGCAACTGATAAATAAACTCTTCAATCTCATCTTTTGTTCCTTTCTCGTAAGTCCCCTGATATATGAAAATGAAAGCAATTGATAAAGTGCATATAAGTTTGCATATGACAATGAACTTATCTGCTTGACCCAATATATGGATAGTTGCAATTACATATGCCTTACACATGAACACATGCAAAAGAAATTTGTACGATATGCTCAAGTGAAGATCATGAAAGGGAATTTGAGAACAAGGTCAAATTTGAAAATTGCAAAACTTCCCTTCGTTGGGGCAAAAGACATGAGATATAACATTCTTCAAACAAATATCATGGAAACAGAATAATGCATACTTTTTCTCAATGGAATATTTTTAAAATCAAATCAATTCTAAGAAAAGAATGTTCCCGAACAAAGTGAAAAATTCTAAGAAGAAAGCAAATGCAACCAAACAAACGGGGAAAAGGGGGAAACAAAAAGTGTCGCTCAAGCAACCATACCATGAAATCAGTCTATTAATAAGAGAATTACAAGCTAATAAACAGTCTAGACAAACGAAATAATAACTCACTCACTTTAGCAATTACAAGGTCCTCGAAGCTGAGTTTTTGATCATTACGCTTCTGGGTAACCAAATCGAACATTCGATCGCCGAGAGGTCCATGAATTCCAAAATACGCCTGAAAAATTCCATTTATACGCATATAGATGGGAGGAAGAACGGGTGAGATTACAGTTGCAGAATCTGAAATTGGGACAAGAATTTGAGGTTCGTTGAATCAAAAGAATCCGACCTTGAAAACGGAGGGAGAGATGTATCGACCGTTGCTTCGGGATTGTGCTGCGAGGGACGCGAACAACGTCTTTAGATCTTCGAGCTCCTTCGGTGTGAAAGCTCTACAAGAGAGAAGGGGGGGGGGGAACCTTGTATTAATGCTTTGCGATGGATAGGTATAGAGAGAGATTTTAGAGAGAGAAACCTGCGAGCAGAAGCGAAGCGAGGATCGGCCGAAGGTGACTGGGCGTTGCCCATTGTTTCCTGCCCACTCTTCACCTCCACTTGTTGAAGCTGTTTTTGGTGGATTTTCTCTACGGTTACGGGGGAAGCACCGAAGCAATGAATTTGATAAGTACTGGAATAAGTAATTCCGCTGTTTAGACTTAAAAAATATATATATTAAAATTTATTAAAAATTATAAACAAAATTATTAATTTTTTTTAACTTTATTCAATTAAATATTATCATATACCACCTTTATATTAATTTTTTATATTTTTTTACCATCCAAACATCTTAATAAAATTAAGAAGATAATTTTACTTTAAAAAAAAAATAAAATTAAATATGATTAATTTTTTTGTTTTTACCATAATCAACAGAAGTATTATTCTATTTTAAGTTCATTTATTTTATAATTTAATTTTTTAATTGGTTAAAATAAAATTTTCTTTACAAATTATTTTTTTTTTTGGAATTCTCTTTTGAAGAGAGACACATTGACCCCCCCCTTTTTTTCTTTTTTTGTATTACTGTTTAACTAACATGTGCCAAAGAAAAAAAAAGGTAGGGGGTGAGAACCCCAACAAACATGAAACAACAGCCGGGCAAAAATTACTAACCCAGAGTGGAAGACGAAGAGAAAGAGAAGAGAGAGAGAGGGAGAGAGAGAGTTGATTCTGTTGAAGTCTGCCGAGTAAAATAAATTAAGGCCAGTCCAGGTGACCTCCGATCTGGGTTCTATCCTCGCGTCTCACTTCTGAATCTTGAATTGGTAACTAAATCTAATCAAAGCCGTCGAGGCTCTCACTTTCTATGAAGCTTGTAATTCATGATTGTATGTTGTTTTGAAGCTGAAAATTAATGCACTTGTTACATTTTTTTTTTATTGGAATATATATATATATATATATATATATATATATATATATATATATTGTTTGGCTGCCAAGAAACTGGGGGAAAGCGAAATGAAACTGAAAGGGATTTGAAATCCACATTCCCATTTATGGTTTATGGGGGTGGAAACTAAATTGGTCGGTATATCACCAAATTGCACAATTACCCGTAGTAGATAAGTCGAACGTCTTTCAAGAAACAAATAAAAAGTGAAATTAAGGACTTCACAATCTCTTCAAAAAGTATTTTGTACAAAACAAAAGAGCCTTTTTTTTTTCAAGACAACCCAGAAGATCAAGTGGACAAGGAACTAGTAAATTTTTTTTTTTTTTTTTTTTAGGGTTTTATGCAAGGGTAGGATGATTTTAGCTGTTTATTATTATTATTGTGATGATGATGATGATTGTTGCTTTGTTAATAGGTTATGTGAGAGCTGCCTGCAAGGATGCCAAGGCCACTGGTGCTGTTTTTCTGGTTGTTGTTAATTGCATTCACTTTTCAGTTTGAGTGGAAGCAACAAATTGTGAATGAAGTCGAAGCAAGACCGATCCTTTTCCAAAAGCAGCGGCACATTTCAAAAAGGGAAGAATCCATCAAAGAAAAGGTTAGACTTGATCGATGGTTAGTGTTCTTCAATAGTTGATCCACTGCAGTCTGGTTGTAACTGAACATATCTTGACCTCAATTCTTAGTTTTTCCACGAGCATTTCATAAAATTTCATGCAGCTTTCATTCACAAATGATTTAATTTTGGAAATTTTTTATTAGAAAAGGATATATTGTGCTTGAAACCACACTTGAAGCATTTTATTGTAGGCCCAGTTCAACTGTCTTTTATGTGAATAAGAAAGGCTACTCAAAGGTATTTAGAATCTAATGGATGGTTTCCCACAACAGATATAAAATTTATTTGTGTATATGCACAATAAAATGCTTGTGCACAAGCACTAAATGTTTACATGCAAGTACCCGCCAAGTGCACATGGAATATTTAGATGGATGCGCAGGCATTTTTACAGTCACTCATAACACACTCACCCAAGTATATTTAGATTCATATGCATATCTATGGAATACTAGATATAAAAGCATTGTCTATTGGGTCATATATTGGCATATGCAACGGCATATTTAGCTATTATTGCATGCACTTGTGCTCTGTTTGTCAAAGATTGATTTCACATGAATATTTGATGTTAGACTTTACCAAAATATAAGATAGTTGACCGCTATGACATGCAAGTGAGGAATGTATATGTAGATAAATATAGGTACATAAATAGGCTTTTATTGACACGTTGATATCTACTCACATGTATACATAGGCAAATACAAATGCACATAGATATGGTTATACATGCATTTACCTACGTGTACATGCGATTGTTTTTCACTACAAAATAAATGAAAATGGGTATGAGGGGTGGCTGTGGTTGAATAAGGTAAAAGTAAATGTTCATATAAAAGCAATTTATTTTTGCTTCAAAATTAAATAAAAGTTAGTTTGTTCTATTTAATTAGAACATTTGTGGGTGCAATAAAAATATGAGCTATTTTGTTTCTTTGTTGGAATTGTCGTGCGCATAGCTTTGAGAGTACTCAACTCAACTTAGACTTTTTCCAACTAAATGTGATAGGCTTCATAGTTTTTTTTTTTTTTTGGCCTCAGTTAAGGGTCATTTCCTTTGTTAAACCCTATTGAGCCATGTCTTTTTTTTTTTAATTATTTCTAAACAAATTAGTTTTACTCTACCCCACCTCTTGCATTACCCACGATTTTGATGATGTCTCTCGTCTTATTTGGCACATCTATGGTCTCTATTGTATGTGATCAAAGTCAAACTACCTTTAACTGATTTTCCTTCAAATTTTGTGGGTTGGCTATATACAATGAAGACAGGTAAAGGCACAGTTGAAAAACAAGAAGGAAGAAAAAAAGGAGAGAGTGAATTAATTTTTCTCTTCTCCCTTAGGTCGTATTTATAATCCAAAACTTACATTACATAAGGAAAGAAACCAAGACAAGGAAATAAACCAAGACAAGGAAATATCCTAATTAATCCTATATCAATCCAAAATAGAAAATAAAATCATATTACTCCTAAATTCTAACACTCCCCCTCAAGCTGGAGCATATAAGTCAAAAATGCCCAGCTTGGATGAGAGATTCTGAAATGAAGACCGAGGCAATGGTTTTGTGAGAAGATCAGCCAATTGAGAAGAGGATCGAACAAACAGAGTGCTCAGCTCTTTACGAAGTAACAAGTCCCGAATAAAATGGCAATCAACCTCAATGTGTTTGGTACGTTCGTGAAACACAGGATTATTTGCAATAAAGATGGCCGCTTGATTGTCACAATGCATAGCCATAGGAGCAGGGACATCAACACCAAAATCCCGAAGTAGTGAACGAACCCAGAGCAGTTCAGAAGCAGTATGAGCCATAGCACGATACTCAGCCACAGCACTAGAACGAGCCACAACTTGTTGTTTCTTGCTGCGCCAAGTAACTAAATTATTACCAACAAAGGTACAGTAACCCGAAGTGGACCTTCGATCATCCCGATTTCCAGCCCAATCAGCGTCACTATAACCGGTCACCAAGAGAGAAGAAGGACGATAAAATAAACCGCGACCAGGAGCACTCTTCAGATAACGTAAAATACAACAGACTGCTTCAAAGTGGGTATCTCGAGGAGCATGCATAAATTGACTGACAATATGAACCGCATAAGTAATGTCAGGACGAGTGACTGTGAGATAAATCAACTTCCCTACTAGTCGTTGATATCGACTCACATTAGAAAATGGTGAGCCAGTAGTAGCATCAAGTTTAACAGAGGCATCCATGGGAGTTTCAGCAGGCCGAGAACCAAGTAAGCCAGTCTCAGATAAAAGATCTAAAACATACTTGCGCTGGAAAAGCATAAGTCCTGTGTTGGATCGTGCTATTTCAATGCCAAGAAAGTAACGGAGGGCACCCAAGTCTTTGGTGTGAAAGTGGTGACTCAAATGAGTTTTTAAATCAGTAATGCCTGTGGCGTCATCACCCGAAATAATGATGTCATCAACATATACAATCAACACAATTGTACCAGTAGAGGAATGCAGAGTAAAGACAGAATGATCTGAAGTAGACCGTTGCAGACCATACTTGAGTAGAACATCACTGAAGCGATCAAACCAAGCACGAGGGGATTGTTTCAGACCATACAAGGACTTACGTAACCGGCAGACTAAGTGTTCACTCCCAGGAACCACATAACCTGGTGGTTGATCCATATAAACCTCTTCGTGGAGTTCACTATGAAGAAAAGCATTTTTAATATCCAGTTGGTAAAGTGGCCAAGATTGACTTACAGCTACAGCAAGGAGAATGCGAACTGAATTGAGACGAGTAACAGGAGAAAAGGTCTCGAGATAATCAACGCCATAAGTCTGAGTATAGCCTTTAGCAACAAGTCGTGCTTTAAGCCGCTCAACTGATCCATCCGGAAGATACTTGACGTTATAAACCCAACGACAGCCCACTGTTTTCTTCCCGGAGGGTAATTGGGCTAGGTCCCAAGTATGATTTGCATAAAGTGCCTCCATTTCCTCATCCATGGCACGCTTCCACCCAGGTGAAGACAACGCTGCTTGATAAGAGACTGGAAGGGAAACTGAAGCCAAGGCACAAATAAAAGAATACAAACAAGAGGAAGCACGATGATATGAAACAAATTTAGCAAGAGGATGTTGGGTACAAGCACGCTTACATCGACGTAGAGCAATGGGTAAATCATCATCAGAGGGAGATGGAGTAGAGGTTTGGACCTCAGACAATTCTGACGAGTTGGATGGGCCATAAGAAACAATATGTCTATTCTGATCCCGCTGGTATACCTGTAACTGATTTTGCTGAGATTCCTGCACAGAAGGGTGAGAAAAAGGTAAAGGTAATGTTGGACTCGGGTTTCTCGGACTAGTCTCCCCCTCACGAGTAGGATATGACTCCTCCTGAATGCTGGACAGTAAGTCATGGGATAATTGAGTCCCAGAGTCAGAGAAGAAGGGTGTGGATTCAAAAAAAGTAACATCAGCACTTACAAAATACTCACGAGAAGGTGGGTGATAACAACGGTACCCTTTCTGAGTACGAGAATAGCCTAAAAACATGCATTTTCGAGAACGAGGAGATAACTTATCTAAACCAGGATCTAGAATATGAACAAGGCCACACAACCAAAGACTCGAGGAGTAAGAGGAAAAGAATTACCCGCAGGATACAAGATAGAAAAATGAGACTTGTTATCTAACACAGCAGATGGCATCCTATTAATGAGAAAACACGCAGTGAGAACAACATCCCCCCAAAAAGGTTTGGACACATGCATATTAAACATCATAATACAAGCAATATCGAGCAAATGACGATGTTTGCGCTCGGCGACACCATTTTGTTGGGAGGTATGAATACATGTAGTCTGATGGATAATACCCCGATCAGTACAAAAGGTTTCCATAACAGATTGTACGTACTCTAGAGCATTATCTGATCGAAAAATTTTGATACGTTTGTTAAATTGGGTAAGAATCTCATTATAAAAGCGAGTCACAATGTATGGTAAATCAGACCTCTGTTTCATCAAAAATAACCAAGTCATACGGGAATGATCATCAACAAAAATAACAAAATATTGAAAACCATTAATACTAATAATTCGAGATGGTCCCCAAATATCAGTATGAACTAAATCAAAAGGTTCGGGTTGACGACTGACACCATGAGTAGAAAAGGAACTACGGCGGTGCTTGCCAAGCTGGCAAGCCTCACAATCTAGACTCGATACAGGATTTAAATGAGAAATGACAGACTTCAATTTATTTAATGAGGGATGCCCAAGACGAAAATGCCATTGGAGTGGAGAGACTGTTGCACTCAAAGCAGGTGAAGCGGCAGTATAGAAGCTAGCTGGATCAAGATAGTAGAGCCCGTCTTTCTCATGCCCCAAACCAATCGTCCTCTTGTTCTTGAGGTCCTGAAATACACAAGAGGTAGGAGAAAAGGTTACAGAACAATGTAAGGATTTGGTTAATTGGCTAACAGAAAGTAAATTGAATGGAAAATTAGATACATAAAGACACTTTGGTAAATGAATTGAAGGATGCGGAGAAATAACTCCTTGTCCTTGTACAGGTTGGGAAGATCCATCAGCTAAAACAACATGATGATTAATGGGATTTAAATGAGAGAATAGGGAGGATTTACCAGAAATATGAGAGTTTGCACCAGAATCAATGACCCAGGAAGATGGAGTGGAAGCAGTACAAGCGATATTACTTGAATTTGCCAAGGTAACAGTGGAAATAGATGGATGAGGTTTCCGAAGGGTTTGCAATAGCTCACTCAATTGGGTAGCAAGATCATTGTTGGAACTTGAAGGTTCTGAAGCAGTGTGTGTCGACTGGGTGGACGTGACAGGAGTAGAACCATCTGACACATGATGAGCTTGATCCGGTTTACCATACTTGGCCCAACAATAAGGCTCGGTGTGATTGGTACGACCACAATGAGAGCACTTCCGATCCCCTCGCCCTTAAGAAGAGCGACCACCACGGGATGAGCCGCGAGAAGAACGACCACGTCCACGCATACTACCACGAAAGGCTCCTGTAACAGTATCAGTGGAGATCAAGGCAGATGTTTCAGAAGTAGTGGCCCGATTTTGAGTATGATGACCTAAGGATGATCGCAAAAGGCGAGAGTAGGCATTGGCAGCTGTAGGTAAAGTTTCACTAGCAAGAATTTGATCTTTGAAGCCACGTAGGTCAATATCAAGCCCAGAGAGAAGGGAGGCAATCATAAAATCTTCCCAGTGTCGCTTTTGTTGCTCAAGATCAGTAGTAAAGGGCCTATACTGTAACAGTTGATCCCAAAGGTTCTTAAGGACACTGTAATATTCTGAAAGAGGACGACCACCCTGTTTGGTTGCAAAAATCTGCTCATATAACTCAAACACTCGTGAGACATTACTCTGTTGGGAGAATGAGTCAGCAGGAGAATTCCATATTTTCTTTGAAGAATCACAAAACTCTACCGTAGTGGCAATGTGGGGCTCAAGACTGTGCCATAACCAGCCCATAATAACAGAATCTTCACTCAACCAATCATCATACTCAATATTATCTGATTTGGGTGGAAGATCAGTAAGAAATTTTAGTTTCTTCTTCCCACGAAGAAACACTTTCACAGCATGGGCCCAAGCCAAATAGTTTAATCCATTTAATTTCTTAGAAGTAATCGATCGAGGAACATCTTCATCTTTCATTACTATTGATTTCGGTTCAATAACATTAACTTTCCCTTCGGCCATGAATAATAACCAGGAAACCGAAATCAACAAGGGAGAGAATTACCAACGAGAATGGGGTAAACTAGATCAGCAACCGGAAATAGAAGCAGCAACAAATCATCAGCAACGAAGGAGCAAACCACATCAAGTAGAAAGAGAGAACCAGACTAGAAGCAGCAAGGAGAACCAGATACCAGACGCAGCAAGAAACAGCAAAAAAACAGATCAATCAGCATCACAGGACATTAACATATCAGCAGCAGAACATCAGCAACGGCAGAGAGAAAGCAACGGCAGAGAGAACCATCAGCGAAGGAAATCCAGGAACAAATCACACCAACAACCAGAAAGAACCAGATTGGGAGCGACGGGAGGACGCTCCTACTTCAGGCGAGCATCGCCGTTCGACGCCGGAGAGACGCCGGAGGTGCACGCGCCTACACGCGCCAAGAGAAGGCCGGCGCGTGAGGACTGGCCAGCAGCGGTAGATGGCGCGTGAGGACGCGTCGGTGCTACTCCGGCGACCTGCTCAGGTGGGTAAGGGTCGTCGGCGGCCGGCGACGCTCCTAGGATGGTCGGCGATCAATTCCGACGACCGGAGGACCGGCCGGCGGCGAGACAGAGGTTCCGACCCCTTTGTGCCCTAAAATTTTTTTTTTTTTTTTTTTTTTATCATGTAATAGAGCTCTGATACCAAGTTGAAAAACAAGAAGGAAGAAAAAAAGGAGAGTGAATTAATTTTTCTCTTCTCCCTTAGGTTGTATTTATAATCCAAAACTTACATTACATAAGGAAAGAAACCAAGACAAGGAAATATCGTAATTAATCTTATATCAATCCAAAATAGAAAATAAAATCATATTACTCCTAAATTCTAACAGGCACCAATTAAAAGGAATGGTATCCTATGGTCAATGTCATCCACACTCAACATGTGCACTGCCTGCATTCTAAAGTATGTGTGTTAAGGTGGCTGCATATGGCTAGCTTTCAGTTACCTGTGAAGAAAGATTTTTAATTGACTGCTGATTTAGAACAAGAAGTGAAAGATGAAGATGAAGTCTACAACCTGCAAAAGCATGAAAATTTGCTGGAGGATTCCTCGAGTCCATAAGGAAAGAAATAGGATAAATAAGAGAAAACTTTGAAGGTATTTTTGATCCAACAATTGAGGTCACAAGCCTACAGTTTCCTGTTCCCACTGATTCTTCTGCTAGGATTCATCGTGTTATCCTAGGTTGCTGCTTACGCATATTTGGCCTACCAGCTTCTACATATACTTTTTTTTTTTTTTTTTTTGAAAAAGATAAGTAAATTTTATTCAAGAGAATAAAAATCTATCTAAGCATCGATGAGATGCATATACAAATAGCCAATCGAGGAGATGTAAATACAATCAGCCCCAAACATACTGAGCTCAACTAATTTGATTGAGAAAGTTCAAGAAAGAAGATAAATCAATTTCTCTTCCATCCTTTGCCCAACCATAAAGGCAAGCAAGAAAGTAGCTCTTGATTCTCAAGATAGGCCTACTGTCATCTTCAAATATCCTTCGATTTCTCTCCTTCTACATCTACATGCGTAGGAATCAAAGTACACTGGATATATCATCGTAGCTTCATTGAGGACACATTTTTTGATCATACATTTTTTTTTTTTAATTTTTATTTCAACCTTGATCTTTAGACCAAACTGTGGAAATGGACCTTTATGGACGACTAAGATGCAGGGGGGTTTGGTCTTTGATTTTATCCACGTCTTTAAGGATCCTGATACAGTCAACAGGTTATTCAATTTACTTTCAGGAATGATATTACAACACCAACTTCCTTATCAAAGTCAAAACCTTCTTTCATAATAGATAGTATGCTTGAATTCTTCTTGTGAGAGCACATGTGCAACTTAATTCTCAGAATACCAACATTGGAAGCAATGACAAGTTTGATTCCCCTTTTACAATCTGTAATAGGGAGCAGTGAAGATGTGATGATGCTTTTTGTAAGGTTTCTAGTTGGCTTCTTGGATGTCACCAAAGTCCAAGTTTTTTTATCACAAGAAGTGTGAAACCCTTACTTGGTTCTTGAGGAAGATTGGTGCTAATGTTACACTTTGTGAAGAATGAAGAGCTGTTTTTGACACTTCTTAGTGAGTCTGGCTTGATCAACATGGGATGAAGGTCAACTTTCCTACTTGAAAACATGATTTTTTCATAGATTGGTGTAATATTTTACCAAAATAAATAAATAAATACAATTAATAGTATAATAAAGGTCGATTGAGAAATGAATTGAGCTTGAAGCTGCAGTTTAAATTGAGAATTAAGAGCCCTGCTAGAAGGGGAAGATGGAGGTGAAAGTATAATAATGACAAATGGAAGTCTAATGATGCCGACTTGGTGGTGGTTGTGTTTTTTGCTTGAAAATGTTTTTTACGTTATTATTTAGAGATATAATACATATAGGGGCCATTTGGAGTGGTAAAAAACAAAAAAAAAAACCAAAAGTGAAATTTTTTGGAACTTGGAGTGTAAAAAGTTGCTTTGAAATGATGGCTGAATGATTGTAATTGATTTGATATAAAGTTGTTAAAAATTATATAAAGTGACACGTGGCAAAATTTTAGTGAGGAACCTTGAAAACTTTTGGAGTTTTGTAGAACTTTTTGATACAAATGTCAGTTCAACTTTTTAACAAATCTACCAAAATCCGTTAGAACCATGATTGCTTGTTCCAACGGATATTGACAAATTTTTTGAAAAAGTTGGAATTTTTTGGAGTTCAAAAAAATTAGAACTTTTGAAGTTTTTTTGAAATTTTTTGAAGTTCATTAGAGCTCCAAACAGCTCCATAGTGGCTATATACTGGTTGTTTGGAATAAGAATATGACGAAGACTAAATGGTTGTTATGGTGGTGTTGGAGTTGGTGGTTGTTATGGTGGTGTTGGAGTTGGTGGCTGTGGCGGTGATGGTAGTTGAGAATTGACCCCAGACAGCATCACTTAGGGGAATGCAAGGTTGTTTGCCTAGCAATGGTGTAGTGATAATAATGGTGATTTTTGAAACAATGGTATTGGTGTTTTTCTCTCTTTAAATTGCAATTTATAATTACAATTGAGACTTAGGTGAACATAATAACACACGGGAGTTGGTAATATGCTGTTTCTTCAGAATTATGCCATTTCGAGTTACAAAAGCTCTACAGGATGTTAATAGAGAGAATAGAAGTACTATGGCTTGCAGATGTTTTTAGTGGTGTTTAAGAATGTATGGGGCGTAATAATGTAATTTCGTAACCTGCTCAATGAGATTAGTTTTGGAATCTAATGAGTTTAGAAGTAAGCATGTTTTACTATTTTATTTACTATTTATAATTCTTTTTGTCAAGTGTTTATTTAAAAGTATATATATTATTTAAAACAAGGAGCAAGACAGTGGAGATTACTACTGAATGCTTGAAGTTAAGAGGTGGCAATTATTGCCTGAACATGTCCCATCTTGTTAAACTCAAAGTAAATGGGTTTGAACTCAATTAAAATCATTAGCGAATATAATTGGGTGGCCATAAAACAATATCTACTTGATTAATGGGTTTAAAATGGTTAATGATACAACTTATTGAATGCCTAATTATCTACTTGGTTAGCAATCAAAGCAAGAACTGCGAGATGAAAATGAGAGAATTTTCCACTTGGCCAATTTGGTCTACAGCTACAGAACAGAATTACCGGGTGATCTTTGTTGTCCTCGAGGGATTCTTGACCCTTCCTTCCGTTTATCTTTTCTCCTCTTTTTTTGTCCTCTCATCGAACAATGTCTTGTCTTGCTTATGTACCTCCTGTTTCACTTTTAGTTTTGCCTTTTTGTTTCATATCAGAATGCGATGTTGTTCATCTAGGCTGTGGTGAGTTATTTTAAAATGCAAATTATCATACCCTGTTGATTGCATTCAGCATCAGATCGTATACAACATTTTTCTCTTTAAATATTGTATTGAATATAATCTGGGTTATAATCACCATTTTTTAAGTCAGAATAGAAATTATAGAACCATTAAGCTGGTGGCAACCTGACCTTTTGAAGGTGTCATTAAATTTTATTGAAGGTGATTATGAGTTGTGCAATCTTATATTATTGGCTAGGAAATTTGTATTGCAGATAATCCTATCCCAAGAGGAAAGCATTCAGAAGCTTAATGAGCTTGTACGCACTCTCCGAGAACAATTGGCGCTGTGCAAGGACAAAGCCAAAGCTGTGAACAACACTGCAGTCCCTTTGACTGAACTTCTGAGTGACCTCGGACATCGACAAAGACTGCAGGAATAATCGGAGATTATAGTTGCTTTACTGTCAGTGTCATTAGTACGCGTTAGTGGGATTTTCCATTTCCAAGCAGTTTAATCAGCTCACTCTATATGGTCGTATATCCATGTTATTTGTGCTGCTTTACATACGATATATAAGCTTAAGATCCACATTATTTCATATATGAGTGGAGTCGGTTGTCAACTGTTAGATCTCAAAGAAAAAGACATTTAGTGTAGAGGGAAATGTGCTGGTGTGAGTGTTGAGCTTAGTTAATAGTTTCCAATCTTGTCCTCCGGGTGCAGTTGCGTTGGTTAGTGGGCGTGCTTCTCATGTAAATAGCGCGGTTTCGAGTCTCGCGAGTCAATTAGGGCGCGTGATTAAGGGAGTCGGTCACGTGTCTCTCAGTTTATCTATCGGCAATATCTGGTGAAGTTCCGAATCACCAAAAAAAAAAAAAAAAAGAAAAAAAAGTTTCCAATCTTGCCAAGAGTTATGCTTTTGGGTTGGACATTACACTTGTATGTTTACACTTCATACGAATCTCGTTTTATATGGCCTTCACTTTTAATTATAACAATTAAGTCCATGTACTCTTTAATTTATTGTAATGTGAACCTCTTTTCGAATCTTAATTTAGGAATTTTCATTATCTAACAACTGGTAATATTTAAAGAACTAGCATATCAAATACTTTCTTGTTTTCATATTTTCCTAAACAGATTATTGTATTCATTCTATGTATGATATGATAACTTATATGTGTTTTGTTCCAAAAAAAAACTTGTATGTGTTTATATTCTGATAAGTTCTTTGATAAAAGGCATATGTTTGTAAACCTGTAAATAAATTAGATATAATGAACAAAAGTAAATTTTTGGGATGGAATGTGCAACAAAACATCTGATTTTATATTTTCACACCTTAAAAAATAGTCACGATGTCAATTAATGGAAAATCCTTAAATTGACATTCAAACAAACAAAAAAATAAAAAATCCACATAGCAACAAATTAAAAGTATAAGATTTAAAGTTTAGATCCTGAAATGAAATTTGTGGTAAAATATACTTTATCTATTTTTTTTCCCCTTTGATTCAACTCTTTATTTATTTTTAAACACGTAAACTATAATAAATATTATTGTTGTGGCATATTGTTTTTTTAAGGTTCCATTTGATAACGTTTTTACTTTTTGTTTTTCTATTTATATTTTTAAAATTTTGTAAATTGATAATAGAAATATGTTTATTAAATCGTTTATATTTTTTTGTTTCCAAAAAAATGGAAACTTAAATAAAAAAATGTAAACAAAAAAAATATTTTTACTCTTTTTTTTTTCTACAAACATTTTATGAATTCTAATACTTTCTCTATTTTTGTTATATCATATTAAAATAAATTATTTTATTCAAATATTTTGTTAGACTAAAAATTATTTTTAATAAATAATATAATTAAATTAAATTAATTAATGTGTAATATATATTATTAATTTATTTCTAATAAATAATTAAATTAATTTAGTTAATTTAATTGATAAGAAATATATCCTATTAAATTATTTTTAATAAATATTATAATTAAATTATTTAATTTAATTTAATAATTAATTTAACTAATATTAAATTATTTTTAATAAATATCATAGTTAAATTGTTATGAAATATATTTTATTCAATTATTTTTAGTAAATAATATAATTAAATTATAACTGAAATATTTTAATATGTAATGGATTAAATGATATAATGCTTATATTTTATTCAATTATTTTTAATAAATAATATAATTAAATAAAATTAATATGAAATATATTTATTAAATTCAATTAATTTTTAAAAAATTAATAAAATTAAATATTTTATGAAAATAAAAAATAATAATTATAAATAAAATTATATTTTCAAATATAATTTTTATTTTTATTTTAAAAAATTGACAACAGAAAATAAAAATAAAAAATATAAACATACGAAGGTAAACAAAAAAAAAATGACAAGGTTGCTAGGAATGCTAAGTTTTGGCGCCCCACAGCATGTATGGTTCCCAATTCTCAATTCTGGCACCCCCTGACGTTTAAGATCGAAAAGCCTGCCTGAAATAAATAGGACTGAACGAACGCGCAGTGCAACCTAAATTCTAATTGGATGATGTTCAGAAATTCTAATTAAATCAAAACTCCAGAAAGCTACCCTAGGCTGCGTTTGATTTTAAAAAAATAAATAAATAATTTTTTTAACTTTTTTAGTCTTGTATAATTTTTTTAAAATATGTAACTTTTAAGTATATGAATTATATTTATAAAAAAAATCAAAAAATTTACCTTTATTTATTTAAAAATATATGTTTAAGTAACAAAAATTTAATTTTTTATTTTTTTAATTTTTATCTAAATAGACATAATTTTGTTAATTTTTTTTATGAACAAGATTAACAACACTAAAAGTTATAACTTTAAAAAAAAATTAATTTTGGTAAAAAAATAAAACAAAAAAGTTATAAAAAAAGAAAAACCAATTATTTTTTTTTTTTTTTTTACACAAGACAAAGCTTAACAAAATATATGAAAAGTAAGCCAAGACCATAAAAAAAAAAAAAAAAAAAAAAATTTCAAGATTTAGTGCATTTCAAATTCCGCATTTGTAGTCTCTTTTAGGTTTGTAGTCATTATTGTGGCACTAGGTATTACCCGTATCAATGGCACGAAAACATAATTTGACTTTAAGAAAATTTAAATTTAAATTTGCAATACATATTTTTTAAATGGCACCCCCTCTTGTATCAAAAAAAAAAAAAAAAGAATGTCGTTCTGCTCAGTATCTATCTCTCCCTACGTCATGTACACAATTATCAAATCAACAAAATAAATCAAATAAATATTATTTTTAATTTTTAA
The DNA here is from genome assembly GCA_019916065.1 of Vitellaria paradoxa. Classification (NCBI taxonomy): domain Eukaryota; kingdom Viridiplantae; phylum Streptophyta; class Magnoliopsida; order Ericales; family Sapotaceae; genus Vitellaria; species Vitellaria paradoxa. The sequence goes on from CM034234.1 coordinate 9,485,749, forward strand.
TTTAAGTACAATAAAATTAAATTTTAAATATTATTTTTTAGAACTTAGTTAATTTTGTTTAATATTCATTCATATAAAAAAATATTTTAAAAATATATATAAAAAATCTAAAATGGAGAGAAAAATAAGAGTATATTTTTATGTAAGTGACCGAAAAATAAATAAAGTGGAGAGGAAAAAATAATTCTGACCAATAAATAAATTTTGTAGTTAAAAATATAAAAATTTAAATTATTTAAAATTAATTATTATTTATTATATAATAAATTACTTATTCTAATTTGTATGTATTTAAAAAAAAATAGTTTTCTAATGATGTTGGTATGTTGTTAATGAAGTTCATTTCATGTTATTACTTAATTAGTATGTTTTTTAAAATATTTGACTACAGTTGAAAATTGAGATAGTGTAAAGTATATGATGAAAAAATGAATAATATAAAATATAGTAAACTATTATTTATAAAATTCAAATAGATTTCGGATGTTTAATTTATCAAAATTATCAATTTTTACTATTATTGTTTTTCGTTAAGAATTTTGTGCTATTATTATTTTTTTTCCCAACCACATACTCGCCCTGGATTTTTTTCACTACTACAGATAGATAACACAAATAGTATAAAAGTGAAAGTATTTAAAATTAATTATTCTTATTTTACTTACCAAAAAAATTCTTATTTATTTATTTGTACTTATTTTATTATTTATGGCTTGTTTGATTGATAAAAATTAATTAAAAATTATCAATTTTTAACTTTTTTTCCTTTTTAATAAAATCTTTATATCAAATCTTTCTATTTTTATTATATCTTTTAATCAAACTTTAACCAATCAAACATTCCTTTAATTAAAATCTGTCAAGTGATCGAAAAATAATTAAAGTGGAGAGAAAAAAATAATTCTGACTAATAAATAAATTCAGCAGTTAAAAATATAAGAAATTAAATTATTTAAAATCAATTATTATTTATTATATAGTAAATTAATTATTCTAATTTGTATGTATTTAAAAAAAAATTAGTTTTCTAATGGTGTTGGTGTTGGTATGTTGGAGAGAAAAATAAAAATGTATTTTTTTTGTAAAGTGACCGAAAAAGACAACTAAAGTGGAAGGAAAAAAATAATTTTGACCATTAAATAACAGTCAAAACATACCAATTCAAATTATTTGAAATTAATAAGGGTGTGTTTATTTATTTATATTTATTTAAAACAATCTAATTTCTCAGCAAACCCACCCTAACTAAAGTATATGTTTTAAAAAAAATCTAAATTGGTAAGAAAAATAAAAATGTATTTTTTTTATAAAGTAATCAAAAAAATAACTAAAATGAGAGAAAAAATAATTCTAACCAAATTTAGATAACACAATCCACCCCCGCGTGGCCCACCCCCACTTCCCCCCCCCCCCCCCCCCAAACTCTCTGCCCCCCTCACTCCCCCCACCCCCACTCGCCCCAAACTCTCTGCCCTCCCTCACCCCCCCACCCCCCAAAACTCTCTCTCTCTCTCCAGCCGAGGCCCCCGCGCCCCTCTCCAATTGATACACACGTAAGTGTCATATCAAACAATGAACCTCCTTATATAATAGATAAGGATAAATTTCACTAACCTTCTCTGAGATTTCTGACACTAACAGAAACCTTTTCTGAAATTTCTGAAATAACACTGACCTCCCTTCCTTTACCAGATAAATTTCATTAACCTCCCCTGATCTATTTTTTCCCGTAAAAGTCCCGTTTGGAGTAAGAAAAAATAAGATAAATTGAGATAAAATATAGTTTAGGGTTGATTTTGGCATCTTTTTTTTTTGAAAAGTAACAAACTGTGGGATAAATTGAGATAAAATGTAGTTTTGGGTTGATTTTGACATCTTTTTTTTAGAAAGTAGCAAACTGTGAGAACGATTTTTCAAATCTGTTTCCACGAATTCAAAAAAATAGCGACAATGATACTCGTTTGAAAGTTTTCGATGCAAAGAATATGATTGTATAAAAAATTTACACATTCAAAAATCTCAAGGGAGGTTAGTGAAATTTATCTGGTAAAGGAAGGGAGGTCAGTGTTATTTCAGAAACTTCAGGAGAGGTTTCTGTTGGTGTCAGAAACCTCAGGGAGGTTAGTGAAATTTACCCAATAGATAATAGATATTTTGGCAGTCCAGCCGCTCGGTCACAGCCATGGATTTCGAATGACTTACATTGAGTTTGATGTTATTTTAAAATTCTTAGAATAAAATTTAATGATATAAATATATTTTTATATTTTTAATTAAAAATATTTAAATAAATTTAATTTATTAAATTTTAATTTAATGATTCAGGTAATTAATGACAGGGAACCGTCGGGAAAGCAGCTTTGCTGTTAGCCTTTCCTTTTCCTCGTGGCCATAGGGTTCACACAATTTAACTCTCGGAATGAAGCTTGCAAAGCAACAACATTCACCCCCTTCAGTAAAGAGATTGCTTTGTCTAACTTGCAAAGCAAAGTTACCGCTTTGTTTCCTGTAGGGTGAAACAAGCTTAAGTGTTTGTTTGTGTTACGTCCCGAATTTTATAACCTGAATACGTGAATAAAAGATAAATAATACATATTTTAATAATTTTTTATATCATTCGTCAGAGTCATACACACACTCTATGGAGTAATAAAAATAAATAAAATTAAACTTAAAATTTAAATAAATGTCTTAGTCAAAGCCAACCAGGTAATAAACTCCAAAACTAAATCTAAACAATCTCCACAAAAATAAATAAATCAACAATTTATCTTCACCTCACAAATAGAGGTTTGTTACCATCCACTAAAATAAATTTTTTCTAAAGTCTTACATAACTATATAACAATAAATAAAATTTCTAATTTCTATTTTCAGTATGCCCAGCACATAACTCAATCTCATTACCTGCATCACAAACTGTAAGAGAATGAGCACTAATACCACGTGTGCTCAGAACCCTAATAATAATATAAATACAGTAATGTCTTGACATGCTAGTAAGTGAAACAGTTATACACAAGAAGCAATCTCAAATAACAAATTAAATCAATTTATCAATTTATCTTTATTACAATTAATTATGTTTTAGCACCACATCACACATCAAAGAAAACAATTCGATTTCAAGGTACTGCTGCTTGGTTGTCCCGTAGAAACAGGACCCAACCAATATACATCATCCTTCGATGTCTGCTTGGTTGTCTCGTATCTGCTTGGTTGTCTCGTAGAAATAAGACCCAACCAATATACGCAATCCTTCGGGTTCTGCTTCCTAGACTGAAGTCTTAGAAATATAATATGCCACCCTTAAGCATCTGCTCGTTCGTAGGTTACTAGCCTACTGGAATTGATAATCAACCCCGCGCGGGTTTTAGGACTTTTAATCCTTGGGTACGTATACCCGATATTTCAGCACCCCTTAATCCCAAATAAGAAAAACAAAATCAAATTTCGCCTAAAATTCACATTATATAAATTTTTCTTAATTTAAAATTTAAAATCTTATTAACCATTAATTCACCAGCATATAATTAACGCAAATTTTTATCACATTAACAAAAAAATTCTACGGTTAACACCTACGGTAAATATACGTGCAGTTTTGCTTTAAGAACATATGTATGTGATATATGCATATATGTATATGAATAAGTTTCAAATTTAAAAATCAATTATTTGTTTACTCATCTCAAATTTAAATAATACATATATATACACACAAATATACACATATTTAATATTAAAGGCTCCACCCCTTACCTCAAATTAAATCTACAGAAAGAACACTCAAGTCGTAACGAAACCTAAAACTCAATCAGCAGATCAAACTAAGATCACCGTGGCCATCAAGAAGCTGGTAATTTCCACAGTATTCACATTATATTTTTTTTTCTTCTCTGCCGCCACTATCTTCTATCTTTTCTTTTCTCTCTCTCTCTCTCTCTCTTTTAACCATTTTCCTTTAATACCGAATAACGCATGTTATATGTATATATACGTGTATACTTAGGCTAACTATTAGTTGATAGAATCTTAATGGAAAAATGATTAGAATTCAAATCAAACTAGACTTCCAACTCCATGTACTCGCTATTAGTTGGTAGAATCTTAATCAAAAAATAATTAGAATCCAAATCAAACTAGACTTTCAACTCCACGTACCCGTTAATTTAGATCGTCTTAAATTATATATATACTAATTAATATATATATATATATATATATGCATATAACAGGTGTGTAAATATATATATACACACAAGTAAACATATTATCAGTTTGTTATTTAAAGAGTTCAAATAGGAATAAAATACTTAAATTCACATTATCCAATCTATACTCAAACTAATTCAGATTGCACACTAGAAACCAAATAGAATTAGAATTTGAACTCTTACTTTTTAATCTATCATACATTAATCCAATTGTCCGTCAGAAATATATAATATTATTACTTAACAAACAAATATATATATATATATATATATATATATATATATATATGCACATAGCATTGAGAACTTCACAAAAAAATTTATATTTTATTAAATTAATAATTTATCTAAATTAAACCATAATTTTGTAATTCTCAAAAATAATTAAATACTAAAAATTTCTCACACAATTTATGCGTCCATAATAAAAATTAATTTTAATTTATGTCTAAAAAATTTAAATCAATAAAAATTTTATTTTTACCAAGTTAAATATTAATTAACAAATAACCAAAACATTAAAATTTTAGGTCATCACAGTTTGTTTGTTTGTTTTTTTTTTTTTTTTAAGTTGTTTGAGGTTGGTTCAAAAAAAAAAAAAAATTGGCCCTAGTTCGAGCTCTCGATTTGCGATTTGAATTAAACTTGATTTGTAACTCATTTTTATAATAATTTTAATAATACTTTTGTAATAATTTTTATAATATTTTATTCATTATATTTTAGAATGAAATAATATTATTTTTATTTAATCAAATTATTCACAAGTCGATTTTGAACTTAAATTCGTATTTATCAAGCGTTTATATAAAAGTTCGGACAAGTTCAACCTGGACCTTAGTATAAATATCTGAAACCTTGTCTGAATAAGTTAAAATTTAATTTAGTTTACCTTATTTTTACTCTTAGTTTCACGCATGAGCAAAAAGAAAATCTTAGTGAGACGTTTTTATGTTACATCAAACCATTCATAAGCGTAAATTAAGGGCATTTAATTTTTCAAAACTTATTAAAATTCATCAATTTTTATCAATTTTTTTTAGTTTCTTTTAATCAAATTTCGACTCATACTATTTTTATATCAAGTTTTTATATTTTTATTATACTTTTTTACTATCTAAGTACCAACTAAAAATTTGGTTAGGTAAATTAAATTTGGCTATTTTGAACTTTTTATTAACCTTTTCCTTCAGGCATTTGTTTGACATTTTTATTGTAACAGTTAATTGTTTGAGAATTTATTTTGTTTCAATGCGTTTTAAAAGATTTATTTGTAATAATCATTTGTGAAAAATATGTTTAGAGTTGTGTAAAATTATTTAAAATTATAAAAATTAATGTCTCATGTTTTGTATAATAAGTAAATAATTTAAATTTTATTATCTTATAATTTATATTTATAAAAATTTATAAAATTTGGTATTATTTTATTTGACTGCAAACGTTGCCGATAGCGCTTCTCTGCAACTGTTTTGTATGGCAGACGAAATCAATTACCTGCAAAAGAATCTCACAGCGCAGTCATCCTATTTATTTATTTTTTATATTTGTTAATCAATCAATAACTGCCAATGTTTAGATTAATAAAAAAAAATAATGTGAGGTAATTTGAAATAATTTATAATACGTATAATTAAATTAAAATTATTTTTTAATACACCAAATGCTTAATGATATACGCACGAGGTTCATAGTCCAACGTAAGTGGAAAAATTAAGGCCATCCTATTTCAGCTCATTTGCATTTGGACAATGTTAAATGAAAAAAAAAATAAAAAAAATTAAAAATCATCTTTTGTTTATAAGTTTTTATAAAAATTAAAAAAAAATGAGCGTTAAAATTTTAAAATTTTTATCTTTCCATAAGTGAATGAAAATGAAAAGAAAAAAAAAGTTTATAAATAAAATTTTTAAGAGGACAAATTATATTTACCTTATTACTATTTGACTAATTACGCTTAGCAACCATAACATTTAAAAGTTATACTTATTTCTTTTATTTTGAAATATTGTTAATATTGACCCCTTCTGATAAAATCAACCATTAAAGCTTAATAAAAAATATTAAAATAACTAAAATTTTATGACTTTTTCCTATTTTATCCCTCCCTCTCATATTTTCATCATTTGTTTTTTACAAAAATTCCAAAAAATAAATAAATATAAGTAAAAATATAAAATTGTTGTACATTTTTGTAAAAAAATTGACGAAATGTGTGAGAAAGAGGAATAAAATAAGAAAAATACTTAAAATTTTAGTTAATTTGATATCTTATGTTAAGTTTTAATGATTGATTTTATTAAAAATGAGTCAATATTAATAATAATTCAAAATAAGGGAGACAAATGTAATTTTTAAATGTTGTGAGTTCTAAGTGTAATTACCCAAATACTAAGCAGAAGTAAATATAATTTATTTTTTTTAAATGATATATTTATCCATAAAATAAAGAATAATAAAAAATTACAAACATGTCTTAGACCTAAATTAAAAATCCTTTTCCTTCTCAAAAGATTCAATGGTAAAATAATAATACGTATTTTTTTTCTTTCATTTCTTCTCAACTCACAAACAATAAAAAAGAAAATTATTATTTTCTCTCTCTTAAACTCTCAAACAAATAAAAATAAAACTATTATCATTTTTCTTCTTTTCTTTTATCTCTTAATTAATATTATTTTTCCATTTCTTTTCTCTCTTAAACTCATAAACGGGCCCTAGATATCTTTTGCACTTTTTTTTTCTTATTTGAATTTCATTCGAATAATCAAAATGTCATTTGGATTATTAACTTTACATATTAATTTTATCAAATTATCAAGAACTTTAAAAATGTAATTTATCGATATAATTTTAATTTTTATGGTAAAAAATAATTTTTTTAAAAAAAATGTATATTTGATAACTTCTAAAATATTCTTAATTTTTATCATAATAAGGTAATTCTCGTTTAATAAAGGAAATTTTTTAAAATTCCAAGTGGCAGTTGCCTGACTTCTTATAAAAAATCTATAAAATTATTTTAATAATTATTCATTTTAAAAAACTATATCTGTCATTATCTTTATATTAAGCTTATGTTGATTTTGGTAAAATTTGATAAATTATTCTTAAATTTTATCATAAAAATGTAATTAATTTGCTATCAATGAAACTTTTCAAAAATTTAGGTTGTGATTATTTATTATTACTTTTGTCCATGTTCAAGGTGGACTCACATTCATTCCTTGTATTATATAACTATTAAAAATCACACTTATAATATATGAGTTTTTTCTTATGATAAAAATCAAAATACTTACCCACAAAATGATAAAAATTAAAAATATTTTCGTTGGTTATCTTTTCTATATATATTTTTTAATTCCTATTTCTCTCATAAAATTTAAATTACACAAACCCAAAAAACTATGACATATGAGTTATTAAGAATATTTTGGTAAGTTGTGAGATTTATGAGTTATTCTATTATAATAAAAATTAAGAATATTTTGGTAAGTTGTGAAATTTGAATTTTTTAAAAATTATTTTTATAATAAAAATTTAAATTATATTAACATTTTTTATTTCTAAATTTTTTTGATAAATTTAGTGATATGTATATATGTACTAGTCCGTGTAATTCATGGAGCTGATCAGGACAGTTATGGCCGATAGAGTGCAAAATTGGGACCGCTTCCTGAGACTTCCAAACGAGGCCTTAAATTTTGTGATGACATTCTCGTCATTTGTGACAATTAAGGAAAAGCGGGTTCAAAGGCTGCAGTGAAGATATTTACTGTAAGGGTTGCAATGAAAAAATAAAGGATGAAAATTTATTTACACTTTAATAACACGTGACTTTTGACATTTCACATTAATTATACTCCAATCAAATTTTTAAAATTTTTATTTTTATTTTGAAAATGATTTTAATTAAAATAAATAGAAACCATTAGATTAAATGTAAGTAAATCTCCACTTTTATTTTCCACTGCAGCCCCCCTGAACCCGGGAAAAGCGACGAAACCTACAGTAACAGTTGCCAGGTTTTTCTAATAAAAAGCTAAGGGTCTGTTTGGCATCTCCAAAAAATAAAAAAAAATTTTTTAAAAATTTTTATCCTATCAACTTTTTTATTTCACTGCACGCATTATGAACTTACAATGTTTCTCACTTTATCTCATTTTTTTCACTTTTTATCATTCTAAATATACACTTAATAACTTTGAAAAGTCAAAGGGGGCAAGAATTTTACTTTTTATGCACTCTAAAAAGAAGAGAGAGAGAGAGAGAGAGAGAGAGAGAAAAGTAACCCAGCAAAGTATTTCTTTACTCAAGAATAAATGTTCCCAAATTCCCAGGCTACCTCTGGTTGATCCAGTGGAACGGGATTTAAGCTTAAGATTTAGATGGTATACTCATATTACAGATTCGATTCTCACTAGAGTGGCCAGGATTTAAGTAGGGGGCCATGGCGATAGGTTGCTGCCCTATTTCTCTCGAGGGTTTGTAACTCAATGGATAAAACCGTTAGGTGATTTCTTCTGTTACCAAAAAAAAAAAAATTCCCAAGTTGTGAATAACAGCAATAATGTGTTTTGAGTTATATAAATTTATAAAAATTAGTATCTCTTACTTTATGTAGTAGATAAAAAATTTTAATTTTACATTTTCGTAATTCGTATTTATTAAGATTTATAGAATTTTATATTTTTTTTTAACTCCAAACAGTGTCACAAATAATTACGACAGTATGGGGTAATTATTTTCACTTTTTTTTTAAAGTAATTATATAGATATTCTTTTAATACTACTCACAAAAAAATTCTTTTTTAATTCACTACCCGTTATTTGTCCTACCCATATTTAGTTTCCTCTCACTTTTAAAATTTTAAAACATTTATTTTAAGATATCAAACTTCATATATCTTTTCATTTTAGGCAAAATTTATCATTTATTTTTGTATCCACTTATTCAACTTCAATTTTTAAAGGTCTCATTATTTTTTAATTAATTTTTTTTATTTATCTTTTTTTTTAAATAGGTCTTACTAGTTTTCTAAATATGTCCTCCTTAAATTTCAAAATTTTTAGTTCAAATTCTAATCTTACCTACTGTCATTTCTATCCCCACCACTAGATGCAAAAAGCAAAAGAGTTAATTTACTTATTTATTTTTTTGAGTGGAGTAAAAGTTTAAGTACCATCCTAAACCAACAATAATACAAGAATTTGACTTGGTCTTGCAAGGGCCGAGTTAAAATTTTTTTTCATCTCGGACGAGATGTTTTTTTTTTTTTTTTTTCCATCATCATTAATTATCAATTTAGAGAAACAAATAAAAATAATAATAATACAAGTAAATAAGAAACATCAATCATAGTTACCTATAAAAAACAATGAGACAGAGAGGGAAAAGAGAAAAAAGAAGACCACGACAACAACAATTACTCATAAAAAAAAAAAAAATAAAAAAAAAAAAACAGAAATGATAGTTATCCATTTAAAAAAAATTAAAACAACAGTTATATAAATATAATATAAACATATATAAAATGTAATTAAGGATTCAAAAATTGTGACATACATCTACAATTATATATATATATATATAAAGATTAATAATCTAATTATAAAAAATATAAAATCAAAAGTATGTCTAGAATCTCAAACAAACTCATTTTAATTGGAGAAATATACGCTTATAAAGAGAAAGAAAGAGTGCAAGAACACTAAAATAATTATGAAGTTTTATATGAAATCTTAATTTTACTTTGCCTTTTTTTTTTACCTTTTAAAACTACTAATTTATTTTTAAATTTTATATATATTTGGGTTACAGGTTAAATATTATAGTGAACTATATAAAATTATATTAAAATATTATATATTATTACCACAAAAAAAATTTAGAACTAAAATTTTACCCAAAAACTAAAAGCCGAAACGCAACCAAACTTAGCATAAAGTACATGGTTTTTTACGAGAGTAGTATATATAGAGAACACCAGGATAAGTACCACTAAGCCTGCTTTGGGAACAAATTTAGTTAGCGAGTTAAATTTGTGTTTGTAGCTAGTTAAATTTGTATTTGAAAAAGAAAAATAAGTGACTTTTTTTTTGAGATGGCTAACTTATTTTTGTTAATTTGATATTTTTATCCTTGAAAGTTTAAAAGAAAGTTAAAATGTAAGAAGGTAAATTTAACTAAGCACTGTTAAAATAGTATTAACTTAGCTAATGGCTATCGATGCCAAACAGAGCCTTATAACCATTCTTTGAGCATGTATAAAGTTGCGTAATTACATCTATTATGATTCAAATACTTATGCAATGATATAAATACAATTATGGGCAAATCCACGCTATAAAGGGTGGGTTTCACATTTCTAATAAACTAAAATTAACCTTTCAGTAATGTAATAATAATCAATCAATTTTCATCTATAATTTGAAATGAATAGGAGAGTTCAAATATATGATGGTGTTGACAAGAATGAGATCGTTGCTGGGACTCCTTTGATCACCACCATGGGTGTTGATTCTCTCCCAGAAGCAGAAGAGACATACATAACACAGGAAGAAATAAACGAGCCACTAAAGGAGATATATATATATATATATATATTGCATATAGATATATATGTTAGAGAGAGAATGAGATAATAATTAAATCAGCACAGAGAGAGAGAGAGAGAGAGAGAAGTAATGAAATTAATTGCAGAATGCACAGTAACTGTAGAACAGAAATTATTCAAGTGTCCTGTGCGGTTTTTATCTCTTCCTCTCGCTGGATTTTTACCACTCATCGCCTAGGTACGTCGCGTAGGGTGTTTGATTTTTAAAAATTTATCAATTTTTATTAATTTTTTATATTTTTTTAATTAAATTTTATCATATATTATTTTTATATTAAAATTTTATATTTTTCTTATATTTTTTGTCATCCAAATACCACTAAATGTTATAGATGTAAAATTAAGTTACAGACATGAGCTTTGCAAGATAATGTATTATTTATTTTTTTAACTATATTTAACTAATATGGGTAAAATTTAACATGCAATTATTACCTGGAATTTTAAGTGAGTGTAACCATTTATATGTATAATTTAATTATTTTTTTATGAGAATAACAATTAATATATTCAGAATAGTAACATTAAAATATTCTTAATAATAAATTATTTCTTATATTATAAGTTATTTATTATTTATTTTCATATTAAACATTGATTTAATATTAGCAAATCATTAATTTAATATAAGTTAATTCAATTCTAATTAAATACTTTAATAATAAGTAATTTTGATAATAAATTATTATTGGTTTTAATAACAAATTATTATCAAATAATAAATAATTTTGATTGAACTTCTGAGTGAACAACACTGCAGTCCCTTTGACTGAACTTCTGAGTGGCCTCGGACATGGACAAAGGCAGCAGGAACAATAGGAGATTATAGTTGCTTTACTGTCAGTGTCATTAGTACGCGATAGTTGAATTTTCCATTTCTAAGCAGTTTAATTAGCTCACTCTGTATGGTCGTATATCCATGTTATTTGTGTTGTTTTACATACGATATATAAGCTTAAGATCCACGTTATTTCATATATGAGTGGAGTCAGTTGTCAACTGTTAGATCTCAATTTTCTTCCAAATTGAAGAAGAAAAAGACATTTAGTGTAGACGGAAATGTGTTGGTGTGAGTGTTGAGCTTAGTTAATAGTTTCCAATCTTGTCACCTAGGTGTAGTTGCGTTGATTAGTGGGTGTAATTTTCATGTAGATGGTAAGATTTCAAGTCTCACAACTCAACTGGAGCACGTGGTTACGGGAGCTGGTCACGTGTCTCTCAGTTTATCCATCGAAAATGTCCGGTGAAATTCTGAATCACAAAAAAAAAATTAATTTTTAATTTTGCCAAGAATTATGCTGTTAGGTTAAACATTACACTTGTATGTTTACACTTTATACGAATCTCGCTATATATAACCTTCACTTTTAATTATAATAATTAAGTTCTCATACTCTTTAATTTATTGTAATGTGAGCCTCTTTTTGAATCTTAATTTAGGAATTTTCATTATCTGACCACACGATGATGTTTAAAGGACTAAGATATCAAACACTTTTTTATTTTCATATTTTCCTTATTTTATTCATTCTATGCATGATATGATAACTTGTATGTGTTTATATTCTGATAAGTTCTTTGATAAAAGGCGTATGTTCGTAAATCTGTAAATAAATCACATATACAGGCCCCGTTTGGTCAAATGCACAACCTCTATAAACCTCTATAAATCTCCAACAATTCATCTACTTCTAATTTTTTTGTCATTACAAATTTTAAAAAATTTCAATATTTCGCTAAAAAAATAAAAAATCTGGAAGTAGGTTAACCGAATGTACAAATTTTTTATACAATCATATTCTTCGTGTTGAAAACTTTCAAACGAGTACCATTGTCGTTATTTTTTGTGAATTTTTTTGAATTCGTGGGAACAGATTTAAAAAATCGTTCCCACGGTTTGCTACTTTTCATAAAAAAAAGCATCGAAATCAACCCCAAACCACATTTTATCTCAATTTATCTTATTTTTTCTTACTCTAAACGGGACTATAATGAACAAAAGCAAATTTTTGGTATAGAATGTACAATAAAACATATGATTTTATATTTTCACTCCTTCGAAAATAGTCACGATGTCAATTAGTGAAAAATCCTTAAATTGATATTCCAAAAAAAAAAAAAATAGTCACATAACAACAAATTAAAAGTATAAGATTAGAAGTTCAGATTCCAAAATGAAATTTGTAGTAAAATGTGATTTATCTATTTTTCTTCTTGGATTCAACTCTTTATTTATTTTTTTAAATACATAAACTATAATAAATATGTAAATTATATTTTTAGATTAAAAAATAAGTATTATTGTTGTAGCATATTGTTTTTTTTAAGGTCTCATTTGGTAACGTTTTCGTAATCTGTTTTTCTATTTATGTTTTTTAAAATTTGTAAACTCACAACAGAAACATGTTTGATAAACATGTTTACGTTTTTTTGTTTCCAAAAAATAAAAACATAAACAGAAAATATTTATTTTTAATCTGGTTTTTTTCTATTGCCAATATTTTGTCAAGTTTAAAACTTTGTCTATTTTTGTTATATTACATAAAAATAAATTATTTTATTCAAATATTTTATTAAAATAAATTATTTTAATAAATAATATAATTAAATTCAATAAATTAAATTAATTATATAAATTAATATAACTTATTTTTAATAAATAATAAAATTAAATTAATTAATTTAATTTAATAATTAATTATTGCTAAATTATCTAAAATAAATATCATAATTAATTTATTTAATTTAATAATTAAATTACATTAATTAATTTAATTTAATTTAATTTAATAATAATTATTAAATTATTTTAAATAAATATCATAATTAAATTAAATTATTTATGATTTAATTAATTTAATTTATATAAAATATATTATTTATCAATTTAATAAATAATATATTTTATATTTATTGAATTAAATGATTTTAATAAATAATTTACTATATTAATTTAATTATTTATATTAATTAAATTAAATTAATATAAAATATCTTTTATTAAGTTCTATTAATTTTTTAAAACTAATAAAATTAAATATTTTCTAAAATAAAAAATTAATAATTATAAACAAACTAACTTTTTCAAACGTAGTTTCAATTTTCATTTCTAAAAAAAATAGATAACAATAGAAAATAAAAATAAAAAATAAAAAAAAATAATAATAAAAATAACAACGTAACCAAATAAACCTTAAATATTTGAGATGCTAATTTTTACCGTGGTAATTTTGAATTCTTTTGCCGCTATAGGCTTTTTGGTCCCCCGACAGTATGTATGGTTCCCAATTCTCAATTCTGGGACCCCTGACGTTCCAGTTCGAAAAGCCTGTCTGAAATAAATGGGACTGAGCGTGCCGTGTATCCTAAATTCTAATTGGATGATGTTCAGAAATTTGTTTTCAATTAAAACACCAGAAAGCCACTCTTAGATTGCGTTTGATTTAAAAAAAAATGTTTTTTTTTAATTTTTTCATCTTATATAATTTTTTTTAAATGTGTAAGTTTTAGTCATGTTAATTGTATTTGTTAGAAATAATTAACAAATTCACGTCCATTTAATTAAAAATATCTATTTGTGTAAAAAAGTAATGAAAAAAGTAATTTTTTTATTTTTTAACTTTTATCTAAATGAATGTGATTTTTTTATTTTTTATTTTTTTTTTTACGAACGTGATTAACAACACTAAAAGTTATAATTTCTAAAAAAATTAATTTTGGCAAAAAATCATATAAAAAAGTTCGGAAAAAAAAAAAGAAAAACCAGTTTTTTTTTTTTAAACAAAACGAAGCTTAACAAAAATATATGAAAAATAGGCCAAGACAAAAAAAAAAAAATCAAGATTTAGTGCATTTCAAATTAAACTGCATACGCATTTATGGTCTCTTTTAGGAAGTCCTTGCACAGGTTTGCAGTCCCCATTAATTAAATCGTACACGCATTTATGGTCTCTTTTAGGAAGTCTACGGCTCTGTTAGAGTTTAACAAAATAAAATAAAATTTTATAAATGTTTATAAACATAAATTACAAGATAATAAAATTTAAATTTTTCATTTATGGTACAAATTACGAGACGTTTACTTTTACAATTTTATTTTATTTTATACATTTTTATATAACTTCAAACACACCTATAGGTTTGCAGTCCCCATTGTAGCATAATTTAAGGGGTGTTTGGTCGGTAAAAAATAGGTGAAGAGTACAATAAAAATAAAAAATTATGATATAAAAGTGAAATGTAAAAAATTTTAATTAAAAAAATACAATAAATAATTAAAATTAATAAATTTTTATGATTTTTGATGATGCCAAACAAAACCTCAGCATTCTAGCCGCACGGTCATAGCCATGGATTTTGAGGGGCTTTTTAAATTATCGGAATAAAATTTAACGGTGTAAATATATTTATATATTATTAATTAAAAATATTTAAATAAGTTTAATTAATTAAATTTTAACTTAACTATTCATATAATTGATGGTGACATTTAGTGTGATAAAAAATTAAAAAACAAAAAAAATTGATTTGAGATAATTTTAAAGCATTTGTCATTTTAACCCAAATCATATTTTTTTTAAGATGAATAGTATAAATTTTAAATTTTTGTGGTAAAAAATTAGATGGAGAAACTATCGGAATTGTTTTCTGGGTCTGTTCTTATAAATTTATATCATAATTTTTTTTAAAGTTGTTGAAGTTATGAACTTTTGTGATAAAAAAATTGGAGAGATAAATCGTGGAAATAATTTTTTGGGTTCATTTCCATCGATTTATATCAAAAATTTTTAGAAAGTTGTTGAACTTTTTAACTTCTATGTGAAAAAGTTAGAAAAAGAAATCGTGAGAAGGGTTTTTTTCGCTCCGTTCCCACAGATTTACATCCGATTTATTGAAATTTGTTAAAAAATGTTAAAATTTATGAAAAAATTATTAGAGTTTATAAAAAAAATATTGAGATTTATAAAAATTTGTTGGGATATATATATATATATATAGATTTTATAAAATATGAAATGATCTAAATGTGTTAAATAATTTTAAAAATTTTTGTTAATTTTTAGTAAACCAAACAGTGCCAATATCATGGAACTGTCGGGAAGGTTGCTTTGCTCTTAGCCTGCCCTTTTCATCATGGCCATAGGGTTCACACAATTTAACTCTAATGAATATTATGACTTATGATTGAGGTAGAAGCTTGTAAAGAATAACATTCACCCTCTTCAGAAAAGAGACTGCGTTATCTGATTTGTAAAGCCAAGTTACTGCTATGTTCCATGTAGGGAGAAACAAGCTAAGTTTTTTGTTTTTTATTTTTTTTTTAAGGGGCGTTTAGTAGTAAAATTTTTAAGTAAAAAATTACTAATTTTTAATTTTTGAGTATTTGACAAACCACTAATTTTTGCCATTTTTCTATTCTAATACAATAACTTTTCAATTTAAAAGTTACAAAATTACTAAAAGTTACTCAAAGTTGCTAAAAATTATTAAAAATTATCAAAAATTTTACCAAACATTCAAAAATTGTAAAAAATTACTAGAATTGGTAGAAATTACTATTTGCTTCACTAAACACACTAAAAATTACAATTAATAATTTTTAATTTTTTGATAAAAAATACTAAAAATTACTAAAAATTGTGCCTCCGAATGTTTTCTATGTTATTTGAGGTCAGTTCAAAAAAATTGGCCTGGCTCGAGCCCTCGATTCATGATTTGAATTACACTTGATTTGTAACTCATTTTTATAATAATTTTCATAATATTTTTATAATATTTTATTTATTATATTTTAGAATGAAATGATATCATTTTGATTTAATCGAGTTACTCACAAGCTGATTTTGAACTTAAATTCGTATTTATCAAGTCGAACTCGAGTTTATATATGCCTCGTTTGGAGTAAGAAAAAAGAAGATAAATTGAGATAAAATATGATCTGGGGATAATTTTGGTGCATTTTTTCTGAAAAGTAGCAAACTGTGGGAATAATTTTCCAAATTCGTTTCCACGGATTTAAAAAAATTCACAAAAAATAGCAACAATGGTACTCGTTTGAAAGTTTTCGATACGAATAATATGATTGTATAAAAAATTTACACATTCGGTTAACCTATTTTCAAAATTTTTTTGTTTTTTTTAGTAAAATATTATAATTTTTTAAAATTAGTGATGAAAGAAAAATTAGAGATAGATAGATTATCGGAGATTTATAGAGTTTTTTGAAAAAAATTTTTACGCCAAACCGACCTATAATGATTCGGATGAATTCTACCTCTACCTTAATATAAATATCTCGCTTCCAATCTAAATAAGTTAAAATTTGATTTAATTCGGTGTATTTTTACTCCTAGTTTCGTGTATGAACAAGAAGAAAATCTTAGTGAGAGCTTTTTATATTACATCAGACTATTCATAAGCACAAACTAAGGGGTATTAAGTTTTTCAAAATTTACCAAAAATCATTAATTTTTATCAATTTTTTTAGTTTCTTCCAATCAAATTCCGTCATATATCATTTTTATATTAACTTTTTATACTTTTTTTTGTAAGTAACTTTTTATACTTTATTGTACTTTTTTACCATTCAAACACTATAACTAAAAATTTGGTTAGGTAAATTAAATTTGGTTATTTTGGGTGCATTTCGTTTGTTAAATATCGTTGAAAAATTTTGAAAATCTCTAAGAACTTTTAAAAATTATTTATTTTTTATCTCACTACACGAATTACGAATTCACAAATTACCTCATTTTATCTTATTTTTCATCATTCCGAACACACCCTTTAAACTTTTTATTAACTCTTTATTCAGGCGTTTGTTTGACATTTTTATTGCAATGGTTAATTGTTTGAGAATTCTTTTTTTTTTTTTTTGACAAAAGTTTAATAAAAAAATACATTAAAAATATAAAATTTTAATGTAAAAATGATATGTAACAAAATTTAATTAAAAAAATATAAAAAAACTAATAAAAATTATTTAATTTTGATTGGATTTAGTAAACCACTCACTCACTTTGCCCCAATGCGAGTTAGTGGACTTTTCCGCAATAATCATTTGCGAAGAATATAACGCTTCTCTGCAACTGTTTTGCAAGGCATGCGAAAGCAATTACCTGTAAATGAGGTCACAGCACAGTCATCATATATATATATATATATATAATCAATGAATAACCACTAAACTTAAAATAATAAAAAGTGAAATAAAGTGAAATAATTTAAAATAATTTATGAAATACAATGAGATAATTTAAAATAATTTATAAATTTATAAGTGTAATAAGATAGAAAGTAAATAATTTTTAAAATATTTTTAAAGACTTTTAATATTTTTTAATAGGTCAAATACTTAAACGGTGCATGTACGATGTTCGCGCTCCATCATAAGTGGAAAAATTAAGGCCATCGTATTTCAGCTCCTTTACATTTGGACGGAGTTAAATGAAAAAAATAAATTAATTAGTTAAAAATTATCTTTTGTTTGTAAGTTTTTGTAAAAATAAAAAAAAATGGGTGTTAAAATTTTAAAATCTCCCTTCTTCCAAAAAAGTGACTGAAAATGAAAAGAAAAAAATGAATAAATGAAATTTTTAAAAGGGCAAATTATATTTATCTTTCCTTATTATTTGAGTAATTATACTTAGCAGTTATAACATTTAAGAGTTCCACTTATTTCCTTTATTTTGAAATATTATTAACATTGACCCATTCTAATAAAATCAACTGTTAAAACCTAACAGAAAATGTTGAAGTAACTAAAATTTTAGGTATTTTTTATTTTATCCTTCTCCCTCTCATATTTTCAACAGTTATTTTTATAAAAATTTCAAAAAGGTAAAAAAAAATTAGAAAAAAATTATAAAGTTTTTAAATTTTTGTAAAAAAAACTAACAAAATGTGTGAGAAAATGGGGTAAAATAAGAAAAAGTACTTAAAATTTTAGTTAGTTTAATATTTTATTTTAAGTTTTAATAATTGATTTTATTAAAAATGAGTCAATATTAACAACAATTCAAATTAAAAAGGCAAGTGTGACTTTCAAATGTTGTGGATTGTAAGTGTAATTACCCAAATATTAAACGGAAGTAAATGTAATTTATGCTTTTTAAAATGATATATTTATCCATAAAATAAAGAATAATAAAAAAATACAAACATGTCTTGGAGCTAAATAAATTAATAATCCTTTTTTTTCTCAAAGGATTCAATGGTAAAATAACAATACACATTTTTTTCTTCAATTTCTTCTCAGGTCACAACTAATAAAAAAGAAGATCGTTATCTTTTTCTCTTAAACTCTCAAACAAATAAAAATAAAATTATTATCATTTCTCTTATTTTCCCTTATCTCTTAATTAATTTTTTTTCCATTTCTTTTTTCTCTCTTAAACTTGTAAACAGACCCTAGAGATATTTTACACCTTTTGTTTCTTATTTTAATTTCACTCAAATAATGAAAATGTCATTTGGATTATTAAC
Source organism: Vitellaria paradoxa (assembly GCA_019916065.1). NCBI lineage: Eukaryota > Viridiplantae > Streptophyta > Magnoliopsida > Ericales > Sapotaceae > Vitellaria > Vitellaria paradoxa. The sequence continues at coordinate 9,505,070 of CM034234.1, forward strand.
TTTACATATTAACTTTATCAAATCATCAAAAGCTTAAAAAATGTAATTTATTGATATAATTTAAATTTTTATGGTAAAAATAATTTTTTAAAAAATTTATGTTTTATAACTTACTAAAATATTTTTAATTTCTATCATAACAAGGTATTTCACGTGTAATAAATGAAATTTTTTAAAATTCCAAGTAGCAATTGCTTGACTTCTTATAAAAAATCTATAAAATTATTTTAGCAATTATTTATTATTTATTACAAATAATTTTAATATAATAAAATAAATTATTTTAATAATTATTCATTTAAAAGAACTATATATTTCATAATCATTATGTTAAGGTTATGTTGATTTTGGTAAAATTTGATAAATTATTCTTAAATTTTATCATAAGAATGTAATTCATTTGCCATCAATGAAATTTTTCAAAAATTTAGGTTATAATTATTTGTTATTATTTTTGTCCACATTTAGTGAAGACTCACATTCATTCCTTATATTATATAGCTATTAAAAATCATACTTATATTATATGAATTTTTTTCCTATGATAAAAAATAAAAAATACTTGCCCACAAAATGATAAAAATTAAAAATATTTTGCTAGTTATCTTCTCTATATATTTTTTAATTCCTATTTCTATCATAAAATTTAAATTACACAAGCTCTAAAAATATGACGCATGAGTTATTTTATTATAATAAAAATTAAGAATGTTTGGGTAAGTTGTAAAATTCAAATTTTTAAAAATTATTTTTATTATAAAAATTTAAATTATATTAATATTTTATATTTCTAAATTTTTTTTGATAAATTTAGTGAATTTAGTGATATATATATATATATATATATATATGTACTAGTCTTTGTAATTCATGGAGCTGGTCAAGACTGTCATGATTGACGGGGTGCAAAATTGGGACCCTTTGCTGAGACTTCCAAACGAGGCCTTAAATTTTGTGATGGCATTCTTGTCGGTGCTTGCGACAACCAAGGAAAACGCGACGAAACCTATTATAAAAGTTGCCTGGCTTTTCCAGTAAAAAGCTTACCAATTTTGAAAAGTCAAAAGAGGCAAGAATTTTGCCTTCTGTGAACATCAGCGATTAACCCAAGAACTAAAAAAAAAAAAAAATGGAGGATTAACCCAAGACAGTATTTCTTTACTCAAGAATAAATGTTCCCAAATTCCCAAGTTGTGAACATCACCTATACAATAGTTTTTATTTTAGACGGAATTTATCATTTTTTTTTGATAGTTAAGTTTTTTTTATCATTTATTTTTTTATCCACTTACTCACCCTCAATTTTTATTGGTCTTATTATTTTTTTAGATATATATTTTTTTTATCATTTATCTTTTTTTTAAATAAGTCTTACCAGTTTTTTAAATACGCTTTTCTTAAATTTTAAAATTTTTAGTTCTAATTCTACTCTCACCTATCATCACTTCTGGCCCCGTTTGGTAGGGTCAAAAACTACTGAAAGTTATAAAAAATTTTAAATATTTATCTACTTTCACCAAATTTTGTCATTTTATTTTTCGTACGATTATTTTCAAAATTTAAATTTTATAAACTTTACAAAAAATTACAAAAGACTTGAAAAAGTTATTCACTTTTTCTGATATTTGTTAATTTTTCGTATTATTTTTTGATCAAAACCGTTAAAACAATTTGTTATATATCATTTTAACGGATTATTTTAATTACTTTTAGTCGATCTTTCAAATACTAAAAATTAACTGATATTTATCACTTTTTCAACTTTTCGTTCACTTTAAATCATTCAAACGACTGCTCCATCTCCACCACTAGACACAAAAAGCAAAAGAGTTAATTTACTTATTTATTATTTTTAGTGAAGTAAAAGTTTAATACAATCCCCAACGAACAATAATACGAGAATTCGAGGTGGTCCTCATGTTCTGCCACTGGAGTTAATTTCTCTTCTTTTCTTTTATTACTTTCCTTGTCTGCTCCTCTCCTCATTAATTCAATTCTCATTTTTCTTTTTTTTTTTTCCTTTCTTTTGCTGGATCCTTGCAGGAATCAGTACACAACAGATAATGTGATTGTGGATGTAAATTATTTCTATTGTCATTCGTTGCCATTATGTAGGGACCGCATGCTAAAACCTAACTTCTAATTATTTATTTTTTTAATTTTTTTAAATAAATAAATTTATTTTTTGTATTTGAAAATTTTTTTAAATCATGGAAGATAAATATCTCAAATTAATAAAAAATTAAAAAATTAATTTTTTTCTTCTCAAATACAGTAAAAAAAAATTAACCTTTTAGCAATTAATTATAAAAAATAGTTTTATTTTTCCAAACTTAACCTAAATTAACACATAAAAGTTATTGGATAAGTTATTGTTGAGACGAGTTAAAGCATTCTTGTCTCATACTATTAAGAGAAAATTAAGTAAAGTGCCATGTATATAAAAATTGATATCTCTTTAGTATTCGAACACCGCCCTCTGGTTACAAAACTTGATTTTACGCATTTTTTTAAATTTTTCTTGTTTTATATGATTTTTCACTAAAATTTAACTTTTTTTTTTTCAAAACCAGTAACTTTTAAGCATATTAATAAGATTCAAAAACAGTAACTTTAAGCTTGTTAATTAGATTCTTAATTAAATTTGTAAAAAAAAATAAAAAAATTCATGTCTATTTAAGTAAAACTTATCCATTTGAAATTTAGATAATAATAAGTAATGTAATAATAATCAATCAGTTTTCATCCATAATTTGAAATTAATAGGAGAGTTCAAATATGTGGTAGTGTTGACAAGAATGAGATCCTTGCTGGGACTCCCTTGATCACCATTCTCTCCCAGAAGCAGAAGAGACATACATAACACAGGAATAAATTAACGAGCTACTAAAGCAGATATATATATATATATATATATATATTGCATATAGATATATATGTTAGAGAGAGAATTAAATCAGCACAGAGAGAGAGAGAAGTAATGAAATTAATTGCAGAATGCACTAAAGTAACTGTAGAAGAGAATTGATTCAAGTGTCCTGTACGGTTTTTATCTCTTCCTCTCGCTGGATTTTTAGCACTCATTTACTGGTTACTTTATATTATCCGATCCCCTGTACATGAAGCGAGGGGTGTTGATTTATCAAAATTTATCGATTTTTATTAATTGTTTATATTTTTTAATTAAATTTTGTGACAAATTAATTTTATATTAAATTTTTATACTTTTACTATAATTTTTGACATCCAAATACCATCAAATATTGTAGATGTAAAATTAAGTTATAGAGATGAGCTTTGCAAGATAATGTATTATTTATTTTCTTAACAATATTTAACTAATACGGGAAAAATTTAGCATGTAATAATTACATGGAATTTTAAGTGAGTGTAACAATTTATGTGTGTAATTTAATTATTTTTTCTTTGAGAATAACAATTAATATATTTAGAATGGTAGCATTAAAATATTTTTAATGATAAATTATTACTTATTTTAACATTAAATCATTAATTTAATATAAGTTAATTCAATTCTAATTAAATACTTTAATAATAAGTAATTTTGATAATAAATTATTATTGGTTTTAATAAAAAATTATTATCAAATAGTAAATAATTTTGATTTTAATAAAAATATAATTTTGATTTTGATAATAAATTAATTTAAATATTTTTCACATTGAAAATAATTTTTTTATTTTAATACTGGATAACTTAATTTTAGTAAAAATATAATAAAATAAATTGTTATGATAATAATTATTTTTAATCATTATAATAAAATTATCTTAACAATAATACAAATAATTCATTTTAATAAATCGTATCGATAAAGTACTTAATGTAATAGTAAATTACTAACAAAATAATTTTAATTTAACTTAAATATAATTATTCTAGTTTAGATAAAAATTTTATCATGAATTTAAGTAGCTTAATATTATGATTCTTATAAAAGCTTTGAAACTATTACTAAAAAAATAATAATTATTATTTAAAATCATTTATAATGATGACTCTATTATTCTATTAAGTAATAGCACTACTACTTTAATAGTAATTATTTTTTAATTTAAAAATAAAATAAATTATTTTAATAAGTAATTATTATTTTATGAAATTAATTTTAATATTATGGATGAATCATTAGCAATAAATTATTTTTAATTTTGTTAAATAAATTATTATTTTACATTTTTTAAAATTTTGTATTATTCTCCATTACTTTATCTCCACCCTTCAAGTAACTAACCCTTATTTTGAGGGTAAATATTAATCTGAATTAACACTTATGTGGTGTAACTTCCCACCTTGTTTATACTTACCCCAAATGCACCTTTGAGAAAAAAACTCTTCTCACTCCAGATAGTTGCTCCAAGCCATTTAACTAACACATAGTACCCTGAATTGCGATAACTACCCTCTAATCAGAAAATTATTCAAGGAGATGACAGTTAATAACCGACTTAGAACTTATTATATATATATATTTATATAATAAAACATTACGATTTTTTAAAATGTCTCTCTCATAACAACGGTTGAGAATTATTTTTTTTATTTTATTCAACGATTGAGATCATTTTTATATTTTTAATTTTTCATTTAATTTTTATTTTAATAGATCTCACTACCATCTATCTCATAAAACTACCATCTATCTCATAAAACAATTTGTCATTTTAAATTTCACTCTATTTGAAAGATGGAGATCATATGTAAATTAAAATCGCCAATTTAAGTTCCGCCCACTTATTATTTCTAGTAAGTTAAATCTTCTAAATTAAATTACCATAATTTGTATTTTTCTTTTATGGTGATTATCAAAAATTAATGAAAGAAATATCAAAACATACGTGGTAGCTGCTAAAATCTAAAGTTTTAGAAAAAAAAAAATTAAAACTCATAGATTATTATAATTTTTTTAATTTAAATTTTTCATCCAAAGATTTAATTATATAAGAAAATTAATACAAATTTTATTCAGAGTGCGGTAAATATGAATAATTACTTATATATATATATATATATATATATGGAATTTTAAATCATATATAGAGTCATTCAAAGTGAAAGTAGAATAATTTTTCCCTCAAAGCTCATATATATCCTGCAGATAAATGGTTAGTATAAATACACATATCTAGATATCTTTAAAATAAATAGCAGAATTAATTGACAACATCCCAACCTTATTTTTTGGACTTTGGTGACCCTCATAAAATCCCCCAAATTAATACCCTTTAACTAAAAGCGATTACCTCGCAATATATACATATACATATTAAAGTGACTAATTAATAATATTTTGATTTCTACTAGTTAACTTGTTATTCATTGACTTGAAGAAAAAAAAAAAAGAAAAAGAAAATTGATTAGCCATTGAAGTCCCATTCCGAGGATGAAATCGAAATTAATTATATCCAACAAACTCGTATTGCATACACCAAATAATGCATCATTAATTAGGTTCCCGTAAAACCGTCACAAATGTTGGAAAAAGGTTTGGAAAAAAATAATTAATTAATTTTGTCTGATTATTACGCCGTGAAGTACTCTTGTGATCATTAATTGACGTATATACTCTAAACTAAAAATTGGTTTAAATAGGTTAATAAATCTCGTTGTAGCTCAAGACTCTTTTTTTTTTTTTTTTTTTTTGTAACTAAGAGTGTTTGGTCCAATTTACATATACTTCTACTAATCCCTGAAGTCCCTGGATCCCTAAAGTTAACGATCAGATAACCCTTTTAGTGACTCTAAAAAGACTCAAACTAATGATCACTGGAGAACAAATCTAACGATTTACCAGTTAAGCTAACTCTGAGAGTTGTAGCTCAAGACTTCAAAGTTTGCCAAAACAACCATCTTGGTCAGTCGCATGAGTTATTAGCAGCCTATCCTCAAATGTTTTGATTTAGGGATAAATAATATTATAATATCATATATGAAATGTAATATAAAATAAAATTAACTTTTCATATAAAATTATTTTTTTAGTATGTAGTTAGTAGAATATAAAATAAAATAAGAGATATAATTTGATAAGAGATGTAACAAAAAATAATTTTAGATCTTGATTGAAATCAAATCCAAGAATAAGAGGCCGTCCAGAAGTTTAATTTTTAATAACTTCTTACAATTTTTTTTAGCAAGAGTTAGTAAGTTAAAATTTTTTATGTATTTGGTAAAGTAAGAAACAATTTTTATTAATTTTTGACAATTTTTAGATGTTTGATAAAATTTTTGATAATTTTTAATAATTTTTGATAATTTTTTCCGTGTTTGATAAAAATTTTTATAATTTTTTAGTTTAACAAATTACTATAACTAAGTAGAAAAATGATAAAAATTAATTTTTTGCTAAACACCTAAGAAACAAAATTTGGTTACCGAAAATTTGTTTACCAAACGATTTATAAAAATACACCATTCCACCACCCCAACCCCCCCCTCCCAATCCCCAAAGAGATAATGGCACATCCCCATTTTGATGAATTATCAATTGCTTGAGATTGCTAATCCTCTTTTCTTGTTTTTGTCAAACAAAAGATATTTAGGACTTGCAAGGCATCACTTAAGGGTAGAAACGAGCCAAGCCGAGTCGAACTTTAACATGTTCGAGCTCAGCTTGAGCTTTTTATACTGAACTCGAGCTCGATTTGAGCTTTTATATAAACTCGAGCTCGGCTCGATAAAGAAGGATTTAGACTCGATTAGGCTCGTGAATAGTTCGATTAAATCAAAACGACGTCGTTTTAATTTAAAATATAATATATTTAAAAAATATAATAAAAATATTATTAAAAAATATATTATTCTAATCGAGCATGCTCGCGAGTTTTCGAGCTGAGCCTCTCTAGACTCGAGAAGCTCGGCTTAAAAGCTCAAGCTCGAATCCAAAATGAGCCAAAAATCAAGCTCGGTTCCAACTCGTTTAACTTACGAATCGGGCTTGAATAGCTCGCAAATGGTTCAGTTCGTTTCCACCCTTAGGCCGTTACTGCTCTTAAACAAATGAGGCAGTCACTTAATACCGCACAAAAAGATAAGGCCCAACATATTTAAAAGTTTTATTAACAATATAAATAGTAAATAATATTTTAAATTAATTAAAATTTAATAAATTTATGAGACTTCTTATTTTTTCTCCTATTTTTAAGTTTTTGAACTTTTTAATTTAACTTTTTCTATACATATTGTAAGTATCTTATATAATTATTATTTTTCTAATTTTATTTAACCAATAAAAGACTTTTTGGTTTCTTAATTTAACTCTATATGTCATAATTATCTAATATTAAAAGCCTTTTCAACTTTCTATTTTAATTCTATCAATACATATCATAAGTATCTTGTATTTATTGTATTAATTATTTTATTACATTAATTATTATTTTACTAAATATATTAGGTCTTTTAAAAAATTTTAGGTAAAGCCTCCAAATTTTTAGACACGACCCTTATAGAAATCTAATTTATAGTCCTAAATTCCCCAAACAAACACTGATTTGTAGTCCTATTTTAAATAAGAAATGTGAAAAATATCAATATCGTCCTTCACTGTAGAATTGAATTCGTGTTGGTAGTTTTAGTCTATCTTTGAAAGAGTTAATTACCTTTTTTTTCCCTCGTTAATTACCTTCATTTTCAAAGAGTTAAGACTTCACAAAAGTACTAGTTAAAGTCAGACCCTTTCTTTAAATTCAACTGGTGATCATTGCAATTCATGACGATGATGCTTGTGAACTCAATAGCCCAAGGGGCTCAACCATGTACATATATACAGGGGCGTTTAATTTATCAAATATCATCAAAAATTGTAAAAAATTATTTAATTTTTTTGATTAAATTTTATTACATATTATATTTACATTAATTTTTTTTTACTTCTTCTTTGTACTTGTTTTCCATCTAAACACCTCCATAATATTCAAAAATTTCACTTTTGGAATGCTGACAAATTAATTAATGGGGCTTGTGAATAAGAACTCTTTAATTTTTTCACATGGAGGACTGACAAATGCATGGAACATTAGACGAGACACGTGCGTGTATATTAATGCGAGTGAGAATTAATTAAATTATAAATTAAGAATTTATATATATATATATATATATATGGATGTAATTGATTTGTTAGGAATTCGGTTTAGCTAGCTATAAAAGCCACGAGATAAATATATATATTGATGTGTTTGGAGTTATAAAAAATGAGATAAATGTTACGTATGATTTATGAAAAATAAAAAAAAAATTCTGAAAATTTCTGAAAACCTTCAAAAGTTATTCATCTTTTATCTCACTGTACGAATTACAAACCAATTTATCTTACTTTATATCACTTTTTGTCATTCAAAACTTTTTTAAAATAAGATAAAATGAGATAAGTTGTAAGTTCATAATTCGTGTAGTGAGATAAAAGCACCGTTTGGTTTGCTGAAAACTAATAAAAATCTCTGAAAACTTTTGAAAATTTCTAAAACTTTCTAACACATTTTGGTCATCTCGTAATTCGTAAAATCTTCATAAATTTCTATATATATATGTACATATCCCAACAAATTTTTACAAATCTCAATACTTTCCTTTACAAACCTCAATAATTTTTCATAAACCCTAATAACTTTTAAACAAATTTCAACAAATCTAATATAAATCTGTGGAAACAAACCGAAAAGACCGTTCCCATGATTTTTCTCTCCAACTTTTTCACGTAAAAACCAAAAAGTTTAATAATTTTCAAAAAAAATTTTGACATGAATATTTGGGATTGGGTCTAAAAAATCATTCTCACAGTTTCTCTCTAACTTTTCACCGCAAAAGTTCAGAAGTTATATTATTCATCTATAAAAAAACGTGGTTTAAGTTACAAACACCAAACGGAAAAAGTTATCTTAAACTATATTTTTTCTTATATTTTTATCATTCTAAAATCTACCAAAAAGTGAATTATTTTAAAAAAATTTTAATAAAAATTAATGCGCCAAACGCACGCTTCATGTGTTATGGCAATGCATCTGCCTCTGTTGTTGTGTCACATTGACAAATATACAATAACATCGACTCTCTAAGGAAAGAATGAATGCTTCCCCTGCACTTCTCACTGCTATATATATTTATTTAGGAAATGTTTGAAGTGGTGAAAAATAAGACAATTTGAAATAATTTGTTAGTTTATAATTTGTACAGTGAGATAAAAAGTGAATAATTTTTAGAGGTTTTCATAAATTTTTAGAATTTTTTATCGTTTTTCATTGCGCTAAACAACCCTTTAATTACATTTATTTTCATTTTTCAACAACCCAGCTTGGGATCTTTTTAAAACGGGTTTTTGGTTAGTCAAAAAATATGGCAAAAGTTAAAAATTTAATATAAAAATAATAGGTGACAAAATTTTATTTGAAGAGAATACAAAAACTCGATAAAAATGAGTGAGTTTTGAGTAATTTTGACTAATTTTGACCGACCAAAATCTCCTTAAGAGTTATTACTCTTGAAATATGATTTAACACCACTTAGTCCTCTCGATTAAAAATATATTACACATTGTCGCCTTCAACTATTAATTTGTAAAAAATGTACTCTTAAATTTCTTACAATAATATTTGTAATTTTAAGAAAATATAGTCAAATAACATGGATATGAGGTAAAAAGATTAAAAAAGATTATAAATATTTTATAATTTTATTAAGATAAAATAAAACTCATATAAATATTACAGGTATTTTTGTGACATAATTTTAGTAAATTATTTAAATAAAATTTGTCAAAATCGCAAGTTTTAATGTGAAGAATGGACACATTATTATAAATAAATAATTTAGGAGGTAAGTGTATAATATTTTTTTTAGGTATCATTTGGAAGTTTAAGTTTCAGCAAATTTTGGTATTTTTTTATCAAAAATTATTAGTTGTAATTTTTAGTATATTTGGTAAAGTAAGTAGTAATTTTTAACAACTTTTTGTAACTTTTAAGTATTTAGTAAAATTTTTAATAACTTTTAATAATTTTTAAATTAAATAAATTATTATAAATTAGTAGAAAAGTAATAAAAATTAGTATACGTTGAGTTGCTAAACGCTGCCGTAGTGGAATAGAATAAAATGATATTGTATCATCAATCAAGGGTGACATTGCAATTAACCCAAACAATTAAATACATTTTCTTGCCCCTCAATCAACCCCAGTCTCTCGTCTTCTACCATTCCTCCTTCAATTCAATACTGTGCGTTTGAAATTGTATAAATACGTAAAAATTAGTGCTTCGCACTTTGTGTACTGAGTAATAAATTTAAATTTTATAATTTCATAAGTTATGTATACAAAGATTTGTAAAATTTTATATTTTTATTTTTATTTTTTTAACTCCAAACAATAATTTAATTCAATCCTCTCTCTACCATCCACCTCCCCCGCCCCGCCCCCCCAATTAATATTAATGCTTTAATGATATAAACCATCTTTCTCCCATGAGCAGTTCTATATAAGTGGCCTTAAGAGGTGCAAAACCATCAACCACCACCCCTTTAAAAATAGCCGCCGCCGTCAGCATCATCGCGGCGGTGTAACCATAGAGAATTAGAAGAGTCTTCTTCTAGAGGTATATATATGTGTGTGTGTGTGTGTGTATTTGATCATGTAATAGTTGTTTCTACATCTTGGCTTATTTACTTTATATGGTCAAAGTTTATATAGTGGTTTACCGTTTAACTAGTTTCTGTACTTGTTAATATTGCTCCTAGAAATGAGTCGCCGGGCCAGTCCAAAGCTTGAGTTGAAGCTGAATTTGTCGCCACGGAGAGCTAACCACCACCTTGTCGAGTCACCGACCCGATCTCCCACATCGCCGGTGAGCTCATGCGTGTCGTCGGAGCTCAACCAAGACGACAACAACCACCACCTCCGTTTCTCTGATAACTCCGAAGATCAGTCGACGACGACGGACATGTTTTTATTTGGTTGCCCTCGGTGCCACATGTATGTGATGCTTGCCGTGGAACCGAGATGCCCTCAATGCAAGGGCACAATTTTGCTTAATGTCCTCCCGGAAGAAGACGCCGCCGTCGCCGTCGCTGACATTAAGGCAAAGAAGGGCTGAACTGGGCTAGGCATTCTCTAGTGAAAGTTTCTTGCCCTATCATTTTGTTGAACCCATTTAGTTTGGGTTATTTCAGCTCTGTTTATCTTTGCGTTATGGAACAAAAGTAGTATTCGAATAGTGATATAATCTCTCTCTCTCTCTCTCTCTCTCTCTCTCTCTCTCTCAATTTTCATATTTGTTTCTTCCTTTCATTCTTCTTTGTTTTTTTTTTTTAATTTTTGACAACTACAATTTAATCTTGAAAAATTGAAAAGAAAAAACACACACACACACGACCGCTCTGATATAAAGTCAACACACGAGATCTTGTAATTTAGATTAAATTTAGTTATATTTATGTCTCATATGCTAAGAAGGTTGAAATGTAATTATACAAAAATATAGTTAAAAAAAATATGTGCATATTTGTCTATAAATTTTGTATTAAACCTTTTAAAAAATAATAAAAAAATTATATTTTTACATTACAAAAGGCAAATTTGCATTTTTATTTATCCTTTATTGCAAAAATATTTTTTTCTCGAAACGATTTTTTTAGTCACTAAATTTAGGTAATTTAAGCCTAGTTTGAGAGGCGATAAGAAAAAAATAACCTTTTAATAGTTAGCAAGTTAACTAGTAAAAGGTGATTTTTTTTTCTATTTGAGAAGGGAAAAAAAAGTCAATTTTTAACTTTTTATTTATTTAATATATTTGTCATTTATAGTTTAAAAAAATTAAAATGTACGCAAGAGAGTAATTCTACTTATTTTAGGAAAAAAAAAAAAAACGAAGAAGGTTGACTAAACTTCGCAAATGTGCATTTGGTGTTCTAACAAACTCTAACATACAAAATAAATCTTCAACAATCCCTACAAATCACTCAAATTTTCTTCACACATTTACACATTCTCACTTTATTAATTTCAAAATTTCGCTAAACAAAAACAAAAATCTGGAAGGAGATTAACCGAATGCGTAAATTTTTTTGACAATCATATTCTTCGAGTCGAATTCGAGTTGAAAGTTTTTTAAACGAGTATCATTGTCGCTATTGTGTACAAATTTTTTTGAATCCGTGAGAACGAATTTGAAAAATCGTTCTCACGGTTTTGATGCTGTGCGTGTATAAAGTGGAACATCGAGTGTTGATATTTTGAATCCGTAGAAACGATTTTGAGGCAACCGTTCCCACGATTTACTACTATTCATCTCTAAAAAAAGACATCAAAATTAATCTAAAATTATATTTTATCTCAATTTATTTTATTTTTTACTGCTATAAATGCACCCTTGAGGTGCAGGTAGGAGAAAATATGCATGGGACAATTTCAACTGCCCAAATTTCTAAATAAAACCAAAATATTAGGTATTTATTTCCGCTCCATTTCCATATCCTTTTAATAATTACTAGTCCCAAAAACATATATAAATATATATATAACGGGTAACCATTTTAACATAAAAGGATGTTCATGTGCGTGTGTGCGTTGAAAGCAAAAAGTAAGCATTTTGATGATATATTTTTTTTCCTCGGACAAACAGTTCTGCACAAATTTTATTGCTCATGAAGGACTGGACCAACTGAACCGGGGGTTTGTTACTGGTACGTACACCCTCTGAAGAAAATAAACTCGTACCATTGGCTTTACGGATCTCAACAGTGGTGAATATATATTTATCAGCAATTGTCTGTGTGTTTGAAAGTACATAAATATAATTTAATAGATAAATAACTTAAATTTAAATTTATAAAATAAATTTATATAAAAATGTTTAAAAATAATCTACAAAAATAAAAATTATTAATCAAAAGATATTAAGGTATAAATTTTTATTATTTATTATAAATATTATCACATTTTTTAAGATATTAATTTAAAATCTTTTATATAAAAAGTATTAAAAAAATATGAGAAGAGTGAGAGAAATAGAAAAATAATCCTGACCATTTAATAAATTCAATAGTTGAAAATATTTCAAATGTAAAATTTTAAACTTCCTTATTATATAAATGACATAAAGTGTAAAAGTGTAAGTTATATTTTTTAAAATATTAATCTAAAATCTTTTATATAAAAAATATTAAAAAATATGAAAAGAGTGAGAGAAAAAGAAAATTAATTTTGGCAATTTAGCAAATTCAATAGTCAAAATTTTAAATTTTTTTATTATATAAATGACATATAGTGTAAAAGTATATGTATTTAAAATTTAAGTTTAAGCGCATTAAAATTAAAATTTTTATTTTTATTTTTAATAAAATTTTTAAAAATTTAAAATTTAAATATATTTTTTAAATAAAAAAATTAATTGACTTTGTCTAATAGGTATTCATATATTATTTAATTATAATAGATAATATAAGTAAAATATAATTTGAATAATTTTACAAAATATAGTATATATAATTTTACAAAATATAATATATATGTATATTTATTTGAATTTCAAATTTCAAAGTTAAATGATGTGTTTTATTATATAGATATATAATATATACATGCATAATTTTAAAAAATATAATATATATATTTATTTGACTTTCAAATTCAAATAATATGTTTTGTTACATAGATATATAATAAATGATAAGATCGCGAATGTTTAGTGATGATTAGGACAAAAATCAAATCAAATAATATGTTTTATTGTATAAATATATAATAAGTAATGACGTTGCGAAGGTTTAGTGATTACTGAAGCAAATATCAAAGGATGTATTTTATTTTATATATATATATATATATATATATTTATTGTAGTTTAGAATTGAGTTTTTTTTTATGAAAATATTCTCAAACTATTTCTTTTTTTCTATTTTATTTTCAAACGCACTTATTAAATTTTTGAACTATCCAATTTCATCTTATTTGGCCCAAACATTAACTCTATCTATTAAATTTAGTGAAAAAATTGTCATATGACATTTTTCATCCCATCTCAAGGATATAATGGTCAATTCATGTCTATTCTTTCCATCTGGCAGCAAAAAATTATATATTTTTAAATATAAATTATGAATATAAATTATTAATTAAAAATATTTTTTTATTAAATACAATTTTATGAATTTATTCTAAATTCTAAATATATGTTTTAGATAGAATGTTTTGTTTTAAAACATATTTTTTAAATATAATTTTATGACTTTAAAATTATAATTTATATTCATAATTTTATACTTTTAAACATATCTTTTTAATTCTAATCTATTTAAATTATATCATTAATTAATATATATGATTATCATGTGATTTAAAAATAATTTATTTACTAATAGTTTAGCTATCTTTGTTTATGGTATTTATCTAAATATATTAGTTAATGATATAGTTTAAATAGATCAAAATTAAAAATATTTATTTAAAATTATAAAATTATGAATATAAATTGTAATTTTAAATTCATAAAATTATATCTAAAAATATATATTTTAAAATAAAGCATTCTATCTAAAACATATATTTAAAATTTAAAATAAATTCATAAATTATATTTAATAAATAAAATTCATAATTTATATTTAAAAACATATACTTTTTAGCGCTAGATAAGAGGAATAGACATGAATGGACTATTATAACTCTAGAGTAGAGTAAAAAAGGTCACATGAAATTAGATAGTTTGAGAATATAATAGAACTCTAAGTTAAAATTTTTCCGTTAACTTAGAGTTCGTGTTTGGACTAAATAGAATGAAATTAAATAGTTAGAGAATATAATAGGTATTATGATAGTTTGATAATGAAATAAACAAAAACAATAGTTTGAGCGATATTTTTTGTAAAAAAAAAAAAAATCTTTAGAATTCTATATAAACTAACGTATTTCTTTTCATCTAGCTTCCACAAATCAAATATATCCTGCTAATTTCGTTTTTTTTCCCCGTATTTTCCGCCAAACCTACCCTTTTATCAAAATCCTCAAATAAATTTTTCTTTTTTTTTTTTTACTTTGTAATGAATAAGTTTCAAATTTTTAATATTAAATATTTATAACAAAGCAGCGGATTTCAAGATATTACGGTTATTAGATTCAAGATAATATCAACAATATTGGTTGATATATAAATAAAATTTTATTTAATAAGTAGTAATATTTAACAAAAAAATTAATTTTTGATCTTTAAAAAATAGTACTTTTGGCATCCCCAAATTAAAAATATTTTATCAATAAAAACATTATTTCTAACATCGCCCCCAAAAAAAAAAGTTAGTGATAAGTAAACTCTAAATATATATATATATATATATAACTCTACAAATCTCTACAAACACAAATTACAAGACTGTAAAATTTAAATTTTTTATTTACTGTGCAAAATATGAGATACTAATTTTTACAAATTTATATAAATTTATACAAGTCTAAACATACCCAAAATTGCTGAGTGACAGCTTGTAAGGTTGAATATTTAATTCTGATTTATTTATTTATTTATTTTTAAATAGATGAACTGCATTGACTACCCAAACATTTGTTATCAATTTCCTCCAATCTGACCCTAGTACCTAAGCAATTACCATGTTATATGCATATATATATATATATATATGATGTGTTTATAGTAAAAAAAATAAGATAAAATAAAATAAATTGTGAATTTATAATTCGTACAGTGTAATAAAAAATTATGAATAATTTTTAAAATTTTTTAACGTATTTTATTATTATTTTTATTACTCCAAATGGAGTCATATGTGTGTAAATAATTAAATGTGGAAAGGTGAATGGGTAACAATAAGGAGAGAGAGACGGATGGGTTGGGTGGTTGATGTCCATTGAGAAGTACGGCAACAGGAACTAAATTTGTTGAGAGGTAACATTGAAAACAAATAAATGCAAGAGTAATTGAGACAGTTGAGAATTATCAGGGCTATTACGTCAAGGTGATAAATACAAATTTAATTCACATCCCCATCTCTCTCTCCCTCCCCCCCCCTCTCTCTCTCTCTCTCTCTCTCTCTCTCTATTCATCCGTTTATACCTTATTTTTCTTATTTATTTACTTATACTAAAAAATAATGTGGCATTTAGTTTAATTTTTTATTTTTTATTTTCTATTTTCTATTTTATTCTCAAAACAAGAAAATAAAAGATGGTTTGTTTTTCTTATTTTGAGATTTCTTTTATTTTAAGTTGAAAATGCTCACTCAAAATGACTTTTGGTCATTTTTCATTTTATGTGTAAAATTATTTTCTATTTTTTATAATAAAATTTAAAAATGCAAGTGACCAAATATATTGTACCTATTTTTCTTGTTTTTAAAAGGATAAAATGACAAATGCACTTAAAACATAAAATTAAAAACAAAAATAAAAAATAAAAAATAGAAAAACAAACTAAAAATTACTTAATAATGTTGTGATGAATACTTTTGAAATTGAGCTACATTGTGGCGTTTAATATTAAAGTTGAAAAGGTATATAAAAAATAATTATAAATATTTGGAGTGGACAAGGGGCCGAATTTGAACTCCCTTGAGATATGGTTGAGAAGTAAATTTGGTGAGATTTAATTTTATCTAGAAAAAAATTCTTATGAATTTTTATATTTATAATTAAAGTGAGATTTTTTTTTAGTTGAGTTTAATAATATTTCATGATTCAAAATTTAAAATTTTCTTACCATGGGTCGGATTTAATTTTGTTTCATGATGTAAATTTTAAAATTTTTTTATCATTTGAAATTAATTCAGTTCAAAGTAATAAAATTTAGCAAAAATTAATTTTATTCTTTAATCATTTAGGTAAGCAGATGAATTTGCTCTTATATCTTATACTACTTTGTTTATATAGTGAAATTTATTTTTTTTTTCAAATTAACTCAATTATGATTAAATTTTAAACGTTAGAATTTCAATTCAGTTCTTGAATTCAAATATAATTAAATTTTGAATGTTAAAATTTCATTTGTCATATCAATTCAATTCGATTCAACTCAATTCTTTTCTTTAAAATCAAATTAATTTGAAGAGTTAAATATTTTCAAACGGAGCGTTAAGGTTATATCTCAACTTTTAGATGTTGGTAAACAAATTCTATTTGATAGTCAGACTCCCCATTTATTTAAGAAATTTAAATGCAACTGTAGGTCCACTGCGTTTCAGTTTCAGCCCTTATCTGGGAAGTTATAGCATAATTTTCTTTAACTTTTTTTAATAACAAAATTACTATTATAAATTCAATTCATACAATCAGATCTTTCAAGAAAATAAATAGATAGAATAGACAAGAAGTAAATTTATAGTCCTAGTACTATACATCTTAATGGTAGAGTGACTAGCCAATAGGTCTTAATAGTTTTCTTTTCTATTTAAAGTGAATTTTATTATTATGATAAGTAAACGTTTTTATTTTAGTCTGTAGTGTAAGTATAAATTTTTAAAATATAAGAAAGTACGTGGTTCTGATCTCAGTATAAGGGTATAAATTTAAATTTTATATTTTAATTACAAAATTGTAATGATACCGTTTTATTTTATTTTTTTCGATAATTAAATAATGTTTGAGCAATAATATTTTGCATTAAAAATATGAGAGATTGTTGGCAGTCTAACAAGTGTCCTATTTTTATATTTTTTTCTTTTCATTTTTTGTTCCTTAAAAAGATGACTCATTCCATGACTCAACTCTTGTATAATTGTTATGTATACTTCTTTTATCAAAATTAAAAACTACAATTAGAGAAAATTTTAGAAATAACAATAATGGATTAGCACCTCTATAAATAACATTTTAAGAACTCAAGTAGGATAATGAGTCATTTTCTCTTTGTTATCTTGACATTTTATTTTATTTTTTATATTATCTAAATATTTCATTCAATTTGCTAAAAATGGGACTCATTTTAAGAGAGAGGTTTTAGATTAACTATACTATTACGAATTCGCTATTGCTCTAAAGGTGTATTTGGTTGCAAGATAAAGAGAGATTGGATATGATGTCTAGTGCTTGATTGGTCAAATGTATCGTATTAGTTAGATTATTTATACTTTAAATTAAAGTGAAAAAAACGGCTTCCCACGAGAGGTAAGAGATGATATATTCCTCATACTCTCTTCCCATGGATTATTTTCTCAACGATAGCAAATAAGTAATTATTGAAAGGAGAAGAGATAAGAGGGTTCTATAGAAAATGTGGTCAAAAATTTATAATAGAATTTGATTACAATGACTAAATTGATTATCTTCATACCTAAGAATAATAGATTACCTAGTAGAAAATATTTAAAAAATCATCACAAATCTCTTTTTTCTTTTCTTTTTTCTATTGTAATTTATGGATTATTATATGATGATTCTTTAATTTTCCATATAAAGAGATAAACTAGAAATGAGATATGTTACGTTAATGACACCATTCCACTAAAATTGAACTATTGTAACTATATAGTTCCACCCTTATCTAGGGATAGAACTAAAAAAAAAACATTTTTCATTTTCATTTTTTAATAATTCATTTCTCATTTATCTGATTTCATAAATTTGAAAAAATACACTTTTTCAATGAATACAAAATAGGATCTATCTTTGCTCTATAGTATAAATTGTCGTAATAGTAATAATAATTAATTTTTTTTTTTTTTTTTGGTGGACATCTTCATCAATACAAGTATATCTAGGGAACAATCACTTTAAAGTGAATTCTCCTTAATATATCTATCTATTTAATAAAATTCAGGCTCTAGCCTGAATATGAGTTGTGATATAAATTTAAAAACTCCATTTTTTTTTAGAAAAAGAAAAGATAAAATAAAAAAACCAATTGATTTAATATGAAAAGATAAAATAAAAAACCAATGGATTTAATATAAAACTAAAAGTATCTATCATTATATTCTTGTGACCCAAGAAAATTTAAAAGCAAATACCAATAGCATAATAATAATAATAATAATAATAATGTAAAATAAAGCATATTATTTAGTACAGTAATCCAACAAGATTAATAAACATAATAATACACGACTGGTCCAAATCTAACGTACCCGCAAAGCTGAGTATTCCAAAATAATAATAATAATAATAATAAGATGCAATCCTAATTTAAAGTCTTAATTTAAATAGAACAAAGTTAAAATTCAATCATAGATAAAATTTTCAACATGAGCAGCCTTAGCTTCGTCACCTATAAATATTTATATCGATGGAGTGAGTTTCTAATGCATCATTAAGGAAGTCTAACTAACTTTTCTGCTTCCGTCTATTCAATTTTTTGAATTTTTTTAATGACAAAATTTATCCTATTAAATTTTAAACTTATTTGAATCATAAAAGGATAAAATTATCAAATTAATAAAAAATTAAAAAATTAACTGCTAAAAAATTATTTTTTTTCATTCCAAACACACACACACACAACTTTTTTTGCTAGTAATCAATTATAAAAAAAAAAATTAATTTTTTTTAAACTAAGCCTAAAACTCAAAAATAAAAAAAATCAAACAGTGAGGTATGTCATAATACATCACAAATCATGTCAATTGAATAATAAATGACAATGGGAAGCGCTTATACGTAAAACAAAGCAATCAAAGTAACTCCCATTATTTGTATTTATTTAGGATATTCGCAAACTATCATTTATTTCTAACTTTGAAGAACTGGCGCCTCTCTTCGGATTCGACCCGCAAATATACCATCAGTAGATCATATTAATAGTACTTTTTCAAGGCTCCATTTGGAGTTAAATAAAATAAAATAAAATCTTACAAATCTCTACAAACACGAATTATGAGACAGTAAAATTTAAAATTTTCACTCACTGCATGAATTACAAGATATTTATTTTTACAATTTTATTTTATTTTATTTTATATATTTTTAAACAACTCTAAACACACCCAAATTCGACGCGACAAACTTCTTATTGGGCAGGTCAAACTCGTACCTCAATCACCAAATTACTACAAACACAAGTTCATAATCTCCAATTGAATCAGTAAGTATCATTTAGATGGCATTTTAAATTTCAAAAAATTCAAAAAAATTAAAAGTTATTGTAAAAAGTAACACATGACAAAATTTTGTTAGAAAGAAATTGAAAATTTTTAAATTTTCTGAAAAAATTAAGAATGTCTAAATGGAAATTTAATCACTTAAATTCTTAAACCATGTATAGTTATCGTTTGAAAGTCCAAATTATAATAACATTTGATATTTTTTTGCTAAAAGTTACTAATTGTATTTTTTGGTGTGATTGGTAAAATAAGTAGCAATTTTTAATAATTTTTTGGATGTTCGGTAAAATTTTTAGCAATTAGAAAATTTTAACAATTTTTGGCCACTTTTGATAACTTTTTGATAACTTTTGCTATTTTTTTTAATTGAGCAAGTTAGTGTATTTAAGTAGAAAAATGACAAAAATTAATGTTTTACCAAATATTTAAATAACAAATTTTAATAATTATTCGCTTAAAATTGGGTTGCCTAACGATGCCATAACACGCATTCCATGTTCTCAGTTCATATTCATGCCAATCTCATCAATGGAGTTCAGGTCAAACTTATTAATTCCCTTCATTATTTTTCAAAGTTTATCAGTGGTTAACAATTTATAAATCATAAATTGAGAGTGTTCAGCAACGAAATTTTTAGTAAAAGATGCTAATTTTTTTATTTTTAAGCATTTGGTAAAATATTAATTTTTACTACTTTTCTACTCTACTGTAGTGATTTTCAACTTAAAAGTTAATAAATTTTATTAAAAGTTACCAAAAGTTGTTAAAAATTATCAAAAATTATTTAAAATTGTCAAAAATTATCAAAAATTTTATTAAACAACCAAAATTTGTAAAAAGTTACTGAAATTTGTTAAAAATTACTATTTATTTTGCCAAACACACAAAAAATTATAACTAATAAATTTTGATAAAAATACTAAAAATTATTAAAAATTGTGCCTCCAAACACTCTCATAATCACACGAAAATTGCAACTAATCAATACAATCATGCATACTCGTGGCAAATTGTATGTTGCATGCAAGTGAGGGGAAAAAAATTGTAAAGAAGTGACGGAATTTTGAAATATTTAAAAAAAAAGGCAAAACTAAATATATATTTAATTGAAGAGACAATATAATTATTTGTCGAAATAAAACAAACCCACTTGCCTAATACGGTAAACAATCAAATTAATAAAAATAAATAAAAAAAAACTGTCGGCATCTCCAATGGTAAATTGAAATTTGAAAGAGACTTTGCCAATTAATTAGCCACAACAAAAAAAATGAAATTGTAAAAAAAAAAATTATAACATTAATATTTTCTTCTTTTAGAATAATAATAATTTTTAAATTATAGTTTGTACTCCAAATCATATTTTTTAATGTTTAACCTTTTACGGTAATGTGTCAGTATTTAAGAATGAAATTTATTGAAAATTTAATTATTTATTGACAAATCTTTAGTCAAATGATCATGCGTAGGGATGTTAATGAAATGGGTACACGAGGGTATCCGACTCGATCGAACCGGATAAAAACTTGTTGGGAAGTATCGTAATGGGATTGGTATAGGTTTGGGATTGAAATTTAATACCTGTGTGGGGTTGGGATCTGTCTATAGGGTACCCGATAGCTGATACCCATTTACGCTTATAAGGTATCCGATAACCTATGCCCGTAAGGTACCTGTAAAGTATTCGTTTAATAAAATAAAATAACATATATATTTATATATTTACAATTACAATTTTATTTCTAAGATGAAATTTTTAAATTTCTTAAGTTAAGTTCATTTATACTTTGTTAGCAGTTACTCTTGACTTTGTTGGGATAATTTATTTGAACTCGTTTAATCTATAATTTGTTGTTGCTATTTTCACATATCATGGATTATTCCAACTTCCATATTAGGTTTGGAAATCCTTTTATGAACTATGATTCCTATTATTCTATTCCAGGAGTATGCCTCTATGTATTTTATACATTTATTTATATTATTTATAATATATTTCTTTTACCTTTCAAAAAAACTTAGAGGTTCTTTGATCAATGAATTTGTTCAATTAAATAAATTTAATATTTTTGTCACTTACTAATTTATTTATTTATTTATTTTAAATCGGGTATTTAACGAATACTTAATGGGTAATTTAATCAATTGAATATAAACGAGTTTCGCAGGTTTGGGATGGAACGGGTTTGTGATTCCAATTTAAAAAAAATAAACGGGTTTGTGATAGTAATGGTAACCAATAAATAAACGGGTTCGATAATGAGATTGACTAATTAGGTGGGTATCCTACCCGTTTACATCCTTAATTATGTGTTCATTTGTTAAATGGATCAATAACAATTTTTAACAAGAATTTATTAACAAAATTATACAAAGGGTTAATGTTACAACAAATTTAAATATTACACTCTTAGGGTAAGTTTGGAGTGATAAAAAAGTGAGATAAAATGTAGTTTGAGAAAGTTTTTTGTTTTTAGTGCACATATCTTAAACCATATTTTTTGAGATGAATAGTAAGATTCCTGTTCTGACAGATTAGATTTTCATTTGGACGGATTCAAAATTTGAGACACTCATGACTTTTTTGTACTACAATCCGTTCAAACGAATTGTAGAAACCGTTTAGATGGAAGTAGCCCCCACAAATCCGTCGAAACGGTTTTTATAATCTGTTAAAACGATTTCTACAACTTTGCAAAAAAAGTTAAAGTGGGTGTCATTCGATTGATTGAGAATTCATGGTGAGAATGGCGAAAAAAATTTTGCTATTTGATTAACCGAATTTTAGTTATCGATTTTTTTTTGAAATGTATTTAATTTTTTTTGAAATTTGAGAAGGCAGGAATATGTAAAAATGTATAGAGATTTTCAGATGTTTTTTAAAATTTTCACCAAAATTTGATGCGCCAAACATTGCCTTAATTATTATAATTAAAAAGTTGAACAATAAAATAAAATTTATCAAAACTCACGGGTGAAAATAGTAATTTATCTCTTTTTATTGTTTATTATCGTTTTTTAATTTGAAAGATTATTTTTTATTATTTTATTTTTTATGAAAATAAATTTAAGTGACGCTTGGTTTGCAAGTAAAAAATTTATGTAAGAGTGGCACGTGAAAAAATTTAATCGAAAAAAGTTAAAAAAAAATGATAAAAGTTTGATTTATTTTATTTTTTTTTTAAAACCAAACACTCAAATGACAATTTTCTCCTTATTTTTTTTTTCTTTTTTTTTTTTCCCGCAGTCCTGGTTGCTCCATGGTTTTATTTAAGCGGATTCTTCCCCCGACCCCTCTCCTCTTATTGCTGTGTTGTTTTTCTCTTTATTCCCTTCTTTTCATTTGGCCTTGTGGCCCTCTCTCAGATTCTCCCTCGCATATCTAATCTATCTCTGCCTTGATCAGATCGATCTCTACAGTTTCCATTTCAGGCCAAACCCGTAGTAACTATGACGCTTGGCTCAGGAGGATCGAGTGTTGTGGGTCAGTTTTCGAAACCCGAAATAGTTCTTCCTTCAATTTTGTTCTTTGATTTTAGGCTTTTTGTCATTTATTTGCAATTTGCGGTCATGGGTTTGTTCGATTCGATTGTTTTGACTCACGTTGTTCGTAGATGTTTTTGTGGGCATGTGCAATCGAAGGACCTGTCTTTGCCAAATTTACCGGTTGAGTTCAATAAAGTACTTTTGATTTTTTTTTTATTAATTCTGGTGGAATTTTGATAGGGTTTCTGTTTGAAATTAGTTTGTTTGTTGTAGTTGATGTTTGTTTAATTGTGAATTTGTTGCTAATGGTTAACTAATTCTGGATACAGCCTTTCTTGTCTTGCTTGTTGCATTTAGTTACTTGTTTGTTTTGGGTTCAAGAATTTCTATTTGTTGCAGCATTATTTGTCTGTCTCTAATTTGCTTTTCCTCTTGATGCCTAGAATTAGCTAGTCATTTCCAAGATACAGGAATTAGGCCAAAAGCCTTTATTTGATGAATTGTGTTTGTCTGAACATCTAGACGTTTCTGGGTCTCTCTCTCTGTTTTTTTTTTTTTTTGGGGGGGGGGGGGGGATAGTGGAGGTTCTTTGATTTTATTTGTGTTTGTTTGCATTTTTTTTCCAGGGGTTAACTTATGTTTTGTTGGAATCAAATTTTCTAGTTTTCATATGCATCTAATTCCCAGGGTATCTGAATTTAAGGCCACTTAATGGTCAGGGAGAATCTATAATATGAATTATTACCCATAGAAGGCAACCATTGCTATCGGTTATTCGACCTGGGGCAGTGTGCAATATCTTCTTTAGTTTGTTATGTTTTTCACGCCATTGGTTTTTGTAGTTTGAGGCCTGCATCATTGTTATATTAATTGTACATCACAAATGATTTGTTCCTGCTGGACAACTGAGTTGCATTGACCTAAGGCCTAGTTTGGTTCAAGGGAATGGAATGGTCATTCCCATACTATCATTTCATTACTTGATAACCCTCAAGTATGGTAGTGGGGTGTGGAGGAGGGTGGCTGCAAATGGATGTATGGAAGGGGGAGGGAAGGGCAGCTGCAGATGGGCATGGTGTGAAGCTTGGTATCAGATACCAAACAAGGGAATATGAATGAGAATGGGAATTCTATTCCATTCCATTCACTTTTACTAAATGAGGCCTAAGTTTTCACAAATCGATTACTTGACTTTTGTTATCTCTAAGGAACTTGAACTCATCAGTCTTCTCTCTCTTTTTTTTTTCCTTCCCAATTGGAGAAATATTTTAGGCCCTGTTTGGCATAAGGGAATGATATGGAATGGCTATTCCCAAACTTTCATATCATTACCTTGTTTGGTACATTTATTTGAAATGTTATTTTATTTGAGGGGATGGAATGAAATGAAAGTATGGGATGATCATATTATTCCATTTCATTCTTTTGTACCAAACTACGCCTTGAAATCATCTCCATGGAACTATTGAGATACGACTGTTGACATTACTATCAATAATCTTAGGGCTTGATATACGCAGTTTTGAGTTAAAAAAATTCTTTTCTAGGTCCTTCATTGTACTTGTTCCATTTGGAAGTTTGAAAATTTGTGCTGCTCATGTGTTACTGTTTCCTTTCAGTCCCTAGAAATTTCAGATTGCTGGAGGAACTTGAGCGTGGAGAAAAGGGTATTGGAGATGGTACCGTAAGCTATGGAATGGATGATGGAGATGACATCTACATGCGCTCCTGGACAGGCACCATTATTGGTCCGCATAATGTAAGCAGCATTTTGTAAATTTTTAAGCATTCTTTTGGAACTGTTTTCTTTTATGAACTGACTATTTGTGGTTATTTTAGTCTACTATCTATTTCCAGCTCCCAGTTCATTTATCAGGATTGGTGATCCTACTTGTTGATACTTGATGCCTTAAAAATTTCTTAGTTGTCAGCCTTTGATTGCGAGTCTTTTTAAGTTGTAAGGAAAAGAATTAGAACTTTGCATCTTGTGCAAATACTACATAAAATTTCATCATCAAGATATAATTTTCCTTCACAACAGTCCCCTTTCTGAAAACCAAATAGGGTTTGAGAGGGAGTAAAAAGTGGAATTTGGTTTCCAGAATGGAAGTTAGAAGTTAAGTAGGCGGAATTAATTAGAACTGTTGATGTGGCTACTGGTTCAAGTGTTCATATTTCTTTTTGTCTGAAGCCGCCGAAGTTGTGTCTTTTGATGAAGGCACATAATGACTTCATATCTGAGATAGTTTGTAACAATCACTTTAAAACAGTGGGATGTGTATTGGCAAAATTTCATTCTGCTTGGCAAGACATATTTACATGGGCAAACTAGTAGTTCTTGTTTTACTTTTGAAGTTTTAGATGGTTGGAAAGCTTTTTTATTGCCAGCTGTGTATGTTGCAATAAAATAGAATTGATTAGAAAAGGATGTCTTACTAATAATCTAGAATGTGCTGCTTTCAAGAACTGGGACTCGTGTATTGCCTATTTTTTCTTCACATGGTTTCTATTGCTTGTTGTCTCTTCCAATTGTAGTTTTTCTGCTTAGTTCTGTCAGTGCAACTAAGAAACTCTGAGAGCTACTTCTATTTTTCACTTTGTAAGATCCTTATCAAAATCTGGAGGGGAAACATGTTTTTGTTGAGACATAGTGGAAGCCCATAACCGTTGTTACAGTGAGAGGGCATTGTTGAAGTGTTTGGTCATTTACATTTTTTTTTTTGTTTCATTTTTGTATTTAACTATTATTTTTATCTTAAAAGTGAAGCAACTTCTTTTCTTCTGTTTCAGTCTGTGCACGAAGGTCGCATTTATCAGCTGAAGCTTTTCTGTGACAAAGATTACCCAGAGAAGCCACCAAGTGTTCGTTTCCACTCTCGGATCAACATGACTTGTGTCAACCATGAAACGGGAGTGGTACGAGTCTAATCATTTTAGATTTGCGTTGATGTTGTGTCACTATAATTGATTAGGCTGAGTTTTTTGTATTCCCACTTTCAATGTGTAAGGCATGATAAAGGTCCGCATCTTCAATTTGTTTTATTGTATGCTCTTCTATGTATCACTATAATTGATTAGTCTGAGTTTTTTGCATTCCCACTTTCAATGGGTTCATGATAAAGTTCTGCATCTTCAATTTGTTTTATTGTATGTTTTTCTCTTTTGTATAGGCAATGGCATCAAATATGTTAGATTATTGGTTGAATTAATTTCAGGGTCTTGTCATCTCATTGAAAGGTTTTCATGTTATAAATAGCATCGGGTATGATAGCATCTAATTGATATTGATTATTACTATTAACATTATCAACATTGTTATTAAATTCTTTTTCCTCTTTCTTTGTGATCAGATGCTGATTGCAATTTAGTATCTTCCTAGTTCCTGGAATTTTCCTATTGCTATGTGTTACATTAATTTTGTGGCTCCATAAATATGTAATTGAGAATCTGATGATGGTTTGATGAGTTGATCCAGCTACACGTCTTGCTTTTACTGCTATATTGGGAGTAAATTTTCATTTATTGATCTCATCTTTTACGGAATCGATCCCCTTTTTTTTGAGAATAACCAGATCATGGGATTTATCTTTACACAAGCTGGGTGAGACTATATTGGAGGTTCAGCAATTGGGAATGCTAAATTCTGAAGCTACTGTTCATCATTCACTATATGTAATAGTTGACTATGCCTACGCATCTATGTGGGTTATGGATCAAGGAATTCAGATAATGTAGAAAAATGAGTTATCAGCATGGAGATTTTGAGAACATGAATAAGGGGCGAGCATCGAGTCTAACAGAACTCTAGTTAGTTTTTGTTATATATAATATTATTTTCGTTATTAAGATTATGAATTTAGATTGATTTTTTGCATTTTCATGCGCTCTTCAATTTGCCATGGCTGACACAATCTGATGTCACCTCATCGATACAGGTGGAACCGAAGAAGTTTGGGATTCTGGCAAATTGGCAGCGACAGTACACTATGGAAGATGTACTGACACAGCTGAAAAAGGAGATGGCTGCTCCACACAACCGGAAGCTTGTCCAGCCTCCAGAAGGTACCTATTTCTAGCTGCCAAGATTACTAAGATTTCTGGGACCATATTGCATTTACCATTTGCAATATATGTAGTTTGTAATGCTGTGTCAAAAACCTTGGATTGAAAAAAAAATGTCAGGAGAATGCCTTGGAAAAAGCTGCTTCTTTCGCTTCTCCCCGCCTTCTGGATGATTGTCATTGAACTGTGTTTTGGGGATTCTGTTTGATTTGTGGGATTTCTTGTGTGCCATAAATTGAATATAGCACTTAACTAGTGTTGCTATTATTGTTTTCGTCAGTTTTTGAAGCCTTTGCATTTTGTTTTTGTTTTTGTTTTTTTGTTTCTTTTCTTGGCTTATTCATTCCCTCTCCTGCGTAATTTTAGCAAGGGGAAAGAAATTGGAGCTACTGAGATTTTGAATGAATATATACAGAGCGGTGATTGGTGAGGAAAATATTCTGGGTTTGTCTGTGTGTGTGTCTCTGTGTGTGTGTATTTATATCAAAGGAACTATCCTTTGCAAGGCTGGGGAACATGCAAAGGCAGTGAAAAAGAGAACACTATTGCTACTTGCCTTGCATCTTGTTATATCTAAATTTGCCTTTGGTCGTCATAGCAATAATAGTAGCTCACCAAACATAGAGAAAAAGCTGCTTCTTACTTAGCTGCTTTTATTTTTTCAACAAATTTTAAGCTGCATAGAAATTGGATGAATGGTCAAAGATGCAAGCTCATCTAATAATAATAGCTTAATGTTTTATGTGATCTGTGGTTTGATTGGCTGATTGTATCATATTTATAAAAAGAGATGATGATGCATTAGAATATCTTGTGTTTCATTATGAATGATTTGATTATATTAAAATATTAATGAAACTAAATATAAATGATGCATTTTTGACTGGGGAGTCCGATTTGATATTTTGGAGATCAATCTTGGGTAATAATGCAATTTTGTGCTTAGAATTGAATGTATGTCAATTTAGGGCATTTAGTACTACACAACCACCTACAACTTATATATAGGCATTTATCTTAATTTTAAGTGAGCCAGGGGTCTAGGTTAATACCTGAACGAAACATCCCCTTCCATGGCTGTGTTTGATCGAGGATTTGTAATTAAAATAACAAAAAAAGGATATAAGATCATTTTTCATATTTGATTGTGATGGAAAACAAAAGAAAAAATGCATGAATTTAAAAATTTAAAAATAAGAAAATTAATTAATTGATTAATGTCGTTTTTTGAATTCATTTAAATAAAAATATGTATTCGAGATTTTATATTTTTTTTAAGGAAAATTGCATTTAGCTTCCTTAACATTTGAATAATTACATTTATTATCAACAATTAAAAATTTCATGAATTTTTTTTATTTTGAAATGTTATTGGCATTGACTTATTTTGTTAAATTAATAGTTAAAAATTAACAAAAAATGTTAAAACCAAAATCTTTAATATTTTCTTATTTTATATCATTTTCTCCCATCTTTACCAATTTTATCTGCAAAAATTTTCAAAAAATAAGTTAAAAAAATTAGAAATATTTGTAAAAAGTTTGACAAAAATGTGAAAGGGGTAAAATAAAAAAAAAAACTAAATTTAAACTATAATTCTAAACTTGTTATGTAATTGAATTTAACCAAAATTTAGTTCATTTAATTAGTATTTAATAAAGATAGCATAAAATTTTAAATTATTTAATCTTGACTTGAGATTAATTTGACCAATAATTTATTTGAGTTTTACTTGAAAATTAAATTTAATTCAGATACTCTTATTCAGTCAGCTTTGATTCTATTTTCATGGGTATATGTATATATTGAGTGCGGCGTGTATAAATATGAAAATTTGAAGGGATGTTTAATTTATCAAATTTCATTAAAAGTTATAAAAAATTATTAATTTTTTCTGATTAAATTTTATTACCTGTTATCCTTACACTAATTTTTTTTAATTCTCTCTGTCTTTTTTTGTTTTTTAATCATCTAAACACCCTCGAACGTAGTTTTAAAAAATGTGTAGAGAGAACATTTGCAAGACAAGGAAAGTGTAAAGGTGGCATGTCGACGATGAAGGGGAGGGGGGGGGGGATTGAAACCCCACCAACCCCAGCAGTAGTGCTACATAGAAAAGTGAATGGGAGACGAAATTTCGCCCAAAGGTTGTTTGCTTCGAGACGCATGAACTCTGCAACAACAGCCCAGCTCTGCACCGCACAATGCATGCATTTTTTATTAATTCATATCTGTATTCTCAACAATCATGTTATGTACACGCGTAAGCGAAATCATTTCACATTCACATTATTATTGTATGCCTCACGTCTTTGGTCCCAATCCCCCGTCAAAAGCTAATTAATCAAACTGAATTCATTCAGATATACGCAAGTGACCTAGTGGTGTTTGACGTTTTGTGAGCACATCACATGGTTTTCCCATTTATGCATTCCTGACTGCAGACACGTCCAGATTATATATATATATATATATATATATATATATATATATATATATATTATTTCAACGTTCCATTTAAAGTAATAAAAAAATTTTAAAAAATAATAAAAATTATTTACTTTTTACCTTACTATACGAATTACGAGTTCACAATTTATTTCATTTTATTTAACTTTTTATCATTTCGAACGCACTCTAAGATATTCTTTACAAAGGAGACGAAAGCAACCACTCAAAATTTAAAATAATACTCAAAAATTATAACTAAAATAATTTACAGGAATATAAAACGAATATTAATAGCATTCTGAATATAAAATAATATTTAAGATGAAGTGGCGTGAGTTTGAATTATGATGATCAATGCTCTATTTTAAATTTTTATTATTTTATTCTATACTTTTTTTTTGTTTTCTCATCTAAAATTCAAATTGGCATTGCCAAGATGAGAATGAAAATGGGTAGTCAGAGTTTTCTAGTTAAATTGCCACTGTAAATCTAAGCGGCTCGCCGCAAAGTCTTGAAAGACTTTATTTGATTTCAGAGTGTTATTAGAAATTTTATGAAACTGAATGAATCGGAAATAATTTGATCAGGATTGTTTTGGTTCAATTTAATTCTCTGAGTTGATGAAATTATTGATTTTTTTTTTTAAATAAAAATTTAATCTCAGAATCATTGTGAGATTTAAAATAATAAAAAAAATTTAAATTTAATCTCAGAATCATTGAAAATATCTTTCAGATAATATCAAACTTTTAATTTTTTTTTAATTTAGATTTCTCAAAAATGATACTAAAACAATAAATACTACCAAATCCAATTTAAAAAAAAATAAAATTAAGAAGTTAAAAATAAAACCAAAATCAAACAAGTCGAGGAGTGGATACAAAATGGCTTTTTTTTTTTTTGGGTTGCTTTTTTATTAAAAAACAGAGAGAGAGAGAGAGAGAGAAATGAAAAGAAAAATTGGCGCCGTTATATTTCCGTTCTGTCCATAGTAATAGTATAGTTAAAAAGTTACGAAAACAATGGGCTCCAAGGCCCCCAGTCCCACCTCTTCCGTCCAACTTCCCTATCCCCGTATACTTATCCCCACGTCTCACGCCTTTTCTCTCTCTATAAATACATACATTCCATGTACGTACTTTTCAAGTTTCGAACCCTAGAAACCGCTGCCTATCACCAGCATCCACCAGATCACACCTCTCTCTCTCTCTCTCTCTCTCTCTCCCTCTTAACATCTGGAGATCAGACGACATGTTCACCGAGGACTCCCAACCACCGCCACTGCGGCCGACCCCTACGGAGAAGACGGTAGAAGTGCGTTCAGTGTGGTCGAAAAATCTCGAGTCGGAATTTGCGCTGATACGGGGGTTAGTCGATCAGTACCCCTTCGTCTCAATGGACACGGAGTTTCCCGGCGTCGTCGTCCGTCCGAAGAAGGGAGCGCATTGCGTGCGGCGGAACCCCGCCGAGCATTACGCGATACTGAAGGCGAATGTCGATTTGTTGAACCTTATTCAGGTCGGCCTCACTCTGTCGGATGCCGATGGGAGCCTCCCCGATCTCGGCACCGACAAGTGCTACATTTGGGAATTTAACTTCAGAGACTTCGATGCGGCGCGTGATTCCCACGCCTCGGACTCGATCGAGTTGCTGAGGCGACAAGGCATCGATTTCGGGAAGAATCGACGGTGCGGGATCGATTCGGTGAGATTCGCCGAGCTGGTGATGTCGTCCGGGCTGGTGTGCAACGAGTTGGTGAGTTGGGTGTCGTTTCACAGTGCGTACGATTTCGGGTACCTGATTAAAATACTGAGCCAGCGGCCTTTGCCGGACGAGTTGGGCGATTTCCTAAATCTGCTGAAGGTGATATTTGGGGCCAGGGTTTATGATGCGAAGCATCTGATGAGGTTTTGTGAGAGCCTCCATGGGGGGTTGGATCGGGTTGCAAAGACGCTTGAATTGAAGCGGGCGGTGGGGAAGTGCCATCAAGCCGGTTCTGATAGCTTGCTGACTTGGCATGCTTTTCAGAAAATTAGAGATCTTTACTTCTGTAAAGATGGTCCTGAGAAGCACGCTGGCGTTCTGTATGGCTTAGAGGTTCACTGAATTTTCGAACTTTGCCTTCTGCCTTAAGTTTGTACAATCAATGCTTTAATATCAAAATTAGTTCTGATCAATTTTCTTGATTGCCTTCTGAATTCTCATCTCCTTATACTTGTGTATATATCCATGTAGTGCACACTGGTTTCATCTTCCCTGTTGAACGAACGATGGGCATGGGCTATGGTCGGGGGTTTTGTTGGAACGAACAATTCCTTGCTTCTCATCTGGCTAAAATTTGGAAGCAATTTGTGTCTTCTTTTTGCATAACTTCATCACGATTTTAATTAACTAGAATGCCCATTAACTGCACGTGTTTTCTCAGGAAAACTGTATATAACTCCTAGGAGAATAGAGTGAGGTAAAACCTGATAAGAGCAGGGGAGAATAAGTGAAAAATGAAAATAAGGGTGATGGACTAGGAGTGGGAGGTAGAATAAGGGCACACACGCACACATGTAGAATAAAGGCTCGCTCACACACAATTTTAATTGACTAGAATGCCCTTTAACTGCACCAGTTTTCTCAGGAAAAACGGTCTCTGCGCGCGCGCGCGCACACACGATGTGTGCCCATGTCAAGTAACTTTGATGGTAGATACTGGTTTACATAGAAGGTCATGGAACCCATGGCTATGTCCCTTGAGGAATGTTGAGCATGTAGTGTTGGAGATAACTCAGTGGTTTGCTTTTCTTGATGGTGGCCATGGGGGAGGGGAGCCTTGAGGCAAGGAGGGGGCTTGTAATGAAATGGTCGGCCCTGCCTTTCTGGTTCCGCTAAGGGTACCTATGACTAATATTGGAGATGTAATTTCTCTTAAAATCCTGAATACCCGCAATTCTTGGGTTGTGTCACAAACTGGAAATTGAATAAGGCATATAAAAAAGAATCTGCTTATGAGGGATCCTTAGTGATGAAAGGGCTTTTTGTGAGAACCTATTCATATTAACTTTTAATCGGATAATCCACTGGCAAGAATGTCCTTGTGAAGGGAACTTTTAATCGCATAATCCACTGGGAAGAATACTCTTGTGAAGGGACAACTTTTCTTTTGAGGATAAACATGTACCTTGAAGCTTTTATTCATCATAGTTATTGAAAAAACTGTCATGGAATACTTCGTTGTTATCTTCTATATCTGTACTATTATATGAAACAAACACGGGGTAGTTAGTGAAAATTAATGAAGCCTTTATTTATTTATTTTTTCATTAATATCCCTAAATCACCCATAACTTGAAAAAGGTTTATAAGTAATTTCTGATTTTTTATAAGTTATTTAAGTAATTTTACCCTTTAATTTTTTTGTTTTCCATAAATTCCCTTCATTACCTATTCATATTATAATTTTCTTTTGTTTTATATAAATGCATCTTGATTAATTTATACATAAATACCTTTAACTACTTATTATTTATTATTGGAGAAAATTTTTTCATTCATTTTAATCTTATTTTAAATAAAATAAAATTTAATAAAAATTACACACACAAGTGTGTGCCCAACTTCTTGTTCACATAATTTCTCGAACTAGAAATGGTTTTCAGATGACGGGATTAAGAATTATAACTCTAGACATTCAATACAGTTCTTAACAACCAACACCCCCCTCCTGGGGCTGAAAAAAAAAATCATATGTACATACCAAAAGCACAAATAGAAGGCTTAATTGCGGACAAATTGTTTAGTGGTCCTATATTGAGAATCACATAAAAAATGCATCCAAACACAGAGCCTAGTTCTTCTAAACAAATAGCTTAAGCTATTAAGGGAGATGATTTTTTGACAAAATATAGCTTGTGCACGAAGCATGAAAAATTCCTGGATGAAAATGCAAGTTTAGTTGTCATGACTAGGTGTTGCAGTGTAAGCAAGATGGAGATTTTCATGTCACACATATTCTTCTTCATTGTTAAGCTTTGTCTATACTTGAAATGCAATGGGTCTTTTTCGCGAGAATTTCAGAGGTGGTGAAGAACTAGGTTTTAAAAGGAGGAAATCTTTGTGGTTTGTCTTTTTGTGTGGGATGGTTGACTTGGTGTAAGAAAATAGAAAAGTCGTTTTGTAGAGTTAAGTTACCATTATCTATCTTTTTTGCTGTTACCCTGTATATAAAGGGAGAACCCTGATTGGTGTCTCTTTTTTGTTGAATCATCACATTTCTTACCCTTCTAGCTTCTGATTTGCTTCTAACTTCCATTTCTGATTTTTTTTAAATTAAAAAATAAATTACTCTCAATTCTTCTCAATTTTAAGAAATAAGGACAAAGAAAGAAAGAAAAAGAAAAAAACCATAAGATAATAGAGTTTAGGGAAAAAGAAGAAAATTGCAAAATAGTAGAGTTTCACATATGGGTAGTTTGTGCCTCTACCCTAGTATATATTAAAGTTTATGCTTTTGTTTGTTTCATATAATTAATTGTCAGGAATAATATATCTTGATTAACATATTTTCTTGGATTTTGTAAAGGATGCGGAGTATAGCGAGTGCATTTCATGGTTTTTTTTTTTAATTGTAACATTTGGGCTGCATTCTCTCCATGCATCTAATACATTTTCTTACTTGTCAAAAAGAAAAAATTTGGCTGGTGATTGAGTGATTGAATGTCTTTATCCTCTAGAATCTAATTAGATTACATGTGATGTGAGTCATGTTACTAGGTTGGGGTCCTTGGTTTAAAGCAAATTGTTTATCACTCTCTTTGAATAGCATTCTTACAAAACTATAAGAAAAATTTAAACATATTTCTAACTCTTAACTTGAAACATGAAAGATCAGGATACTCTTCCCACAGTTGGAGGACGTGTGTCCGTCACTCACACATATGTACTACAAATTGCAAGTTTGAAGGAAAAAGAAAACTTGAACTCAAATAATAAAGTATAATATATAGGAAGAACATCTGTTGGTATCTCCCTGTGAGTGAAGCCATCAATTTTTATATTTTTTTGTAACTAAATTGTTTGGATAAAATTTTATTCACCCACTTTTACTTTTATTAATCTTCATTGAAGGAAGGGTATAAGTGGAAACAAAGAATTTTAAATGAGGCCATGTTGTGTAAGTATTCAGTTATTAAAAAACATCACACTTTAAGTGTATTGTCAATTGCTTTCATGGGATTATTATTTTCTGAGTTACGATAAGAGTTTGTTAGCTTATTATTGATTTTTCAATAACAATTGAAGTATTGCCATTTGCTTTCATGATGCAAACAACTAGAAGAGAAGAACCAAGATGTTGAAGGCTGGGCGTGCCTCTTATAAGTGGTGCTCACTCAAACTTCTTGAGAGTTCGATATTTTCCTTTTTCTTTTTGATTTTTTTTTATTTTGTCAAATCTTTGTTTTTTCAATCTCTTTTTGTCTTTCTTTTTATATCCATGCTTGAAATTTTTGTAACTGTAATGACTTACATGAATGGTTGAGCATTGTGTTATTTTTTTTAATATTTTCAATCACTTTTTTCCCATATTGTTGTGCGAGTATATAATTGTTATACCTTTTAAAAAAAAAGAGTATATAATTGTTATTTCATTTTTTTATTATATTTAATTTTATTTGCATGAACAATAGGTATAATAAAATGCACATGCATAATGAATGCCACCCTTCTTGTAAACAATATGGGTTCTTGCTAATTAAGCCTTCGTCTTTAAATTTTCCTAGTTTTAGAAATTCTAATTCTAAGACTCAAAATTTTTGAAGTATATAGCTTTCGAAGATAAATATTAGGTTTTTTTTATTTGCATTTCTTTGCCCATACCAAAAATTGGTATTCAATAACAATATCTATGTATTTGTAATATGAAAAAATTACATAAATGGTTATCATGTTCATATATACATATAAGAATTTTTATTTAGTTTTTGACATGTCCTCGTTGTGTTGGGTCATGTCCTAATTTTGAAATTTGCCACGTCATATTAATGTCTTGCGTCCCGTATCTATACTTCTTCGTATTTATACTGGCTCAGATAATCTACTTTAGGCTTTGATCTCCTTTATGTTAATAATCAATTTTGCAGCTTTGTGCTTTTTTTAATTTTTTATTGTTTATTTTATTTTTTTTGGGGGGGGGGGGTGGGGGGCATTTGTTCAATTTTGTGGATTTTTTAATTGTATTTTAGTTTCAGCTCTTTTGGCTTTGAGGCTGGAAGAAACTTTTGATGTGACTCTTGAGAGTATGGATTTTGCTTATGTGGGTCCTTTGTTATTGCTCTTGTAAATAAGACTGGGAGATGGGCTAATTTAAAAAGTTCAACCTTTGTCTTGAAGGGAAAATTTTGCCCTAGCGGCTTTTTGGAAACTTTTCTTTCTCATTGGTTTTGAGGTTTGTGGGGAACCTAGTTTCTTACTGTTCCTTAGGCTCTTGAGAGATCAAGTTTTGTTATCAAAAAGTTGTACCTTTTCACAAAGGTTTCTTGGCAATAAGGTTCAAAACTCTTTTGACCTTTGTCTTTGGAGGTTTTTTGTCGTGTAATATTTTGCTATATTACACGATATTCATGATGATCTTCAAAATCAATCATTCTCTTTTATATAAAAAATTAAAATTGTTCATAATAGCTATGGGGCTCTCGCTTTAGAAAGCATAAACTTCAATTGGAATAGCGAGATCATGGATATATTTCCTCCTCTTACTTGTGCAAGTCACCAGAGCGTTGAGGCTTTTCAGTGGTCAATTGGGTGTCTCCCACTACTGAGAGAAACTTACACTTGCAAAGTTGGGGAACTTGAAAAGATGAGTGAAGGGGGGGAGGTGACTCAACCTGAACACCACCATTAATGTGGGTAGAGGAATTTTTTGCCAATTGCACCAACATCACTCATCTCCCCCATCTTTTGTTACTAAACACAATGGTCACAAAATTTATTTCCATATGTCCCCACTTGATTTTCTACTCTTTAGTTAGTCTTGAATGCTAGTCATGGCCATTTCCCCCCTGTCGTGGACAACTCTCCTGGAATTTTCACGAAATACAACCATTCTCCTCCATTGAATGTGCCCACACCTTAAACTAGTCCCAGTGTTGATGCATATAAATTTTCTTGCACATTTATGTCTCTTCTGACTGCGTCATATTATTTGAGCAACTTGAAATCTTCTGCGAGTCTTTGTTGCTGAGGAGATTCAAAATTTCCCCTCATATTCGCTGCAATTGCAGGAACTTGTCTACACAAGTTGGAATATTTGGCTGTCTAATCGGGTTTTTGTCGGCCTTGGTATCTCAACATGCATACTTCTTTTACTTGGTGAAGTGCATGCCCTATAAAATGGGGTCTTTATTACCTATGCTAGGATTTCAGATTTTGAGAGCTGATACGACATCTGTTTTCTGATGGTATATCATATTGGTTCGCTAGGGAATTAATTGGTGAGTTAGACTGCTGCTACCTATATATATATATATATAAGCACTGCTGTGAGCCTGTGAGTGCCCTTTCTTTTCCAAAGAAAATGGAGGTTTAATGCAGGTTTTCTTTTCCAAAGAAAATGGAGAAGACAGATAACAATTACATGAGAGTTTTTGGCTTGGTGGGAAGTGCTCAGTTTCCCTTATTGGTAATCTTATTTACGGAGTCTTGTGCTGTGTGATTCTTTCATGGCTTTGTAGTTTGGACAGATATATATGGGAGATTTGACTATTGGCAATAGAGTCAATCTTATTTCAAGTAGGATTGAATTGGTCCTTGGATGTCGTTTTCTTGTGGTGGGCTACGGGCGGGAAGAAACACTTCTGCTAAAAGAAAGAGAGGGGAGCTTTAACCCCGCTGGCAAATATGAGGGCACTTAACATTCTGCGGGGGTTCTGGTTAAAACTAGCCAATCTTTTTCCTTTGTCCTATTTAGGCTCAGCTATTCTCAAATTCAGTCTTGAATATCCCTCCACTCTCTCTTTCTTTCAGTGAAGAAATCAATTTTAATTTGTTGTATTCTTTCTCCGTGCTCTAGAAGAAAGCTCAAATTTTCAACTCTCCGCACTTACTATTGATGCAATTTTCTTTTTTGGATTCCTGTTAGAAATGGTTAATTTGAAGAATTATTATTATTATTATTATTAAATAAATAAACGATTAACTTGTTTTGTCATTTGAAGACCGTCAAACGTCTAGCTTTCCAAGTATAAAGAAGATTGGTTAACGATTTGACATTTGTCTTAACTTTTTTTTTTTTTTTTTTCCTTTTTTTTTTGGGACGTGAGACTTTTTTTTATTTTTAAATTATAGACTATAGTGATCATTTTGATTTTTTTTTTTTTGTAAGTGCTAACGTTACATGATTTATTTTGCATTAAATTTCTATTTTAAAACCTTAGGAATTGTTGCTTCTCCAACGCTTCTATTTTCGTGTTCTATTTGGAGGGTTGACACGTCACATTTATTTTTTTAAGTTTACAATGAATTATTTTGTTATTGTTGTGATTGTTTGAAAGTTTTTTATTTTTGTTTTTAATTTTTGAAAAATTAAATGTTATTTTTATTTTAAAAACATGAGCAATTATTGACGGTTCAACATATATTTCACT
The DNA here is from genome assembly GCA_019916065.1 of Vitellaria paradoxa. NCBI lineage: Eukaryota > Viridiplantae > Streptophyta > Magnoliopsida > Ericales > Sapotaceae > Vitellaria > Vitellaria paradoxa. The sequence continues at coordinate 9,543,753 of CM034234.1, forward strand.
ATTTTGTTTTGAATGTCAACACATGTTTTTTTTTTTTTTTTTTTTGAGAGGTTGATTTTTTTTTCTTCTTCCTTTTTTTTTTTTTTAAAGTGTTTGAACGTTATATATTGTTACATTAAATATTATATACATATTATTTATACTCATTTACACGCAGGTACCTAACTAGTATTTAATAGTATTACCACGGCACATCATCTCATACCAACTTACCGTGAGTAACAACTCAAAATGGAAGGGACGAATTCTATAATCTTCATTGCTGTGTTTGGTTGGAAGGAAAAATGGAGGGAATTAAGAAAATGGCGAGGGAAAATAGAGGGAATGAAGGGTTTTCCCTTTTTGGTTTGTCACCGGAAAAAAAAAAAAAGAAAAAAGAAAAAGAAAAAGAAAAAGAAAATTCGAGGAAAAATGGAGAAAAACAAATACAAGGAAAAAAAGAGAGAAAAACATTTAGATTTCTTGTGTTTTTTTCCCCAAAAATGAGAGAAAAATAAGAGGGAAAATTAAGATGGATATTAAATACAAAGCTTAACTTTGATACAATTTATGTAAACTGTCTAAAATGACAATTTATATCAATGATAACGTATAAAAAAAAGAAAAAGAAGAAAAAGGGAAAAAGATAATGTAACGAGATCGTTAACATTTACAAAAAGTCATATTTTAAACTATTTATATCATATAAAAATTTTACTTGATCATATTTATTTCAAGTATTAAATAACATATATTTCTTTTAATTATAGAAGCTTTAATTTGAAAGAGAGAGAGAAGATTTGATCAAAGGTAATTCAACAATCTTGTTGAAATTACAATCTTAAGAGTTTTATCAGAATAAAAAATAAACCATCCAATGTAAAGAGATAGAGAAGAAGAAAAGAAAATTGAAAAGAGAATTTCATTAAAAACTATTGTGACAAGAAGAAAATTAAAGTTAGTTGATTACAATCTTAGAATTTTATCAGAATAAACAATAAATCATCTAAATACAAAGAGGTAGAGATGAGAAAAAAAAATGGAAAGAAAACTTTCACCGACAATTATTAAGACAATGAAAAAATTAAAGAAAATTGATTCACCATTAAAAGCAAACAATGAAATTTGTCATTCTTTCAACCACATAAACTTCAATAAAAGAGAAAGACGAAGAGAAATTAAGAAACAAACGAAGTAATCGATCACTATGAGAAGATTTGTATTGACTAATCTGAAGAGAATAATTTCACTCATCATATATCCAGTAAAATAATATATTAAATATGTTAAAATAAATATAAAATAAATTATTTATTATATATTGTTTATTAAAATTATATAAACTATAATTAATAATAATTTTGTATTTGAGATAATTCATTAACCTTTTTTTTTTAACCTTTTTAGCTCCTACAAGTAACACTTTACGCGCATTATCCTTGACAATCCAACCCATTGGTGGTTCTCTCCAAGCTCCATCAATGGTCACTACCACTTGATAATTGAGCTTGATGTCAATTCTAGGTTAACAAAAATGAATAGCATCTTCAACCTTTCGTAGAATTTTTTTGCATTCATTCCTCACTTTTCTCACAAACTGTTTCGCTAAAAACACAATGAATCAAAATTCAATTCACTAGACATACATTTTAACAATTTTGGCAACATTCATTGGTGCACTATAGATATTATTAAACATAAAAGTACCCACGTATCTTTTTTTTTTTTTTTTTTTCCAAAAGCTAAGAAAGAATCTATTTAACAAATCAACTCAATGATTTGACATCTATCCCCAAATTAAAAGCTGAAATTTTATTTTATAATCATCAATGGATGATATTATTGGAGAGAGAGAGAGAGTGCTTTACTTGACTTTCAAACTCTCCCCGACTTTAGTTTAAAATTCCAAAGCATGTGCCTGTAGACACAGATAATTTCTAATAAATTAGTAAAGCAAAAGTACAAAATCTTGGAGGCATTCCCCTGAATAAACCATAGTCCAAGGCTGTCCAATGTACAGGACCAAGGCCACTGTACAACTCAACTCCAAGCTTATAAAAGCTATTACTTACCTACGACTCCAGGAATCTAACAGCTAAGAAATTAAGCTATCCCCAAAAATTGAAAGCAGCAAGAATCATCACATTTTCGGGTAACAAACAGTCAAACTACCAACCCACAAAACAGCACAACTGATGTACAGCAGACAAAATAGCATGAAACTAAACCACAACTGAACAGAGAGGAGCAAAGTAGAGCAAAACAAAACTAGGACATCAGAGTCCCCAAAACAATCCAATTCCAAAATGTATAGGCAGCAGTAACAACAGTAAAAACGGCAGTAACAACACCACCGCATTGCAGCAAAATGGCATAACATAGCCAATCAAACCCATCCCAACAGAACAGCAGATAAAATTTTAAGGCAGAAACAGATGCAGCAAAGCCTTTATCAGAAGAAAGAATTTAACTAATCAGACAAAAGCTGAGACACAAAATAAGCAACCAGCTTAGTCATTGCAATACTACACATTAATCTCCTCTAGAACACATTAGCATCCAATAACAAAATCAAGATAAGAAGCAGCAACATTCCACCACATGACAGTACCGCAGCATTCCACAAATTAAGACAGCAAGACGATGGCCAGGAAACCAATACCAGTATCGAAATCAGTCATCACAGCAGCAAAACCAGACCAAGTAACGACCATAAATTAAGCAGAATAACAGTGCACAGGTATCCTGAAGCATGATTCTTCCCCATTCCAACAGAACACAAACAAGGCACCAAGGCAGGAACAACAACCATCATACCACCATTTTCCAGTTCCATAACTACCACATAATAATAATAATAATAATAATAAAGTTATTTTTAAAAGATATTTCATCACTTCCATTAATCTTCAACCCCAAAGTCAATCCAAGCTTCATAGTTCTTGCCAAGTTAATTTCAAGTTAATCTATTGATATCATGTTCACAATTTTTTTTTAGTAATTTCAGTTCGTGTTATCATATCGTGTCCAATAGTATAAATTTAACTTAACCCCATAATATTTTATTATATAAAATTTGTATTATACAAATGCAATATTTTGCAGGGTCTCAGTTGGGAAAGCACGCGAAAGAGACTTCAGTTTGAATACGTCTAATTCCTCCTCCCCCCCCCACCCCCTTTTCTCTTTCTTCCTTATAGACACTGTTGGGATGGTCCATCAAGTCTTGGAACCTGAAATGAGAAGCTGCAAACTTCTGATGCCACTAATATTTAAAAAAGAACAAAATTTTACAAGAAAATCATAGTAAAAAGATTCTAAAGCACCAGCATTTGAGTCAAGACTAAACGGCCTAATTCAGCAATATGTAAGGCAATCACTAGCAAAACTTTTCTGCCACAACAGGTTGCACCCTCACATCATAAAAATTAAATAAATTAATTAATTAAATAAAAATTAAGTGGGCAGGCCGCAGATTACATGAAGTCCAAATCCTCTTCCTGTTGTTCAAGGGCAATAGTAGCAACAGCAAGTCTATATGCAGTAGATCTCAGATTTCTAACTAGTACATATATCTCCTTCCTCCTCTGCTTCGCAGGCATCTCATTCCACTGCTCCTCTCTCAGACGAGCAAGCAAGACTGCCTCGCATATAGCTTCTGCTGAGGGCTTCTTGCTGCACAAATGTGAGAACTAAATTAGACAAAAGCAAGGAGTCAAGGATGTGTAAATCAGAGAGGATCTATAAGCAGGTAGCTGTAGTAATTCATATTCACTGCAATCCCACAACCCACAATTGCTTTGCATGATTGGAACTCGGGTTTTTAATTTTTTGCTTTTGAAATAAGAAAAAATATTCCACAGAAAACATCACAAGACAATTAGAACTTTGTAGGATGTGTGGTCACACAATTCAGATAAACTACGAATCCATGTAAGATGTACAACAAACGTATATTAACCTTCCTCGCACGAATCCAGTTGTGACAAAACCAATTGGCCACCTATGAGACGCTCTGGCTACAGGGTCCTCGGGTATTTGGAGCTCCCATTTACCAGAAGGTTGCTGCTCAAAGTATGATCTCACAGAGGACTGAGCCATTTGAAGTTCTCCCTTGTTATTATCTGATCTGCATCATTTACAAGCAACTTTGTTTAGCTGTGGGATGTACATTACTTTCTGTTGGCCCAAGGTTTATAAAGTTAGTTTTATAATTGATTTTGATGATAACAAACATTGAATTAAATTTTCACAATTAATTTTCAAATAGACATTGTAAGAAATGTTACAATTCATTTGATAGATTCAAGATAATAGAGTTGGAAGAGATTGATATTATTTTTTAGATATTTTTACATAATTTGGATGAAGGAATAAAGGAATTTCAAAGTTGGGAATAATAGAAATCAAAGTAAGATGAAGATTTGAACTGAGGTTAACTCGGGTAAACAGAGAAATCAGACACATATCAGTATATAGATGATATCTTAAGATCCAACGGTTCAATTATCATGAAATTTTAATATAGTAAACTAGACTTCTATATCTACAACTTTACCGAAGGTAAATTTTTGTGGATCTGACGTTAAAATATCAAAACATGAGTTGAAATATTAGTCATTACAGAAAAGATTTTAATTCTGGATTCTGGAGCTAGTCTTAGTTTTTGAGACATAACTCATACTATACAGTTTAAAAAATTCTGATTTTTGGTGTGTGAAAAGAAGACTCAAAAAGCTACAACTTTTGTAGTTTAAGTTTCTTCTAATTCTAAAAGTATCATGGTGAAACAGAGCTTAAACTAGAAACACAGATTCAGAATGTCAGAAAAGGCTATCAGAAGCTGGTCTCGGTTTAGAAGCCATATCTGACTATCTAACCGTTGGATGAAGCTTAAAATTTGACACGTGATAGCTGACTTATATATCTACAAAGTCTTTACTCTGAGACAATGTCAAATTTGAACGTTCTGAGGCTGAAAAACGGTCACAAATATATCTCAGAAAATCTAAATCTGAAAGACAGTATTGGAAGTAAGGAAATTCAATTTCTTTCAAGGGCAAAAGTGTCTTTTCAGTTAGTAACGGCCATTTGCAGATTTTCATCTATAAATTGAGCTTCAAACTTAGATTCAAGGGGATGAACAAGGCAAGAAAGACGTGCTTACAAAGAGATACAAGAAATTCCATAACTTTGCAAACATAGAGTGATTTCTTCTCACACTTTTGCTTCATCTTTCATATTCAACTTGTGAGAGTTCCTTTTTGATTTGATTGAGTTTCAAACTCATCATTGTTGCTATAAGAAAGGAAAATTTAAAGCCCTTTTAATTTGTGAGAGTTGGGTGAGCTCTTGTTGGTTTTGGTTCAAGTGTTAGAACCAAAAGAAAATACTTTCTTTGAGAGAGGCTTGTGTGAGTGATTTGGGGATAAAATCACTTGGGAAAGGTTTCTAGTACCTTGGGAAGCTAGTGTGTAATAAGCTCTTCAAATAATAGTGGAGAAATCTCAAGAAAGGCCTTGGGGAGTGGACGTAGGCAACATTGAAGCCGAACCACTATAAATCGATTGTGTTTGCTTCTCTTCCCTTCTCTTTATATTTGTTGCAAACACTAGTACTCACTCTTCACTCACAAATATTGAATAATTTTTTGGTGCATTTCATGTTCATCTTGACATATTTGTTTTAGGGTTGAAATTTTTATTTGCAAAATTTTTAAGCAACCCTATTCACCCCCCTCTGGTGTTGCTATTTGGGACAACACTTTCTCACAGCTAATACTTCACATTCTAGCCCAAGAATGCCTACATACTGGAGTTCATTGTTGGTTTATCAAATTTTTAAATAAAATTTAACACTTTGAATAAGCTATGAAGACAAAGTAAGTGACAGAATTTTTAATGAATAAACATTAGGTTTTTCGTGTTCAAACAACAACCAAAGAAAAAAAAAAGAACAATAACAAAAATAACTGGGGTAACAATATCTATTACAAATAAAAATGACTATATAATAAACAAGATTACTGGGGCCCTTTGGAAGCATAGTATAACAGTATTCAAGAGAACAAGATTATGACTCATGATCTCCTCATTGATTAACATGAGGTTCCATCTTTCACACAAACTAAAGTGAAAACATATATGGTATCAGTTAGCAACTAATACTTGTCCAGAACCCTCACCCCTAACGGGTCATGCAAGGCCTGTGAAAACTTTCAGAGTTCAAGAAAAAAATGTTCTCATAAATAGGCAGCCTTATCAAAAGAAAACTCACAATTTGATTATAAAAGGTCTGTTTGGCGTGATGAAGTTTGTTGAAAAACTCTCAAAATCTCTAAAAGTTATTCACTTTTTATCTCGCTACACAAATTACAAACCCACAAATTATCTCACTTTTTGTCACTCCAAACGCCCCCAAAGTATGTTGATTAAAAAAAAAAAAATCCAATGCTCAGGAGTTATTCTCAAACTCTCAACCAAACAAACATGTACAAAGAATACGATAGAAATGAAACCTGGCTGTCCAAAGCCTTATGTCAGAGTAATGAGGTGCACAAACAACTGCATCCTCTTCAAAGACACCGCCTTTGTATGCATGCAGAAGAACCCTGAGGAAACACAGTCTCCGGCCATTAACTATCAGAGCAGTGGCCCCATTTGGGCCTTGGTTAAGCCTGCTATCATCCTTCATGGACTTGGAAATATTATTCTTCATACCAGGTACATTAGGGAATAAAAGCAAATGATCACCATGGATTTCATCCATAAAATGAGATAACATATTTGATGTCCTTGCCACAAACATATCAAATGAAAAGCCATGATGCCCAAGAGCTACCACATTACTTTTCCCAGGATCTTGGTTTGTCAATAAATTCTCATCGACCACTATAGCATGTGATTCCTCATGATGAGTTTGAGCATCTTTCAATGCAATTGATTCTTTGTCCAAACTAAATCGGACACTTTCCCATGGAGGAGGTATAGGAACTTTGACAGGCATCATGGCAGGAGGACGAAGTTTAGCTTTTTCATCATAAGCAGCTGCTTTAGTTGCCATAAAGCCAGAATATGCATTACAATCAGGAAAATCCGAAGGAAAATGTGGTAATCCAACCTGAAGAAGGAAGATGATTTAAATTGCAATATATAACACCTTTAACTGAAGACTGTTGAGACCAAAATGCACCTACTTACTTCATGGGCAATCCAGTGCCTCTCTCTCAAACCAATCGCATGAGCACCTCTAGTGACAAGAGGGACCCAAAAGGCTTTAACCCAACTTAAAGGGAGTATGACTGACCATCTGAAAAATAATTATGACAATGCTATCAGGCACTTGTATGAATTAGATATGCCTGTAAATACACGTAATAAAAGTGTATTTTGCTTTCTTGATATTAGGCAAAACTAGAATTTGAAATGAAAGGGCAACTCAATGCACAAGACTCCCGCATTGCAGGTCTGCAAAGGATCAGATATGTCCGCGGTTTTCCCTCTTCACGCAAAGAGGCTGCTTCAGGGTTCAAACTTGTAACTCTCAAGACACGATGGAACAATCTTAATAACCTCTATTAAAACTAGACTTTAGAACGGGGAAGAAAAAAGAATGAAATCCATTGATGCAATATAAAAAGGGTACGCTTGCTCTTTCCAGAAAGTTCTGCAATTAAGTCATCAAGTGTGGCCCTATAAATTGATAATGCATGAAATCTCAGGCCGTTTTCTTCGACATGGTTAAGAGAACACAAAGAACAGACTGATAAACTCAGCTATTCAACTAGGAGAATTAAGCTCCTCTATGTAATTGACAACTTAGCTTCATTCATGCAACAGAACCGCTGTCACAAATACAAATATGCTTCTCTTCATGCAAGACAAAATTCAACAGAAAAAAATCGAACAATTTTTTTTTAACATAAACTTCCAGCAAATGAATTCGGAATTAAATGCGCAAAGGGCATAAAGTAAAAGCACCACAGTACCTTAAATGAATAAAGTATGCATTATTTGTTGATTATTTCATTCAACATTTAAAAAGCACATGGAAATAAGAAGCCCAAAAACAAAGGATTACTTCAAACTTAACAAATATATAGAAAAACATTCAAACTCGCTAAGATGATATGGTTAACCTACAACAGGAACAATGTAAAACAAGCACAAAATGCATGAGATGTTCAGTGTTAATTTGAACTTATCAATACCAAAATAGAATAACAGGAAAAAGTTACCTCACACTCAATCCTTCTTTGTTGCTATCATTTACAAGAAGAATAGGGCACAATCTACAAAACCCTCCACCAGTTGAAGCATTTTGATTTCCTAAGTTCGCGTTGCCAATGCAAAAGAAAGCCAGCCGCTGGTAATGTTTTTCCATGCAAAGAATATTTTCTTCCATTGGAGGGAGAAATCCTTTGTTCGCATCCCACAAATCCATGCTGCTAGAAAGAGCACTATCTTCTTCAACTTTCAGTAATGAAGATGAGAGTAATTCTGCATTTTTTCCTGGTATCCCTGTTGAGCCACTAGATTCTTTACCTTCGTCTCCTCTCACAGGACCCAACTTGCTAGTAGAAGTTGCGTCAGGAACAAATTCAACGTTTTTCTCAGGGACCTCACGGGGATCACTAACCGTAAGAGAAATAATTGCAGAAGATGAAATACAACATTCATTTTCAGTAGTAGAGACTTTCTTAATGCAAGCCTCTATGTTAGACTCCATATCTGAACATTTATGTAGCTGCCAAGAATTTCCTGCATTACTGCACATCCAGTCAGTGTTATTTTCTCAAATTTAACTCACTAACTGGAACAAAAGAAATGAGTCATAAGTTCTGCTCTTAATAACTCACCTTGAAATAGGATGAAGTACCTTTTGAAGAAGTTGAAATGCCTTTGACCCCATAACTTCTAGTTTTGCTAGTTTACCTTGAAGGGAGATGCAATTGATGGAGACACCAGTCTCATCCATCTGAAAGATAAATGGTGACATGATAATTTTCATAGCAATAGTATGTGATCTCGATGTTTCAAGCCTAAGTTTAATATACAAATATAAAAGACAAGAACAATTGAGACATCATATGCTGAATATGCAAGCTTTATGACGATGGGGATCATTAGGTTTGACAAAAATGTACTTGAACAGTATCTAAACCATAAAGAACAGTATAAAAAAACAACTTAAGGGTGCATTTGCATATGCAAATTTGAAATCAAGGGATTTGGTGCGAATTATTAAAGGAGAATTGCTCAAAAATATAATGTTGTTAGTTTAGATAGGGATTTAAAAGTGAATTTGAATAGTTTAACATGGACTCAAAATCACCACAAAAAAGTAGTTATATAAAATCCATCATGATGGTAGCTACATGATTTAGGAGGTAGTGGCACCACTAAGTTAAACAAACCAACTCTCTCTTTTTATATTTTAATATAATTTAATCTCAAATCCATTGATTTGAAATCCCAAGTAATTGAAAAGAAGCTTAAAGTCCTGCTAGATAAACAACATTCCGGTGTGTGGGTGAGAGAGACAGATGAAGAGATGGAGATGTATTTTTTACCTGTTTTTGACAAGCATGCTTCAAAGCATCATATCCTTCACTGAAAGCTGAAGCATGTATCCATACCCAGAGTTGGCGAAAGAATGAACCACCTACAATCCCCTTTGACTCATTGTATCCATCAATATGGTAGTCTGCACCAATAACATTATTATGTGGATGGAAAGGTCGCCACATGTAGGTCACAGGGGCAACTGCACAAGAAAATGGTGCACCAACATGATGAAGCTGCAGCAACAAAAATAATAATGGATAATTTAGAAAATGAGATAAACCTCGATATTAACATACCATTCTTATTACATAGTAGCATGCATTGATGTCACCTACCATAGCACTTCCACAGATCGCACCAGATAGCAGAGAATCAGAAACATAATCCGATTTAGATGATTGAGAGGAGACGAGTACTGTGCTTAGCACCTGCAACAATGAATTCTGGAAGCACAAAACATAGAAAGGCAGGTAGGGTTAAGATTCTATGACAACAAAACATATAGCAATGCAATATGAAGAGCAATTGAATAACCCGCTTCCAAAGTGAGAAGATGATGAAACTATAGAATTTCCCTTAGAATTAACACATAGAAAAGCGGTAACTGCTGGATAGAGTGGGAAGGGAATACATGCCTGAGGACCCTCCAACTGGACAGCACCATAGTAGCTTGCATCATGTATAAGCACTCCATCTTTGAAGGCCTTCAAGAGAGCCCTTGAACCATGACCTCTACATCATATACACAAATAGGTCGTATGTCATAATTTTTTCCACATAAGCTGAAGAAAAAAATGCTATTAAGTGGAAAGCTTGTAGACAGAAGGCTTACTCTAGCATTTGATATTTTGATTTTCACAACAGAGGATATATATGTTTCTAGAAATCCAGTTAAATGGTTTCCGTAGTAAAAGTCAAATCATGAGTTCGATCCATAGGTTTGAAACTAAAAATCTGGCTGGCAACAATAACAAGAAACATTACCTTCCCTGCAAACCCAGAGGGAGGTGGAAACCCCACAGCTTGGTCATTGCAAACCGTTTCGCATGCCATACATGGGTTCGCAATCTCTTAGTCCCATCTCCGGAAGTACAATAACCATCCTCGGGATTCATTCTAAGTTCAATTCTCCGTCTAATTCGGCGAGGAACCTTCGCCTGGCCATTCTCCAGAACCACAGCATCGCCCAACCCAACCGTTCCTTCTAGTTTCCGCCTCTTTCTACGTCTATTTTTGCCAACCCGGTTGTCGTGCCCAGTAGTTCTTCTCCTTTTGCTTCGTCGAGATCGGAAATCGTTGTTCAAACGGCTTGCGATAATTGATTGAAGACTCTCAAGCTCAGCCCCTCTGGATTCTGCAAATTTCTGCACATTGAGCATACGAGGGGGTGGAGTTGCCGAGACTCGAAATTGTTTGTTTCCGTCCACGGCCATTACAGTGACATATAATTAACCTATCAAGATTTATTTTAAAAAAAAAAAAGCGCGTTACATATCGGGGAAGAATCTGCACCATCGGGAACCGTTACGGCCACGTAACAGGGAGTAAAACCGCTACCGTAACGGCTTTACAGCTCAATTTGTCAATGTCTCCTGACGGAGAAATCGACAAAAATAACAGAGGAATCCATAGCCCTTCCGAAGAAGGGGGAAAAAAAAAAAAGAAAGAGAAAAAAGACAAACTAGCTACCAATTCAACAGTGAATCAATCTCCTAAGGATTGAAAAGAAAAAAGTTTGGTTCGAAGATTTCAGGATTTCAGCAGAGATTCCAAAGAAAGCCCTAATATTCCAATGAATGTATCAAAGGGAGAAGTAAAGAAGCACCTGATTTTTCTCGCGAGAAATCAAAAAAATTAGGCACGAGAGGATTGAACAGTCTCTTCTAGTTCCAGTTCCAGTTCCAATGGAAGTCTCCAAACATAGCAGCTCCGTCTTCTTCTTCTTTGCCGGCTTCAGGTATCAATCGGGCTTGGGCCGTGTACAGCTCTTATTAGTGGGCTTGGTAAATAGTCAGTGCTTTGTTATATTACTCATAACCCTAATTATTATAATACAATTATTGTATTTTTTTAGTTATTAATTCACCATAATTTTTATACTATAATATAATATATTAAAAAAAACACTGGTTATATTAAAAATTATTAGTTAAGTATCATTGTTACACTATAACAATTATATCATATTGTTATATTAAACAAGTTATTTAAATTTATTATAAAAAATTAAATTTAATTAAAATTTTAAATATAAAAAAATATCACCAAACATTTAGGCCCCGTTTGGTAACGTTACCGTTTTCTGTTTTTCTGTTTATATTTTCAAAATTTTGTAAACTCGCAACAGAAACACGTTTGATAAACCTGTTTACGTTTTTTTTGTTTCGAAAAAAAATGAAAACATAAACAGAAAAACGTAAACAGAAAAAGGTGTTTTCACTCTAATTTTTTTTTCTGTTGCCAATATATTCTCAATTTTAAAAAATTGTCTATTTTTGTTATATTACATAAAAATAAATTATTTTATTCAAATAATTTATTAAAATAAGTTATTTTAATAAATAATATAATTAAATTCAATAAATTAAGTTAATTATATAAATTAATATAAATTATTTTTAATAAATAATAAAGCTAATTTAATTTAATTTAATTTAATAATTAATTATTGCTAAATTATTTGAAATAAATATAATAATTAATTTATTTAATTTAATAATGAAATTAATTTATATAAAATAATTAATAATTAATAATTAAATTACATTAATTTTTAATTTAATTTAATTTAATAATAATTATTAAATTATTTTAAATAAATATCATAATTAAATTAAATTATTTATGATTTAATTAATTTAATTTATATAAAATATATTTTTATTAAATTATTTTAATAAATAATTAAATTAATTTAATTAATTTAAAAATAAATAATTTAATTTAATAATTAATCTAATTTAATTATTTATTAATATGAAATATATTTTATTAAATTATTTTTAATAAATAATATAATTTATATTTATTAGATTAAATGATTTTAATAAATAATTTACTGTATTAATTTAATTAATCATTTTTATTAAATTAAATTAATATAAAATATATTTTATTAAGTTCTATTAATTTTTTATAACTAATAAAATTAAATATTTTCTAAAATAAAAAAATTTAATAATTATAAACAAACTTGCATTTCCAAACGCATTTTTAGTTTTCAATTCAGAAAAAATAAACGGTAACAGAAAACGACAACAAAAAAATAATAACAAAAAAACGATAGCGTTATCAAACGGACCCTCATATTTTATATTTTGATAATACAAAATAATGAAATAATAGAATATTAAATTTTGTTTTATATGATATAATGCCATACAGGTTGATCAAATATTGAGAATGAGTGTAATTGTGCTATTCCTGACATTAGTTATTATACTTTTGGAGTTAATTCCACTAATAATATTTGTTAGTGGTTTGCAACACCCATAGGCAATAGAAATGATGTGCCACATAATTTTTATGGAAAAGTTACCAAATGGAATATTATAAATGTGAAAGAATATTTACCAAAAAAGATAGAATGTAGTACTAAGACTAAATAGTACAAAAAAAGTAAAAATTTAGTATTTAGAAGACCTATCAAATTCTTTTGACATAACCCATTGAAACCGGGTTGAATGATCCAATCCATAATCAGCTCCAAGTCCACCCACAATATGGTCTGGGACAACCGATCTGTTGGGCCTCTCAACCCATGATCAGCTCCAATTCACACATATGAGGTGCATTCATATTAATATATACGCACATTGAAGCTTGAAACAAGAATTTTATTAATTTATTATAACTTGTATAAGAAAATTAATTTATTAATTTAATGCATAATTCAACATATACAATATAAGAATAAGTGAGATGAGAATTTTTGTTTATAATTTAAAGATTTTTGATTACTCAAATTAAAATTATTTTACTCAAATAAAAAAGAGTAAATAATTAAATACGTTAGATGATTTGTTCGAACGTATTATGGTGTGTCTAATAAATATGTGTACTTGAAACATGCCGAATTTAAATATGACACTTACTTTGAAACGTTTGCTCTTTATATATTTACCTCAAAAATATATAATTTTAGTCTAAAATTTTAGAAGGAAATTTTGATTGTATATATACACCAATTATATTTTTACAAATATAAGTTAGCGGTGAAGGGTTAGCAATGGTAAAAAGTTCGAATTGCATGAAACTAATTGCCCCGTCCAAGTCAGGTACTAGGTTTGCGTGTTTGGCGGATGCTTTATTTTCCCTTAGCTTGTGGTATGAAACGGTCGCCCAGAGCTCACATAAAAAAAAAAAAATCCCAATGTGGTACTATATTGATACTTATACCTGTGTGCATATATATATATATATATATATATATATATATATATATATATTCAGGAACAGAATCAAAAATTTATATATATATATATATGGACACTAATTATAAGATATATAAATAATTTAAGTTTTATATACTATATAAAATTTTGGATAAATTACCCTTACTTTCTCCTAATATTTGAATAATTATACTTAACACTCATAACATTTAAAAGTTAAAAATGCTTTCCTTATTTTGAATTGTTATTAATATTAACCCCATTTCAATAAAATTAATCATTAAAAGTTAATATAAAATGTCAAACTAATCAAAATTTTAGGTATTTTCTAATTTTAACCCTTTCTCTTTCACATCTTGTCAGTTTTTTTATAAAAATCCTCAAAAATTTTTTGTTTTTACTTATTTTTAAGGATTTTTGATAAAAATAATGAGAATGTGAAAAAAATAAGGGATAAAATAAGAAAAATGCCTAAATTTTTAATTTTTTTTAACACTTTCTGTTAAATTTTAACAGCTAATTTTATCCTAATGAGGTTTAATGTTAACAATATTTTAAAATAAGAAATGTAAGTGTGACTTTTAAATATTATGAGTGCTAAATATAATTATCAAAATGTCATAGGGAGTAGATGCAAATTACCTTAAAATTTTTATTGACAAAACGGAGTTCAAAGTTGATGCACATAAAGTATAAAAATAAATAAAAACCTACAAACTAATTGCATCATCTCTAATAGCTCAAAGGTGTAACTTGTAAGTGTGTTACACTATGGCAAAAGTTAGTTTTCACAAATTAGGAAACAAACAAAGAAAAAAAAGAAAACACAATTAGGTTAAATCATAAATGCATAAAATATAAAAAATTAACAATACCCAAGTTTTGTTCTCTCCTTCAACCTCTCTCCTTGTCCTCTTATTTTTTTATTCTTTTATTTCTTTAACTGATTTAAAAAAATCCCATCACGAATTCATAGTATTTTTCATTTATGTGTGTGTGTATATATATATATATTAATGTATATTTCTTTCCTGTGTAATCCTGTGTATCAACGAACTCACTCAATTAATGCATAATCTGTATAAGTTTTATAGTGTAGCGTGTGCATTGTGTTGTGTGTATATGTGTAAAAGAGAAAAGGAGAAAAATTTATTATTTTCTATAAGAATTAATGGCTTTAAAGGTTGTTTAATCCAAGTTGTTAGTAGAGTTTTCCAAGAGCCTTTAGGGAAATAAAGAAACAGTCCTTGAATTGTCTACTGTTGAACTTGAGAGAGAGAGAGAGAGAGAGTAGGGCCAAGGGTTAAAGTGAAATTAAATATTTTTTTAATTAAATTGTACGGATTGGATACAATTGTACTAGTATGTATTAGATTAAAATTTATTTTTTTATTAGATGAATACAATTAATATTAGATTAAGTTTTTTTCTTCTTTTCCTTAGTTATATTGGAAAGGCAGCTGTGATTTGCCTTGATTTAGGCCGTTTATTTAGGAAGTTTTGTGTGCAAATCTTTTGTTCTTTCCTTTTGTGGTCCTTGTATTTTTGGTAGTTTAGGCTGTATCTTCTTGTATATATGGGACGTTTCTGTGGCAATAGAACACAGGATTCTCATTCCAAAATTTCTCAGTTCTTTTACATGGTATCAGAGCCATGGCTGATGAAAGAAAAAAACGTGAGGAGAGTTCTGGAACGGACAAGAAAACCATTAGTCCTTTCACACTGAATTCGAATGACAACTCGGGTAACCTGATTACCCAAGTTCAGTTGAAGGGCGAGAATTATGAAGAATGGGCGCGAGCTATGCGGACTGCATTACGAGCCAAGAAGAAATATGGTTTTATTGATGGATCTGTCAAACAACCAGCAGATGATTCGCTGGACTTGAAGATTGGTGGACGGTTAATTCCATGTTGGTTTCTTGGGTATTTAATACCATTGAACCGACACTTCGCTCGACGATCTCTCACTTGGAGAACGTGAAAGATCTGTGGGAGGACATCAAGCAAAGATTTTCAATTGGGAATGGTCCACGGATGCAGCAACTGAGATCGGATTTGGCCAATTGTAGGCAGGATGGTCAACCCATCGTGTCCTATTTCGGTAAACTCAAAACCTTGTGGGATGAAATAAATAACTATGATCAGATACCAGTGTGTGATTGTACAGGTTGCAGATGTGATCTTACCATTAAATTGGAAAGAAAGCGTGAAGAAGAGAGAGTTCATCAGTTTTTGATGGGCTTAGATGAAGAAGGATATGGAACAGTGCGTGCTAATATTTTGAGCACTGAACCTTTGCCTAATCTGAATCGTGTCTATGCTATGGTTGTTCAGCAAGAGCGAGTGCGAACTATGACACGAACCAAGGATGAAAGAGGGAATCCCATGAGTTTTGCAATCCGGGCAGGTGGTCAAAATTCAAGAGGGGATAAAGATAAAATCCCGTTTTGTTCTAATTGCAACCGAGAGGGTCATGATGCTGAAAGTTGTTTTCAACTGATAGGATATCCAGAATGGTGGGGTAATAGACCACGTGGAACTTCTGCTGGACAAGGTAGTGGTCAAAGGCGTGGTAGTAAAGGTGGACGTAACAAGGGAGGAGGTGCTCGTGCCAACGTCTTACAGGCAACTGGAGTTGATGTTGGGCGAGGAGTTGTGACGGATTCAGATCGAAAGGGTCTTAGTGGATTGAATGATGAGTAGTGGGCGACTTTGTTGGGAATGTTGAGTTCACATCAGAATGGTGCCCATGAGAGGCTGACAGGTAAGCAGAGTATTTTTCCTTGGATTATTGACACAGGAGCTTCCCACCATATGACAGGAACGTTGGCATTTTTGAGAGAATTGCGTGACATTGTGCCATGCTCAGTCGAGTTACCTGATGGAGAAAAGACCATGGCAGTGAAAGAAGGAACTGTGTTGCTTGGAGGAGACTTGAAATTGCGACGAGTTCTTTTTGTACCCAATTTGAAATGCAATCTAATTTCTGTATCACAACTTCTTAATGATTCAAATTTGGTTATCCAACTCACTAACAAAATATGTGCTATACAGGACCTAAATTCGAGGAACCTGATTGGAGCGGGTGAGCAACGCGAGGGGCTTTACATTCTCAAGGGAGTGACTTCGGTACATGCTTGCACGGTGGCTGATACGGAATCCTTTGAGCTTTGGCATAAAAGAATGGGTCATCCTTCTTCTAAGGTGGTGGAGTTAATTTCAGAAGCTAGCAAAATAGTTAGGAAAACCAATAAAACTTGTGAGGTTTGTTTTCGAGCAAAACAAACAAGAGAGATCTTCTTTTCTAGTGACAATAAAGCTAAAGATTGTTTTGAATTGATGCATTGTGATTTGTGGGGACCTTATAGAGTCCCAGCTTCATGTGGAGCAATTTATTTCTTGACAATTGTTGATGATTGCTCTCGTGCTGTGTGGATATATTTGCTGAATGGAAAAAATGAAGTGGCTTGTGTTCTTAGAAAATTTATTGCGATGGTCAAATGCCAATTTGAGAAAAATGTGAAAATGGTTAGAAGCAATAACGGAAATGAATTTTTGTGTTTGAAAGAATATTTTGCTGAACATGGGATATTGCATCAGACTTCTTGTGTTGGAACACCTCAACAAAATGGCCGAGTGGAAAGAAAGCATCGCCATATCCTTAATGTTGCAAGAGCTTTGCGTTTCCAAGCAAATTTACCCATAGAATTTTGGGGAGAATGTGTACTCACAGCTGGGTATTTGATTAACAGGACTCCCTCTATCTTATTGAATGGTAAAACCCCATATGAGATTATCTTTGGCCAACTTCCTTCTTACAAACATATTCGGATTTTTGGGTGTTTGTGCTATGCGCATAATCAGAATCGTGATAAAGATAAATTTGCTAGTAGAAGTCGTTGGTGTGTTTTTGTTGGTTATCCGTTGGGAAAGAAGGGGTGGAGATTGTATGATTTAGAAGCTAATGAATACTTTGTATCAAGAGATGTAGTGTTTGCTGAAACAGAATTTCCATATGCTGATAAGAAAACAGTAAGTGATGAACTCATTAAAAATAGAGTTACGGAGTTGGGAGATGAAGTTGATGATTTAAAAAGTGATCTGAGAGAGGAGCACGCCGAAAGTGTAAATAGAGAAAATGAGGTGAATCAAGAAATGGAGGACGTAGAAAGAAATGACATTGCCGAAGAGCAGCTAGGTAGGGGACAACGGGTCAAGCAACCTTTTGTTCGTTTGAAAGATTATGTGACAAATGCCATCAGGATAAGCCCCTCGACGAGCTCATCTGCCCGAACTAATTCCTCAGGTACACCTTATTCTATAGCACGTTATGTGAGTTATGAAAAATTTTCTACGCAACATCGGTGTTTCTTGGCAGGAATTACTGCAGGACATGAGCCAAACTCTTATGCGGAAGCGCTTCAAGATAAACGGTGGAGAGAGGCCATGAGTAAAGAAATACAAGCTTTAGAAGATAATGGCACATGGACAGTAGAAAATTTACCGCCTGGGAAGAAAGCAATTGGGAGCAAGTGGGTGTATAAAATTAAGTACAATTCTGATGGAAGTGTTGAACGATACAAGGCGCGATTGGTGATACTGGGAAATAATCAAGTTGAAGGCATAGATTATCAGGAGACTTTTGCTCCTACGGCAAAAATGTGCACTGTACGCATTTTTCTTGCCATTGCGGCTGCAAAGAATTGGGAACTTCATCAGATGGACGTCCAAAATGCCTTCTTACATGGCGATTTTGGAGGAAGAAGTTTATATGAAGATGCCGCCTGGATTTACCTCTCAATCATCAGGGAAGGTATGTAGACTCCGGAAATCTCTGTACGATTTGCGGCAAGCACCTAGATGTTGGTTTGCAAAATTGGCTGCAGCATTGAAAGCTTATGGATTTCAGCAATCATGTTCAGATTACTCCTTGTTTACTTTTCGAGTTGGAACTGCTCAATTGAATGTGCTTATTTATGTTGATGATCTCATTATCTCCGGTAATGATATTTCCGCTATGCAAAAGTTCAAGAACTATCTGAGTCGTTGTTTTCATATGAAAGACTTAGGGAAGCTAAAATTTTTCTTGGGGATTGAAGTGGCGAGAAACTCGCATGGTATTTTCTTGTGTCAACGTAAGTATGCGTTGGATGTGATTTCTGAGGTCAGATTGCTGGGTTCCAAGCCGGCTACAACTCCACTTGAACAAAATCACAAGCTGGCTCTTACTGAGAGCGATGATGTAGACAACTCTGCTCAATATAAGTGCCTAGTGGGTCGATTTATTTATCTAACAATTACTCGACCTGAATTGTCTTACTGTGTGCATATTCTTGCACAGTTCATGCAGCGGCCGAAAAAAGCTCATTGGGAGGCAGCTGTGAGAGTTTTACGTTATTTGAAAGGAAATCTAGGTCAGGGTATTATGTTACGTGCCAATTGTAATCTCAAATTGTCTGCTTACTGTAATTCTGACTGGGCTAGTTGTCCTTTGACGAGACGATCTTTGACTGGTTACTTTGTTCTTTTGGGCGAATCACCTATCTCATGGAAGACTAAGAAGCAACAAACAGTGTCCCGCTCATCCGCTGAAGCGGAATATAGGTCTATGACTACTGCAGCTTGTGAACTTAAGTGGTTAAAAGGATTATTAGATTCTCTTGGTGTGGCACATTCTCAACCTATGCAGTTGTATTGCGATAGTCAAGCAGCTTTACATATCGCAGCCAATCCTGTCTATCATGAGCGTACCAAGCACATTGAAGTAGACTGTCATTTTATTCGTAATGAGATACTTCATGGTAACATTCAAACAGATTACGTACGTAGTTCGATGCAGCCAGCTGATATCTTCACGAAGGCGTTGGGAACGGATCAATTTAAGTTTCTCCTTCGCAAGTTGGGCATTCAAGATCCCCATGCTCCAACTTGAGGGGGGTATTGGAAAGGCAGCTGTGATCTGCCTTGATTTAGGCCGTTTATTTAGGAAGTTTTGTGTGCAAATCTTTTGTTCCTTCCTTTTGTAGTCCTTGTATTTTTGGTAGTTTAGGCTGTATCTTCTTGTATATATGGGACGTTTCTGTCGCAATAGAACACAGGATTCTCATTCCAAAATTTCTCAGTTTTTTTACAAGTTATGCACATAATATCAATAGAAAAAAACTAAATAATAATTTTTTTTTTCAGGTGGGCAAGTGCCCTTCGCCGAAAGGCCGGTCCCTTACCATTTTTTATTTTGCTATTTTTTTTTTAAATTTCAACCATCTCTTTTCATCTAAAAGTTAAAAATATAAATTTAATTTATAATAAATGTAAAAATAATTACAATGTAAGAATTTAAAAAAAAAAAGTCAATATAATAATACTCATAAAAAATTATAATTTCAACCGTTGAATAAAATTAAAGATTAAAATTTTTAAAAATAAAAAAATAATAACAGAATATAATAAAAAAAAAAACAGAGCAGGCAAGTCCCTCGCCGAATATCAGCTTCGGCCCTGCAAATATTTCATCGGTGGACGGGTGGAACTTGCGCTTTAACACATGATGAAGATGACATAACAAATTAAAGTAGTTTCTATTGATTCACTTTCACTCCGTTTCTGTGAAAAATCGTGTTGGCACCTTTATTACACATTTAGAGATATTCGTAGATCAATTTTCGGAACATGAATTTTGTGGGCGGAAAAGTGATGGATAAATAGAAGTATTAATTTATCGTGTTATTTTTCATAATTATTCATGTAAAGATTAAAATTTTTATAAATATTCATTTATTTTTTAATGTTTTTCTAAATCTAGTAAGAAGTTTCATTTATTTTTCAATTATATATTTTTCTTACTTTTTCTTTTCTCCATGAATTTATATCCCAAACATAATATAAATATATGTACTTTTCAAATACACACACACACACATATATTTAACCAATTAGCAATTGAGTGATCACATGCTAGGTCAAAATTTGAAATTATGCCTAAGTTCATAATTGAATTTTATATATTTTAATTAAATACTCAAAATCTTAATTTTTATAATATTCATATATTTTGTCTTAACTGACATAATATAGTTAAAAATACATATTTTAAATTATTATTAATGAAAATCTGAATACGGACCTCAAAATATTGTTCTTGAATCTTCTATTTTAATAAAATTAAAATCCTTCAAAAATTAGAATTTCTCTCTCGTACTGTATAATTAACTCTAATGTGTTGTAATTTCATATGCATGAATTAATGAAATTCATTCACTATTTATAGGGAAAGAGAGAATTTAATTGTTCTAATTAATCATTTAATTTCTACCATCCATCAAAGTAGAAATTGATCAAAAACTAACTCAGAATGTTTTGTCAATAATAACTTTCTAAATAAATCTATATTAAATTTAAATTCTTATGTTGATCATTTTAATTAGGAAACTAATTATAGTAATTAATAATTAATTAATTTTAACATTAGGCACTCGCAAATCGTTGAATTGAAAGACAGAAGTGTG
Organism: Vitellaria paradoxa; assembly: GCA_019916065.1. Taxonomy (NCBI): domain Eukaryota; kingdom Viridiplantae; phylum Streptophyta; class Magnoliopsida; order Ericales; family Sapotaceae; genus Vitellaria; species Vitellaria paradoxa. The sequence continues at coordinate 9,565,199 of CM034234.1, forward strand.
CAGGGAAATAGGTTTTTTACTTTTATTCGAAAAAAAAAAAAAAAGAGGAATGCTTGCTCGATCGGTTTTCTTGTGCTTTAAATCGACATTTTTTTCTTTTTAATTTTCCTGTCTTATATACATACATACATACACACATATATTCCCGGCCGACATATCACATTATACAGTTGCCACTAGGTGGCTGCAAATTGCACTGACGCAGCTCAAATTATTCCACGGGCTTTGCGAAGAAAACGAACTTCGAAAATTTGAACATGCACATGGATCTACGGGCCATGGGTGGCATCTATTCCGCGACACACAACAAGGGACCACACCGGCAGCTGTTAGCTGTCCTATGGCCCCTTCACTCGAGTATAATTAATGGAGGGTAAAAGCCACAGCAGCCCCTCCTATCCCTTCTTGCCACAATTGACCCACCAGCCTGATCCATCAACTGGAGCCCTTGGATTGGCTTCCCGTAATTTGGTTAATATCCATGTCCGTCCAAGTTGGGGTGACTGTTGTTGTTGGGGTGTTATACTTGACTTATATTTTAAATTTTAGTAAACATATTGAATAAATAATTAATTTTAAGATTATATCAATTTTTAACTAATGTATTTACATTGTGTTTATACAAATCTATTTATATAATTTCAGATGGTTTCTTCGTATCGTATTTAACATTAACGCCATTGTATATGTATTTTCATTTATTTATTTATTTATTTAATGATAGATGAGACTAGGGATGTGGTAACGTGGCATTTATGTTGGAGGTAATTAAGGTACCATTTGGTTTGCTAAAAATTAATAAAAATTTCTAAAAATATTTAAAACTCTCTAACAAATTTTGGTTATCTCATACTTTGTGAAATCTCTATAAATTTTTATATATATATTTATATATCCCAACAAATTTTTATAAACTGTAGTACTTTTTTTTACAAATCTCAATAATTTTTTCATAAACCCTAATAATTTTTTAACAAATTTTAATGGATTTGACGTAAATCCGTGAGAACGAATCGAAAAAATCATTTCTACATTTTTTCTCTCCAACTTTTTCACGTAGAAGTCAAAAAGTTTAACTTTCAAAAAATTTTTGACATAAATCCATGAAAACGGACCCAAAAAACCCTTCCCACAACTTTTCTCTCCAATTTTTTACTGCATAAGTCCAAAAGTTCAACAATTTTCAAAAAAAAAATTGTTATAAATCCCTAGGAACGGACCCAAAAAACTGACAGTTTCTCTCTTTAACTTTGTACTGCAAAAATTCAAAAGTTACACTATTCATATCTACAAAACATGATTTGGGTTAGAAACGCCAAATGTCAAAAGTTATTCCAAACTACATTTTTTTTGTTTTTGTTTTACCACCCCAAACGCAACCTAAATAACATAACTAAATCACACAAAGTACCGACGATGCATTGGGGGTAAAAACAAATAGAGTTATTTGCGAATTATTCGAATTTGACTTGAGAAAAATTCAGCTTGAATTTTTGTGAGTAAAAAGAGTTCGAATTAAGATTAATTTGTTACTCGTTCATATTCAATGTCGAGTCTAAAAAAATTCTGTTTAAAAACATACGAGTCAATCGATAAAATAATATATATTGATTACATTTTTATATTTTTTAATAATACTTTTATTATAATTTTATGGTAGTTTATTTAATATAGTTTAAACAAACGATATCATCGACACTAGCTTAATATAAGTAACGTTTGGAGTGATAAAAAAAACAAGAAAAAAATAAGATACATATAGATAAAATGTAATTTTGGGTTAATTTTGGTGTTTTGTATTTTCTTTCCAAACTGTAATTTTTTTTTTTTTAGATAAACAGTAGCAAATTGTTAGAACGGTTCCCAAATTCGTTCTAACAGATTCAAAAAGTCTATTTGAATATGCATAGCGTCAAAACCGTTAGAACAATTTTTTTAAATCCATTCTAAAGGATTCAAAAAAATTCATATAAAATAATAACAATAGTACTCGTTTGAAAATTTTCGACTCGAAAAATATGATTGTCAAAAAAAATTTTATGTATTCAGTTAATCTCCTTCAAGGAATTTTTATTTTTTTAGTAAAATATTAAAATGTTTTGAAATTAGCAAAAATAAGAATGTGTAAATATGTAATATAAAATTTTAATGATTCGTAGAGGTTGTCGAAGATTTATTTTGTTTTATATTATTTCTTGTCACTCTAAACAGTGCCATAAATAGTAAGTTAAAGCACGATTTGATTTAACCCGTTCCACCCCTTGGATTGGCGTTCCTCTTAAAGGTCGTTGCTGTGCTCTCCCCCTCGTGCCGACGTAGATGAAATCTGACCAGTCCATCAAACTGAAGTACAAAGTATAAAAAATCTCTCTCGATCTCTCAGTGAGGGTCTTAATCTGCCCACCGGGAAAGCGCGTGAAAGAGAGTTCATTTTGAATACTTCCAATATTCTTTTATTCTTTTTTCGATATTTTTTTTTTCACTCTCTTTAACCATCAAAAGTTTATTAATAGGGAAAAACAATCAAACATTGTGAGAGATCTACGGTAAAATAACTACGTAGGTAAATAAAATAAGATGTGACAGTAATGCTTACCAAACTTATTGTGATTTTAACTTTATACGCATCTCTAATAAATTTTAGAAATAAATATGAAGACTCTTATAGTTTGGGGTTTATACACTAACACCTCTTACCTCCATTAATAAGTTATTGTTAACCAAGTTAACCTTATAAAATGACTAAAATTAACACTCTCAAAATTAATCTTAACAAATTTATATCATGCATATAAAATAAAACGTGCAAATTATTTTTATTTTATAATTTCATACAATATCAAGTTATATTAGTCTTTTAGTATTTTTTTAATACGTTTGATTAAAGAGATTAAATGACAAAAGAAAAATAATACTATACAATAACATATGAGTTTAAATATAATATATAATTATTTTTTTATGTGAAATGATTTTTTTGATGCTTAGATTAATAAAATATAAAATGAGATAAAAATGTGATTCAATAATATATATAACTGGAAATAATTTTGAAATGAAATTAATCCAGTCACGTAAGACATACAATACAACACCCCTAGGCTTTGTTTCACAAACGAATGGACTTGGGCTGACGTGCGACGGCCACACGTTAGCAACTTTTTTATTTTTTTTTGAAAAGTAAAACATTACAGTTGAGGCACGTGACAAACTTGCGGAAATAATTGTTGTTTCCAGTTATTGAGACGCATGGCAATATCAAAGAAATGGTTGGGTGATAAATTTTACCGTTCCGCCAAGTACAGTTACATTCAATTGACCCTACAAACAACACCTACCGCTGTCACTTTTTTTTTTTCTTTTTTGTAAAAATTTGAGCTTCGCAAATGTAAATAACATACAAATAATATTTCAAAATATGACGTCATATAAAATAGTATAAAAATAATTATAATAATATATATATCTATATATACTATTACAATAAGAGTGCACTAGAGATAGTTGGTAAAGTTAAATATTTAGTGAAATTAAAATTTTTTCATTAATAACATTTTATTATCAGTAACTATCGATAACTTAATTAAAAGAGCTGTATAAGTAATTTTTAAAATTATATAAGTTAGTTAAATAATTTTATTTTTGTATTTTTTATTTTTTATATGCCATTTAATTTTTCATTAATTTTGTTTGTCTTTTTAAAATACTCATCAATTATTCATTATTTGCTTATCTCTACCACTATTTATTGTTTAGGATAAAATTTTTAGTCTTTATAATTTTTAGTTACTTTTTTTTTTTAACAATTTAAAAAATAAATAAATAATGCTACTTTATAAGATATTTTACCAAAAAGTACTAAAAATAATGTGTCAATGACACATATATAATAAAAAAATTTTATTAAATTATTTTTTTACATGATAAGTTTTCAAAGTTACTAATATAGCATTATTCTGAAAAAAAAGAATGATAGAAAAAATTTAATAATTATTTCTCTCTCACATACGGTGGATACATTTAGAATGACGAAAAGTAAAATAAAGTGAGATAATTTATGAGTTCTTAATTTGTAGAGTAAAATAAAAATAAATAATTTTTTAAAACTTTTTAAATTTTTAAATAATTTTTAACGAACTAAATGCACGTGAATATGTTTTATGTAGGTGAGGAAGATTCCACAAGTCTCCCCTTCGTGTCCACACCCTCTCACCTCTCTTTTAAAATCTCCCCCAAGCTCTCTGACTCTTCATTAATACGTGCCTCCATAAGAACTCCCCATCCACAACCCAAACAAAAGAAAAACAATTCCATTCAAAACCGCATTCTCAATCAAACAAATGGGCAAGAAAATGAAGCTCCCATTCCTCTTCAAGATCCCAGAAGAAGGAGCAACCACCTCCTCATGGCCATGGCCGTCCTGTGGAACCCCCAAAACCCTCTCTTTCCGAGCCGCCGGCGACATGTTAGAGTCCTCCTTCACCGGAGCGGCTGACTCCCCTGAGAAGCCACGGTTCGCCAGCTCCGCCGAGGCGGGGCTCGACTCAGAGGACTCCACCGGAGGCGGCGGCGGAGGCGGAGAGTCGATAGAGGCGGTGATTCGAGGGCTGCGGTCGGCGGAGAGGCTGTTCTTCGAGCCGGGAGAGACGAGTTCGATAATGGAGGAGGCGAAGAGTGATGGGTTTCCGTTCAAAGAGAGTGTGGTGATGGCAATGGAGTCTCGGGACCCGTATGTGGATTTCAAGAGGTCTATGGAGGAGATGGTGGAGGCGCATGGGTTGAAGGATTGGGAGTGCCTTGAAGAGCTCTTGAGCTGGTTTTTGAGTGTCAATGGCAAGAGCAATCATGGCTATATAATTGAAGCTTTTGTTGACTTGCTCTTTGGTCTTGCTTTTGCTTCTTCGTTATCTTCCTTCTCATCTTCATCTTCTGATCATGATCAGTCTTCTAATACTATTACCAGTACTGCTCATTCTCCTTCTTCTCCGTTATCGTTTTCTTCTTCCACTTCTTCAACTAGTCCTTGTTTATCTTCATTAGAAGCTGAAGATGAGATTGAGAAATCAGTAGATAATTAATGGTTCATCTTCAGAGTTAATTTTTTTTATTCTATGCTAATTATATATTTGGTTAATATGTGTTATAGTAATTTCAGGAATGATAGTGAAAAACTTCATTTACTGATCTCTCTCTCTCTCTCTCTCTCCAAGTGTGCGACTAGTGTTGTCAGTTGCATGAAGGAAGAACATATGAAAGTTAGCTGGGGAAAATATAGAAAAATGCCATTTTCAAATTTGCTTCTGCTGTTAATAAAAAAAAAAAAAAGATAAAATAACAAAGAAAATTGCCTCTGCTGATTTAAGATGATTAATTTCCTTGCTTAGTGTAGGAAAAATTAAAACATTGCTGTAGAATTTTTTATTTACGTTTATATTTACAAAAACAAATATATTTTTGGCTTTATAGCTTGCTTCAATGTAAAATATTTTTAGGAAAACACATTTAAACTCTATTTGGAATCTTATAAAAAAATTAAAGTTAGTTTTTGATAACTTTATTTATTTATTTGTTTTTGGTTAGCTTTTTACATTTTCAGGTTATTTTAAATAACAAATGACAAATACGTCAAATTAACAAGAAAAAAATTTAGAAGTTATTCTTTTTCCTTCTCAAACTTTAAAAAAAAAAAAAAAATATTAACTTCTGAGTAGTCAACTAAAAATAAAAGAAATAGCTCTTTTCTTTCCAAGCTAAGTCTTAGTCATGTTTTTATAAATATGTTTTTCAAAAATATCAATAAAAATATTCAAAAAATTTTTAATTGAGACAAATAAAGTTTTAATGAGAAATGTTTTTGCACATTTATCCCTATATTTTAAGAATTTTTTTTTGTTTCTAAAAACATTTTATATTGAAGGAGCGTTTGGAGTGATGAAAAGTGAGATAATTTGTGAGTTCATAATTCATGCATTGAGATAAAAGTGAATAAATTTTAGAAGTTTTTAGAATTTTTTTAGTGATTTGTCAAATAAACATTGAATGCAACTTTAATTATAACCTAGAGTGCTCTTAAAAAAAAATCTAGCACAATGTTAAATGTAAATAAGCCAAAAACTATGGGGGTATATTTTGGGCATTTAATTAGAATAAATTCAACATTGTTCGAGTGAAGAGTGTTTAATTACCTCAATCGTTTTCTGTTATTTATTGCATACTGGGGTGGTTATGGTGATTGGAAATAATTGGCAGATATGATCACCTGCAAACTCTCGTGCCTCTCTTATGTATGTGTCGATCCATGATCAAGCGATATCCCCCATCGGATGAAGAAGAAGTAGGGGGACCATCTTCAACAGAGACAAATATAATCATGATTGGGGGGGGGGGGAGTTGAGTGACCAATGCCGTTGATTTCAAATGGGGATAGTGCTTTAATTTTCATTTGATAAGTACCAACGATTACAGCGCAGAAATTTTGGGTGTGGTCCTCCCTGCACTCACATCCCCGCAGCTGCAACATTATCTTTACCGCAGAAATTTTGGAATACTTGGATTCATATAAGTCTGTATATGTCCACTGGAAGGTGGAATGTCTACAATTATGAAAGTTAAATTGCAATGAGCTTAGAAAGGAAAAAAAAAAAAAAAAAACCTCTTTTTTTTTCCCTGATAAATTTTGAGCAAGTATATAAGTTTAGTTTAGGTCTGTAGTATGTAACTTTTTTTTTTTTTTTGGAAAATCAAAAAGTGTGATATATATATATATTATGCGCTATCATACTTATTTTTTTATAATATATTCTGAACAGATTTGAACTGGTAATTTATTGTGTAAAAAGTAAATTCACCAACTAATATATCAGAGTCGAAGGCGTGATATGACACCTTATCACTTTACGACTGGCAAAAAAATAGTCCCTTCTCTTCTGTGGTCGGGGAGAAGCCCGCAGTCATTACTCATAGGTGTGCACTGGGTGAAACCCGTCTCATGACCCTAGCGGCGTCTCGTGACCCTAATCGGCTAAAAATCACAAGAAGGTAAACCAGTTTAGGTAAATCCTAACTGACTGGCACAACCGAAAAGAAAATAGACAAGTCCCGTGAAATAGACTCGAACGCGGGACCTTACAGTCACCGTGCCAATAACCCGACCAACTCGACTACCCCGAAGGGCAAAAATAGTCCCCTCTCTTGCAAATAAAAAACTTGGTCTTGTATGTTGGTTTGGTTGAAATATCACAAATTCAAAAGCATTCTCACGGGGTGGGAGAGAAGGTTGTTCCCAGAGATAAAATGGTGGTCCTAAGGGACAATTCATTTTGTATTCAATCTTGATCTTTGAATTCACAATGGCTCATAAAATGATATATGGATATATATATACACACATATATTTGTACGTATGAAAGAGATGTTTGCTTGTGGGAGAAATTATTTCCAACCGTCTGTCACATGGGTGTAACTTTCGCGGTAATGTACTTTTATAACTTTTGCAGTAATTTTAGCATGGATAATTTTATAGAACTAGAAAATAAACCTAAAAAAAAATTAAATTATAAAAATAATGTGAATAAGAGTTTCTCTATCATTTTAAAATAAAACATCACACAAATAAAACTTATTAACAAAGTAGCGTTTTACGCATCATTCTGATAGAATTTTTTAGTATTATTTTACGATAGAATAATATTTCTCTTTTAGTATCATGTTATTTTTCATGTGTTTGATTAAAAAAAAAATCATTTCTTTTTATATGACAATGACACGAAATAATTATATGTGCATGTGGTGTACTGGTTCTAAAGTCTAAATCAGTGATTAGTTGATAGTTACCTCTTGCACCCAACAACCTTTCTAAGATTCTTTCCTTTTATATATCTTTTCCTCTCATTTTCTCAGCAGCCAAATGAAGCATTTAACTTGCCGCAACTTCATTGATCTGAACCATCACTATTAAGTACTTATGATAGCTGCATACCACACATTTCAATCCTAGCTAGTGAAATTAATGTTAGTTTCTTAGCCTTCTAGGGTGCGTTTAGTGTATTAAAAAGTGAGATTTTAATTTTATTATGTTGTTATCACGTATTATTTTTTAAAAAAAATTATGTATTTGGTAAAAGTTTATAGAAGTTGGAGAAATTTAATAAAAATTAGAGAATTATTTGGTAAATTTTAATGAAGTAAGTTAAGAAAAATTAATAAAAATTAGTAATTTGTGAAAAGTTGATAAAAACTAATACTTGTCAAACAGGGCTTAAGGTTTAATTGAGCTTTGTAGATCAAGTGGGTTCAGCTAGTCCATGCATTCAAATTTCAGCATGGGCAGTTATAATGGCACTTCTCTTTAGGATTAAACATATGGTTAATTATGATTTTAATGGGTTGCTTGCGTAATGATGAGGGCCTTTCACTAGAAAAACTACTTTGAGGACATGTTTGGTACTGAAAAATTTAGATGTAAAAGATTATAGAGATAATTATTATCTTGATAATGGTTATTGGATTTATAAGTTTGTGATACATATGTTTGAAATAAGGGAGTAAATATTACTTGAAAATTTGGAATGTTAAAAATTTTGAAAGGGTAAAAGTTAATTATATTTGGAATTAGAATAAATTGATAAGGATAAAAATTAATATTTAATTTTAATAAATTGCTATAATAAAAGAAATCACCATAATCATTGTTATTTCAATAATAATTGATTTTAATAAAAAAATATATTATTAAAATATATATTTTTAAATTATTATAGAATAATATTCAATAGTAATTAATTTTAATATTAAATTATTATTTGTTAAAAATTATTTTTATTTTGATAAAACAATTTAGTAAAACAAATAATTTTAGTTTATTTAAATAAATTGTTGATTTTAATAAATTATATTAATGCAATGCATAATCTAGTAAATTATTATTTATGAAACATAGTTTTCATTTAATAAAATTTTTAATAAAATAAATTATTTTAATAAGTCATTCTTATTTATTAAAAATTAATTTTAATTTGAAAAAATAAATAATTTAGGTCATAAATTAATATTTTCAATAGTGTTATTTTAATAAAATAAAATAAAATATTTTAATAATAAATTATCATTTATTAAATATTATTTTGATAAAATAATTCGATAATTAATTAATTTTATTTTGATTAAATAAATTATTATTTTATAATATTTATTATAATTATTCAAAGGAAAACGTTGCTTAAGATCTTACATGGGGTAAAGAAATATTTTACAAGGACAATGAGAAAAGTGTAAAATTTTTTTATTACTTTCTATTACCCACCTTCCCTCTAGGTCCCGTTTGGTAACGTTTTCGTTTTCTGTTTTTTTGTTTTTGTTTTCAAAATTTTGTGAACTTGTAACAGAAACATGTTTGATAAACCTGTTTACGTTTTTTTGTTTTCAAAAAAAAATGAAAACATAAACAGAAAAAATGTGTTTTCACTCTGATTTTCTTTTCTGTTGCCAATATTTTGTCAATTTTAAAACTTCATCCATTTTTGTTGCATTATATAAAAATAAATTATTTTATTCAAATATTTTATTAAAATAATTTATTTTAATAAATAATATAATTAAATTAATTATATAAATTAATATAAATTATTTTTAATAAATAATAAAATTAAATATTTTCTAAAATAAAAAATATATAATTATAAATAAATTTATATTTCTAAACTCAGTTTCAGTTTTTATTTCAGAAAAAATAAACGATAACAGAAAACAAAAAATAATAACAAAAAAACGATAGCGTTGTTAAACGGGCCCTTAGTAATTAGTTTTTTAATTTTTTATTAATTTAATATTTTTATCTTTTATAATTTAAAACAAATTGAAAATGTAAAAAGATAATTTTTTGCCAGTTAAAAAAAAAAGCAAAAATTTTTTTTTTTTTGGTAGGTGAGTACGGAGGGCGAGACTTAGGTCGAATCCGGATGGTGAGTGGGAAGGAAGTGCTTTGCCACCCAACCAAAAGTCACGCTAAATTGACAAAAAGTTAAGTACCTAAATACCAAAAGGACGCTAAGCACAACTAAAACCAAAGGTTGAATCAACTGAAACTCAAAAAGTAGACTTAATTAAACAACGAATCATATATCTTGTGAGATTTTGGAGTTCAACTCGCACTCGATTCACAAAATCGACGTACAAGTTTAATGAGTTAAATGTGATTTTTTTAATGTCTCGATGTGAATTCGACCACAACCTCTAGTCAAGTATATAAATCAGCATGAAAACTCACGAATTGGTTGAAAAAATATAAATACATATATAATATTTTAATTTAATTTAATTTAATTTAATTATTCATTTTAGTTTTTAGTGATTAGACCAAAATGATATTGTTTCAATTAATTAACTTATTTACAAATTAAACTTAATTGAGTCTAAATAATTTATTGTCAAGCCAAGCTCATTAAGCCTATACAAAAGTTTGAACTTGAGTTTGGATAAACTAAAACTAGATTCGACTTAACTTAATTTACATTCCTATTAAAAAGTAATGCTTAAGCTTCTCCCTCATGCTTCTTGCTATATGGCATTCGATTCATCAAATTAAGGCCCCATTTAGTAAAACAAAAGAAATTAGTTTATTTTTGTTTTTATTATTATTTTTTGTTTAATATAACTTTTATTCATCAAATTTATTTTTTGAGTAATTTTAGAATGTTATTTACGATTAAAAAATTATAACTAAGAGAACTCACATACCCAAAAAAAATAATTTATTTTTTTAAAAACACTAGTTTATTTCACCTGTAAGTGAATTTTTTCTTTAATTTTAAGTATATATATTTTTTAATAATATGAATAACATATGCTTAAAAGTTATATGAAAAGAAAAAGTTCAAAATTTGACCAAATAACAAAGAATTACAAGGTAAAAATAAAAAATAACCGAACAACTTCCTTGTGAATTACTTACCAAAAAAAAAAACTTCCTTGTGAATTTACCAAACAAAGCCTACGTCTAATTAATTAAGCAAAGCATTTGAAAGCAGCAATTTCATGGAGACATCCTAGCACAATGTGCTCCACAGTTTCTGCTGCGGTCTCTTAAATTTAAAGAAAAAAAAAATTATAAAGGAGAGTCAACTATTCCACTTCAAAAATTTTCTGGATTCGCCACATGGCATGATCTTTCAGGGCTTTAATCTCTGAGCCGAGATTCTATTCCGAGCCGCGAACCTTCTAAACTTTGTGCCATTGCCTTTTTTTTTTTTTTTCTTAAATCCAATGCACATTCAGCAATGTGGATAAATTAATCAGGACATTAGGTTAGTTTATTCCAATTAGAAAATTGTCATATATTCAATTTAAGATTCTTCCTTACCATTACCTCTTGTCTTCTTTCATGCCCATATTAACTATAATATATATACACACGCACTAGTGATTAAATCTTTACAATACATGAATTTATCATATTATACATTTATTTTAATTTTTAATTAAATTTCATGTTAATCACTTAAAAATAATTTTCATTTAATTATATACAAAAAAATAATTAAACTGTTAAATAAAAATTTAATTTATTAAAATAAGTTACCTAGGTAATTAATATATTTTACCTAATTAAAATATCACATAATAAATAAATTATTATTATGACTTAATTATATTTATCAAGCATATAAGTGACATGAAATATTATGTTCAACTAGATATGTAAAACAATAAAAATTAAAAAAGTAATTTATTACATTATTTTTATTTTTCTTTTTATAATTAGTAATAAATCTCAGAAAAACATCAAATAAATTAAAAATAACTATAAAAAGAGCTTTCTATTGAAATATAATACACCAAAAATTTAAATTTTAACAATAATAAAAAATATAATAAAATCTAAAAAAAACATGTCAACAATCATATTAAAAAATACAATCAAAATTAAAAAAAAAAATCATACCTTGTATTTTTTAATGCAAATTGAAAACTATAGCAAAAAGTAAGCTTTCTCTGTAATACACAAAAAAATTAAAATTTTATCTATAATGAAAAATATGATAAGTTTTAAAAATAGATGTTAACAATTACGCTAAAAAGTAAAATAAAATTTAAGAAACTCAAACTTTATATATTTTAACAATCACATTAAAAAATAGAATAAAATAAAAAGAAAAGCCAAACCTTATATATTTTAATGAATCAATTAAAAAATAAGTAAAAAATAAATACATAAAAATTAATATCAATATAAAAAATATCATTTAATAAAAATAAATATTACAAACTTATCTTTATTCGTAATGATCTAAAAGAAACTAATAAACAATCGCTTCCAACCATACTTGTACTAAGTAAAAGGCATCATAATAAAATTCTAATAAGTTTTTCTGGGTGTGAATAGTACATTATATCATTTTTTTAGTTTGTTATGTGTATTAAATTTCATATGAATTTGTATTTTATTTTCAGATAGGAATATATTACTTAATCAAACAAATATCAAATCAACTAATCCATTTGATAGTGGTTAATAAAAATTACCAAATTATTTATTAAAATATAAAAACATAAAAAAAAAGAAGTTATATAATAAATAGAAGTATAAATTAAATAAATATATTAAGTGATATTAATGAACATTTTAGTTTAAATAGAATTATAAATAAGTGATAATTATGTATAATACCAATTTTATTTTAGATATAATTATAAATTAATATCATTATAATTATAAATTAATTTTAATAATTGAATTATATATTTAATAGGATAATTATTTTTTCCAGTTTTCTATTTAATAATTATCACTACTATTATTATTTTATTGTTATTATTATCGTTTAAATAATAATTTATTAATATATGGAAAAAATATAAATATTATTTATTAATAAATGAAAATATTTATTTATCTATCTAATAAAATAAAATTTATTTTTTTATATTGTATTAAAATATAAAAAAGAATAAGGAAGTTCTACGATAAATATAACCTGGATGTAGATAATGCCAATTGTTTTTAATTTTATTAAATTCACTAATTTTTAATTTATCCAAAAAATAAGAAGAGTATTTGTTTTGATTTTTAATTCCAAAAATCTTATTAGAATTTATCCAATTGGTAGAATTTAATTAGTATTAAAATTAATCAATGAACATTCTAATTCAAATAAAATTATAAATAAATGGTAATTATATATAATACTATTTCCTTTTAAATTATATAATTAAAAATTAAGATAATTATAATTATACATTGATGACTATAAATTAAAATCCTTATTTAATAGACTAATTATTTTTTGCATTATTTTGCTTAATAATAAAAATATTTATTATGTTTTATTTTTTACATTATTTTGTTTAATAATAATAGTAATATTTATTATGTTTTAAATAATAATTTATTAAAATATAAAAAAATAAAAAATAAGAATATGTTTTAAATAAAAATAAACAATAAGAAGTTGTACAGTAAATAAAAGTGTAGATTAAATAAAAATATCAGGTGAAATCTATGAACATTCTAATTTGAATAAAATTAAAAAATGTGAATAAGTAATAATTATGTAAATTACTAATTTCTTTATAAGGTAATTAAAATAATTATAATTAGTGACATATGTCACAACAATACACGTGTCATAATTGTTGCGCAAATTAAATCTTATGTAACACAAAATAATTATAATTAGGTGTCACGTGTCATAATCGTAACGCAAGTTAAGTCTTATGCTGTACAATGTCTTGCCAGACTCTATTATATATATATATATATAATATGATATATGGTATATATAAAACGTAAGAATTATAAAAATGATCTATTTTTAGTAGGTACACGTATTATTAGTCTAGTTTTAATGGAGTATAGAAATATTATGGGTATAAAAATTTTAAGATGATATTTTAACAGGTATGAGAACAAAAATAATTATAGTAGTCTCTACTTCATTTCGACATATTTTTTATAAATTAATTATATTATATTATATAATAGTGTATACTAATATATAATAGTATTTAATTTAAAATATATGTAATTTTTATTTTTAATAAATATTATATAAATGACAAATTCTCTTTTATTTGTTCACTTATTTATTTTTGTTCATGAACTTAGGGTTGTTTGAGGGAGCAAGGGCCCAGAATACCCAATTTTGACAGGCGGCCCGGAATGCTTTGCCATGTTTGCCGATTCAAGTTCCAAATTCCCATGTTTCGATATTGGAATTGTACAGGGAGAGTAAAATAAAGGAGGCAAATTAATTTAACTAAATATACGAATACTTAAATAAAAAGTTAAAAAGTAAATTAAAAAATATATATTCTCATTCGTTTTTGACTTAAAAATAAATAAAACGATAAATTTTGAAATTTTCAAAAGCTTATTTTTAGGTTAAAATTTTGAATTTGGGGCTCTCTGACATGTAGTAAAAACCGTTACATTAAAATTTAACGGTTCATCTATATTTACATTTTTTTAATTGAAATAATGTGAATGTATCTGAAATATTAAATTAAAATCTAATGATCTCAAATTAATGTTACGGGATTAACATAGTATTATTATGTCAGTCTCCCTTTTTTCTAAAAATTTTATTTTAAAAAATCGAGAATTAAAATTAAAAATACATAATTTTACTCTAATTTCAACGAATTTCTACACTAGGTGCAATAATAAAAGTTCAACTTACCCAAAAAAAAAATAATAATAATAAAAGTTCAAAGATTTTAAAATTTCTAACTTTTGATTCATTAAATTAAAAAGATACATTTTGAAAAAAAAAACCATTTTAATAAATTGAAAATTTTAAATTAATGAATTTTTACTCCCATTGCAATTAATTTCTACACTAAACCTTTAAATGTAATATTGGAAAATGATTGGGTAAAACTATGTTTATGAAATTCGTTTGTTCTTAGGTGAATCAACCCTAATAATGCGAACGGCTAGTGACCATCAAATTGTTATAGGAAATGAGAAATGTGTTAATTCATCCCAAGATCAAAATTATCTCGTAATGGAGCCGTTTAGAGTCACAAAAAATTTTATAAAATGATAAAAAATTTTAAAAATTATTTATTTTTATCTTATTATAAAAATTGTGAACTCCAAACTTATTTTTCTTTATTTTATTTTATATCTTTTTTGCCACTTTAAAAGCGAAATCTAAGTAACAAATGGATAATAACCGTACGATCAAATTGTTATCGGATCTGGCAACTGATTTATCAACTTGTTTAAAATTTTAAATGGGAGTATGCCACACCAGATCGTTTCGTCTATCGGACAAACAAACAAACAAACACCCTGCAGGCTTTTACTTGTCAAAACCTAGAAGTTAACCACCGCATTTACTTGTGTGGATTTGGCCTTGGTTTGATCATCATGAAGATAATTGACCCATTAATGAGACCTTCATTTTCCGAGAAAATTTTTTAATTTTCCTGGAATTCGTGACCAAACAGCCTAGAAGTTGGCGTCTTGCCCGTTTACCTCAGCTGTATGGGCTGATTTGCATTAAATGCCCCGATTAGCAAAACCCGACGTCTTAGTTAGAGTTGTTTGATTAATGGAAGTTTGATAAAAAATATTGTAAAAATGTAAAAATGGTATATGATAAAATTTAATAAAAAAATAAATTTTAATAAATTTTGATTAATTGTAACTAATCAAACACCTTTACTTTATCCTTTTTTTAAATTTTGAGCATACGGTGTTATAGAAAAAGGACATTTGTATAAAACGTTGTGTTGTATATGTATACATATTAATTATATTTTTAATTGTTTATTTATAAAATATTTTATTTTATATAAATTTTTTAATAATTACAATTTACTCTTATTCGATTTGACCCAAAAAAAACATATAACTAACGAATAAAATATCCGAAGATTAAGGTAAGAAATTTCTTATTTTTTAATTACAAGATAATATATTTCAGAAAGTCACTACTATTTATTAATAAAAATATTCAAAAAAATTAGGGTACACGAAGAAATTTTGAAAGATTTAAAAATCAATATATAACCTATTTTGATTTGAATTAAAGTATAAAATTAAATAAATTTATTAAATTTAATTGAATTAATATCTTGTGAGTTAAAATTAGTTAAAGGATAAAGTTTTTTTACAAAAATATATAGATAAAGTTATATTTTTTTATCATTTTTTATGTTAAAAATATTATTTTATTTTTCAAAAATACACAATTCGAAATTCATTAAAAAAAGAATCTGTCTCTATTTTTTTTTCGAAAACAATCTTTATTTTTACAATCACACCTGAGGCCCGACAGTTCATGAAGTATAAAGTTAACGTACACTGTCAATTTTACAATGTAAATTAATTAAAACACAAAAGATTATATGCTAATTTTTTAAATTAAAGATGATTGGATACTCTTTTATTTTTAATATTTTATCTTTTTCGATTAAATTTTAAAGAGGTAAAATGTAATTATCATTTATTTTTTTTTATCTTTCGATATTTTAACAAGAAGTGTGGGTGCAGAAGGGTAAAAATTTAACTACGTATGAAAAGTATGAAAATTTTTTACCGTATCAACTTTTTAATGGAGAATCGGGACATAAAAATTAACCGCGAGGAAAGGCCAGGAAACGAGTGGATTGAGGGGGCCTGAAGTTACTTTTAAACTTTAGGGACTTAAAGTTAAATCTCAGCCGCTCAATTAATATGAGCTTGATCTGACCCTTCAATTTCAAAGTTCATTTTTCACCTTTAAAGTAGGGTAAAACAGTCAATTGAGAAAACATTAAATGATGAATTGAATGGAAGAAAGAGAAAATTTTAAATGATGAAAGAGAAAACAAAAAGAAAAAGAAAAACTAAACATAAATAAAGATAATAATTAAATATAAATAAAGATATAGTAAAATTTTAATTATTTTTATTTTTTTAAAATAATTAAATTTATATTAAAGATAAATAAAAATATAGTAATTTTTTAATCATTTTATTTTTAAAGGTATATTGAAATTTATGTATATTAATTTAAAAGTTTAATTATTTATTTATCTTTAGTTGTTATCTTTATTTAGTTGTTCAATTATAAAATCTTAGTTTAACAAAAAATTTCTTATATCTCTATTTATCTTTAATATATATTAACATATTTTTAAAAAGTAAAAATAATTAAAATTTTATTATTTTTTATTTATTTTTAGTTGTTATCTTTATTTCTCTTTATTTGCCATATTCTTACTGTTACAAATCCAAAGTAAATAATGAAATAATTTAGTTATAAATCTTAGTCTAACAAAAAATTTATTATATTTTTATTTATCTTTAATATAAATTTATATATTTTTAAAAAGTAAAAATAATTAAAATTTATTATTTTTATTTATCTTTTATTGTTATCTTTATTTGTTTTTTCTTATCATATTTTTAATGTTACAAATTCAAAAGAAATAAGGATATAACAACTAAAGATAAATAAAAATAACAACTAAAATAAATAAAAATAATAAATTTTAATTATTCTTATTTTTTAAAAATATGTTAATTTATATTAAAGATAAACAGAGATATAATAAATTTTTTGTCAGACTAAGATTTACAACTGAACAACGAAATAAAGATAACAGGTAGAGATAAATAAATAATTAAAATTTTAAATTAATATACATAAATTTCAATATACCGTTAAAAATAAAATAATTAAAAAATTATTATATTTTTATTTATCTTTAAAATAAATTTAATTATTTTTAAAAAATAAAAATAATTAAAATTTTACTGTATCTTTATTTATATTTAATTATTATCTTTATTTATGTTTAGTTTTTCTTTTTTTTTGCTTTCTCTTTCATTATTTAAAATTTTCTCTTTCTTCCATTCAATTCATCATTTAATATGTTTTTAATTGACTGTTTTATCCTACTTTAAAGGTAAAAAATAAATTTTAAAATTGAAGAGTCAGATTACGTTCATGTTAATTGAGTGGCTGAGATTTAACTTTAAATCTCTAAAGTTTAAAAGTAACTTCAGACCCCTCAATTCGAAACGAGTACGACGGGGGGGGGCTTCACTGCTTCACGAGAAGGGACGCGATTTCATTTAAGACCGCAGCATTTGATGCACTGTCATGACTCATGATGCCTGTGTCTGATGAGTTCAATTAACGTTACCTTTCCCAAAAAAAAAAAAAAAAAAAGAGAGTTCAATTAACGTAAGACAAAAAAAAATCAAATGAATACCGAGTGGCCCCGAGGAGGGTGTCAATTAAATGGCGGGCTAGCAGGGGTGGGCATAGGGCGATTAAATGACGGGTATGTTTATTTTCGTATTTAATTTTTAAATTCAAATTAATTTTTATATTTTATCCGATTCTTATTAGAAGTTTATTTTTACTCTCTATTCTAGTCTCAAATAAAAAATAAGGACCATGCAGAAAATTAAATACTTAAAATAGAAAAAAAATACAAATTTTCTAAATTTCAAATAATAAATTCAAACATTAAGTCTAAATTTCAAAAATTCTAAAATTTACAAGTCTGGTTTCCTAAATATCAACTTCAAATTCCAATTTCAAGCATAATTACATAAGTATTAATTTAAGTTTCAATCTTTAGATTTAAGCTTAAGCCCATTAACACAAGTTAGTTAAGAGATTTGGAGATTTTTTAGGGATTAGATAAGGTACGGACCGAGAATAGACACATACTCGTTCCCTATCTAATCCTTAAAATTTTTTAAAAAATGTTCCCATGCCATATTCGATTACTAAAAAATCACCAAATCCCTTATCTATTTAGGATGAGGATCAAGTAGGGTATTGATGGATCTGTTGAGATGGCCATTCTTATAAGTTAGGCTAGATAAATAGAGGTTCTAGATGTTACAATCAGAGAGGCGTAGTGAGTTAATAAATAGTTATGATTTGATTGCATTTAATTTAATAGTCTTAATTTAATGTGGTAAAATTAATTTCAAAATAAAAATAAAAGTTTAATATAATTTAATTGAAACACAATTAATAAAAAATATAAAAAAATATATTATATTAAAATATAATCACACCATGGCCGTAGTCGTTACATTCCCTGTATTGAATTTTTCCATCGGAGCCCCGTGGAACCCGGATAGATAGTCACTTTCATAAACCACGCTGGGTTATCCATGTTGATTTCCCTAGAAAACTGATCCCTAATAGGATCGCGGTTTTGATTTTTCGGTCCAAGTTTAATAATGAGAGTTTCCAATTTTCTGTAAATAAAAAACATTTGCAGTGCTATCAATCATGACCTAATTGAAAGGACAAGATTTGCTAATTATTTTCCCTAAGTACGGATGTTTAATCGGTAAAGTTTAGTAAAAAAAAAAAGTTATAGTAAAAATATAAAAATTTAATATAAAAAGTGATTTGTGATAAAATTTGATTGGAAGAAAATATAAAAAGTTGATAAAAATTAATAATTTTTGGCTAACTAAACACTCCGAGTATGATACTTCCAAATATAAAAAAAAATAATCTTTCCATCCACCCGATGATTGTATTTTTTTTTTAAGAGGCTTTGCAAATAACATGGACGCACTGTTCAGAGTTTTACAAAATTTATAAATTTATATAAATTTTAATAAAATTTAAATTTTTTAATGCTAAAATTATAATTTTTATAAATTTATACTAATTTTTTATAACTCCAAATATCCCAAAGGCACTTTTTGAGGAGCCTGCCTAGTTTTTACTGACTATTCAGTTGTTTTATTTTTTTTTAAGTGATCAAATTTATTTTTTTTATATTTTAATTTTTTTAAATAATGAAAAATAAAAATATCAAATTAATAAAAAGTTAAAAAATTAACTTTTTTTCTCTTTTTAAATAGAAAAAATTTGCTCAAAAAATAAATTTTTAGTAACTAATTAGTAGGAAATTACAAAAAAAAATTATTTTTTTCTTTTCAAACTAAGCTTAAATGAAGACTTCAGTAATTTTGTATTTAAAATATTTTACATCAATTATTCTATATAATTTAAAAAAAAAAACATTATAGTAGTCCTTTATATTTAAAAAGTTACAGTGAAAATTCTTCAAAATATAGTGTGTGGAAATGTTAATGTAAAATATCTGCATCAACCCTTATTAGTAGATTTTTTAAAGTATGATAAAAAAAAATTAATAATGTTTCTATAGTGTCATTTCACTATTCAGTAGTACTTTATATATACCAAATTCTTTAAAATATTCTCTACAAAAATATTTTTTTTATTTTTTTTTCATTGTTCAATAATTAATTGCCAATAAACCTACTAGCTTCAACCATAATAATTCTGAGGATTATATTTTTAACAATAATTTTTTCAAGAAAATGTATTTTCAAAATTTTCAAAAATAAAGTTTGTAATGGTCATATTATTTGATTATGTTGTTTTATTTTTGAAATTTATCATTTGACAAGAAAATATCTGCTAAAATTGCTATTAGTGACCAAAAAAAAAAAGTGCATATTGTTCTAGTAATTTTGACGTATGAATAAAAAATTTTTTCTTTAGAAAATACTAGCATAAAATATGTAGACAATTTAGGATATTTTCCGTAAAAAAAAAATAAATTTTATTAAGATTAATTAAATATGATATTACCACATATTGGAATGGGTTTTATTTATAAAGTTTTATAAGATTTTTTTTTTAAAGATTTCATAAATATGTAAACAATTTACAATTTCTTCTTAACAAATATCCATCAGTATTTTTTTTTTTTTTTGAAATTTTTAACTCTGACAGAGGCAATAAAGTTCAGTTGCTGCACCTGATATTAAGTGGGGATGGCATGGCAATGCAAGTAGGCATTCAACAACAATACCCCTGCCTTGCACAAAATTTTCCCTCGCGAGAAAGTCAATGATCACAGCAATTAAATCGAGGGATTTGGAATTGATGAGAAAGTGACCGGTGAATGGGACTTAATTTTTCTTTTCCAAGCAAATTTAAGTTATTGTAAGGTCTGCCAGCCAAACGTATCAATAATTAGAAAAAAAATTTGTTTGTAAAGATTTGCATTGAATGCCTCTTTGATAAAACTTCATCATATCTCTCTCTCTCCCTCTCTCTCTCCTGGAAAGATCAGAGAGTTTCAATGGGTTCCAATTGGATTTAAATGTAACCATGGAAATGAGCTGTACTCATAAATGGATATACGGCTTGTGCAGTGGCATTGAAAAGCTGTACGCCTGGCTTGCCCTTAAACGAGAAGACTAGCTCGGGCTTTTGCAAGAGTTGGGTCTGGGCTCGGTTAACAGCCCATCCCATATATTTTTAGGCCCATTGACTTGTAAATAGAAATATATATTTTATTTTGAGCAATGTTAAACATACTCCAATTGTTAACTTCTCTTGGGTTTGTTAAGAGACAGCTGCAGTGTCCTTAGGTTGCAAAAGGATCACTGAGAATTCCAATATTCCGACCCCACATATATATATATTGATACAGGAGTTATACTGATACAGGAGTTATACTTTACCGATCGGATTTGCCCGATCGGAGTTATCCATACTTCTCTGATCGGGTTCGCCCTATTGAGATGATTCTTGAATTCCTGACCAGGGTCACTCGACTAGCATCAATCGGCCTTACCAACTACGGGCATCTGTATGACCGAATGAATTCTTGACTGACCAGGTCATCTCTTCTCCCCAATTGGGATCCTGTCAAAGTGACGTCATATATCAGGCGTATAACGGCCTTCTGACATATCCCTTAATACCCACCTACAAGGGTGCGATCTAATCCTAACGGTATGAATAATTAATCAAGGAATATATTTATTGGGATCTGCTGGCTTAACTTGATTGGAGGAAAATATAAACTGGTGCAACGCAGGTGTATCATGCTAATGCCTGATACACCCCTAAACGTATAAAATCATTCTTCCCTCCTAGGTACACAAATAATATATATTTTGGTTTACTGTTACTCTGCTGGATTACTCTCTGAAAGTTTACTTTGCTAACTTAAACATCGAACACTCTTTGACAAGTATCACACCAGGGTCAAGGTAGCATTTTGTGTTCGGATTGGACTATTTGCAGCACTCCCATCACATCGCACCATCATATATACATATGTATGTATATAAAATAAAGTAACTTAACAAGAAAAATGAAATATGAACTTTGTAAACACAAGCCAGCTGAGGACCCCTCCTTGG
This sequence comes from Vitellaria paradoxa, assembly GCA_019916065.1. Taxonomy (NCBI): domain Eukaryota; kingdom Viridiplantae; phylum Streptophyta; class Magnoliopsida; order Ericales; family Sapotaceae; genus Vitellaria; species Vitellaria paradoxa. The sequence continues at coordinate 9,587,361 of CM034234.1, forward strand.
AGGAACAATATTGGAGGCAATGTGGTTTGCTTGTCCTCGTCGTGTGTGGGAGGGAGGGAGAGAGAGAGAGAGAGTACTTTAATTTGTTGATTTTGATCAATCTCTCTACATATCTACTTACTTTTTCCCTTTTGCATCTGGCTTGCCTCCTCAAAGGCCCACATTGCTCTTATCCTCAAGTTTTGCATCTTCTTGATACTTCAAATCAAAACATTTTATCCCATTGGCTAGAGTAATGCTTAATGTCTTCCTCTATCTTGGCATGTTCATTCGAAAAAAAAAAAAAACTTTGAGTTTGATGCTTTAATTGATCTTTAATCAAATAATATACATGTATATATATAAATATATTACGTGGTAAATTTTGATAAGACTAAAAAACCCGCTCCAAGAACTACCTACTTTACCTACCACCTCCATCATTTCTCTCTTTAATCTTCTTTGGTGAACTTTTAACAAGAATTCTCAAACCCCTCAAATGGTATTCCCATTCCATCCCTCTCATCTACTCTATAATCAATAAGTCTACAATTAATTAGGGAATAGAATAATAAGATATGCAATATTATTAAATAATATATGTGATTGCATATTGAATAGATATAATTTTTTTACAAAATTATTTATTTATTACTGTTTGATCGATAAAATCAATGTAAAATAGGATAAGATTGATTTTATTAATTAAAAATAATTTTAGACATATGAATTTTGATAAGAAACTAATTTAGAAATAAAAAAATATATGAAAGGTGATATTATGGGCCCGTTCAGAGGTTAAAAAACTAGAAAAAAAGTATCAAAAGTTACATTTTGTAACTTTTGGTGCGTTTGGTAAAATCACAATTTTTCTACTTTTTTGATTTGTTACAATAAAAAATAAAATAAAAAGTTATCACTTTTTTGATTTGTTACAGTAAAAAGTTTACCAAACACTTAAAAGCTAAAAAAAATACTAAAAAATACACTTTATTCCACCAAATACACAAAAAAATGTAACTAAAAATTCACATAAAAAACTATCAAAAATTTCACTTTTTTTTATTATTTTTGAACCTCCAAACGCCCCTATATGTTGTTCATATTATAATATGCTATATCCGAAATGAAAGGAGAAAATTTTGAATTTGTGGAGCCCACAGGATTGCCCATTCGGCCTCAGCTCCCACATTCCTGATCAGTTAAACAAAACTTTAAGAGAATAAGAGAACTTAAAAGAAAATAGTATCAAAGCTGACAAAACAAATTAACAAATACAAAAAAGGCTCGCAAATTAACTGAGGATAAAGCCAAAGTTACACTGATATCCATTGGATTTTCGAGATAAATGGCTTTATCCAAAGCGAGGCCTGTTTGGCTGCAGGGGCAAAGCATAACTATCAAACAACTTGTAGATTCTCCTCCTCGAAGTAGGCTGACCGGTTTTAGCAATTGCCTCATAACCTCTTAAACTTTTCTCCCTAAACCAATCGGTATATGCCAACTTTTTGATTATCCTTTTTTTTTTTTTTAATTTCTTCTTTAATATATATTCTCGTATCTTTTCATGATTTTTCTGTCAGTTGAGGGGCATAAACTAAAATGATCATGTCTTCTTTGGTGACAACGAAAGTTGCTCCCCACTTTGTGAGAAATTTAACATGGCATTACATGAAAACTTTATATTGGTGTATGTATGTACTTTATTCCAATTATGTTTAACTCATTTCCATTATATATATATATATATATATATGTATATATATATATATATATATAATATTTTGGGGAACAGAAATTTTCTACATGTATGTGCATGTTTTTGTGTCTATATGGGTACGTGAATTGAGATTATCAAAAACAGGGACCAAGATATTTATTATATATTTTACTCAAAATTAATAAAATACCTTGCGGGGTCATTTTTATTTCTTATTTTTAGAGGTAGAATCAGAAGTGTGAGATGGGAAAAGATGCAAAATACTTAAATCTATCAAAAATAATTGTGACAGGGAAAGATAAATTTTTAAAATTTTTTTAACCAAAAAATACAAGATATTGATAATATTTTTAGTGATCGTGGAGGTCGCCTCTCTTACTTCAGTAATGATGAAATAGGAAATATATACTTGTGAGTCTATAGTTAGATGAAAAATATTTTATCATCTCTTAATAATTTTTGACATGTAATAATTTTTATAGTCGCGTTAATCATCTATTTCTTCTTTCTTTAAAGATTGTTAAGGAATGTTATTTCATCCAAAATAATAATAATCAAAATTATGAGCTATTCATAATATTGTAATACAAATGCACCTTGACAAGTTTTTTTTTTATATTATTATTATATATACATTAATTAGATCACAACTGCTTTACATCACTTAATTATAGTATATTTTTTGAAAAAAAAATGATAATACAGCATTACCCAAATGTTAGATATAGATATATACTAGAAATCCACAAACATTCATATGCAGGAGTTGAGATGAGGACCATTGCCTTCGAAGTGGTATAAAATTTTCTATATCTTCTATAGTTGTGGCAAGAAGCAAAATTAAAGAGGAAATACTAAACTCCTTTTTTGATAAATTTGTTAATTTTTAATGCTATATTCAATTTTTAATTCTTAGTTTTTGTTTTTATGATAGTTTTTATTTTTATGATAGGAAAAAAAAAACAAAAACTTAGAAATGTGTTTAATAACAATAATTATTAATTGGTAATTATAATGTGGGGAGAGTAACCAGCAATAACAGGTGACGAACAATGGTGAAATTATAAGTAGAGGTGAGTGATGAGTGGTGGTGGTCGTATGTGAGTGATGGATGACAGCAAAGGTTGTGAGCAACCAGTAGTGAGTGATGTTCAGTCGACGATGACAATAATCAGAGGTGGTGGTAATTGGTGATGATTGATGATTAATTATTGATGATGGTTGTGATTGGTGGTAGTAATTGTGAATGAAAATAAAAACTTGATAAAACACTACTTTTATAATTTTTAAAAATTTTAAAAATAATTTTTAATTTTTTTGAAAATCAAAAATTTAAAACAACTATTACTAAACGATTTTTCATGTTTAATCTTTGAAAAAATAAAAATAAAAACTGAAAATTAAAAACTTGAAACTTTTGTTAAATTGATCCTTCCTTAAAAAAGAAAAAAAAAAGTGAATTAAAGGGGACCGAGTTTCTACGCTTGTTTGCTTTAAAAAGGTTAGGACAATGAGTGCTAGATCTGCATCTAGTTTTCATGAACAAAGGGCCACCTTCCCTGAAAACTCCCACCACCATTAAGATTCTCTTCTTCTGAGGGTCTTCAGATTTTGAATATGACTTGATAGTGGGCTACATGTAAACTCTTAACTCATATCTACGGCCTTATTTATGAGACAAAAACAAGAGAGAGGGAAAGAGAGGGAGAGAGAGAGTTAAAAAAAAAAAAAGGTGGTTCAAACAAATCAGATAGTCACTGCAAATTAAAAAAAAAATGGAATCTATACATAAGGATACTTTATGAAGTGGAATTGCTTTTTCCCCTATTGCTTTGGCCTTAATCTGCTAAACGTGAATGTCCCTAACTTTTTGTCTTCTGCATATCGGGCCGTTTGATACACTAAATTTTGGTAAAAATCTTTGAAAATTTATGCTCATTCTTATTTTTTTCGAAATTCGAAAGAAGTTCAATACCTTCTAAAATAAAAGCCAATAATGAAATTCGATTAATCAAATAACAAAATTTTTTTTATCATTTTCACCACAAACTCTCAAACTATCGAATGACACTCACTGTAACTAATTTTTTTAAGATTGTAAAAACTGTTTCGACGGATTGTAGAAACCGTTCCGACAGATTTGCATAACCAACTTCTGTCCAAATAAATTGTAGAAATCGTTTTGAAACCAATTTGTTCTACAAAGAAGCCATGACCTATACAACATTTTGAATTCGTCCAAATGAAAATCCAATCTGTCGAAATGAAAATCTTACTATTTATTTCAAAAAAATGTAGTTTGAGAAGTGTGCACCAAATGTAAAAAATTTCCTCAAACCATAATTTATCTCATTTTATCTTATTTTTTATTATTCCAAACATATCCATCTCGTAACTATTTGGACTTGGATGATATGATTGCTTTCTCTCCATTCTGTATGTTGAGGAATTCAGTATTTCAGTAATATGCTTCTGATCTGACCCTTTTTCGTTTCTCTAAAATAAAAAGATGAGTTTAGGTTAAGAGATTAATTATGAAAAAATGTGTTTAATTATGAAAAAATCACAGCCTGCATTGAAAAATTAAAAAAAAAACCAGAAAATAACAAAATATAATTTTTTTTTGTTTCATATTTTTTTTTCTTTTTCCGCCCCCAGACCAAAGAAAAAATAATAATTTTCTCCTAAATTTACCGTTTTCTCCTGTTGGTACGTTGAAATAGTAGAATAAACCAAGAGAAAAGATTACAACTTTTAGGTATATCAGGAACATTTTATCTTGATTCTTGAGGCGATGTTCCCACTTGCTTTCATATTAAAAGTTTGTTTCTGCGGGGTTTTGGGCAAATCAATTCAACCATAAGTCCTTTGAAACTTGAAAAACAATAATTTTGAAAATTTCCCGCAGGAGAAGTGTTTGGAGTGAGGATTTGGAGAAAGAAAATGAAATGAATTAGAATTTAAACTTTTCTCTTTTGTTTATTTTGTGTTTAAAAATTAAAAAAAAAAACCATATGATTATTAATTTATCTTATTATATTTTTAACTCATTCATATAAGACTATACACTTAATTTTTTTTTCTTCTTTTTCCTATCATTTTCTTTTCTATTTCACTTTTTATTTTTTGCTTTGTGTGTGTGTATATATATATATATATACATATTTTTTGCAAAATAATATTTCCAGTTAACTTTGAGAAATTTGACCTATCTAGACCAGCATGGAAGCTAACCACAGTCTTGATCAGACACGGAAGTGCACAGTGCGAACCACCATACTCTCTCTCAACATATATATATATTTTTGTAATCACAAATTACTTGGGGAGGTTTGGCATAATTTAGTCATACACAGAAAAATTAGCTTCCAATAGTTTAGGGCCCATTTGGTTGGCCAATTTTTAATAAAAAAGTATAATAAAAATAAAAAGATATGACATAAAGGTGATAGGTGTTAAAATTTAATTGGAAGAAAGTACAAAAAATAGTTAAAAATGGGTCAATTTTGATAATATTTTGTAGGCCAAACAGGGCCTTAGAGGGTGTTTGGCAACTCAAAAATTAGTAAAAAAATACCAAAAGTTGATTTTTGTGTATTTGGCAAAACAATAAATTTTTTCACTTTTTTAATTTGCTACAGTAAAAAGTACCACACAATAATTACAACTTTTTTGATTTGCTACAGTAAAAAACATACCAAACACTCAAAAGTTATAATTTTTTTGTTTTGCTACAGTAAAAAATTTACCAAACACCCAAAAGTTACTAAAAAATACTAAAAATTTCACTTGATTCAACCAAACACACAAAAAAAGTGCAAAAAAAAAAAAAACAACCAAAAAATACCAAAACTTAAATTTTTTTTTTAACTTCCAAACACTCTCTTAATGAAGAGAGACAGAGCTCCCATTTAGCTCGAACAATCAGAAACCATATTGCACAAGTACTAGAAAGTGGAAATAAACAAATTGAGACAACAAGTATCAATGACAAATGTTGGAAAATGTACAAATATATATATATATATATATATCAATATCATACATATATGTCTCATTAAAGGGCATTGGAAACAACTGTCCAAACTCTAATTTCTTCTTTTACCCACACAATTTTCAAATCCCAACGTCTCTCTCTCCTCCCACACCAAGATCTGTCCTCTTCCACTGTTGCAATGGTTTCAGGAGATTGGAGTGAAAAAATTTATTATAGAAGTTGCAATGAAAAATTAAAGGTTAAAATTTATTTATATTCAATTCAATAGTTTCAATTTAATTTAGTTTAATTTATTTTTAAAATAAAAATAAAAATAAAAATATTCTTATTAGACCTCAATCAATGCAAATGTAAAAAGTCATATGTTATTAAAGTATAAATAAATTTCAACCCTTAATTTTTCTACTACAATCCTTGTCGTGACTTTTTTCACTGCAATCTCCTAAAACCCTATTGCAACTGCTTCTCAAACTCGAAATTCTACTCCACCTAATGAACAATAAAATCATCCTCCTCGTAATATAAATACGTACATATATATATATATATATATATAAAGGGAAACATGAAATCTCAAAGTAATTTTTGTTTCAACTCCAACGATGTACATTTTTCATTGCACACAATATAAACAACTGATGCAATGAACGTTCTAGCTATAACAAAAACTACTTTGTCATTACCAATTTTCCAACTAAGAATATTCATATTCTTCTATTAATTTCAGTCACTCCACGTTATTTTTTTTTATTTAGTAAATTAAAATTATTGTGGAGTGAAAGAAATTAATGAAAAAATACAAATATTCTCAGTGTTCTCCACTAGAAATTAAAAAAACTCAAAGTTACACCCAAAAAAAAAAAAAAAAAAAAAAAAAAAAACTACTCTTCACAAGTACAGGTTACAAACCAGGCCATATTATTTTATTTTATGATATTAACGCACGGCAAGGTTTTTAAGGATCATTAATTAAGAAGCATGCAACTCCGCACGTGCAATGTTTAGAAGGCACGTGACCTGTGGCCAACGTGGGGAGATGCTGCTGCATACTTGACAGAAAAGACCCCATTCCAGATATCTTTGAAAGCTCGAACAATGGTCCCGTGGTAGGACGGAGAATTCAGCTGCAGGAAACAGTTGAGAAGCTCCCGGAGGTCCTCCTTCGAGTAAAGCTCCTTCTCCAATATCATCTGAAGCATCGATCGCCGAAAGTCCAGGTAGGGGTCGTCCGACTCTTTCTCCACCGCCATGCTCTCCCCGCCAATCCTCCCGAACCCCTGAACCGACCTCGAGCTCTTTATGTCCGACTCGCCAGGAGAGAAGAAGGTAGTGGTGGGAGAGAAGAAGGTGGTGGTGGTGGTGGTGGCGGCGGCGGCGGCGCATTCGTAGGAGTAATGGGCATCGACATTGTCCCAAGCGCTTGAAGAAGAGTGGTAGAGGCTGTGCTTTTTGCGGTAATTGGTGGTGGTGGTGGTGGTGGGTGTTCTGAACTTTGGTCTTGGGTGGAAAAGGTTCAAGAGTCTTGGTCGGCGGCAGCTGCTGCAGCCTAGGTCCACTGTGCCGGTGTTGAAGCGGAGCTTCCTCCTGCTAGTTGACATTGTAGAGAGAGAGAAAGAGAGAGAGATTTTGACTGAGGGGAGGGAGGGAAGGAGAGGGGTAGTCTATAAATTGTGGGAGTGGTGGAGTAAGGGAGTGGGTCCCTTTGATACTAATATGACAGCTAGGCTGGTCAGGGTAGTGCTTACAGTAAGTTTTATTTATTATTAAGTTGATATTATTTATCAGTATAGATTGCTATTTTTATAACTGTGATTATTACAAAGTCAATAATTGAAAGAAAAAACAAAAAACAAGAAGGAAACTGACATTGACAGTGGATATGATGATCTAGGGATCCATAAAAAATCCAGCACCTTGATCTAAAAATTAATGGCTCAGATCTCATTAGATGGACTGTTGGACGACCCTGCCTACACCACTCTTATAACATCTGGGGGTCTAATGAGCGTTGCTCCAAGGTTCAAAATCGCAGACCCAGATGGCCTAATTTGGATGCTGGTCTACGGAGATTTATATATCATAATGCGTATTCTGTAAAAAACCCAAAATAACTATGTGTATAAATATATATGTATATATTTGTGAAACATACTCTGCTTTTTGGTCGTGTTTATAACATGTATGATGTGGATTCAACATAATTTGAGAGCCAATTTAACGTTTCTAAAAGAAATTGAGATAACCAGATTTAAAATAATCATAATAATAAGAAGTTAATATTATATACTCACACGCAGGGAGGGATATTGGGCTTCTGCACATGCAGTTTATTTCTATCATATGGATCCAGGAGAAATAATTGCCAAGAAGATGCGTAAATGACATCATAGGGAAACCAAACATAGTTCCTTACGGTAAATTGCAAATTTTTTTTTTAGAATTTTACCCATGTATGGAAAGGTTAAACATCGTGTTTTCATCAACCGTTGCCGGTGATGTAAATGTTGAACTTCCCATAAATATGCCAAAAATAAACAAATAAATTCGTAGACAATCGCAAAAAATTTCCTGGGGTAATTATTTATTTATTTATTTATTTTTTGAATAATATTGAGACTCAAATTCGCGATGGAACTATGAATATATATATATATATATATATATGAATGAACTACAATTACAATTTCATTCCAATAATTAAAGGCTTCCCAACTCGGCATATCAGTGCAGTAATTAAAAGTCTTTCCCAACAACATGCTAATCCAAGAAGGAAAACCAACAGCTGCTGCAATTTAGGAATCTAATTGGGCATGATCTTGAGCTTACTGGCTTGAACTTGCTACCTGCATTTTGATCAAGCTTGCTACATGCTGAGCAACCCATAATGAGCCAGCTCTGGTGCAAGAGAAGGCATGAGAATGGCCCCCCCGTTCAACTGCAATGGCCGCACCTGGGACATTCTTCGAGATCTGCCAGTGGACCGAGTCAAATAAGCTCACAAATTAAAGAATACTAGGGAAATTAGGGAAGTAAAATTAAAGGCAAATAAACAGCCTAATGAAAGATCCTGACAAGGAGATTGTTTGGTAATCCAAGAGAAAGATGATGCATCCAGTTGGATATATGGAAAGAGTTATAAATAAGTGAAGGAGATAAAAGTAATCACTTTTGTCTCTAGTATTGCAGATTTGAATACTTCAACAGCGTGCAATGAAGTAACAGGAAGTCTTAATGAATCTAGAGTTTTCTTCAACATACAAACGAGAATCTGAGTATATAATCTTTGGTTCAAGATCCAACCAAATTCTACTTCCAACAGGATAACAATTTTGGTTGGCCTGAAAAATTTTTATTGGAAAAGAGTATTAGAGCCAGAGTTGTTTGGCCTGGGCTACACATACAGAGAGCCAAAATGTTCCAAAATAAACTTACAAGAACTTCCTATAGAAAATGTAATGAATATAGGTCTTACCTCATCAAACAATTGCAATGGACCCCAATGATCATCAACGCCGAACAAAAATGCTACTTGACTTTGCTTTTCTCTCATGAATGCCCAATCTGGTGTTTCTGAAAGCTAAAGTAAAAAGACCAGCTTTGGAAGTAAATTTAATGGCCATTTGCTCAGCATGCAACTCAAGATGTTTTATATATATAAATGAAGTTAAGATTAAAATTAAGCAAGCATCAAGGGATGTACAGAAGCCCTACTAAAAAAAACATTAAGGCCATGTAAAAAATATTGCAATGATTCAACAAAAGGGGCATGCAGTTCAAATAGTGCCCTTGCTGCAATTTGCACTTGGCAAACTAAGAAGTTCTGGGAAAGCCAATTCCAGATTCTTTCATCTCCATTTTTCACTTGTAACTTCTGAATTTTAAAAGTTGATGCATTTTCAATTATTAATGACCAAAATATGGTAAGCCGGGATGACAAATTGATCTTAGATAACATTGTGATTAACAAAATAAAGAAATGTAGTGCATTGCTCAAATCCGTGCTCCATCTACTATTAAGCTACAATGATTGATGAACAGTAATGTCACCACTCTCCCTGCCTTCAGTCAATCAATTCAAAACGAGGAAAAAAAATCACATGCTCATGAAGTAGAACCAAAACTCAACCCACATAACAAATACACCACAATGTACAACACAATTTACAATAATTTTATTTGCAGTGTACTTTTTTTCTTGGCGGATGCTATACTTGAAGTGTTTTTCATACTTTCTTCTTTGTGGTGTATAATTTCAAAGTTTCCTTAATGATAGGTCAATTAGTTTTCTCCCCTTAATCTGGCCAATCCAGAGCCTTCCACACTCACAGAAAAAAGAAAAGAAAAAGAAAAACCCAACCAAACTTTGCTATTCAACAAGTTTTATGTACTTTCGAATGGGTCAAAATACTCAAGTCACAAAGGTCCAATGTCCAACTCTTTTATGAAGTGTGACATCTCTCTAAAGAATCATTGAGGTGTGTTTGGCAAGTGGATCTGTAAAATCCAAAAACATGTCCACAATTCTCAAAGCCTTGTGTTAATTATTTGGAAAGCAAACAGATTTTTTAATGCAGGAGAAATAACCAACCAATCTCCAGCAGATTTAAAAAAAACAGAAGTATCAAAGCCGCTTTTACATGACTCAAAGCAAAAGGACAGTAAATGATAGAATAAGTATCTCCATAAATATGATAATAAATGACGCCAAAATGATGCGATATTATAGATGCAATTCAAGTGTCACTGTTAAACACCTGGTCCAAAGATACAGGTAGAATGGCACCATTTAAACCTATATTTTCTTTCACCATCTAAACAAATTGTAGACAAGAAAATATTGATACCTTTTTGAACTCTGTCATCGTCATAAAGAGTATATTCCGCATTGCATGGTACTGAAAATCAATGCAAAAAAATATAAATTATTTTAAATATATATATATATATATATATATATAAGAGCAGAGAAAATGGAATGCCTAAAGTTGGAATTTTGGTGATACAACAAAAATCTGCAATGATTTGCAAGACCGGAGTGCCATTAGAAAATGACTACAATAAGCAAAATTTGAAAACACATTTCTTAGCAAAAATAAAATGTAAACAATAAAAAGAGCACATATCACCCAAAAGTCACGCCTGGATCAAAGCCTAGTTACTAGGAAAATCATAGACATTTAGATCTGACCGCATGATGAAACTGGCTAGAATTTGTGACTCAATATTTGTCCACTAACCAAAGCAACTTCTTTGAAGCAATGTTAACAACGCCTTACTCCAAGCCAAGGAAGAATATCGTGGAAAACATATAGCATTTAAATGGAATTCACAATCATTAATGCATTTCTATTTCCTAAGCAACATATTTACTAATCTAACCAAAACTTTTTATATCAGCCAACAATATGATACTGCGAAAACTCGCATTAAGTAACTCAGTGTTACAAAGTCAAGTGATGCAGGCAAAAAATTCAAAGACAGCTGCAACTTGAGTCCCAGATTTACAAAGAGGATATCTAATAATTCAGCGCTTGGAGGATTGGGAATTTAAGTCTAAGATGACCACTTGATGGTGATTCATCTTTGTGTTCCTGCATCACAAATGAACAACAAAAACCATAGCAAAGATGCTTGGCCCCCTAAGCTCAATATCATATTTCCATTAGCTTCCAGATATCCAATTTGTATTCCACACCAAAAAAGAAGGATATCAAGTCTGTTGTTTCTATTTCTATGACAGCCCATCAAACAGCAACAACACCCAAAAAAGTCAAGCACAGAGTGGATAAATTTCTTGTTTATCTGTAACTTTATGGGAGTATATTCACACTCCTAACAATCTAGCATAAAAGACAACTGTACCTGGAACACATGAGTGCACAAAGCTTCAACTGCAGTAGCAGACCAAGATTTCCCAATCGAATTTGTCACAAGAAAACTGGAAGCCATGGTTGGTAATAAACCCAACAATCCTACCATGTAACTAACTGCTGCACTTAAAACTGGGGACCTAACATCAAAATTTATTAGGTGAATCCCAATAAAAAAATCCATGGAAGAATTCTCCAAAGCACTAAGAATTATTAATGTGGTAACACCACAAACTGGAAAACAATCGGTACCACAAGAATGCAGCTAGGAACACAGAACATTCTATGACAACCACCTGTAACTGATGCAAATAGATATCTATCCATTATAAGACCTCAGCATTGATGCAGTCAGGACCCAAGAACTCTATCTGGTATAGGTACAATTGTTTTAAGTATGTTTAAGCTCCGAATATTGATCCATCAGATAAAAATGATATCCCCTGGACAAATTTATTTATGAACACTAATTGAGATATCTTGCTATTTATATGTTTGGAAGACCATAACAACATGATTTGTTTCAGCTTATCCAGTATTTTGTTCTCTTCACTTTGATCAAGTCATCAACGAATGAATTCCAACAAATAGCCCCAACTGGCATGGAGCATTAACTTTCTCAAGGACACAAATTAACCCTTTCATTGCATCTTCATACGGTGTGAATATTGAACATTCAGGACATTTTTTTCCTTTTTTTTCTCTCTTAAATTTATTTACATATATGTCAAGAGTTTCTAGAAAGCTTGATCCCGAGTCAAGGTACCTTTTCAGCTACAATTCAAGCACATGGGATTTTTTAAGTGTAGAAGGACAATTGTTGTGTTTCCAAAATCTTACTAGGAACTTGGCATTTAGAACAAAAAAAATTAAAGATTTCTTGAACAGAAATGAACAAGCAGCTGTAAGTTAGGCAATACAACAAACAAGCACAGAAATATACTTGCATTTCCATGAAAATAGGAAACAAGTCTTGCACATACATGCATAAAATAAATATATGGCAAGGTGATATAAAGCCAAGAATTTTACATTGCAAGCCCCCTAATAATAGACTGTTGCGTCGATTCTGTGTTTGCAGCCAAAAAGGGATATAACCCGATACAATAAATCACCTACAGAACCATTTTGAAGCATGAGGAGATGGCCTTCCAAAGTGAAAGAATGTGCAAGATAAAATGATATACATAGCATTATCAAAACCACAGCAATCACCTTTTCTGAGGATCTCCTGAGCATTTCAATTGATATATAAGAACCAATAGAGTGCCCAATCTTGAGAGAGAAATTACAAATCAGTTAACACAATTTTATGCAATAAACTATAGATCAACATCTGTGGATTATGCAAGTTTTTATTATTTCAATATAGAACTAAAGCATAAAAATTTGTATTGAAATATAAGAAAATGCAAACCGAGAAGGATATGTGTAAGAATCATAAGAATCGCATTGCAGCACATGAAATTATTAAAGGAAAAAATCATATCAGTATTCTATATACAAGGTTCCTGATATGAATTAAATGAAATTTTGCAGCCTCCCCACTTTCAAAATGGTTAGTATCAATTTGAGAAATAAATGGTAATTGACATAAAAATTTATTATAATTAGGAATTACTCTGACCAGGATTATAGGGACTTCAACATTTCCCAATTCACGTTTGATGAAGTCCATCTGCCAAAAAATCAGAGAGTCATTCTAAGTTTAACAACAACACTAGTGAAGAAAATAAATTCTAATAAGCCAAAAACTGCAACATTAGAAAGAAGTTCAAATTCCGAAGAGAGTACCAAGGTTAGAAAGGGAAATTACATACTATATGGGTTAGCTTAAGGTTACTATATGCTCCGTTGAAGGCTTGAGCTTGCTAACATACAGCATACTGATTCAAACAAAGCTTGCCAGGGAACATTTTCATTTACATGGAAGTAGGACCTTATTTTTGTGTACTCTAAGTGGATTGCCAACTTAGTGGACACTTGACCATACAATCATCCTGATTTTCCTCACTAACCAGACGATTCAGTCCCTAAGACGTGTTCATGTGCAAGTTTACTTAAATAACATGCCATACAAAAATATGAAAAGAGCTTCTCAAACATATATGCCGCATAAAATAATACCTTGTGGTGAATTTGCTCTTCCAAAGAGAACAATCGTCCATGCTCCCAGTTCTAACAAATAAAGTGGACTCCATATCAGAATGATACACATGCAAGTGGTCAGAACATTCTAAAACTTCAAGCTTCGCTGTATTTTATCTAATACAAAAAAGGATAAAGCTTATGATCATCACAGTCAGCAAACCAGTGCACCTTCTCAAGAATAAGCCTTAAGCATCAAAAAAATATGTTAACAATAAAAAAATAAAATAAAAAACACCAAAATATTTGCAAGTATGGAGAAGCATCCATAACCACACAACAAAAACAAGAAATCACAGCATCAGAATTGTGTCGCAACTTATTCCTTCTGTAGAACAGCTTCAGGAAACCAGGGCAGTGCAGCCTATGGCTGCATTTGTGGTGGTTTTTCCATCAATTTTTTTAGGTTAAGGGTTCTAATAACTTAAAGATCTCTAGGATATCCAGACAAAATATTCAAGACCTGTTTTTTTTCCAGAAAATAAATTTCCTAAATTTTCATATTTTTGCTCACATAAAATACTGAGAGCAGATATTTATTGTGAGTGGTGTTTTACAAAAGGCCTGAAGGTGAGGAAACAAGCTAGGGTTGATTGGGAATCAATAACTTAGGCAAAGTGATTTGGAATGCAAATCATTCCAGTGAAAGGAATAGGAAGAAGATGTGATACGGCCGCGCTCTAAAATATGGTATGATAGGGGTAGGCTTCTATGTATCACGCTACGAGAATTTATTTTTATTTTTTGATAGGTAAGCGGATGGGGGGGGGGAAGGGCCTTGGGTCTGAATCCGGGTGGTGAGTGGGCAAAGAATGGAGCTCAACCACCGAGCTAAGTGCCTCACTTGTCACGCTACGAGAATTTATTAAGTCACTTCTACACGTGTGAGCAATTCATTCGGTTAAGACTGACAAGCAATTCAAAATAGTTTACCATTCTTCAAATTAATTATGTAAAAAAAAAAAAAAAAAAAGGTTTCTATGGGCATTGTGCTTTCTTTAATTGTATTTTGTCTACCAAAAACACCTACCTCTCTAAATTTTGTTTCATTACATTTGATTTAAAGGAAATACATAGGAAATATTTTTGGATTGCTTTGGATCACCAAGTCTCCAGCTTTGGAATGGAAGTGTATCATGTTTTGGAACATGTGCTTAACTTAAATTGCTAGGGTATTCAGTTTCCCAACAATATTGAGTTTAGGGTTTTTGAAGTGAAAAGGCTACTGACAGAAGATTGTGAATGGTATCGCTAGAATACTGTTTTGGGAACAAGTAGAAAAATGCTTCACAGATCCTACCTAAAATCTTAAAGAGATTATTCTTCATGAGTTGGCATGACCAGTCAAGTTCTGGAACTTGCTGTGAGTTTTCCCTCTTATTCCTTTACGATTTCTCAAAAACAAAGTTTCCCTTGTGCGTTCTCAATTATTCAGGGGCCAATCTGTCTCAGCAAGTAAGACTCCATGCACCACAACAAAGTTACAAAAACTTCACAAGAATTCTCAAAATCTAAGGTACCATTTGGTATACCCATTTTGAGCTCATTTTCTATTTTGCGTTTTCAAAAATAAGGAAAACAACTCAAAACACATTTGATTACTTGTGTTTTTAAATTTTGCTTTAGAAAACAGAAAATAGGTTTACACATGAAATGAAAAATGACAAAAAGTCGTTTAGAACGTTTTTAACCCAAAATAAGGAAAACCTCAAAATACGGAAAACAGAAAATGTCAAACCAAATACATTTTCTGTTTTCCTTGTTTTGAAATTTTCGAAACACAAAACACATAAGACAGAAAATAGAAAACAAAAATAGAAACAGAAAATGAAAAATAGAAAAACAAACCAAATGGCAAGTCTCTCTATTAAATTGATTAGTATTCGGGGGCCAATCTGCCTCAGCAGGTAAGACTCCATGCACCACAACAAAGTTTCAAAAACTCTACAAGAATTCTCAAAATCTAACTCTCTGTTCAATATAAATATCATATATTTATAAGCTGCCAGCCTCCTCCTTTTAGAACCACAACTCAAGATTAAGAAACATATTTGAAAAAAATAAATTGATTGAAAATAACTTTATTATAAACAATATAAATGACAAGGGAAACACAAGCTCGTAAGCCTCATATAACATTCTATGCACACATTCTATCTAAGAAGCGCAGACACTTCAATGAATCATGTCCATGTGGAGCACTCATCACAAGGCTTATTATACTTTTAACGTTTATACACTTCAATGAATCGTGTCCATGTGGAGCACTCATCACAAGGTTTATTATTCTTTTAACATTTTAGTGATGGATACACTTTAGATACTCAAGAGACATTCATCTCTCTTCCTCAGATGCTTGAAACACGTATGATATGAGCCTAAATGTGATTTTAAAGATAACTATTTGGCACCAATGATTAAAAACAAAATGATGCAAGTTTGCTCCTATTAATCCATTTTTTAGGCTTTTTCAAAAGGAAAAAAAATAAATGATAAAGCCTGAAAATTCCTAGTTTTTGAGATTGATTGAGTGAGATTGTGGCCACACTTCTTTTCCAACATATAAAACATAAATTATGAATAATTTTCTCATTATTTTCACAAATAGTAAATATAAACATGTTTGTAGCATAAAAAATGAATAAGTTGTGACAATTTTAACGTGTGTGTGTATATATTTCTCTGTCATCAAGTCATATCCCAATTTCTTTCAAACTGATGTGTCACTATGTCAGCATATCAATAATATATTAAAAGGTATGAAGAGGATGCCACCCAAATACAAAGGAAAGAGAACTCAACAAAAACACAATTAAACAATCATATGCTCTACAAAATCCATAGAAGTATAAAAATTCAGCTCCGTACCACCCTATAACCAACTATAAAGGGTAGACAAAAAAATGCTCTTCAATCAGTACATTGATCATTCAATTTCTGAAATTTTCCTATATTGCTCTCCCTTTAGACTAACCATCCAACAAAACAAAATGGGGCTAATGTCAAACTTTCCTCCATTTTATTTTATTTTATTTTTTATTCGAGCTCCCCAAAAGTCTCAAAAACTTTTTTTTTTTTTTTTGATAGGTAAGCGGGGGAGGGGGAAGGGGAGGGCCTCGAGTTCAAACCTGAGTGATAAGTGGGCAAAAAGTAGAGCTCAACCACCGAACTAAGTGCAAAAAAAGTCTCAAAAACTTGTTCTATCTCCTTTAGAAACAAACAATTCATCGTCAAAAGAAGCTAAAACCCAATTGCACAACTCCTTAGTCCAATAACAATGCACAAAAACATGATTGATTAACTCACCAATCATCTTGCGAAGACAGCACAAATTCAACATAAAAGTTCCTTCTTTTAATAAGGTTTTCAATAGTGAGAATTTTCCCATGTAACATGCATACAACTAAATAAATAAATAAACAACTTTTTGGAGGGTCACCAAAACTCCAAATTTTATTTCATGGGAATAAATGCTATCCTCAACCCACCAAAGCCCAAAACAAAAAAGACATTATCTCAAAACACCCTGATTTTGTAGCAATCTATCTCAGGCCATAATCCCCGTCTCCTACCTTCATGTTGCATCCATATTCTATGTTCATTTCCATAATTCCTAGTATCATATGGTCCTTGTCCAACATAACTAAAAATTGCCACATTTCCGGGCTCCTAAAACCTAATAAAACATAAAGAAATGTCCAGCAACATTCTAAGGCAAAAGAACATCATGTTTGAAGATGCCTCAAACATGCTCCATACAAAATTACTGGGTTGGCCATTTTCTCCGTTCCATGAAATCGGTTCTTTTGGAAATTGGACCATCCCCAAAAGTGACTTGGTCGTGAAATGAGAAAGTACAAGCAGCTATTAAAATTAAGAAAGAGTGCTATAGGAATTTGCCAATGTAACGATAAAGGAGCATGAAATACGTATTTTGACCAAAAAAAAAACTGAAAATTAAATAATAAGATAAAAAAATATTTGAATTTATATTTTATTAATTCATTATCCCTTGAAAACAAGCATAATAACAGCTCAATCAATATGATTTTACTACTTTTTAACTCAGGTTAGCCAAAATACCTTCTCTGTGTGGGATATGTGACCAACACCTGATACCATTTAAAAATAAATAAATAAATAAAAAGGCGTAAACAATTAGAGAATAAATCAGCTGCATCATTTTTTTTGGGGGGGGGGGGGACACTAATCTAAACACAATTTTAATTATAATTGCAATATCAATTATAATCATTTATAACAACAGCGACAATTCCTAAATATGAGCAAGAATGTCTCGCCTGTAATAGATGCAGTTCCTCCTAGTAACTCGTACAAATTTTCCAGAAAATCAGTGTAAAATGAAACAACTCCTGCAATAACCACCACAATCCTTAGCTCTCGCAAGTGGGCTTATAACTAACCAAAAAAAAAAGGCACATGCATACACAATTCATAGAACCTGGATTTCCAGGGATGAACAAGACATGCAATTTAGGATCTTCTGCTCGAATTTCCACCAAATCCGTCTTATAACTGACCTCAAAAACAAATAATAACAGTCAAAATCAATTGAGAACAACCATGGGCGAGTTCAGCGACAGAGATAAAGTACCCGGAGACATTGCATAATCGAAAATTCGCACGCCTTTTTTGGCCAATCAAATGCAAATTGTCAAGATCCATTACTCTATTTTTATACTTTGATACACAACTTGCCCTGAAACACCACACACTGATAAGAACAGAATAAAGGAAGAAGAACCAAGAACTTGGTTTTCATGGTAAGAAAATGTAAGCCATGTTTTGATATTTCTTGATAGAAACTGATACCGATTAACACGGATATCAATGCATAAGCCCAAGCAAGCAAGCGCACAGATATATATATATATATATATACACACACACACAATATATCTATATATAGAGAGAGAGAGAGAGGTTTCAGAATCTGAAACGGTGAAAAGATTTATAATACCTGGAAGTGGAAGAGGAGAGTGGGTAAGTACGGAGGGTTTGGGCAGCTGGAGGGAGAAGGGCCAATACGCACAGTGCGCACCGAACGCCCAGCATTAGACAGATGCGAATTGCGCCCTGACGAGTGATGACTCGTTTGCGCTCGCTCCCAAATTCATAGGATTCAGTGCTATATTTTTATAAAGCGTATTGTATTTTAAGGGCGCGTTTGGAGCCCCTAAAAATTTTTAAAATTTTTAAAAATTTTTCAAAAGTTGACAGTAAAAAATTTTAAAAGTTGTTAGAACGGATCAAAATGGTGCGTTTCACCAGATTTTGTCAGAATAAAAAAATGATCTGACATTTGTAAAAAAAATTATACAAAATTTTTCAAAATTCTTTACTAAAATTTTGATACATGTTACTTTATATACTTTTTAATAATTTTATATCAAATCAAACATAAATATTTAACAATCATTACATAATAATTTTAAAATTTAATTTTAAAAATTTTTAGAAATTGTTGAAGCTCCTAACGCCCTTAAATAAGAAAAATTGTCGTCAATACAGATATACATGGATTCCTATTATGAATTAAAACCTTTTATACACTATTTTTTTAAGATGTGAAAAATTAATAATTTATTAATTTAAAAAAATAAAGGAAAAAAATTAAAACTATTAATTATTTGATTTGGGATGAAAATTAGAAAAAAAAAGTATGAAACTTTAAAAATTAAAAATAACTAAATTGAAAATTTAGTTAAATGGTGATTGTTTTTATACTCTTACATTTTTTTTAATTTACACTTATTAAGAATTTTTTATATATTTATTTTTTTCTCGATAAATCTATATTATTGTAGAACAACTCATAAGTTTAGTGAAACTTTTATTTTTTGTACTATTTTTTTAATGAAACTCTTATATTTTATTTTTTATATTAATAACCTTTAACTAACAATAATTACTTATAATTCAAAAGTGGTTTACAAGTAACGTTGATAAGTTATTTAAGTAATTTTATTTTTTTATTTTTTCCTTAAATGCTCCTTAATTATCAACTACTCTTATAATATTCTTTTATTTTATCTAAATGTCTTTTAATTATTTATTATCTACTTAAATACCTTTAATTAATAATTAATAATTACTTATTGTTTGTTGTTTTAGAAATTTATTTTAAATAAATAACAAATTAATTAATGATATATATGTAGTTTTAAAATAAAGATTTAATAAAAATTCATGTGCATCTCATGTGCATAGGTATAAAATTAAGTAAAATAAAATCAAAATCAAAATTCACACATATAGTTTTAATAGGTTGATTAAAAATTAATTGAAAATTAAGTAAATATTTTTAATTTACAAAATTAAAAAATATTTTTATTAATTATTAAAATAAAAAAATTTACATGCATCACGTGCATACAAACATCTAGTCATCAATAATCTTATCATACTTTGCCTTTTTAAGTGCTTGTTTGGAGTTCTACAAAATTTCATAAAATTTTATAAATTTTCAACTCACTCGCTACACAAATTAAGAATTTGTAATTTTTACACATTTATACTAATTTATATAACTCCAAACACTATATAATTAAGTTTTTAATTAAACATTAATACGCGCTTATCATTAATTTAAAATTGTTTGACACCTTTTTGATAATAAGTTGAAAGATATATAGAAACTGTCATTTTGAATTATATAAAAAGAATTACTAAAGTGAATAGTTTTAATGGTTTCTTTTTCAATTTTGTTCTATTTATTTGTTAAATTTTGAATTTTTGAAAAGTTTTTTTACTATATATTGTGTTCTATATAAAAGCAAAGGAAATTTTTTTTTTTTTTTTCATTTGAAAAGTAAAAAGGAATGTTTCCTGCTATCAATGCCGACCGAACACATTGACCACGAAAAAATGTTAAAGAAATGATTCGAAAAGGAAACATGCGCTTGTAGTTGTTGTGGCTCGATGGAGCGGTGACGGAATGAGTTACGCGACATTGTAACATTGCGTACGCCTTTGAATTCCGAAATGGAAATGAAAAATAGAGTCTAATAAAATTCTTTTTCAGTAGTGTATATATATGTTTGACTTAATTAGAAATTTACACAAAGAATAATGAGTTCTCGGATGAAAAGTTAAAACTCATGTATGTTAAGGGAATGTTTGGTTGATAAAAGTCTAGCAAAAAAGTACAGTAAAAGTACAAAAATTTAATATAAAAATAAAATGTGATAAAATTTTATTAGAAGAAAGTATAAAAAGTTGATAAAATTGATGAGTTTTGGTTAGTTTTGTTCAACTAAACACTCCTAAGATAATATTGTGACGCGTTCAAAATTATATGCCTAAAAAGAATGATATAAGAATATAACCTAATACACGTAAAAAAAATAAAAAATATAATAACCGATATTCGTTTCATCAATTCTGGTTATTAACACATGTACAATAGAAACAATAAAGATAACAAATTAAGCACTAATGAATACATTATTGATTTCCAAGTAACATAATAATGCCACAAAATTATATAAAGTTGTTTTGATAGCCCCAAAACCCCACAACATACATGATATTTGATGATGAGCCACACATACATAACATCTCTCGAAATAATAATGTATAATATAAGTTTTCATAGATTCACGATTCAAAGCACAATACAAATGTAAGATAAAAATTACATGCGTGGTTAAGGTCAAACCTAAAAGAAAGAAGCTAACATTTTTTAATGTTAGCTTAATGACATTAAAATCAAGAGCCATTAGATTAAAATTTAATAATTTAAATGTATTCACATATTCAATTTCAAATAGGTATACACTTATAAATAAATATCAGAGTATTGTTCAAAATTAGAAAAATATATCCGGCATTCACTAATAACAACACTCATGTCATATATCTCAACTAAAAATTAGTTGATTTTCAAAATGTTATTTTATTTTTTATTTTTTATCAAAAATATATCATATCACAATAAATTTTACCTAGAGAAGGTTATGTAATTTCTCTTATATAAAAGGTATCGTTTCAACGTTGCTTTAATTAGAACAATATATTTAAACTTATACTTGTGTTTCTAAAAACCAACCCTTCAACTTGTTATCATTTTTATTAAAAAGCACACCTAAGTATCATTTCCACCCTCTACTAACCATAATTCTTGCCCTATATCTACAAATGCATGTATAACTAAATGCAATCCCTTGACTCTTGACCAATTCATGTAAAGGGTAATCTCAATAATCTAGTCACCAAATGGCAATACTGACGTAATTATTATTATTATTATTATTATTTAATTGAAATAAATTTAAATTTAAATTAACTCAGTCAATCTCTCTCACTAAACAAATATACGCAGCCAACATGCCTGTTGACCAAGTATACTTGTTGTAAACAATATAAATATATTATAATCACCTGATATATGCCATAATTGAGTCGATGGTTAACCTAACATAACTAATCTTCGTGGCTTTTCCAATGAAGACAACTCTAGTTATTTTCCACCTGCTTTAAAGTTGATTAAGGGAAGATTAGATGAAGCATCTTCAACAAATATATGTATATATATATATCTTCTTAAAGAAAAGTCAACAGAGAGAACTTTATATATATATATATATATATGTATATATAACGCTCCTAATTTGAGTATTTGATTCGCTCGATATAGTGTGCGTATTTAAAAGGACAGGCATACTTTGACCGGCCCGTCATGCAGACTTCTCTTAAAAAACTATTATTTGTATTAATATAATTTGAAAAAAAAAAACTATTAACTATATATTTCTAAGTCTTTTTAACCCATCAAAAGTAATGTAAATTCTAAAGAACAAAGTTTTACTCCTAATGAGGGCCACAAATGAATTAAATATTTAACAAATTACTTGCAAACAAATCAAGCTTAATAAATAAACAAGTAAAGTTTAAGGTCCTGTTTGGTTGAAAAAAAAATTAGGCAAAAAGTACAATAAAAGTATAAGGATTTGATGTAAATGTAATATGTGACGAAATTTAATTGAAAAAAGCATAAAAAATTAGTTAAATTTAATGAGTTTTAGTTAATTTTGATGTGCCAAATAGAGTCAAAGCAAAGTGACTGAGTGAATTCGGCTCGATTTGCAAATATATTTATTTTAACTTGTGAACATTCTCGTTTAATTGTTTGTGCATGCGCTTATAATTAGATTAACTAATATTGCTAACAAGATTTTAATTACATAGTGAATCCTATCAATAACTTTCGTTACTTTAAGACTTTATTGGCAAAGTTTGAAAAACTTTTTTTTTTTTTTTGGTAAGTAAAGTTTGAAAAACTTTATTTGTTTGGTTGTCAAATTTATTTATCAATAGGTTCATGAACAAGCTAAATTAAAGGGCCACATGTATACTTAAGCTCCAATTTATTAATAAACTTAACAATTAAATTAAATACAATAATTTGAATTCGTTCAAAGTTAGGTTGGACCTCAAATTTGCTATTAAACTTAATAATTGAACAAGTCTCAACGCGTTAATACCCAACTTGTTTGCAGCCTGCTCCATCGTAACTTTGTGTACATATATTTTAGTATTATATATATATATATAGAATGACAACTCCATTTAGGAGAGAGAAAATATAATTTAAGTGACATATAATTTTGCAAGCAAATATCATGTTTGGTAATATCAAATTCAACTAAAAAAAACTAGTTCTTTATTTTTTTTTTTTGTTTACAGTTTTTTTTAATCCTTTTTTTCTTCTTCAGAACATTGTTTTTCCCGATTAAAATAATCAGTAACCAAATATGCCATGAACGAATATCATAATTATTAAAAAAAAGAATACTTAATTATCAAAAGAAATAAGATAAAATGAGATAATTGCGGGAATAACTTTTTTTTTTGTAATTTCATAAATGTGTATAATAAATGGTTTTTGACATAATTGAAAATTTCTCAAAATATTTTAGAATATTTCTCATAATTTTTTTTTTTTTAGAAAGTGTTTGCAGTGATAAAAAGTAAGATAAAATGAGATAAGTTGTGAGTTTATAATTCGTATAACGAAGTGAATAATTTTTAAAATTTTCAAAAAATTTTAAAGAAATTTAGTGCACAACGCGCCTTTAATTATATATGATATTAACAAGTCCTTTCCCTCCGAGCTAGCTAGAAAGTTCCCAAGGGAATACAAACAATGTCCATGTGATGTATTTACGGACGGTTGTCACACCCCCGCTTCTTTCCCCCTTTTTCTTTTCTTTTACTTAATTTAAAAAGTTATCAATCCATGGAGAGTTGGTTTAATAAAGGGTTGGGTCAACTTTGTGCCATATGCCCATTCTACCCTTATTTCATTCCAAATTACAATTACCCTTTATTAATATAAGTTGATTGATTGAGAGAGAAATTGTTATTTTTGTGAGAAGTTAAATATCAGGAATATTTATTGCTAAATGAATTCTCCCTTTAATTAGGTGGGTGGTCTTCAACTTCAAATGATTCTTTGCTGTTACAACTTCCCATTTACTGTTTGGGAGGAGGGCTTAGTGTTCTCAAGTGGGGATCTATGTTTGGTTGAACTGAAATTCAAACTTCTATTTATTTATACCATTGTATGAGAAAATTTAGGCTTGGTTTAGAAGTTAAAAAAAAAAAGTAATTTTTTTAATATTTTTGTTTTCTAGATGTCTCGTAGCTATTCAAAAATTACTAAAAGTTTTTAAAAACTTTTCTCTTTTTTTTTTATAAATAATCAAAATTTTTTATAAGTTTTTAAAATTACTAAAAATTTTAACCAAACACATAAAAGTTGTAAGTAACAATTTTTGTCAAAAAATTTTATAATCAAAAGTTTCTAAAATTTTTGCCTTCAAACCGACTGAAACAAATATTATCACCTTAAAAATATTATATTTTTATTTTATTAGAACGAATAAAGAAAATAAAGTGGCAGAAGGGATGATTAAGAGAGTGTTTGGTTCACCAAAACTAACCAAAATTTATCAACTTTTACTAATTTTTATATTTTTTTCTAATCAAATTTTGGCACATATTACTTTTACATTAAATTTTTATATTTTTGTTATACTTTTTTTGCAATCCAAATACCACCTAAAATGGGGTCCAATTATTGCTGTAATATATATATATATATATATATATTAACCATTTTTTTTTTTTTTTTTTGGAATTGAATTTTCCAATTTCGTTTACCTGTACACGCGGTTGCACTTTTACCGAATCCGCCTCCATTTGGAATCGGGGCATTGTGAAATGACGAAAATGTCATTACCAGAACATGCAACTGCCAAACCGTTAAATTCCTTCAGCGGAATCTCAAGAAATCCCAAGCTCTGAGTTGCGTGTAAAATATTCAAGAAGGAGTCGCGGGCAAGAAATCCTCTCTCTCTCTCTCTCTCTCTCTCTCTCTCTCTCTCTCCCTTGTAAGTTTTATCGAAACCCAATCAGTTGTGGTTGATTCTGATACAAAACAACTGCTCTTATATGTAAATAGCTTCATAGATATATATACAGACGAACTCTTCTTCCCTGTCATCTCAAGTTTTCTGGGTATTTTTCATTTGTTACCGTTCACCCAAACACGTCCTTACCCTGGTCCCCAGGTAACTCAATTCCATTTCTTCGAGAGAACTTAATCTATAATTATTTTTTCTAGAAATTGTTCGTGATTCGTTTTCATTCTCATGCAGTCTCTGGATTTCCAGCAAGGGGTAAAGTTTTTTTTGGCGAGCTTGCTTCTTGGGTTTTGCTTTTCATAGAAGGTATGATTCAAATCTATTTGTATGTGTCAACTTTAATTATATATGTATAAGTGTGTGTGTGTGTGTGTATTCAAGATATGTTTGGGAATTTTTTGCAGGTTTTGAGAGTAGGGATAAAGGATGTTGGGAGATCTCATCACCAGAGTACTTATGTATGTTCATTGTTCATCAAAAATCCTTTTTGGTCTCTGTTTGGTTCTCTCTCTCTCTTTCTCTCTCTTAATTTCTTTTTCTTGAATTATGGTTTTTTTTTTTTTAATTTTTGTTTGGCAGTCTGGTTCTCGGATACGCCTACCCTGCGTTTGAATGCTTCAAAACAATGGAAAAGAACAGAGTTCAGATCGAAGAGCTTCGATTTTGGTGTCAATATTGGTAATAGCTTTTTTTTTTTTTTCCCTCTTTTCTTTTTTCTTTTTATTATTATAACAATTATTTTTATTTTTGTCGGGGCTAATGGATGCAATTGAAGTTGACTGAATTTTGTTTTGTAAGCCTTTTAAAAAGGTTTTTTTGTGTGTTCTAAGCCAATCAAATTCATTGACTGGGCATTTATTTATTTCCTGACCGCTAATTTGAGCGGTGGGCTAAGTCAATAACAATGAGATCACTTTGAACTTGGAAAACAAGAATGACAAAAGATCATCATCAACAAATGAAAAAAGTAAAAATAGAAATTGACTGATGGTAAATTTGCAGACCAATTAACAAAGGCAGTTCTGAGTACACAATTGGGATAAAATTCAATAGTTTCATTTGTAGTGCAGATAGTTCTAAAAATGAAACAATTCAATACCCCCCCCCTCTCTCTCTCTCTCTCTCTCTTTATCTATCTATCCCCCATTGAAAGCAGATATGGGTTCACCTCCCCACCTCCCATTGAAAGCAGATATGGGTTCACCTCCCCACCCCCATTTTAATTGCTCGTCTTACTTGACATGTGATCATTTTTCCTTATCCAAAACAGGGAGTTGGGTTTTAATTTTCGAAATATTTTTGTCTTATATGATTTTATTTTTAATAACTTTTTAAACATGTTATTTACATTAATAAAAATAATTTAAAAATGCTTAAAAAAATAAAAGAATCCACGTATGAGTAAAAACAACAAGCTAACATGCTTGCACATACTTATATATATTTCAGCATTTTTTTAAATGTGGCTAGAATGCTTAAAAACTATCAAACAAAAAAAAAATAAAAAATTAAATTTAAGTAAAAAGAAACATAAAATGAAAAAGTACCTCCCCCCCAAAAAAAAAAAATTTACTTTTTGATTTACCAAATTGGTGGGCCTCAGTTTTTCTAGTCAGTTGATGGGTTTATGAAATATTCAGGATCCTTGTGGCAGTATTGACTGTTCTCGAGAGAATTGGGGATACATTCATTTCATGGTATGTATGCAGAATTCCCCCCCAAATCTTTATATATATATATATATATATATATATATATCCATTTTTCTCATGGTAAATGAAGTTTTGTTAAATTAAGTACTCTTCTAATCTGAAGGTTGCCAATGTATGGCGAAGTGAAGCTTGCACTCTTTATCTACTTGTGGTATCCGAAGACCAAGGTAAAAAGAAAAAATGGTTTTGTAGCTTGCAGTACTAACCGAATTGCCTTGATTTATATGAAGTAAGTAATTGATAATGGTGGTTAATTTTTAGGGAAGCGGGTATGTGTATGAAACATTCTTGAGGCCATTTGTGTCAAAGCGCGAGCCGGAGATAGGCCGGAATTTGCAGGAGCTGAGGGTAAGGGCATGGGACTTGGCCATTTACTATTGGCAGAATTGCACGGAACTTGGCCAATCAAAATTCTTTGATGTTTTGAACTACTTGGCTTCTCAGTCGGGAAGGTTTAACAAGACCAAAGATGAGGTACCCCCTTTCCTTTCCTTTCCTCTGTTTGAATGTTCAAATTTTAATAATTTTTGATATTTTTGTTAAAATTATTAGTTACCATTTTTTAGTATGTTTGGTGAAACAAGTAATAATTTTTAATAATTTATAACAAATTTTAATAATTTATGATAATTTAAAAAAATAAAAATTAATATTTTACTAAATACTCAAAAAATAACTTTTAATAATTTTTTACTAAAAATTGAATTGTCAAACGGTGTCATAATAGCAGAGAATCCAAATCTGATAAGGTTTGGAGACAAAAGCGAAGTGCCATACGTTTATTCCAGCAAATGAAATTGAGAGGCTCCAAATATGAAGAATTACAATGAAACTATATATGGAGAATAAAAATGAAAATTGAATGCATTTTCAGCTTTTTTCCACAAACTATGGAGATGTTTTAACTATGCCCCGACAATCCTTTGCAGAAGAAGAAGAAGAAGAAGAAGGATGACGGAGAAAATGAGTACCAGAACTATCCAACTCCGTCAGCTCCTCCGCTGCCTCCTGACGAAACGCCGTCGTTCCCCTGGATGTCCAACAAGCAGAAGCATCCATCTGACAGAAGGCGACCCTCTTCCAGGGGACAGTAAACCGATCCGTGGCACCGACAACCCGAATCTACTACGGTTCAAGTTCGCCTCCAAAGCCAAACAGAGTTGGTACAAACCTGGGACGAACCTGAACCGGCTGAATCAGAAATCGGTGCGGACCTACGTGCCACCCGAACCAGATTCAGGAGCTCCAAACATGACAGTTTGTAAATATAGCACCCAAAAAGAAAAAAAAAAAAATTCATTGTATCCAAAAACTCCAAATTGATTTTTTTTTATTACGAATTAGCCCTTTCAGATTGTGAATTTTGCTATCTCGCCCTTACAAGATGCTTCATTGCAAATAGTCGAAACGTACCGAACCTGGAATTTAAATAATAAAAAAAAAGACATAGGAAGTGTTTGGATAATTGCGGATAAATTATTGATATTAGCTAGAAATACAAATGGAATATCAGTTTACAGGGGCACACACAAGCTCCGTTATTGTTACCGTTACCTGAAGCACCGGAGCAACTGATTGAAGGCTCGGGTTAAGCTTCGGGTGATGGCGAGGAGAAAGGAGGTTGCCTGGTTCTCGCCGGAGATTTTGCCCCAAAGGCGAAGGAGGAAGTGGCCGTCGGCGGAGCCCGGGGAAGTGGACATGGGCCGGAGGTAGGCCCAGGCGGCCTGCTTGACGAGGCGGTTGCGGATGGAGATCTCGTAGCCGGACTGGCCGCTGGGATTGCCGGCGGTGGGGGACTGGACGGCGGCGAATGGAAGGAGGTCCTTAAGGGAGGTGTAGGAGCTGGGCTTTATGGAGATGAGCTCGAAATCGGACTGCGACCAGGAGGATGTTGAGCTGGAGGCCGCGGTGCCGTTGGGGAAGCTAGCGAGGTGGTGGGGCTTTGTGGGGAGGGTGAGCTTGCCGGGGACAACTACTGGCGTCGCGATTGAGTTTCTCCGGCGGAGGAGAGGGTTTAGTCCCTTCGTCAATTCCAGAGAGTCCATTGATGGAAGAAAATTAGATTTTTTAGATAGAACTTAGAAAAACGGGTGATACTCTTTATCCGTCCCGGCGACTCAACATTCTCTATCTTGGTGGCAGTGGCTCCGCAACCGGCTCTGCACTACTCTATCTCTCTCCCTCCCTCTCTCTCTCTCTCTCTCCCTCTCTCTGGCCGCTCGGCTTTGTAGTTTGGGCTTTGAGAACTTGGATACCAGATAACAATTACAACTTCTAATCTAGAAAGTTTTTTACAGCAAAAGGACAAGCCAATAATAAGGCACTTGTTGACTATTTAAGAGTTTTATATTTTTTTATAGACATTCTTATAAAAAAGACATTATCATGGCATTAATTAGAAAATATTTAAATACATATATATATATATATATATATATATATTAATATATTTGTGTAAAATAATATTAAAAATAGAATATAGTTTCAATCAAAATATTGCATTTGAAAAAGTAGCTATCACCAATCAGAGTTGGCGTGCTAATGCATATTTAATTTAACTTGCTTTAATTTAAAAGTACGCTCCAATTAGGCTATTAAAATGCTCTTCAGTGGGTGCAATGCCTATATATATAGCAGTTAACTAATTTAAAAAAAAATGTTTTGATAAATTACCAAAACATAAATACATAAAATAGATTACTTAGGGTCAAATCCAAACCTCCAAAATTCACCTTTTTTTTTTTTTAATTTTGTAACGGTTTCAAAATTGAACCAGAGTTTAAGGGTCCGTTTGGGAAGAGTAACTATTAGCCAAGACTAATGGCTACTTCAACAGTGGTTGGACTTTTTTTTCCTCTTATATTTTAATCTTCTTTTAAATTTTTAAGAGTAAAAATATCAATTTAACAAAAAAAAGTTAGCTACCTAAAAAAAATCACTTTTTTTTTTCCTTCCCAAACACAAAATTAGCTAACTTTTTTTTAACTAGCTACTAACCATTAGTCATTAGCCACTTTTTTTCTTTCCCAAACACAAAATTAGTTAGTTTTTTTTAGCTAACTACTATCAATTAGTCATTAGCCAATGCTAATTATTCTCAAACAGAAACTAAATTTCAGACAAACCCTCCTTCTAAATAGTCGTTAAAATGCACTTATTATCGAATCAAATCCTATTCCTCCTCTCCATCTTTCTATTTATCGACCCGTTGTCACTTATCTAGATTTTACTCAAATCGATAAATTCCAACTACTCGAATTCATAAGATTCAGCAAAATTTATTAATCTAAGGCTTACTCGATCGCGAATTCAAGCTCAAATTTGGGATAATTTTTCAAATGTTTTGATAAATTACCAAAACATAAATACATAAAATAGTTATTAGATATTATGATATCTACTTTACTCTTATCTAATTTACTCTTGTTTTATCATTCTTTTTAATTTATTATTTCAATTTTAAATTCAAAAAATATTATAATCAATCTTTCAAATGTTTACACATATCAATAACATGTCATAAATGATCAATTTTTTTTTTATTTTTTAAAACTTTTTACTTTCCTAAATGGTATTAGATTTTTAATTTCATAAGTCTGAATTTGGATAGAATGGCGGCAGTTGGGTTGGGGCTTGATTAAAAAAAAAAAAAGTCTCATTATTACCATTCATCTAATAGTGTAGAATTTTAATTTATAATATGAATTAATTCATTAAATAAAAATTAATACAATTTTTACTAATTCGAAATATAGTATAATATCTTGGACCCTAATACTAAATGATAATAATAACAACGAAAATGCAAATAAATGGGAGCATATTTGCCTTGTGAGGCTTACTTAAAAAGCGAAGTCCTTTTTTCCCAGTGCTTATCTAAGGCAGCCACAAAGTCAGCAAACATTATAATGGACCAACTCTATTAATGAGTTTGATCGCTTGGATGTCTCTTTTTATTAATGCCACATATTTACCATGTGGCCCCAATTCCTCAAACACTTCCAAATTTTTAAATAAAAAAGAAATCCATTTTGCCTTTGTTTTTCTTAATTTCTTTCTTTTTATTTTTTTTTTTTCATTGTTATATGAAGATTATTTGATTTTGATCTAAATATCATCTGCAATTATTTATAGGTATGGGCAAATTCAAGATTTATAATCACTGGGACAAAATTACATTTTTTAAAATAAATAAGAATAAAAATAAAAATACAGTTGGGCAAAACATGAAAAAAATATATAATTTATAAGAAAAATATAGTAAAATGAATAAAATTTTAATGTAAATATACAAATTGAGGGCAATTGTTTCTACTGGGTCTTATTTGAACCTGCCCATTCTTATAGGTTTATTTGGAACTTCTGGAAGATAAATATTTAAAAAAAACCGAGAGAAATGTAAACAAAATGGCGTGGGCAGCAGGAGATGGTTAGCCACTCACTTGCATTTCTAGGACTTCGCTTTCAATCATTTTTGTGAATTATGGACAGGTGAAGAGTAGGTGCATGCTGGGTGGCTTGGAGATTTTTTAATGTACTTTTCATTTCGTTTTCAATGTTTGTTGATCTTTCCAGGCTACGTGCCCACTTTGTCTGCTTAAAACGGTGACAATACGAAAATTTGTGGTGTTTATATATATATATATATATATGATATATCTACAAGCTAAATTCATATTGTTTATGTAGAAAATTAAGCTCATATTCAGTTTTATATTATCAAATCAACAAATTTAAGCTTAACATAGAAACAATTTGTTTAATTTAGAATTACAAAACTTTACTACTATTGCTAAGTTTATATTTCTTTAACATGACAATTTCATTTTAAGAATTTGTAATATTCATAATGAATCTTAGAATCAAGTCTTGTTGATTAAATTATTTCTCAATTCAAAGAAATCTCTAATAAAAGTGATATTAGAATCGAGTGTAGTTATCTCGTTAAATTTTATTTCAATGAGTCACAACTTCAATATCACCAATATCAATTTTCCCTTTTTGAGTCATGAAAGTTAAATAGGTATTAAGAGGACTCACATATCTTACAAATATAAAATAATTACTCTCATTTTAGATAGAAATTGCACGAGGGTGATGGAACGAAAAGTCTTTACCCAAGTTAATCATGAAGTTGTCAAAATATATATACATAAATAAAGGAAGAAGAGATATTCAAAATTATTTTTCACACTTAATTTGTAATAAAAATAAAAACACACAAAATTTAAAAAACTAAAAATAATTAAATTAACAAATACCTTTCATTTATTATAATTTTGAATTCATTCAAGTAAAAATATATATTCAATATGTTATGTTTTCTTTCTCTTTTTCTTACTTTCTTCTTTCCTTATTTTTTTTTTCCCTTTTCATTTCCTACTTTTTTTCCCTCTTTTTTTTCCCCTTTTCATTTCCCACTCTTTTCTTTTTTTTTTTTTTCCTCATCAATAATTGTCGCTTCAATCATACCGTTTGTGTCATGGAGTTGGATTTCCAGAGGGGTCATCGTTCAATATTGAGTGGCTTGAAGACTGTCTATTTCTGCTCCTGACAAGTTGTACAGTGAAATTGCGTCAACAAACGACCACTATGTACAAGTCTTATTTTGAGCCCAAGTTGCTTATGAACTTTATTGTTTCATTTGTAAATTTTAGAGTGGTAAATTAATAAGGTAAATTTGGCACAATAAAAAATTCATATTTTCTTCCACTAAAGTATTGAAACCATTTGTTTAATCACATAAAATATCAAAATTCCCCAAAGCATCAAAAGAAAAGGCTACATTCATGGCCACCATCCCATGGCAATACATGCGAAAAACCAATGTATTTGCACAATTAGCAAAATAAATACATGTAATGGATAATTTCTCAGCCTTCTTTACCAAATTTATAGCTTAATAATGCTATATACATATACAAGTTCTTTTCACTTTTTAAGCTTTGTTTGACACATGGGTCCATGAACCCACGAGTGAATGGTCAAGATTAAAGTACTCCATTTATGAGCTTGTGTGAACCTGCGTGTCAAACGGAGCCTTGATAAAAATAAAAATAAAAATAAAACAAAAAAAATTAAACGACAATGCATGATAAGCTTCTGGTAATCTTTTCATAAACAAGCCTCTTTTATAAACAAATGTTTACATATATATATATATAAATCCATGCAATGAAAACTGAAGTACCCATAGTAGAATAAGACGTTTAGAGATCAGGCAAAGTTTGACCTAAGCAATTTTGGCATCCGGGATTTAGGTCAATGCAACAATCATGATGTTTAAATGTTTATCTACTTCCCTATGAGCAAGCATATAACAGTATGCATTCATCACAAACATCTTGAACATCCACCTCAAGCACAGAATGCGCCAAATACTCATCCACCCTAAACATCCGCATCATATATTCGATTTAAAATTATAATATAATAGCAGCAGCAAAAATTATTATTCTTATTCATTACTGAACCACGGGATTTAAAATATCCCTGGACTGTACACAAAATTAAGCAGTTACCTCTATCTTCCAATGCCCCCTCAGTCTTCCTGCAAAACATTCTCCAGTAAATTTCTTAGGCAACCACCCAACGGAGCATTATTCAATCCCGACACTAGGATTGAGTAGCAAGATGATAAGATTTGTCGGCAATAACAGAGTTACAAAGAGGTAGCCACGAGTTGCTTGATTTAACATTGCTGCACAAATTCAGATCACCTTTGCGTCTCATTAACTGCAGCAGATGAAACATTTGCAGCAACACCAGATGGTGGAGTCTCGGGCCGTGGGGTACCAAGATCAGCCATTCCAAACTCCTCACGAAGCACATCCACTCTATCCCATTCAACAACAGCTATTGCTGAAGTCAAGGAATTGAGCACTCACACTTGCAAGGAAAAATACACCAATAATTGAAAATGAAACTAAAAAACACAGAAAATGAATATATATATATATATATATATATATAAGGATACAATCTGTCTTCCACATGTCAGTAATGCTAACATCTGCATCTGATAGCAGCCAGTAATCTGCTTCATTCTATAAGAGTACAAGAGGTTAGAATGTTCAGACAGATAAAAGGAGGCAGTATAGAGAGGTCTGCATGCTCCGAAATTACATGTCTGATGGCAAAGTTTTGTGGAAACCTCAGTTTTTAAATTAAGAGAACAAGCAAGAACAGGGTTTTGGAATTTTTGCATAAGTTGATTGCATATTAAATATGATTATTTTGAACTTTGCATGCAATGTAATATTGGACACAAAAATAGCTACTATATATATTTAACGTGCCAAAAATGTCCTGCAAGAGGAAACTAGCAGGGAAAATTATGGATACTAAAATAATTTTGGATAAGTTTGCATTTGCTTTTGGTTGGTTTACGTATGAACTTCACTTAACAAAAAAAAAATACATCCAGACACATGATGAGAAATTTTTTAAATACATCGAACTGCTAAAATTTTGATGTAACTTCTCCCTTCAAAGATCTTTGCATTACTGAAAAGGCCCCAGTTGAATATAATGTTTGGTAAATCCAGGCTGAAGACATGAGAATTCAATGCAATTCATTGGTTTGCAGGTATACGATAGTCATATAAATATGACCACCACACATCCGACAATCTGAAATACCTCAAACATACATACACAGCTTACTGAACATGGTCTCCTTAACTATCAATTCAAATGAATGTCAGAATAACATAACTTACATCAATGTCTGAGGGAAGAATTTTCATGATTCCCCCAGCATAATCCTGTGAAATATTAATATCAGAGCTTATTCTGTGGCCGTCTTGTGCCTGTGGTTCAATCTCTACCCCCCTGCTTCCAACAGTTGTCATATCTGTTGCTGGATTTTCATTGGAGCCAGAACTCGAAGCAATGGGAAAGCTCGCTGATGGCTCGACACTATTCATCTCCTCAAACTTCTCCTCAAATTGGCTAAAATAAAGTTTTCAAGAAAAAAAACATGAATAAACAAAACAGAGAACTTAGGATTTGGGACTTGGTTGTGAGGTTGTGTTTACCCTAATACACATACCAGTGTACCTGTAGTACCAAAAAGAGCTTTTACCTTACAAGGTAGACATCAATGGGACCCATTGTGCTTCGAAGGATTATTCTATATCTCCTCTGTGGATAGTCAACGGCCTGGTACACAAAAAAGAGCAATATCTTTCATCCATCAGAATCATGGAACATAGAATATCATATAAGGGTTCCTCTTTCTGACCTCATCAGGATCTGGAACTTCAAGGGTGGTCCCATGAGGAGCTTTGATGGCTATTAGGGTTTCATTCTGATAGAATTCAAACATAAAAGTACAGATAATGATGAGATTAAAGCATAATAAAGAATAGACAAGCAAAATTAAGAGATTAGTACCACTAGATAAAGGGAGTTAGGTGCTACAGATCTACACAAAGAAACTGACCTGAAAGCAAGGTAGCCCCTTGATATCCTCTTCAGTCACGAAAAGCCACCTGAATTAGAAGGACTCAGTGAGATTCGATGTAAAGTGTAAGTTACCCTAAAATAAAATAAATGAATCAAAGTTGGAAGGAGAAAATCACTTTTGATTGCTTTCATCTTCACTCAAATCCCTCAATCGCTCCTGCATTTCTCTGCAACAATGTGAAAGCATCAGCAAATTCCAAGTTTCCAACATTTTCAAGATAGCACCAGTCATTGCTTCAACAATGCAATAAGCCCATATAAAACCTTATGTGATCATCTAGTCTCTGTTCTTCCATGGAAAGCTTTTCAACCTCTGCCTGCAGAGTTAAAAAATAAAAAATAAAAATAAAAAAGAAGAAGAAGATCAAAAGATGATATCCCCTCCTCATGATCCACCTTATTATATTTGACGATGGACAATATATACTGTAAATTAACCAGCAACGACAAGATGTCTGCAGGTAATTTCAAGCAAAAACTGTAGATATAACCAGTTGAGATAAAGAAAGGAAGCATTCATAATGAATGATACAATAGATGTGAAATACATCAAGCAATGGTAAGACAAAAACAAATATCAAAATTATGCATACCTGTAGTACACTAATATCATCATCAGCCTCCCCAGGTCTTAAAGCATCAAGTCCTCTAATCAGTCATTTGAAAATTCTCATATAAGTTCCAAACACTGCAAATGTTTATAATCCCAAATAAAATGCCAAGTAAAAGAAAAATAACCAAGCTTACTTCCAACGGATTCTGTTCTTGAGCTTCTTTTCAA
The DNA here is from genome assembly GCA_019916065.1 of Vitellaria paradoxa. Classification (NCBI taxonomy): domain Eukaryota; kingdom Viridiplantae; phylum Streptophyta; class Magnoliopsida; order Ericales; family Sapotaceae; genus Vitellaria; species Vitellaria paradoxa. The sequence continues at coordinate 9,623,487 of CM034234.1, forward strand.
TAAGACCAATTCCTTCAAGGACATTTGTTATATCATAAATTCGCCTCTTTTGCACCTGAACCACTAAAAATTAAATGAAATTGTACAGAAACAACATGATGTATGTCTAGCGAAGAGATTCACCTCCAAGGTGTCGGCCGCTTTGTTTAAATCTAGAACACCATCCTCAGCATGCTTAATCAAATTGATGAACTTTTTTGTCAGAAGACCTGAAAAAAGCATGGTGCATTTCACTACTTAATTTCTGTACTAACTGGAAACTCCAAGTCAAAACACTTTGTAGTCATAAAAGGAGAACTAATCCTAAATGCACCGGTTATGAAGTTACCTAGGGAGCTATCATAACGGCAGCTACCAGCAGGAGTAAGAGGAGAGGGAGAACCTGCATTTTGAAGATTAGCAATCTTGTTAAATATTCATTTCCAATTAATTGATTTAGGAAGGTAGAAAGAATATCTAATGTTCAAAACCAATTTACTTGATGAACAGAAAGGAAAAAGAACCAAAAAAAAAGATGAACAGCACCATCTAATGCAGTTTGTTTCCAAGGATAATTTTGTATAGTTTCATATCCAAGTATTTGAGACAATGTTCAACAACCAACATTAGAAGATTTTGCACAGATTGTCTCACCAGCATTTGACATGGGGATCTGAGGCCCAGATCTATTGCTCTTTGAGACTTTTGATTGCGAGGATAACCTTCCTCCTTTTCCAGATACAGGCGTCTGCAGCGGACTCTTAGCTATAACAGTGCATCCAGGACTGCGAGTCCAGTCACTTGACTCAACTTCATTATAGTCTGTTCCACTCTTCCGCTTAAATTGCTGAGATATGCATTAATTTGAAGAATTAGTATCACCAACATATAAAAGACCAACGCTAATTAGGATTACACGGTGATAAGGGATCCAATGAATAAAAAGATAACCATAACAAAAGACAATGTAGAATCTGATGAGAGCTAACAAGCAACAAACAGATATGGAATCTGATGAAAAATAACAATCAACATCATGAAGAAATGAAAAATCTCCCTTCCAATTGTGTGAATAAATCAGTAGATGGATACCAAAGATATTACAAACACCATTAGGAATCTGTTTGTCATTTGATCGGCATAGTCAGGATTAGAATTGATCTCTTCCCATTCTTTGTATAGTCTTTGGGGGTTGTAGCATTGTACTATGCTTTTAGCTAGGGCCAGAGGCGGATCCAAAAATTTCATTGACTGGGGGAAAAATTAAACAAAAATAAATATTACAAATTTTTAAATGACAAACCTTAAATACCGTTTAGAAGTCTAAATTTTAGCAACTTTTAGCATTTTTTAACAAAAGTTGCTAGTTGTAATTTTCGGTGCATTTGATGAAACAAATAACAATTTTTAGTAATTTTTTACAATTTTTGAGTGTTTAGTAAAATTTTTAGAAACTTTGGGTAATTTTTAACAACTTTTGATAACTTTTGGGTTGAGTGAGTCATTGAGTAAAAAAGTGACAAATTTTAATTGATTTGACAATACAAAAATTATCAAGCGTATTTAAAAAGATAAATTTTAAATTCAATGGGGGCAATTTATATATTATATATTAAAAAAGTAAAAATTTTATACAAAATATACATAGAATATATACAAAATTTTCAGCTAGTGGGGGTGGCCGCCCCCTCGGGCCCGTGATAAATCTGCCCCTGGCTAGGGCCTTGTATTGTGAATTGGATAATCTCAATTCTTGTTTTGGGATATGCCCCCATTGCTATTGTACAACTTTTTATTTATTATGCATACACATTCTTACCTAAAAAGAAAAAAAAAAAAGAAAAAAGGTATCCAGCTTTTGCATATGAAATCTTGCATCCGTTCTATGAGGAAGGTTGTAGGTTCAAGCTGTGACCTCCATAACAACTGCAAAGAGGAACCCCAATAGCAACATATTGCCTATCCATAAGCTTGCATATTCCTCTGAAAGGATACTGTCACCTCTATAACCAATAAAACTAACAAAAGAGGAGCCCAAATAGCACTACCAACCCAATAATCCCAACTGAACTCATAATATTGGTTGTTTCTTTTCCATGTCTCTAATCAACCATAAATTATAGACTTCAACCATCCCCTACATGAGAAGTGAGAACCACTTTTGGCAGGAAAGTTTGCAAGCCGAATAAGCAAAAAACACCACTTAAACAGACAACAAAAGAGTCACAATATACCTAATATGTAACAACTGGAGCAGCAAAATGTACGCATGGCATTACTAACTCCTCGTGTAGAATTATTTTCAGGAGTTACAAAAATCATTTGAAGAGTTATCTTGTCAATAAAATATCAAACATAAGTAGGAGGCATTGATATATAGCCAAAAAACATTACAGTTGATTTCCTAGCAAACTGCTTATTAAAAGACAACATCGTGCATGTCACAACCATATGCGGAACATTTTCATAGAATAGAACTGTTCACTTCAAGCCAATGCAAAGCCAGTACCATAAATGCATTTCAAATGAAAAGGCTGACCATCTCCTGCATAGTAAGCATGTTTTGGATTAATGGCTGCAAGAAACCTCATGATTCTCATACAGACAACATTGCTGCTTACCAAAATACCGCAGGCCCACAACCATACAGCCAAGAAACTGTGAAGCTGTGTATCGACGGAGAAATGCACAAAGCTACGGACATAAATGAAGTCGGGAGAGCTATTTATGGAATAAGAATGCAAAAAAACTACAAGGATGCCAAAAAAAAGTCAGAATAACTGCAAATGCACAAAAGCTAAGCAAGAAACTGCTGAGTATAATTAAGTCAAAAGGGCTAATTATAGAGCAAACACTAATAATCACTTCACAAGGACTACTATGAGAACTCCACAATCAACATTCAACCCTATGTCATGAACTTCAATATAGAACATCCCAACTGTGCCATTTAAAAAGCATTCAAAGATTAGTTACGCACAAGAATATTTTTCAACTAGTCATGTAATTAATTATCCTCGAAACAATAATTAACTAAACCATAAATCAAACGTACGCAATCAATGAAAGTGATTAAACCCACCGGAGACCTAACAACAAGAGCTTCAGCCTCCTGATCGGCCGCGACTCTGTGAGCATCCCCCGAGGATAAGAACCGGTGGTAATCCTCGTGAGGAACGAACGGTGGCTTCATCGAAGAGAACTGCAGGTGACGCTTCATCGGCTGCCGGACCCGTCCACCTCCAGCCCCCGCCGCCGCCCCTCCCGGGGGGGTCGAAGCCTCAGCACCGGACATGGAAAAGCAAAATGAGTTTGGAAAATTTTGGGGATTGGAGAAAGATCAAAACCCTCAAGTGGCACTTTAATATGGAAATCGATTGAAGAGAAAAATTGTTGAGGGAGATGGCGACAGAGGGTTATTAGAGAGAGACAGTGAGCGATCTGGGATTTGTAGAGAGAGAAAGCGAGAGGAGTAAGCAAGGGTTTGACAGGAAAGTGAGGGAGAGCAGAAAACGAGGGAAGGAGGGAATTTTAGTTCGGATAGATGTGGAGGGAAGTCACGTAATATAAATATGAATAGTTATGGGTATTTTGCGTTTTGCCCCCGTGTTTTACTGCTTGTGCATTTATGTCCCTAGGGTTTGAGGATGTGACCTGGCACATATGACTTGGGGCACTATTTCATCACAAACCTTTCAAGTGACAAGGACAACCAAAAAAAATCAAAATAACTAAGATTGGATTAAATAAATATATACAAACTAGTTACCGATCAAAATAATAAAATATAAAAAAATAAAAATATCAATAAATAAATTAACAAAATAGTAAAAATTAATATTAATTTCAACACAAATATTTTAATTTCTCAATATATAAAGTAAGATTATTAAGAATATTTTTATAATTATAAATAATTTTAATTTACTATTACTTTCGTCTCATACTATATTGAGTTTTAATTTTTGTCCCTTATCCCCATTTGGTTATAACGGTATTGATTAGATTTTCATTGTCATTTCCTTTGACATGTATAGTAAAATAACTATTAAATAATAAAGCATTTGGAAAATGATAATTTTGCAATTAAATTATCTTATTTATTTAAACCAAAGTCAGCAAATATGTGTGGTTGTGTTGGACCACTTCTAATTCAACACTATATTTTACTTCCAAAACAAATTAATAATTATATTTTTAATACGTCAAGTAACTACAAAAAGATTAAATTTAGCTTTTAGATTTAAACTCTTAGTTACTAAAATTTGATTTGTATTGTAATTATGTGCTTCCATAATTAATTTTATATACTCACAAATGAAGATGGTACTTTAAAAACAAAACCATTTGGCTTTTGTGTCAAGACATGTATGCATTTTTAAGTGTTAAAAACCATCTTAATTACACCCAAACTTTCCAAATGCAAAAGGAATAAATAAGAAATTTTATGATATTCTGCAAATTTATTTGTCAAGACAAAGAAAAAAAAATAAAAAATTACATACTTAAAAATTTTTATTCGAAAGACTCCAAAAGAGGGGATTGAAGGGGGAAATTAACAAATAAGAAAAAGTATTAAGATGTCGTTTTTATTCATCAAATTTTAATTTAATTTTTGCATTTAACAGTTTTTAGACTATTTATATTTATCAAAAAAATACAAAAAAATTTAAAATAAGAGAATTCACATATAGGTGGAAAAAATTTTGATTCTCTTATTTAGAATTCTTTTAATTCTTCTATGAAAATGAGTCAGTAGGACAAATGTAATAGAGTTAATCAGAAAAAACATGAGATTGGTTAATTGCTTTTTTTTTTTAATTAAGGCTTTGTTTGGGTGCCTTGACTTATTTGTTTATTCGTAAAGTAACCAAATTTACCCTCTTATATTTTAATTTTTTTTAAATCTTCAAGGACAAAATGTTAAGTTAATAAAAATTAAAAAATTATTTACTAAAAAGTTAATTTTTTTACCTTTCCAAACACAAAAAAGTCACATTTTTACTTCTCAAGCCAAACCTAAGGGTGCCAGCGAAACAAAACACCAAGGATAGGGGAGAACCCATCAATATAAAGTGCTGAGAGGGGATTCCCGATTAATTAATTAAAAGTCTGGGGAGTTACAAACATTAAAAGAAAAGGCTGAGAAAAAACAAGAATTGACGAAATCGAACCGGCAGTGCGCGCCTTCTTTTTTGTCTCAATTGTCTAGCAGCGCTGCACCTGTCCCCATTGCCATCTCTTTTTATTTTTATTTTTTATTTTTTACACCTCATCACATCAATCAAACCCTAGGATCTACTCACGGTTGGTAACACAGAGATAGGTGCAGCTGCCCTCGTTATCATGCCACGTGGCTAGGGGCCTTTTTTTCGGGGAATGCAGCAGAGGAGTAATGAAAGCCTCCAAATTAAAACATAAATAAAAATCCATTAGAAGTTGTTATAATTTCTTTTTTAAGGTTACTGTTTATAGTAACAAAAAATAATAAAAAATACTAACAAATTTTAAAAATAATTTACTTCTTATCTCACTATATAGATTATGAACGCACAACTTATCTTACTTTAAGAGCGTTTCACTTTAAGAGCATTTGGAATGATAAAAAGTAAGATAATTTGACATAATTTATGAGTTTGTAATTCGTGTAGTGAAATAAAAAGTAAATAACTTTTGAAATCTTTGAGAAATTTTTTAATATTTTTTCTTATTTTATCTCACTTTATATTACTACAAACGAATCTAAGAATGAGAAACTATAACTTTATTTTTTTTTTCTAATGATACTTGGATCTATTTATTAAAAGTATATATAATAATTGAATTATTGAAACTTTTGGAACCTAAGAGTCGTTAGTGAACAAACTCTTATTTTTTTTTTTAATCTATTATTCTTTTGAATTTCATTTTTCTTAAATTTTTTTTAAAACTATTACTCTTTTGAATTTCATTTTGGCTAGCATGGGATGTGAGAGAGATTGGGGAAAGTATAATAATTGGTTTTTTTAAATGATAAATTAATTAATTTTTCATCATGTCATCCTTTGGATCAGTTGGGATGTCTTTCAAACAAATATTAATCTTAAATACTTCTTATTAAATTTTTATCTAAAATGTGTGTGAGCCAAGTAGATTTCCAATAATTAGTTTTGGTATGTAATGTGTAGAGAGAGAGAGAGAGAGAGAAATTTTAAGAGTTACACGATTAATTGGGGCAAATTGAACGTAACATTGGAAATTGTAAGTATTTGGTAATCAAAGTAAGGTGGAGTTAACCAATATATTTGTAGTCAGAGGAAAAGAGAAAATTTATAATAGGGTGAAGTTATTTGCTCTTCTCTAAAAAAAATTTTTCCTATTTTTTTATTTTTTAATTCTTAAAAATTTACATAATTAGCTCTGTAATAGAGGTTAATTAATATAAAATACATTAAATATTATATATACTCTCCCTTTCTATTTATTATTGTAAAACTAACATTCTTAAATTTTTTATTTTCTACAACATTCTCCATTTTTTATTAATTTATATGTTAAATTAAAATTTTATTATAAATTATAATTCAATGAGATTGTGCGAGGGTGCTTTTTAAAAAAAATAAATAAATTAGCCTTGTAAATATATTTTTTAAGTTTATTTTATCAAAAATTAAAGAAGAAATTTAAAAATTATTATTTTTTAATTGATGCAAAGTAAGATATCATAATTATTGATCAATTCATACACTAATGAAAATAATTGAAATAAAGATAAATCAAAATGAAATTCAAATATTAACATTCATCCCTTAAATTAGCCACCATTAAATAAAAAAATTGCATTGTTGAAAATAATTCAACAGTTTTAATAAAAAACCTTTATAGATTACTAAGAAAAAAACTACAAATAGGAATTAGAAAAAAAAAAGCTTAATAAGGAAAAAAAAAACCTAATAATATAATAGTATATACATCAACCAAAAAAAAAGAAATATTACATGCAAATTATTCAATATTACTTTGCCAAAAAATCAATCACATGAAATGAAAAAATCAGAAAAAGTTAACAGTTGTTCCACTATTTGAGGGATTCGATGATTCATACTAATATGAAATTTGTTTCATATTGTTTGTACATAAAAATTAATAGATAATCCCATCCGAAAGCTCCAATTATGAGTCATGTAGTTACACAAAAAAAAAAAAAAAATGAGAAGTGAAGTTATAGAAAAGTGAAAAGTGAAGTTTGTTAATTTTATAATAATAAATGAAAATAAAAGATAATTATGATATTTAAGATATTTTGTATTAATTGTTTATCATTAATTACAAGATTAGTCTTTTAATTTTTTAGAGTAAAAAAATTATAAATAGTATGAGAAACTTTTAAAAGAATGCCAATATTTCTATCATTTATAATGTAATTAAAAGATTACAATAAAATAAAAAATAAAAAAGGATGCCATGTACAATTTACATTCTCTTAATGCAATGAAGAAAGCATGATAAAGATTGGGTCAATTCGGTTGGTATATTTATTATTTTTAAATTTAGGCTTTGTTTGATTTGTATTATAAATCTTTAAAAATTTTTAAAAATATTTGAAATTTTTTAAAAATTATTTACTTTTTATTTTATTATACGAATTATGAATATATAACTTATCCCACTTTATCTTAATTTATCTCATTTCAAACGCACTAGTAAATCAATACAAATGTGCTAATACAATAATTTTAAATTTATAATCGAACTAAAATAATCAAATCTAATGAGTTTTGAGAGTTCCAGGGGTGGTCGTAGGCCCGAAGGCTCAAATTTTCAAGTCTTGACCAGCCAACCTGTTTGGATAAATGGGTTGGATTTGGGACTATGAAATTTGGCTCGCACTTAGGGTGCGTTTGGAATTCAAAAGAATTAAAAAAAATTAAAAGTAATTTTTTTAATTTAAAATATAAAAAGTTATTTTGAAATGATAGATTGATATTTGTGTTTTATTTGATATAAAGTTGTTAAAAATTATATAAAACAACATGTAATAAAATTTTAGTGGAGAATCTTGAAAATTTTTGGTGTTTTGTAAAATTTTTTGATACAAATGTCAGTTCAATTCGTAATAAAATCTGACAAAATCCTTTGAAACACATTATTTTGGTCCGTTCTAACGGATTTTGATAAATTTTTAAAAAAAGTTAGAATTTCTTGAAGTTTGAAAAACTTGAAACTTTTGAAATTTTTTTGAATTTTTTGAAATTTTTTGGTGTTCCAAACGGCACCTTAATTTTATTAAAAAATCTATATTTTTATATTTTACATATTGATTTTTATATTTTATTGTTAAGATTCCGTTTGATTTTATTATAAATATCTGAAAATTTTTTAAAACTCTTGAAACTCTCTAAAAATTATTCATATTTTTTATCTTACTGTATAAATTAAGAATTCACAACTTATCTCATCTTTTATTACTGCAAACACACCCCAAAAATTAATTATTTTAGTGCTAAATTATTTATTTTTATTATTTTTTAGTAACAAATATAATTTAAATATTAAATGAGAATAAAAAGGGGGTTTATAATTCAAAAGACAAGCCCAAAAGTTTTTAAGCCCGGTCAAATATTATTAAATTTGGATTAAGTCCGGCACACCCATGTCCACTCTTTAGTGAACATTTAGAGTGACCAAAAAAAAAAAAAATTTAAGATAGTTTTATGGATTCATAATTTGTGCAATTAGATAAAAATGTAAATAATTTTTAAATATTTTTAAAAATTTTCCGCATTGTTCAATCAACCAAATGCAACCTAAGTGTTTTGTGCGAGTTTAGGGTTTTAGGAGGTGCAGTGTAAAAATCAAAAGTTGTGATTTTATCGACACTTACATGACTAAATTAATAAATATTGTTAAATAAATTAATAAATATTATTTAATTGAATTAATAAACATTGATAAAATCATAGCCTTTAATTTTTACACTTCCCACTGCATGAAAAATTCACTATAACACCTCGGAACTATTTTCAAGACTGAAGTGCGATTGTATCTTAATGAGATATACCTTTTCCTATTTTATATTAATTATGTTTTAATTAAATTTTTTTCCTTTAATTTCTACTTTTATTTTAAAATTAATTTCAACTAAATTAAATCAAGACTATTAAACCATTATAATCAAATCAAGGCATAGATTCATCCATTTCATACCCTACAATAAATTTTATGCACTGCAACCCTTGGAACCGTTTTGTTCAACCCCAATTCAAGCTACCAAAGTCTCAAGTTAAAGACTCAGCTAGATGATGATTTATTTATTATACCAATTGACTATCTTTTTCTTTTTATTTTTAGTCAACTATGTTAATGGTATTCAAAATATGTAAGCCCTTCTTAAACGTGGAATAAAATTGTATAAAAACATGAAAAATAAAAATTTTCACTATAACTTATTAATTAAATGTACACCGTTCTAATAATAATTTCAATTAAAATTTATAGTAAAATAGTAATTTGCGTATGCACATCATTCTATAATAGTTTTGGTTAAAATTTTGGATGGAATAAAAAATTTCACGATTAACTCAAAAAGTAATGTTATATTATTAAAATAAAATAAAAAATTTTACATAGAATTACAGTGTTTTCTCTACTCATCATTTTCTCCTTTGTTATTGGGTCATTTGACAAGATCAACGTTTGACGACGGTGAGAAATCGAGTTTTTAGTGGTGACAATCGACTTTAATTGAGTTTTGTCAAAATTATTCTCGAGGCAATTCTAATGAAAGCAAAAGAAATAATTATATTCATTAGTTTATCTTTAAAAAAAATAAAGAAATATTTTATAAATTTAACAGCGAGATAAAATTAACATAAACTCAATGAATGAGATTTAAAACTGAGCATATAGACTTAAAAAGCTACTTGAGAAGTGCCGGAAATTTAATAAATGAATAAGATTTAAAATAAGAAGCTTAAGACTTAAAAAGTAATTTTAGCCTCTCATTTGTACTAAAAGTAGGTAACATTTAAAGGGTATTTAGAACGATAAAAATTAATAAAATTTAATAAAAAATTATAAATTTATAATTTGTATAATAAAATAAAAAATAAATAATTTAAAAAATTTATTATTATTATTTTTTAGTGATTTTCATCACTTTTGCTCGTTTAAAAATTGTGTAATCACAATTCAGCGGCTCTAATCACGAGGCTCTTGCGTAGATGTTAGCTCTAAATCCACGGTCACCCCGAGTTTATAGTAATTTACAGAAACCCCCCCGGGGCTTCAGTTACTTGTCCGCTCTCCTCGGCTGCTGCTTATCCACTCGCCCGCTGTGTCTCCGCCTCAGACTAGTTACTGTGTCTGTCTCTTGAGAGGGAGAGAGAGCTTCAAGAGCCTTTGATTCGGTTGTCCACCAATGGCTTGCGCAGCTCCTTCAGCAACAGCTCTTCTCTCATCTTCATCTGCAAACCCTAGGGCTTGCATTCCCCTCAATTCCAAGCCATTCTCTCAAACCTTATCTATCCCCACTTCCTTCCATGGCCTTCGCAGGCCATTCCAGTCTCGCCCCACTCGATCCATCTCTTCCCGCAGATCTCACTCCCGACCAAGCTTCGTTGTGAGGGCCGTAAGTAATCCCTCCACATTCATATCTCTATATCTACCTATAGGCATGCCTCGTTTTCATTTATGGATGGATTATTAATGCTGCCTGTAAGCAATTTCCGGTATCTCTATATTTTCCTATATCAGTTTCATTTCTGGGTAAGTCTTGGCGTTGGCGGTGGAAATTTGTGGTTCATTGGGTTGTTGTGTCATGAAGTTGAGGGTTTTGAATTTCTTCAAAAGCATGTATTTTTATATTAACTTTTAAGTTGACTGCGGCATACCGATGGTTCCTTTTCTCGGTGAATTTTGTACCTTTAATGCTGGCTGTAAGTAATTTTCCCGTATCTCTATATTTTCCTATATCAGTTTTATTTCTGGGTGAGTCTTGGCGTTGACGGTGGAAATTTGTGGTTCATCGGGTTGTTGTGTCATGAAGTTGGGGGTTTTGAATTTCTTCGAAAGCATGTATTTTTATATTGACCTTTAAGTTGACTGCGGCATACCGATGGTTCCTTTTCTCGGTGAATTTGTACCTTTGGAGGAATTAATTGTTGTCTAAATACTGTTGTAGTGTAATTTGTGGATTTGCTGTGGTGATTTTTGTTGAACTGATTCTCACGATGTCAATTTGGATGGAAACAATATGGTATCCCCCCCCCCCCACCATATCCACTCATTTGGAGAAAATTGACCATCATGGTGGTACAATGAGCCAATAATAGGATGAATGCATTTATGCATGTTACAATCCCAATTACTAGGTTTGCGATGTTGTTTAGGGAAAAAATTTAAAATTCAAATCCACATAATTCTGGTGATCTGAGATCAACTTGCCTATTTGCCTTCATTTTATTACCTTGTTGAACCACATCATAGATGACAACCATTGTACCAATATATCGTCATCCATTTGAACAAAGAAATCTATCAATTTCTTTGAAATTTAAGTTGTTATTTATTAATTGAATTGGTTGAAAGAATTTAATATGCTAAGCGTTTGGCCTCTTGCACATTCTAATTTTTACCATTTTCCACTCGTTTTTCAATAAAATATTTATTCATAAAAAAAAGGAGAAGTTTTTCCCGTCCAAGATGTAAGCCATCAAGTCATTGTCAGGCTATCGACATGTTGTATGGTGTGCAGTATGTTTTTTAGTGTATTATAACACGTGTAATAATCAGGCAGCATTCCTGATTTCTTTCAAGGCTTCTAAGAGGATTATATGTTATCTACATAGACCAGTGTAACTCCCCAGGAAACATGTGGACTGTAGCCATGGTTCAAAGTATTGTCTGCTGATATCTCGGCGTCTCGGATCGGTATCAAGGGGAACCGGGACGAGATTTCACACCGCATCGAAAAAATTGCCAAGTGGATGCAAGTCGCCTTATTTTGGCCGAGACTCACCGATATCTTGGTGATACACTGATACATGGATACAAAGGTGCTGAGATATCAGTGATACCAAAAAAGGGGAAAAGACATATGGCCCATTATTTCAGATCTAGATCGCAAAACTCAAGTTGCTTGAGCCTTCAGATTGGGCAAGAGATACATCAACAATTGGACATTGCAATCGCGCCAGTGTTTGTGAGCTCTTCATGAATCGCTGTTGATATCTCTGGTGTTTGCGAGTTCTTCACAAATCGCCGCTGGTATCTCCACTTTGCAGTCAGCAAAGCCCCGTTGCTGCTGTCAGAGCACTGCCAGTCTGTAACTAAACAAGGAAGATATATTGTGTTTTGTGTTAACTACACTTTCCTTCACAATCACTCTTTGTTCCTGAAGAAGGTTCTTGAATTTTGGTTGTAGCTAGTTATTATTTCATCAATTTTAAAAAATAACACAGTGAAATTAAATAAGACAAGATTTCATGTGCATAGAAAGTAAAACTAAAATCTAGATGATCTATCGTTGTTATTCTACTTGTTAGGTTCCTAATTCATCTCTGCCAGGTTCGTTTTTCCTTAAATTGGCTGCCAGGAGTACATTCTCATTACCTCCATGTATGTCTTAGCTGCAGGGTGAGCTTCCACTTGTTGGAAATACGGCACCAGACTTTGAGGCGGAGGCCGTATTTGACCAGGAGTTCATCAAGGTACTCTATGAAAACAACTGTCTTGTGAATAAAAAGAATAAATATGTAGTAAACATTGTTTATCCTGGGCTCAGGATTCATGTACTTACTATATATAATTGACATATGGTTATCAAACTCTATCTGAGTGAGGGGTTTGATAGTTGGGATGCTTTTGAGAACAATTGACTTCTGGTTCTGAACTTGGGAGTACTCTACTCCAATATTGGAATTAAATGATCAAGATTGGCCTATATAACTGTTATCATGCATGAGAGTACTATCAATAAATCAATAAGATCCATGTCCCTACTCGCACTAGCTGACGACTGATGAAGTGTTACTGTGTCATTGGCGATTCCCTTACTTACATTCACTGAAGATTGATAAGTGTTACTGTGTTATTGATGATAAACCACTCATTCATCTGTTTAGGCATTTTTACTTGGGAAAAGATTATGGAAAACAATGCGAATCAAAAATTCTGGATCTGGGGAAATTCTTGTTTAAAATTTAACTTTGATGACTATTATGATATATCTGTATCTATTTATATCAGTCCAAATTTGGATGGGGCTAATTGGGCCTAGGAAACTTCTGTCACATGTCAAATCAATTTCCTTTTCTTTTATTTATTTATTTATTATTATTATTTTTTTATGGATTGGCCGGGTGGGTGGGAAGAGCTGGGATTTTAATTATATATATAAATTCTTATTTGTTTTTTAATCCACACAAGTTTTTGCATCCAAAAAATGTTTGGCTTGGTAGGGCATGATATTGTCCTTCCCATTTTAGTGTCGTCTATATATTTTAGTTTCTATTCCTAACTGGGGATTTGTTCTTGCAGGTTAAACTTTCCGAGTATATTGGGAAGAAATATGTTATTCTCTTTTTCTACCCTCTGGATTTCACATTTGTTTGTCCCACTGGTGAGTTTGGCTTTGAGTGAGATTAAAACTTCTATTATTATCCTATTTTTTCAGTAAGAAATCTAAACTGAAGTTTGTTGTGGATGCTGAATATGATATATTTCTGTTTTCCTCTTCATTCTTGATTTATAGAGATCACTGCATTCAGCGATCGCTACGCTGAATTTGAGAAGTTGAATACAGAAATATTGGGTGTTTCAATAGACAGTGTGGTAAGAGTTCTTTTGTTTTTCTATTTGTTCAGTAAATGTTTGATTCATTCACTAAATATTTGATCCATTTGTGTAAAGTTTACTTAATAATAGAACTTGGATGGCAGCATCATTCAGTCGATGTGTTCTATCTCTACATTTAATTCTTCACCTGCACTTAAACTTCCTTGGTTCTGTGGCTTTGAAGAAAATGATGCTGAATCAGTGATACTTATCACATCTAGTTCCTATTGGTTATACAAAAATTTGGTTATCGTGTTCCCTCCTTCTGGGCTGCTGAATTAGTATTGTCAAATCCTGCAACATTTATGGTAGTGACAACTGACAACTACGTAAATTTTAGTTTCTGACACTGTAGTATTATTGCTTCTCATTTCATCTGGTTTTAGCTTTAATTCGGTGACAAAAGTAAATGTTACATCAAAAGGGAGAATATCTGATTCCAGGGTTAATTTCCCTCTACAAATTGGACAAAAAAAGATGGAAAATTGAAGCAGGAGCATGAATTTCTATGTTGGCCATCAAAGATAATACCATACTTTCTTCTAATCCATCTTCCTGTTTGCAATTTGACATGAGGTTTCTTTTACTGCACTTTTACGATCACAATTTTGCCTGTTTAATTTGCAAAATTTACATTCATTTTTCTGAATTTAGACGTTTGATTGGTCCTTTTTATGATTTGAGCAATTATGTAGGGCAAGAAAGCCACCTGATGATCTCCTTATTCCCATCCAATCACTAATTTTTCTTTTCTTGATAGTCTATTTTCAGAAAGTGCCTAGTGGAGCATCTTGACATCGAAATCAGCAATATGCCACCTTCACTGTAGTTAGTAATCTCCGTCATCTTAAGTGACCTGTACATACGCTGTTACCACTAATTACAATATATGACATAAGCTCACAATCATGATCTTTGCTGTCGAGCAGGTTGCCACAATCACAATTATCAATCACCACTTTCACTATCACCTACCTCTCTTTGGTTTGGTTACCCTTTAATGTTTTTTGAAAGCGGGGTTTAGATCTATTGCTTAATCTGAGGGGCCTTTGGCTCCGGTTACTGCAGGAGAGGTCAGGATGACAGTATCTGGTTTAATTTCGAAAAGTTCTTTGGCCTTCACCTCTTTAGATGAGAGAATGTGAGATAGTTGATAGAACTCTGAAGTTCCTACTTACCCCCCCCCCCAAAAAAAAAGGCAGACTTGGGACACTGCTGTAATAGGACTGCAGTTCCCTGATAGTGTTACTGCCAGTAGCTGGTTGATTGCCATGTATATATAGTTTGTGATTTCTTAAATTTGTGGCTTCGATGGTTTTTTTTTTTTTGGGGGGGGGGGATGGCATGATTATGCAAGGTTTCCCTAGCTGTTCAGTAGTCGCATTTTTGCTTTGGTGCATCTCCTTGAAAGTGTAATAGGACTGTATTTCCCTGACATACTGCCAGTAGCTGGTTGATTGTCATATATATATGTGTGTATATTTGAAAATTATGTGATTTCTCAAATTTTGTGGCTTTTAATGTGTTTTCTTGGATGGCTTGATTATGTGAGGTTTCCCTAGCTGTTTGTTAGTTAAATTTTTGCTTTGGTGCTCTCATTTTAGGTATCTGTATTTATTTGTACATTGTGGTAATATTACATTATTCTTCTTGTAGTTCTCCCACCTTGCTTGGGTCCAAACAGATAGAAAATCTGGGGGACTTGGTGATCTAAAGTATCCGTTGATTTCTGATGTGACCAAATCAATTTCAAAATCCTATGGAGTGCTGATTCCGGATCAGGTATGCTCTCATTGTTTTCAATTAGTTTTGCAATTACCTCATCCTAGAACACAATTTATGCTGAGTTAAAAGGTGTATGATGGCTAAGAAGCTAGTAGAGTTGTCTCTGTACAAATACTGTGATTTGGCAACGTCAACTGATTTATCTTATCATGACTCATTTACAAGGTCAGTATGGTGTTACCAAGCTATAATTTGCTCATGCCTTTTGTTCAAGCTATTATCTTAGTCATGGCTCATCAACAAGGTCGGTTTGGTGCTACCAGGCTATATTTTGCTCATGCATTTTGTTACAAAAATTTTGACATTTGATTAAGTCAACCAATTATATTAGTACGACTCGTAATCAAGGTTATCAAGCCATATTTTTATTATTTCCTTTTGTTTTGATGTAGATACCCATTTTTCTGTTGGCATTTTATGTCAGTAACAGTAGCATATTGTCCACTATGCGGTCCATTATAAGTTTCTGATGATCCCTCGGTGCTGCCACTGCCTTTTTAGCACTTACATTTGTTGGTGGGTCTGTGAAAAATGTAAAGAAAGAAAGGCCTCCTTGGTGCCATTCCCTCATGTGCAGTATGTATAGTTGGGTGTTGATTCAGCTAAAACTTTTGGTGGCAGTATGATCAAAATTTATAACGCAGCATTGAAACCTACGTGGTTACTCAGTTTATTTTTATTCTTCATGTCTCCTTTGCTTGGTTTTCGACAGAGAATTATTGACACTATCCTTGGAACCTCAGACACTGAGGATGTCTACAATAATTATTGAATTGCATACATGGTCTGACAACAGAACCATTTTGTGTATATGAGGATTGTGTAGGAAATGAAAGTACTGGAAGTGTTTGGCATCCCGCTTTCTTTGTGGAAGTGTCTGGCCTATTTAGTTGCTCATTGCCATTGCCTGCCTGCACGTAGGGGTCACTTAACGTTTTTTGTACTTGGTTAAGTAGTAATGTTGCATTAACACAGGCACTATTGTACTATTTTTATCTTCTTTCATTATCTAAAACTTGCAGCCTAATATATCTTTCAATGTTTCAGGGAGTTGCATTGAGGGGACTTTTCATTATTGATAAGGAAGGAATTATTCAGCACTCCACCATTAACAATCTTGCAATTGGCCGTAGTGTTGATGAGACTATGAGGACACTCCAGGTAATATTTTCGCTTAAATAGCTGGCTTTTTGAGGAGGAGAGAGGACTCAAACCCACTCCATCAGGGTGGTTTGAATCAATGATTTAGTGAAAGGGAGGAAAAAAAAATTTAAAGAGAAAATGAGGAAATATAATATCCCAAATACATATTTGGCTTGTTTGGAGTTAAAATAAAATAATACAAAACTCTACAAATATCTACAAATACGAATTACGAGACAATAAAATTTAAATTCTCTACTCATTGCATAAAATACAAGATATTTACTTTTACAATTTTATACAACTCCGAACACACCCATTGGGTTATGTCCCTTGTGGGCAAGAAGATATAAGAAAATGTTTTTTAATTTTTTAATTAAGTTTCTTCTTGAAATTTCAAATTTCATGTTTTGTCCTTTTATTTTCCACGACAAGCAACAAAGAAGCAATTTTGAATCACTTCCATTTCTTGTTTTTTTTTCCTCGAGAAATTCATGGTTCCATTAAGAGTGGGTGGAGAGGTTTTTTGCACTGAAATAATATATATGCGTATTGTCCGGCTTTGCAGGCATTGCAGTACGTGCAGGATAACCCAGATGAGGTATGCCCAGCTGGATGGAAACCTGGAGAGAAGTCGATGAAGCCAGATCCAAAGCTCAGCAAGGAATATTTTGCTGCAATATGAAGGGGATAGAGATAAATTAAACTCAGTAGCATCTCCATTTGCTATCTATATATATATATATATAGAGGTTCTAGGGAGTTTTGTATTCTTCATGTAATGTTTTGCAGTCTTAAATATTTGACTTGTTTGGAGTGGTTTTTTTCTGGGAATAAATACGGAAGTACACCAGTTGTACCCTACTATCTCCATTCCACTCTTTCCCTTCACTCCATGACCTTGCAGAATTTTAGTTATTAACCCCCCGAAAGGTAAACCAGAATTTACCTCTGGTTTTGCAATTGCTCCAGTGATTGTATTCCAAATGTGCTTTGTCAAGTCAATGGGAATATCCAGAAGAAGCCTTCCAATCATCTCAGCTTAAAGTAGAGTCACAGATGAGACATAGGCATGTGGTAAAATCTTTGAACAGACCAACATGTGCAGCACTTTACTCTTATCTGTGAGGTCCCCCTTTGACAATCTAACTCGAATTCATTAATGGCTGCAGTCTGTTTCTCTCCATTAAGAAGGGCTTTATCACATTCTTTCACACCAAATTTGAACCCAAAATTGATATATTCAATTTTGAAATAAATAAATTATTTACTATATTTATTAAATATTAAAAAATTCGAGTATGAACATAAATATATTTAAAGTATAAACACGAATGATTGTGGATTGACAAGTTCCAGCACCAGACCTAGTCCAAACTTCATTGCCCAACAATTAAGAAAATAAATCATTGTTACATGGTATGTAAATCTTTTAAGTTTAAATATTTTTTTGGCAAGTAAGTTTTAAGTTTTTGAATAATACATGTATAATTTTAATGTGCATAGGACTTGTATTAGGGTATAAATGCATGAATATATCTATATTTGTTGTACATTACAACATTTATATTATCTGTATCAAAAAATAGGATGAAAAAGTAACTCTAAACTTATAGTTTATCGAATGGGGTGTGTATAAATATATATATATATAAAATCAGGTTGAATACTTTGACTTGAAACAACAACTAGATGCCACCTGCACCTCATTTCAAGGGCTTTAAGCCATTGGACTCAACGTATATAATATATGTATATATAGATCGTGTATATACATATATTAGACATGTATTACTTGTTAGGTATTCCAAATCTTGATGCCGTACTTTGGCAATAAAAAAACATGAGAAGAAGATCTAATTGCTTGCGGCAGGGGAGGGGAGGGGAGGGGGAGGGTTATTGTTCTCATATGTTTGTTTTGTGAATCCTCCTCTAAACAAGTAGATTGATCCGACAATATTTGGGTTGACCACTGAAAATCTTTCCAAAGGATTTGCATAAGATCAACTGATCACAATCTTATCGGATTGGCCGGTGGCGTTTGGGATCACATCACATGTATACCTAAAATCGCCATATAACTTGGGACATTTTATGCATTATATGTAATATTATGGTCGCGTGGGTGAATAAATGGTGGATTTGGTCAAAAATTGAACCAAATCAAATTGACTGAATTTTTGTTCTCTTTGTTAAGGGTTGGTTTGGAGTAAGAAAAAATGAGATAAATTGAGATAAATTGTGGTTTAGGGAGAGTTCGTAATGCGTGCAGTGAGAGAAAAAAGTTGATGTGATATAAAGTTAATAGAGATTTATAGAGATTTTCAGATATTTTCAGCAAATTTTTGCACGCCAAACGCATTAAACAACCATATAAAATCAAAAATAAAAAAATAACTAATTTGGTTCGATTTTAAACCAAAATCTAACAAAAAAATACAAATATATTTATTTGGATTAGGACTTAGCTTGATTCACTTATCGAAATCAATTTTTCTTTTTAAACTTATTTTTATCTTATATAACTTTTTTTTTTCATCAAATTTTAATTTTTTTAAACTGCAAATTGTTAAAAGATAAAAGAACTCACGCCTATTTGCGTAAAAATCTAAAACATTATTTTTTAGTTTTTAAAATAGACATGAATTTTTTAATTTTTTTATTTCTTTATGAATGCGATTAACTTGTCTAAAATCAAGCCTTAAGATATCTAAATGCCATTAATCGCAATTTTTATTTGAAATAAATGTAGAAGAAAAATGATATGATCAACTGTCACGGCAGATCAAAAAAATTGATTTATCTATTAAGGGGTGTTTGGTATGACGAAAAATAATGAAAAATAATAAAAAATATGATTTTGGTAAATTTTTTTGTTTAGCGCGTAGCCACCAAATCACGTTTTTTAAAAATGAATAGTGAAACTTTTGATTTCTACGTTAGTTTTTTAGAGAGAAAAACCATCGAAACAATTTTTTCGAGTCTGTCGAAATAGTTTTATATCAAAATTTATTAAAAGATGTAAAAAGTTTTTTAAAATTTGTAAAAAAATTATTGGAGGTTGTACAATGTTATTAAGGTTTATAAAAAATTTATTAGGGTTTGTAAAAATTTATTAGAATATGTAAATATATACACATTCATAGTTGTTTCACAAAGTACGAGGAGTGTAAAATGTATTATAGAATTTTAAATGTTTTTAGAGATTTTTCTTAATTTTTCAGCAATCTTCATCGCACCAAACGGACCCTAAGTCAGATATACATACATAAAGATTTAAAATTTAAAAAGAGTATTGATTCTAAATAATCATCATATGACAAGACAAGATAATTTTTATTATTTTAATATGTACTAGAATGGAATTAATATCATTTTAAAGTGTTTGAATCATCACGAAAACGAAATAATTTTTCAAAAAATTGGACTGTTGCAATCCATAGCACCGTTCAATCCGCTCAATTTGGAACTTTTTGGGCCTTTGGCCCATGCAATGCGTTTCCCGTCAATGTAGTAAAAAGACAAAATATTAAAATGTGCAAACCAATCCACAGGCCGACAAAACTTCGCTTCCCCGGCGTTTAAAAAGTTAAATGGACGGTGGAAGATATTTGGTGGGTCCCGCCCCTGTTGCCTACCGCCGTTGATCAGTCTTAATCCGAATCGAACAGTTGGACCCACCTCCACATTAGCTAGGCCCGCCGCTTTGTCACGGATCAAACGGACACCGCCAGCGTCATCATCACATCGTCCGCCGTCACCGAATCCAAGCGGCAAGATTTTCTACGAGAAATCGGCCTTTGGAAACGCGGTTGTATTGACGGATGATGGACTGCCGACGCACCACGAACGGGGCAGGGCTGAAGGTGAAGCTCCAGCGGACCAGCTGGTTTTTTATTGTTTTCTAGTTAGGCTTTTAAAAATGCAATGAAAATCGCAATAGATATTCGATAGGTGAAGAAGTCTCAACCTCTACTTTTAGACAAAGTGGTCAACCAAACACATGGATTTGTCCAAGTAAAAAAATAAATAAATAAATAAATAATTATTACTAGTGCTATTTTTTTATACTTAATTAAGGATTAAATTATTTTAACAAAATTTTATTCATTTTTTAAATCAACTAAAACAATGAAATACATTTATATTATTTTATTTTATAATAAAATTGAACCAGTATATATATCTATTAGTTGTCCATCTACCTCTTTTTTTTTTTTTTTAATCCGTCTACAGTGGCAACAAATTAGCACCAGGGGCCAAAAACCACAAAGAAATATTTAACAATCTCAAACAATATAGTCAAATTTCCTTTGATCTTTTTCGACATTAGAGGCATTACACTTGGTCTGGCTTCTGCATAATTCGGAAACATACAAAACGGATCCCTTCAAAATTCCACAAAAATATGAAAGTTACATCTGTTCGGATGTATATGAACTACTTTGATGGTGCACAGTCCCAAGAAAACAAGCCCAACTCTGTGTTGAAGGTGAACCCTACGTGTTAGACAACATATATAAAACTATATATATATATATATATATACCAAGTATATGATAAAACCCAAAAAATACATGCATGGTTCATCCGCCATGTTAGGTAGGGACACCTGATTCGGATACATAACTTAGCCTTCCCACCTCCTCCCAGACCAACTTCGAGGTAATTTCGTCGTGCTCCGGCTCATATTCCTGTCACACCCAGAAATTGTTAAGAGTTAGTTTACACGCAACACGATTAGTTCGTAAGATTTGGTGATTAACGACTAAATGTGCTTTTTAGTAATTCTAAAGAAACTCGAACTAGTACTACTGAGAATAATGTTTTATCAGTTTAACTACCATTTAAGATTACCCTCTTTCAATCTTAAGATTCATTCTTTCACTTATTCAAGAATACGAAAACACAAAAAATAATAATAATAATAATAATAATAATAATAATAATATGATATTTATAATGTGTCATTAAAGTATTATATATATAAAATAGTAGCAAATACTAGCCCGTCACAATCAAACAAAATACTTGCATGCCAAAATTTGGACCGGTCAAAGTTTTAGTAAGTTGATCCAAAAGAAGAAATAGAAATTGAAAAGATTAGTAAAATCGTCACAAACCGCCTTTTATCTTTTCCATTGCAATTTCTAGTGGGTCACCCTCTTTGTAAAATCTGATCCAATGCAGGGCCTTTCGGGTGCATAATCTTTTGCTCAAACTAGTTCAGAAATTGTGTTTTGGATTGTTCAAGTAGTCTCTGTTAAGCAAGTTCATCATAGTAGCTTAATAGCTTATAGATGAATCTTATATATATGTATATATATATATACCTCAAGTTCTCTGATCAATTGTTTGGCTGTTGGAGCAGACACGATAATGCGCCGTGCAGTTGGTGAGATAAAGCCTTCATCAACGGCCTTATCAATGAAAGACAATAAAGAATTATAATATCCCTCGACATTCAATAGACCCACCTGCATATAAATTAATATGTGATTAAATTAATGAATATTATTATAATATCAAAACCATCGCTTGATTAAAGGATAAATAAATCTATCGTAAGAACTTTTCTCCCACTCAAATGGAGATTCCCTAATGGAAATAATAATAAATCCAGAAGTATGTGTGATCATGATTTCGATACCAAATCTTCTATTATCTTTCCATGTGAACTAAAACAAGCACCACATCACATGTAACGATTCTAAGCTAACAAACACGGCAACACATTAAATATTTCAACAGGTTAAGTTCCAAAGAGTTGAAATGACAAAGCAAGCGCCGGAAAAAAACTCTGAAGAAAAAATTGTAATTTCCGGATTAAAAAACACATACTACACCCGATCAAGTTGTTCATAATGAAACCAGTCTTCCTGCTATACATATAATATGTATTGACAAGGGCACTAACAACTTGAGAACATACTTAGACGGCGGGAAAAGATTCTTACAGGTTTACGATGAATTCCAAGCTGAGCCCAAGTACTGACTTCCAGCAGTTCTTCCAGTGTGCCATAGCCTCCTAATAATGTATATGACAAGTTCATATTAATAATTCCACCAAGATCCAATAGTTTTATAATATGGAACGTATTCAATTATTAATTACCAAAAAAAAAAAACGTATTCAATTAAGATTTGGTTTGGCATATGGGGAAAGTTTTTGAAATCTAAACTACCGGGAAGGGCGATGAAGGCATCGGCTTGACGGGCCATCTCGGCTTTCCTTTGATGCATGTTAGAGACAGCCCTCACTTCTCCAATAGTTTCACCTGTTATCTGTTATCAAACTTTATTGTAAAAAATGACTTGCAAAAATAGCTTAGCAGAAGAGAAGACAATGCATTGAATTTTTACTATAATAGACAGCAAAGGAAGTGGCAAAAACATTAATTCACGTCTTTGTATGAAAGAAAGTACAAAGAACACAAGGCATGTAAATGCCAAAGTATCGACAAAGATGTTTTATTAAGTAAAGACCAAATCATCTTGAACCTATCCATCCAAAACAGAAGGGAAAAAATTTTGATCTAAAGCGTTTGATAATTACCTCTCTGGGCATGAGAGTCCTTGGAATAACCCTACAAAACAACCCCACAAAAGCCCGAATGATCAGTAACATTCTAAAGTGATACAATAGTAGGCAGTTGATGGTATAGAACAAAAATGATAGGAAGTAAAAACATGGCCAAGACTATCAACTGTTTCTGAAAGAGTGTAATTCCAGAATGCCTCTTGCTAAGTTTTTAACTTTGGCCCGACAAGGGCAGATCAGTCAATTACTCACTAGAAAAAAGTTTGTTCCCTTTTATCATATGGCATGGGAAAATTCTTCAATGGATTAAACTGGCTGAAAAGGTTCCATAACTTTCCACACAAAGCCTTTTCCCACATCTTTCTAACTATATTCCAGTATATCAGAACCATAAACGCTGACATGCACAGACCAACATGGATTCACTTTTTATCTTCCTGATCAAAGCTGGCCCAAAAGGTCCAAGAAACTTGTAAAGACACTTTTAGGTTTGTACTCTAGACCGGTAAAAATACTTCACTCTCTCCAAAAAGACTTGTTTGCCATGAAATATGACCCCTTTTTGTGTCAAAAAGAAGGTTGGAAGTACCAATTCCAGTATATTATTGAGAAGCAACATTTGATCCCATGATGTCTGCCTTTGGGCAAGTATGTATACAAAAACCCATTCATAGAAAATTGCAAAACTTGCATGGTTTCAAGGGGGAGAGAAAAGGTGTAAATAATTACGAGAAGGAAGAACCCATTTCATGTATGTGAAAAAGAGAACGAGGAATCCATCTCATACAAGCAAGCAAAGAAAGATGAGAATTATGAAGGGGGAAATAAAATGATGTCCTTTGACACTTTCCATCTTGTACTTCGCATTCAAAGTTTTTGAGAGAGAGAGAGAGAGAGAGAGAGAGAGAGAGAGAGAGGGGCATACCCTAGAACATGGCGCCCACCATCATGAACAGCTTGAGAAACAAGACCCATCAGACCCACGCTCCCACCTCCATAGACTAAATCAATCCTTCTCTCCACCTTCAATACAACATCGAAAAAACAAAACCTCCATTAACACACTGTCAGAAACCCCATCATCTGACTCTGAATATTAAAATATTAATTAGCCAAACACAACTTATAATGACCAATTAATAATAACAGGCTCGACTGCTAAGGAAAACGCCCGGTGAGGGCATTGAGTGATATATACATATGATATATATATATAATTCATGAAACCCCATAAACAAAAATCATGGAGGTTTTGGTCATGGAGGGTGGTGGGAGTGCGGCACAAGGAGAGAACACGCTTGATAGTCTCATGATACCAAGGTGGCACGTTTGGTTCCCTGTGGAAGGGCAGCCCATTTTTATTTTTAAATCCCCATAAAACTAATAAGATCATGCAAGAAGGCTGCTCAACTGACAGGCAGGTTACAGCTTGCAATCTCTCTCTCTCTCTCTCTCATGCCCAACATAAACCCTAAACCTTCTCTTCCTAATTCCCCCAACCAATCATATTCCCATTTTCAAAACTTTGTTTGTTGAAGAGTACATCACCATGCCCAACCCACTTGAAAATGATGTGGAAAGAAAATAAATTCCCAGGAAAAAAAAAAAAAAGGACTTGGGATGAAAAAGGCCATCACAAAGCAAATCAGAAGGAAAATGACCAATCACTACGGAGAAAAATCTGTGAAAAGAAAGCAGTTTTCCTGGAAAAATGATGGTACAAGAAGATGAATTGAAACTGAGAAAATATCAACAACAACCCATTATATGGATTGGGGAAACAAGTATTGAAATGCCGGAAAGGGATTAGATCATTAGAATAAATCGCCATTTATATCCATGAAAATATGTACAATAGCTTATAATACAGTTATTACCAGTTCTTTCCCTAACTCAATAGCAGCTTCTTGGTAGCTGGCTTTCTTTCCTGAACTGCTTCCGCAGAAAACACAAATTCTCTGGAACCTTGACTTTGTTTCCCCTTCCATTGCTCTCTCTCTCTCTCTCTCTCTCTCAATAATGCTCTGTAGCTGAAAAGAAGGGGAGAGGAATGGTTGAGAGTTGAGAAATGAAAACATATAAATAGCCTACATCCCACCTTAAGTCTCCGTCACAATCCGCCTGATGCCGTGGCGAAATACTGGGAATTATATTATTTTATTTGTAATAAATAATATGAATCTTCTGTTAATGTAAAACGTATACACTGTGTACTAATTCTGGCAATAACCAGTAATTACGGTACTTTAAATAAAATTAATATTAAATTTTTTATTTAATTGAAATTTTAGACAAACAGATTAAATAAAAAAAATTATAATAATTTATTAGTTTTGATTTTATTTTTTTGGTAAAATTTCAGACTTTAACAGCCTCTTCAATTAATTTTTGATAAGTGATATAAAATAAAATTATAATATTTTAATTTAGAAAATTTAATTTTCTAAAAATTTTAATTGAGTAAAATTTAAATTGGTAGTTTTGATTTACATATGATCTCCACTCTTAAAATATTATAAAATTTAAAATGCACAATCCATATTTTGAGATAAATGATAATGGGGTCTATTAAAATAAAAATTAAGCAGAAAGTTAAAAATATAAAAATGATTTCAATAATTGAATGAAAGAAAAAATAATTCTTAACTCTTGGGTCTTAATTTGTCAAAGGTTTATTTTCAAAAATTATCTTATTTTATTATATAGATATTAATATGATAGAAATTTGTATGAAAGTAACATGTAATTTTGTCATAAGTCATGTATTTTTTTATATTTTTAGTTTTTTTAGATAATAATGTTATTTTTATATTATACTTACCAAAAAGATGTTGTTTTTATATTAAAAATTTCAATAATTATTAAAAATTCAATATGTATTTTATTTTATTTTTGTGTTTTATTTTTTGATTGGAGTATTGCATTTTCTAATTTTTTTTATTAGTCTAAAATAAATTATTTTACTATTGTTAGGGGTATTTAAATATTTTTGTTAGTGGCCTAACAAGTATGGCATTTTTTATTTAGGGTATCGATGTATATTACACTTTTTTTTTTTTTAATGAGCATAGTTGATTATTTTATTATAAATTGGAGTGCCAAAAAATCGAAAGCTGCTTTTGTGAGCTGCCTGATCGACACTCGGGATGGAATGTTGCTGGTCGCTAGTAATTGCTCAAATGAGACTGCGGTGTAACTTTTGTCTCTCATGCTCAAATGAGACGGGATGTCGCCAAATGTCCCTTTGGTGGTTAAGTTAGCCTCTTTCGAAAGAAAGGAAATTTGAGGAAGCAAAATGACAAAGTTTTAATAAGATACTTAGCATGTAATCTTTTTCTCCTTGTGTTGTCTGGTTTTTATAGACCCATGTTCATTATCTCCTATGTCTAAACCACGTTTAGAGGTGGGGAGTGTGGGCAGATGTGTAAGGAGCAAGGCAGCTCCATCCTCCCTCACCCCCTCCTCTCTTGTGTTCGTAGCTTCAAACACGCCGAAGAAATGGATGATCAGGTGCCCACCACGTGTCCAGTGCTCGGATGTTTGCTAAGTGTTCAAACCATCCTTTCTATACATTAAATATTTGAATTTTTAAATGTTTAAACATTACATATTTAATCCATTAAATATTATATATATTATAAAAACCAGCAGCAATACACAGGTATTTGCACATCTATTATAAATTAGAAGATTTCTTTACTAGCCAAGTCAACATTTTCGGAAGCATTAATTCCCCGGTGAGAATGATTCATGTCTTGGTGTTGATGATAAGTAGTATTTGGTAATAATAGATATGAATTATTAAAAAAATGTTACGTTATTCTCTTAAAAATATTAAATATTTTACCACGACCTCTTCCTATTCAAAATTTTAAATTCAGCATAGACAAGTTGATACAAATACAAAATTATTGAGATAAAATATTAATTTGACATGACCCATGTAAATATATATTAATTTAAAATTGATACGATTTGGTCAAAATTTAAAATAAATTAATTATTTAATATTTATTAAATTTAGACACAGATTTTAAACCTGAATACAACATATATAATACCGTATTCAAAATTGCCACCTAAATTATCGTGGTGCAGAGGCCCCTTTTCTTTGTTTTATTTTACTGACTTTGAACTTTGATTTTGGGTGAGAAAAAATAAAGCTAAACTAAAAGGTTAAAAGATTATAAATTTTAATTAACAATAAAATAATAAACTAGAAAATCTTGGTTAAAAAAGATAGCAGATACAAACTAATTTATCTAAGAATAACGGTATCCGCATATCTATATTTATATAATAAACTAAGATGGTTTTTAAAAATGTTCATCTCATAAATTAAAATCCAATAATTAAGAATTATTTTTTTCTTTCATTCAACAATAAGATCATTTTTATATTTTTAACTTTCCGCTCAATTCTTATTTTAATGGACACAACTATCATTTCTCTCATAAAACGGCTTGAACATTTTCAATTTCACTATATTTCAATAGTGGAAATAATATGTAAATCAAAACGGTTAACTTAAATTCTACCAAATTATAATTTATAGGAAGTTAAACCTTTTAAATTAAAACACTATAATTTGTGTTTTCTTTTACGATATTTATTAAAAATTAATTAGAGAGAGAAAGAGATCAAAATATGTGTAAATTTAAAAAATTAAAAAAAAATTAAAACCAATATATTACCATAATTTTTTTCGATTTAAATTTTTTATTCAAAATTATAACTGTACAACAAACTTAATACTAATTTTCTTCGCAGTGCGGCGCATATTATTGCTAGTGCTTAGGTAAAGCTTACGCAATTATAGACAGGTGACGTTCCTTTATGTGCCTGTATATTAAGGAGAACATATAATAAAAAAAAAATATATATATATATATATAAGTTATGAGATGTCTTGCTAGCCAAGTCAGTTTATTCATGTGCAATGCCAATTCCCAATTTTGAGAATGGTATAAAAATAGAAGAAAATTGTTTTTCATATATAGCGTGCTCTAGTATTGATAGCAGATCATAGTCTTCTGTTAGCACGTGATGCCCTAGTGAGTTCTAAAATTTTCTTTTACCGTGGAGCTTCGAACAAATCATGCCCTAGGATTTTTTTTTTTTCTATTTAAAAATTTTTCTTTTGACTAAAAAAAGTTAGAAGCTATATTATAAACTGGAAGCTTGAAAAAAAAGTTTGAATATTAATTAAACTTTGTTTTCCAATAGAAGTCAAAATTTTAAAATAAAGCTCTTCTATATGTATATTAATTGAATTTCCAATAAAAATTCGTAAAAAAAAAACTAATTAAAACTCATAAAAGTATAAAATTAATGTGGTTTCTGATTTAGAACTAGAGAATGTTTGAAGTAAAAAAAAAAAATAGTTAATATGAATTTGTTAAAGTTACAGTCTCGTAATTCATATAGTGAGTAAAAATTTAATTTTAGTAAAGATTTATTTATTTATTTTTTTAAAGCTCCGAACACACTCTTTTTTAGTTTGAAACCAAGAATTTTGTTTATTTATTGTTTTGTGGTTACAATTTTCGCAACTAAATCACAAAGACACTCTAGAAAATAAGAAAAATTTTTTAGATATTTTGATTAGTTTTGAAAACAAAGTGATACTTAGTCAAATTCTTATTAATTTTATTGTATCGTGAAAATTGTTAATCATAAAAAATTGCATTCACTTTTATTATGTTGTATAATGATAAGTAAAATTCTTTTTAATTTATTTTATTGGATTTTAAATTAACTATAAAAAATTATTAATTTGTTATATTAGATTAACTAGAGAATTTTTTTGTATTAGATAAATTAGATAATTGTTTTATTGTACAATATATGGAAGTATATATATGTCAAAATTATCTGTATTTAGCGGGCACCTGCTTTATTCGTCCCATTCGGGGAGGATAAGGGGATATTAATAATGGGGATGGAGACGGGGACGAGAATGGGTGTAATAGTCTCCACCTCGCCTGACCTGTACATGTTTAAATACTTTTTTATTAAATTTATAT
Source organism: Vitellaria paradoxa (assembly GCA_019916065.1). Lineage (NCBI taxonomy): Eukaryota > Viridiplantae > Streptophyta > Magnoliopsida > Ericales > Sapotaceae > Vitellaria > Vitellaria paradoxa. The sequence goes on from CM034234.1 coordinate 9,652,776, forward strand.
ATATATTTTATATTTATTAAATATATATAAAAAATATATTTTTATTTAATATATATAATATTTATAATAATTGTTAACATTTTATATATATATATATATATAATATAATTTTATAATTATTATTATATTTAACAAGTAAACGGGGCATAGACATGAACGGAAAATCTATTACCTAATGGGGATGAGTGTAAGAAAAATTTTTATCCTCGAAATCAGAATTAGGATGAAAACAAGAAAAGATATTACTAAATTGGGATAAAAATGAGAAATGGCATACTTGTCCCGTTAAGATTCCTATGGATGTACCTTCTTGGTCAAGTTTGTACTTCGAGAAAAACCCACATCGGAAGAGCAAGACCAAGGTCGCTCAAGATTATGAAAAATATATATATATATATATATATATAGTTTTTTAAAAATACATTTAACGTGAGATAAAATATTAAAAATTTTTAAAAAAATATTAATTTTTTATCTCATTACACAATTTATGAATACATAACTTATTTTATTTTTTATTATTCTAAACTCACCATAAATTTCATATGTTTGGCTACACATTTTATTTACTGAACTCTTAACTCATTTCTTATTCTTAACATTTTTAAGATGATATAAAAGGATATTAACATTAGTTTTTGGATTGGTTACGGACTGTAACTTCACGAATCTGTCCAGGGAGAAAGTGACAACATTTTTGTTATAAAATGATTAAGAATAATTATTGTAATATAATTAAATTAAAAGAATAATTTAAAAAATAAAAATTATTTAAATAAAATTGATAATTTTAATATTTAATAATGGATTGACCTTGTATATGTACATCAAGCTGAAAAATAACAATTACAAATAGATAATAGAAGCAGATTAACAAATTATATTAGACAGTATAAAAGTAGGTATATATAATAAAGGAAAAAAAATTGGGAGGGGTCAGATATTTTTTGAAAAGTTAATATAATTGGATTTTTTTAATTTATTTTTTATAATAATTTGGAACCAGGGAAGTATTTGGGGTGCCAAATTTGCGTTTTTTTGAAGTAAATATAGAGATAGAAAAAATTATAATTAATGTTATCAATTTTATTTAGTAAATAAAAAATAAAATAATGTAAAACCTATTCAATGCATGACAGTAATGCATCACCAAATGTAATAATGTAAAACCTATTCAATACATAACAGTAATGCATCACTAAATGTAAGAAAATTAGTGAAGTTGTTAAATTTTGCCCTATATATAATCACTAAGAAAAAAAATTCAAATTTTATGAAATTTAATCTATGACTTAAATTTTAATTTTGGGGGCAGTATATAGTATAAAATATTTTAAATAAAAAAATTACGTGTATTAATTTTGGTATTCTAAATTAAAATATGCTATTTTTAAATTTTTAAGACAGACCAAATCAATTTTTTTAACTTAAAAATTTATTTATATGAATGACATTTTCTCAAAGAACTGATGAGAAATTCAATATATCAAGAGTATTTTTGTTATTTGAATGAAGTAAAAATATAAGACAAATAAAAGGAAGAAGGTAAAAAGGTCACTTTATAAAAAATATATATATATATATATATATATATATATGCATGTAAATATATATATTATATACTTCTCTCAAGTGTAAATTGATATGTTTGGTTTGTTTAGAGTTTTAAAATTTTTAAGAAATTTATAAAAATTTTAAAAATTCTTAATTTTTTAATTAAATTTTACTTCATGTCATTTCAATTCAATATTAATTTTTAATTTTTTACTAATTTGTTTTGGAACTCGAAACACCCCCACCCCTAACACCCCCATCCATAACATGGAAATGACGTGGATGGTAACGCATAACATAATTCTTATTCCCATTAGATACATTTATACCTTATAATATTAGTGTTAATCTGTGTGATGTACGGAATTGTATAACAATTTTTATGGACAAAATATAATATTTAAATATATTACAAAATATTTTAATAAAATATTATAAAATATCACAAATTTTTTTTTTACCAAATCTTGATCCGATCTGATTTAATTCTAAAAAATAAAGTTAGTTTTAAAATATATATTAAATCATAAACCTATCTAATTGACCTAATCTTTCATTTTTTTAAATTGTTTGTTAGTTTTAATATATATTTTTAATTTTTTAATTCTTGACTCATTTTGCATAGTTAGAAATACTATAGTCTTAATTATATTAATCAGTTAAAAATTGTCGACATGACCAATTTAAATTTAAAATTAGAAATTTTTTTAGAAATTTTTCTAAAAAAAAAATTGTTCATAGGCTTAAATAATATTTTAATTTTTATTTAATTTTTTTAAATTTAAGATATAACAAATTTCAGATATACTTTTTTGTGTTTTTTTAATGTGCTCAAACAAATTATTTCAATTTTTATTTGCGTTTTAAATTTAATTATTAATGTATTTAAAATATATAAATTTTACAACTATATTGAATCTATAAGCAAATTGATCACCTTTTAAAACTCGTGAGTCCATTCATAAGGAATTTATAATTAAGTGAGTCCTTTTTCAGAACTTAATCAAGTGGGTCTCTCTTTGAAACCCATGAAATCTTTTAAATTTATTATATTATATGCTACAATTCTATTGCTTTTGTAGAAAAAATAAAATTATAGTATTTTAATGATGTGGAATAAATAAATAAAGGTTTTGTGAATGAAAAAAGAAAATAGAAGAAGAGGGAATGAATGAATTTAAAAAATAATTCAAAAATCTATAAAAAAAAATAAAAAAATAGAATGACATATGCCACGAGAAATTGAAGTGAAGGAAAAAAGACAGAAGAAACATACATTTGTTTTAGTATTATACTGAATAGATAATATAGATTTATAAAAATAACTCAACTATTAAATATTATTATCCAGTTAAAAATTGTGACATTACCAATTTTCAATTTAAAATTAGAAATTTTTCTAAACAGAAAAATTATCCCTAGACTTGATAATATTTTAGTACTTTTTTGTGTTCTTAAATTTTAGAATTTTTTGGTGTTATTAAATTTAAGATATAAACAAAGTTAGAGAAGTTGTGTTTTTTTAATTTGATTAATATTTAATAATTTTTAAATATTTTTAATCCAAATTAATTATTTAGTAAATGTTATAACTATAATAACCAATAAGTAAGTTTCATTTAACGAACTCATGAAAGTAAACCTCTTTTCGGAATCAAGAAAGTGAGTCTTTTTTTGAACTCATAAGTTCTTTTGCATTTATTAAAATTATATGCCATAACTCTAGTACTTTAATAAATAAAAGAAAAAGTAAAGTTATAGTATTTTGGTAATATGGGACAAAGAAATAATAATTTTGTGAATAAGATGAGAGAAAAGAAGAAAAAAGAATGAAAGAAATTAAAAATAATTTAAAAACTTACCAAAAAAATAAAAAAAAATAAAATGATGATAAAAGAGGCTTGCCATCTACGGTTGAAGTGAAAGAGAAGAGGAGATAGAAAACACATTATTTTAGTTTTAAAGGATAGATTTTGTGTACTCTGTCTTGCATGCAGGTCACGTGTAGCCTCTTCAATTGGGTGAGCCAACCGCTAGAACATAACAAATTTAGTTACATTTTTTTAAAAGATATTGATATAAGTTTATAGAAATAATATTGATTGAAATATTTAATTTTTTTAGTTATTATTTAATATTATAGATTTGTCAAAATTAAATTTTATTTTAACTAAATTTTATGTAATTATTTAATTGAGTGGCAAGACATTAATTACAATTGGGGGAGGAATACACAAAATCATAAGCTTTTTTTTTTTTAATTTCTACCAATTTTTATTAAATATTTAGTTTTTTTAAATATAACATATATTAATACTAGGACAAAAATTATAAAAAATAACTTGCCCGTATAAGATTAAAGATATGTATTAAGTACAAGTAAAGCAATTTTTTATGCATAATTTTGTTATTTTTTTCTAATTTCTTAAAAAAATAATTAAATTTTGTATAAATTATTTATTTTTTATCTCACTATATATATTACGGATCTATAATTTTTGTCAAATTATGGGTGCGTTTGGAGTCCTAAAAAATAAAAAAAAACTAAAAGTAAATTTTTTTTAGAGTTTGGAGTATAAAAAGTTATTGTGAAATGATTGTTTGATATTTGTATTTGATTTGATATAAAATTGTTAAAAATTATATAAGGTGGCATGTGACAAAATTTTAGTGAAAAATCTTGAAAATTTTTGAAATTTTGTGTAATTTTTTGATATAAATATCAGATCAACTTTTTAAAAAATTTGATAAAATCCGTTGGAACGCAATATTTTGATTCATTCCAACAAATTTTGATTAATTTTTAAAAAAATTAAAATTTTTTGAAATTTAAAAAAATTGAAACTTTTGAAGTTTTTAATTTTTTTTTTTATAATTTTTTGGTGTTTCAAACGGCATCAATGTTAATTTTTTGTACACTCGTAATATAATTTGATTTTTGAAAAACAAAGTCGTGATGACACCCGGCCTTTGTACGGATCTCTAGCTAGTTACATGAAAGTAAAGAAGAAAGATTCATATAAATCTTAGTCCAATTAGTCCTCCAAGAATGAAGGGTCCAGTTGAGTTGAGAGCTATATGTATAGCATTGGGAAATACAAATACTTTCTTTTGGGGTTGCGGATGTACTGATATCTCTTTCACACTGACAAAACAAATCATTACCCTTTTGCTTGATTTATGCTCTTTGATTGATTGACATGGAGAAATAATTGTTCAGGGCCGTTTGATGTTTTAAAAAATAAAAAAAATTTTGAAAAGTTTAAAAAATTTAAAAAAATTAGTTATTTTTTATCGTATAAATTATAAATTTATAATTTATTTTATTTTATCTTATTTTATCTCATTTTTTATTACCTCAAATACACCCTTAATTATGAAAGAAAATTAAGAATTACGAGCGGCGTTTGGACGGTAAAAAAAATAATAATAATAACAAAAAAAATAAAAAAGTATAATAAGATTATAAAAAATAGTGTGTTATAATTTTTGATTGAAAAAAAAAAAATTTAATAAAAAGCGGTAAGTTTCGGCAAACCAATCACTCTTCCTTCTATGCACCAGAAAGGGGTAGAATCACCACGCCGAAAGCCAAACACATTTAGGTTGACGTTTGCTTGGAGTTATAAAAATTAATATGTGTTTATAAAAATTATAATTTTATAATTAGTGTAGTAAATAAAAAATTTTAAAATTTATAGAAATTTGTAGAATTTTACACATATATAACGTTTGGAGCGGTAAAAAAAGAAAAATAAGAAAAAAATATAGTTTGGAATAATTTTTGACGTTTGGTATTTTTAATCTAAACCATATTTTTTAAAGATGAATAATGTAATTTTTGGACTTTTGTGGTAAAAAGTTGAAGAAAGAAACTGTGGGAATGATTTTTTAGGCTCGTTCTCATATATTTATGTCAGATTTTTTAAAAAAATTTTTGAACTTTTTGGTTTTTGCGTGAAAAAGTAGTAGAGAGAAATTGTGGGAACAGTTTTTTCGATATGTTTCCAGGGATTTCTGATATATTCATTGAATTTTTGTTAAAATGTTATTGGAATTTATGAAGAAGTTATTAGGATTTATAAAAAAAGTATTAAGGTTTGTAAAAATTTATTGGAATATGTATATATGTCTAAAATTTTAGAGAGATTTTACGAAATACGAAATGACTAAGATGTATCAAAGAGTTTCAGAAATTTTCTGAGATTTTTAAAATTTTTTATTTATTTTTAGCAAACCAAACAGTGCCTCAAAACAAGCATTTTGGGTTAAAAATTTAATTTTTTTTTTTGTGTTTAGGAAAAAAAAGAGAACTTTTCAATAAATGCCTTTAATTTTTTGTTAATTTTATATTTTTGCTGTTTATGATTTAAAAGAAACTTAAATATAAGAGGATAAATTTAGTATTAAAAAAAAAAAAGTTAAAAAGTTGAGCAAATAGCTATTTTCTTTTTAAACACATACTTAGGCTTTGTTTGGTTTTTTTTTTTTTTAACTTTTAAAATTTTTGGTAATTTTTCCATTGTATATGATTTTTTTAACAAAATTTATTTTTTTAAAAGATGTAACTTTTAGGGTATTAATCGTATTTGTAAAAAAAATAAAATAAAAAAAACTTATGTTTGTTTAAGTAAAAATTATCTATTTAGAAAAAAAAAAGCAATGAAAAGCTATTTTTTTAATTTTTACTAAAATTGACGTCAATTTTTCTTTTTTTTTTTTTATAAATATGATTAGTACGCCAAAATCTACCACTTTTTTAAAAAATTAAATTTTAGTAAAAGAATGATATATGATGAAAACATGTTATCAAAAAAAAACTAAAACTTTTTTTGTAACGGAACAAAGGCTTAGTGTGTGTTTGGATTATTAAAAAAATAAAATTTTTATAAAATTTGTTCTGCCATGATCATATGTTATTTTTTAAAAAAATTGGCCTTTGGTAAAAATTTATAAAATCTGAAAAGGGTTGACAATTTTGATGAAAGTTAGAAAAATTAAAAAAAAAAAAGTCGGAGCAAGGTTTTTTTTTTTTTTTTGGGTGCTTATCAATATGAAATTTTAATATATATTTTACCATTTAAAAATAAAATAAGATTTCATTTTTAATACGTTTGCAACAAACGAAATTTCAAAATTCTCATAAATATATACAATATGCATATAAAGGATAATATTATTTAAAAATATTATAAAAATTCACAGTAGAAAATATAGTAGTAATAATATTTTGTAATAAAAAGATGTTTAATAATTTTTATTTTAAATTAATATAGTCACAGTCAAATATAAGTCTAAATTTCTTACAATCTACAATTTTTTTATCACGTCAATTTGGAAAAAAAAATTCATACTCGAAAGAAACTTTTAATTATTTTAAATAAAATTAATGGTATTTTTATAATATAATAGCATGGTGATAATTTTTATTATTATTCAACTATGTTCTTTGAAAGAGAGATGTTTTTTTTTTTTTTTTTTTAAAGAGAGAAAGAGTGGGAAGGGAGAGGAGAATCGGTATTTTTTAAAGAGAAAAATAAATAAAGGAGAGTGAAAGAAATTAATTAAAAAATAATTTAAATAGTGTAAAATAAAAAATATCACTAATTAAAAAATATTAAATAAAATCTACTCTTAATAATTTTTTTTTATCTAATATTATCACCACCCTTTCTCTTTTTGATCAATCGCAAAAGTATTACATTCATACCATTTGCAGTTTTTATACGTCTCAGCTAGGAAAAAAAAAAAAAAATATATATATATATATATATATATATATGGAGGCGTTTGGGAATGAAATTTTTAGTAAGAAATTATTAATTTTTGATTTTTGAGTGTTTGGTAAATCACTAATTTTTGTAATTTTTCTGTTCTGTTACAGTAATTTTTCAAATCAAAAATTATTAAAAGTTACTAAAAATTACTAAGCATTATTAAAAATTTTACCAAAAATTTAAAAATTGTAAAAAATTACAAAATATTATTAAAATTACTATTTATATTACCAAATATATTAAAAATTCCAACTAATAATTTTTTATCAAAAATTACAACTAGTAATTTTTATTAAAAATTATACTTTCTAATGCGCCTTTATATATATATATATATATATATATATATATATAATTATCTGAGTTGAATGGCATTGAAGAGGTGTTTAGTTGGTCAAAATTAACTAAAATTTATTAATTTTTATTAATTTTTTTATTTTTTTGATTAAATTTTATCACATATTATTTTTACATTAAATTTTTATACTTTTATTATATTTTTTTTATCAAACTTTTGTTAATTAAGCACCTCTGAAATCGAAATTATTGTTAAATTTTAATCGGACGTTTTTTTATCATAAATTACGAAACTGACACAAGTTGTTTTATGTCAGTCCCTAAATCCTCACCGATGAGTTAACTGCCGCTCTGCCGACACAGTTACGTGTACCATCCGCGTAAGTGTGAACTCTTACCTTGAACTCTCATTTAGGCCAACTGTGAACTCTCTTCTTGAGTCATCATTCAAGATGATTACGGTGTCCCCGACTACAGATAATACTTTCTTCCCGAAGAAAGAGACTTGAGTGAGAGTTCGGAGAGAGAAAGAGAGACAGATTGAGAGTGGACTGCACGTGGGATAGACAACACAAGACAAGCCGCCGGCAAGTAAACTTCTTGTCACCCCCTCCCCTCCTCTCTCTCTCTCTCTCTCTCTCTATATTCATAGTAAAGCCCGGGTGCGGATGGAGTTGAAGCTTTTTTTGTTTTTTGAACCGAGAAGGCTGGGTTTGAATTCTGGATTTATCATAGACGGGAACGAGAAGGAAAAAAAAATGTATAATCACTTTTCCCATTTACAAATTGTGAAAAAATAAATATTTTTTTAATAAAACTAATAACAAATGCGCTTAGACTATGTTCGGTAAATTTCACTTTCTATTTAAAAGTACAAAATTTTACAACTTCTTTTTATATGATTTTTCGTTATCAAAATTTAATTTTTTTTATTGATTCATATTTTGTTAATGTTTATTTAGAATTTATTCATATTAGTAATTCTCCAACAAATACTTTAATTATAATTAATATCATAACACTGTTTAATTGTTCGTGACGTTCATATCAGGTGTTTAAGCATGATTTGAAGAATTTTGAATGTTTCATAAGTAGTTCATTTGAGGAATGTTTAATTGAAGTAGGATTGAGTTTTGATTTAAGAAATTTTTAGAGTACATGTGATATAATTTTAGTTAAATTAAAATTTTTTTTTGGCAATTTTACATTTTAACTAAAATCAGATGACTTGTGATGACTTTTTAAACTAGTGAAGGTTCAGTATTTTTGGTCCAGATGAAGCATAATTACCCTTTGACTAAAAAATAATGTCATGTTTCCATTATTTAAAATTTTAATTTATTTTATAATAAAAATCTATTTTCAAAAGTAAAATAAATGAATCCTCGATGATCTACAGAGATTCTTGGACACGGCCGAATTATAGAGTGGTTAATCAAATTGTCGTCATGTATACATTCACTAATTAAGAAAAATCGTATGATCATCCAGAACTGCGAATTAGATCTATTTATTCGTTTCATTATTTTGGTTGTCACTGGCCATTCTTTTGTTGGTGCTCTGGAAAATTCCATTGGCACTACTTCCTTGGTGTTCTGGGGTGCTTGAGGGTTGGTTTGCCTGGGCCTGTTTGGTCACATCAAATTTTATCAAAAATCACTAATTTTTATTAATTTTTATACTTTTTTTTAATCAAAAATTTTCACCTATCACATTTATGTCACATCTTTCTATTTTTATTGTACTTTTTCCTCCACTTTTTGTCTACTAAATGGGCCTTAAGGCTTCCGTTTGACAATAAGTCAGTTACCAGCTATTAGTTTTTATTTTTTTTTGAAATAATCAAATTTATCTTTTTATATTTTAATTTGTTTTAATTCTTCAAGAGAAAAAATGTCGAATTAATAAAATGTTAAAAAAGTTAATTACTGAAAAGTTAATTTTTTTTTTCTTTTTCAAATATAAAAAAATTAACTTTTTAGTAGTTAGTTAGTAATTGGTTAAAAAAAAAAATAACTTTTTTTATTTCTCAAACTAAACTTAAAATTGCACGTATAACTAAATAATAATAATATTATTATTATCTCATGTTTGAATAATATGTTTAATTACAGGGTAAGAGGAGAGGTCCGGACGTGATACCCACATAGCTCACCCATATCTAATGTTTGTTTGGCAGGACATATCATCATTAATCCGTCAAAATAATAGATACATATGACATTCAATGGCGGATTCGGGATAATATATCTCTATATAAATCTGAACCCAAAAAATAAAAAATAAAAAATTAATCTCATATTTTATACAATTTCATACATTATTTTATAATTTTTAATTATCACTCATCAAACGTAGCTATGGTTGATAACAGAATTAAGAACCACGAGTTTTGTACATAAATTTTGAATATTCTTTTAATAGAGAATTTTATTCAAGAATGAGTTGTATTTTCATTTTCTTTAAAAAAAAAAAAGTCAGCTATGATCTAAACTTTGATTATTGTTTGAAAACAAATTAACGAGATTAATTAACCAGTTGGAAACAATAGCACAGTGAAGAGCCAAGGCATCCAAATACTAAGGTCTAGTCAGAAACAAGACCTTAATCAAGATCTCCAAAATCCCCACCCACCTTATTAAAGCTATTCAAGTCTATTCTTAGGGTGTGTTTGAAGTTTTATAAAATTATATAAAATAGTATAAAATTGTAAAAGTAAATATCTCGTAATTCGTGCGTGATTGAAAAATTTAAATTTTATTATCTCGTAATTTGTGTTTGTAGAAATTTATAAAATTTTATTTTATTTGGGATAGCTTCAAACGGAGCCTAAGTAATGGCAAGATGTTACGCAATCTAAAGAGTATTCATTCGAGATTCTTTTATTTCTCCAAACGAAACATTTGATACATTGATAAGAAGAATTTTGACTATGTAAATTCTAGTTTGATGGAATCTATTTACCCATTAAAACGTTCTTAAGCTCGCCTCCGCTGGCCCAAACCTCATCAGTAATTTGGATTTGCCGATATGTTCGTTCGGCTTTCGTTCATACGTTAAAGAGTTATACTACGGTTGAATTACAGGATCTATTATCCGTTGTGAAATTGAAAATCCTTACAAGGTTGGAGGAAGATATTTGTCGTGCAAGTAGCAATAGCCCACCAAAAAAGTTGGTGCTTGCTGCTGGGCTTTATTCTCATTCTATTGGGCTTGGGCTCATGATATGGAAGGCCGAATTCCGCCAACATCCACCATCCCCTCTTTTGTTGTTTCTCCATTTTTCACCCATCCAGAACCACAAAATTTGCATTTGCAGAATTTTGACTCAAATCTGGCAAACACATAGAATTCAAGTTTTTTTTTTTTTTTAAATTAAATAAAAAAAGGTACTATTAATTTTTCAAAAGTGATTCTATTGCATTAGCAGTACATTATCAATCTAAAGGTGAACTTCACCTCCTAAGCTGTCCTCTTCACGATAAAGGCCCCGTTTGGCATCATTAACAACTTCTATAAATCTCTATAAATCTCTAATAATCCATTTATTTTTAATTTTTTCGTCATTACGAATTTTAAAAAATTCTAATATTTCACTAAAAAAATAAAAAATTTGGAAGTAGGTTAATCGAATGTGTAAATTTTTTATACAATCGTGTTCTTTGTGTCGAAAACTTTCAAATGAGTACCATTATCGCTATTTTTATGAATTTTTTTGTATCCGTGGGAACAGATTTGAAAAACCGTTCCCACGGTTTACTACTTTTCATAAAAAAAGGCACCAAAATTAACCTCAAATCATATTTTATCTCAATTTATCTTATTTTTTCTTACTCCAAACGGAGCCAAATTAAAAAATTTGACCGCAATTATTTGTACAATAACAGGCATAAAATTTATATATGTATATTTATAGATATACTAAGGCTTTGTTTGGTTAAAAAAAATTTCAATTTTTTTGAATTTATTTTCGTCTTATATGATTTTTTACCAAAATTTGATTTTTATTTTTGAAAATATAGTTTTTGGGCGTGTCAATCACATTCATTAAGAAAGAATTAAGAAATTCACGTTGGTTTGGATAAAAGCTAGAAAAAATAAAAAAATTATTTTTTCGTTACTTTTTTTTTTTATCTAAATGAACATGAATTTTATAATTTTATTTTACGAAAACGATTAACACACTTAAAAATTAAATCTCCAAAAAATAAAAAAATAAATTTTAGCGAAAGAAAATTCATATAAGATGAGAAAAAAAAAGCAAAAAAAAAAAATTTTTTTTTGGATCCAAACAGAGCCTAAATCTTGATAGTAGTTATTGTCCAAACTTCTGATCCCTAAGTGAAAACTGTTGAGCATTCAAAATACAAAGGCGATTGAGATCCAAGGGTTTGGGGAATATCTTTATGCTAACATATTCTTCCTTATCCAGGTCATTAATAGATGAAAGCTTTAGGTCACCCGCCGGGCTGCAAAAATCAATATATATATATATATATCAGTATTAAGAGTTCGTTTGGAGCAAAAAAAAAATCAAAAAATTTTAAAAAATTTTAAAAATTTTTAAATTTCTCTAATCATATTTTACCACCTATCATTTTTACATCACATCAATTCCATCTATTAATATTTTTTAGATTCCAAACGCACACTTTTTCACGTACTTTTCCTTCTTCATTACTTTTGCTGGGTCCACAAGACTCGTGGGTCGCAATGTGTGGAGAAACGTGGCAACTCTCCTTTCGCTGTTCCTTTACCCCCCCCCCTCCCCCCCGGGGGGCGGCGCAATTCAGGCCTTGACAGAACCGAAGTCACAGTTGGATGGCGTAGATTATGGACAAAAAATTTGCCTCCAACGGATGGACCTAGGATATGTCAAGCCATTAATGTTTCATGGAATATCAGCTACTCCCAAGTTACAAATATTATCAGTATAGGAGTGACAATGTTTCTTCAAGCGAATTCTTCATTGCTCGATCGAGAAAGTCCTTTTAATCAATTAGGTAGCATTTAATTTATTTTTTTTATTTTTTATTTTTATTTTATGTGTTAAAAATCTTAAAACAAATAAACAGAAAATGTTTTATTTTCTTTATTTCAATATTTTTTTTTTGTTAAAAACTCTTAAAATGACTTTTTTCTATTTTTTATTTTATATGTAAACTCATTTCTGTTTTCGAAAACAAATTTTAAAAATACAAGTAACCAAATGAGTTTGGAACTGTTTTCCTTATTTTAAAAGTATAAAATGAAAAATGAGCTCAAAATAAAAAATAGAAAACAAAAACAGAAAACAAAAAAAAAAAAACTAAATGACACCTTAATGTTTTGAAAATTATGCTATTGAGTGAAATAAAAAAAATAGAAAAAATTAATAATACCTGTAAAAAATATTTTATCAGTCATAAATATATTATAAATGTTATACATAAATTAAATTTATAATAATTAAAAATTATTTAATATTTGAAAATTCTTGTGAGTTATAAAGACAGTGGATCGATAAATATATTATAAATGTTATACATAAATTAAATTTATAATAATTAAAAATTATTTAATATTTAAAATTTCTTGTGAGTTGTAAAGATAGTGGATACGTTGGTATATTCCACGCTTTCAGACTTACTAAAAAAATAAAAGAGAAACACAAGGATGATTATTTCCTGAAATTCTCCGCGTGTTCAAGTAATGCATTGACTGATTGATTGGTTAATCCTACATCTTCCATGGTTAGTAACTTTAGCCAAAGTTATCACATATGTTGTTATCATTTATATCATAAAAATTATTTTTCTGTACAGGATTTCTATTTGGTGCAAGAGTTGGTTTACAACGTAGGGAGATAATTCAAATGCTTATTGGGTGCGTTTGGAGTAATAAAAAATAAGATAAATTATGAATTCGTAGTTTGTGTAGTGAAATAAAAAATAAATAATTTTTAAAAATTTTCTGTATTTTTGAATATTTTTTAAAATTTTTTATTACTCCAAACATAATCATAACTAATTTTGTTTTTAGAGGATAAGATAAAATTATCTGAAGGGGAAATAATGGCCGCCGATCAATAAAAAGGTAAAATTTTCTTAATCCTAGCTTCACGGCAATCATATGCAAAAATACAATAAACTTGTTAATTGCACATAAGCAGTAGGAGAGAGTTATGATTGGAGAAGAGAGAAATCGAACGGCAGTAAATCCGGCGCAGTATTACATCCACCGGTGTAAAAATTTACACGTAAATTTTGCGTCCTCCAGTATAGTTTTTGTATTGGAGGACAAATCGATGCATAATGTACCGAACGTACTCCTAAAAATAGTCAATATAGCGAAGGAGGTCTCTCAGGAAATTATGGGTATATTTAGTTTGTTAAAAATTATTAAAAAAATTTTAAAAATTATTTAATTTTTATCTCACAACACAAATTACGAATCTACAAATCATTTCACTTTATTTCAATTTATCTCCCTTTTTGATTTATCTCATTTTTTGTCACTCCAAACACACTAAGGGTTTCACCAAAGTATTTGGAACAAAAGATATAGGTCCATTTATAGTGATAACAAGTGAGATAATTTATGAGTTCGTAATTTGTACAGTGACATAAAAAGTGAATAATTTTTAGAGATTTTTAATAATTTTTAACAAATCAAATGCACCCATAATTAAATTTGCTTAAAAAGAGAGGTATAAAAATTTAAATAAAATTTTATACATCTTCAAAATTTTAAAAATAGTATAGTATGGTATAATATAAATATATATATATTTATATAAATTATTATTATTAGGGGGCTAGAGGTATTAGTTTACCCTCTTTCATTAGTTTCTTTCAATTTACAATAACTAAATGAGAAAAGGTAATGCGAAGTAGAGAAAATTAATGAAGTGTAAATCAAAAAAGATGTAATGATGGAGTGGTATTTTTTACTGTAGCAAATCAAAAAAGTAGTAAAATGTGTGATTTTGTCAAACACACAAAAATTAATTTTTGATATTTTTTTACTAATTTTTGAGTTGCTAAACACCCCTTATTATTATTATTATTATTATTAGTTCCTCACCTTTTCTTACCGTCAATTAAAAAAATCAAGATAAATAGTTCCGCTCCTCTCGTCCATGCAACACGCAAAAATTCCATGGCTTCACCTCCGCAATCTCTCCTCCCTCTCTTCTTTCTGGTCTCTCTCTCCCTCACTTTAACCTCTTCATCAAAAAACACCAAACCCGCCGCCGCTGCCACCGCCGCCACGACCGCTGCTATAACACTCTCTCTCACCCCATTCACCAAAGCTCCACCCACAATTAACCTATGGCAGCGACTCAACAACCTTGCCTCCTCCTCCATAGCCAGGGCCAACCACCTCAAACACCGCCACCAAAAAAACTCATCCCTAACCAAAATACCCCTCTTCCCTCAGAGCTACGGAGGTTACTCCATCTCTCTCAGCTTCGGCACACCCCCACAAACCCTGCCTTTTACCATGGACACCGGAAGCAGCCTAGTCTGGTTCCCTTGCACAAAACGCTACCTTTGCAGCGGCTGTATCTTCCCAAACCGAAATCCAGCAAACATCCCCACCTTCGTTCCCAAGCTCTCGTCGTCGACTAAGAATTTGGGGTGTAACAACCCCAAATGTCGCTGGATTTTCGGTCAGAATGTACAGTGCCCCGCCTGCGATGAAAGTTCCGGCAACTGTACACGTAGTTGTCCGGCGTATGAGATTCAATATGGGTCTGGGGCAACCGCCGGAATTCTTCTCTCCGAGACGCTAGATTTTCCTGATAAATCCGTGGAAGATTTCGTCGTCGGTTGCTCCGTTTTGTCGATCAGAACACCCTCCGGGATTGCGGGCTTCGGGCAGGGGCCGGAGTCTCTGCCGGCGCAGCTGGGTGTCAAGAAGTTCTCATACTGTCTTGTGTCTCACCGTTTTGATGACACAACGGAGAGTAGTGACCTTCTTCTGGATGGTGGGTCAGATTCCCGCGGTCTTAGTTACACGCCGTTTCTAAAGAACACGATGAGCAGGAACTCCGCGTTTGAGAATTTTTATTACGTGAGTCTCCGGAAAATCACGGTCGGAGGGAAGCGCGTGAAGGTTCCGTACAGTTATCTGGTGCTGGGATCTGACGGCAACGGCGGGACCATAGTTGACTCCGGCACCACCTTCACGGTCATGGAGAGGAAGGTGTATGAATCGCTGGCACTAGAGTTTGAAAAGCAACTGGCGCATTATAGAAGGGCTGCTGACGTGGAAAATCTGACGGGATTAAGTCCGTGCTTTAATGTTTCTGGCCAAAAATCAGTATTATTCCCAGAGCTAACGTTTCATTTTAAGGGCGGTGCAAAGATGGTGTTGCCGGCGGCTGATTACTTTTCTCTCGTCGGCGGCGAGGGGGTCTGCTGTTTGACCATCGTCACCGATGGTGTTGCCGGGTCGGAAACCCCCGTAGGACCGTCGATTATTTTGGGAAATTATCAGCAGCAAAATTTTCTATTTGAGTACGATTTGGAAAATCAGCGGCTAGGGTTTCGAAAACAAATTTGTAAATGAGGCCATATTCTTATAATTAACAATAATTGCAGTTGAGTGGCCGCTGCAGTGAGTGGCACTAGTTTATGATTAAATAAGATATAACTTCGCATAGAAGTTTACTACGTGTTTAGATATTTAGGGTTGTATAAAAATATATAAAATTATAAAAGTTAATGTCTTATATTTCGTGCAGTGAGTAAATAATTTAAATTTTATAATCTCATAATTCATATTTGTAGAGTTTTGTATTTTTTTTACCAACCCCTAACAAGGCCTATGTAAGAATAAAGAGAACACTTTCTTGCAATAGAAGAAATATGAATCTTGATTTTTTGAAAAGTGTGTGTTTGGAGTGATAAGAAAATAAGAAAGAAAAGATAAAAACGTGGTTTTAGGTAAAGAATGACGTTTGATGTTTTCTTTCAAATCATATTTTTTGGAGGTGAACAGTGTCAAAACTATTAGAACAGTTTCTCAAATCCGTTCTAACAGATTTAAAAAAATGCCGTTCAATATTTTGTATAGTAGGTCATTTCTCTCTCTCTATTTTGCACTAAACCGTTAGAACGGTTTTTTAAATCTGTTCTAACGGATTCAAAAAATTTCTACACTTTTCCACAGCGTCAAACCTGTTAGAACGGTTTTTCAAATTCGTTTTAATGGATTCCAAAAACAGCGACAATGGTACTCGTTTGAAAGATTTTGACTTAAAGAAGATGATTGTCAAAAAAAAATTTCGCACTCAATTAACCTCCTTCTGAATATTTTGTTTTTTAGTGAAATATTAAAAATTTTTAAAATTAGTAAAAGTGAAAAAGTGTAAATGTGTAATAGAAAGTTTTAGTAATTTATAGAGGTTGTTAGAGATTTATTGTGTTTTTTTTTTTTTTTTGTTAGCACTTCAAACAGTCCCTCCCACAGCGCCAAAACTATTAGAACGGTTTTTCAAATTCGTTTTAACAGATTCAAAAAATAGCGACAATGATACTCGTTTGAAAGTTTTCAATTTAAAGAATATAATTGTAAAAAAAAATTTTCGCACTCGATTAATCTTCTTCTGGATTTTTCGTTTTTTAGTAAAATATTAAAAATTTTTGAAATTAATAAAAGTGAAAAAGTGTAAATATATAATAGAAAATTTTAGTAATTTATAGAAGTTGTTAGAGATTTATTGTGTTTTTTTTTTTGTTAGCACTCCAAACGGTGCCATGTGCTTTACTCATAGTATTACTAACATTTAACTAATTCATATGATTGATTTTTATTAACAAGCCAATAACTTCGTAGTTTCTTTGAATAATTTTCCACAGTGGTTTATGACCCTCAAGACCTACTTTTTGGTCAATGCCATTCTAATTATAGATAATATATAGTAATTGTTTGAAAATTTTTTACTTAAAAAATATGATTGTTAAAAAAAATTTTCACACTCAATTAATCTCTTTCCGATTTTTCATTTTTTAGTGAAATATTAAAAATTTTTAAAATTAGTAAAAGTGAAAAAATATAAATGTGTAATAGAGAGTTTTAGTAATTTATAGAGATTGTTAGAAATTTATTATGTGTTTTTTTTTGTTAGCACTCCAGGCGGTGCCATGTGCTTTACTCATAGTATTATTCACATTTGACTAATTCATATGATTGATTTTTATTAACAAGCGAGTAACTTCGAAGTTTCTTTGAATGGTTTTTCCACAAAGTGGTTTATGACCCTCAAGACCTACTTTTTGGTCAATGCCTTTCTAATTCTACGGCCGTGTTTGTTTGGAGATCAGAAATGTAAGATTAGAGCTCCGTTTAGACTTAAAAAAATTTTGAAAATCATTGAAAAATATTAAATAAAATACGTATAAAATAACGACAATAGTACTCGTTTAAAAAATTTCAATTTAAGGAATATGATTGTCAAAAAAAATTTTCGCACTCGATTAATCTCTTTTTAGATTTTTTATTTTTTAGTGAAATATTAAAATTTTTTAAAATTAATAAAAGTGAAAAAGTATAAATGTGTAATAGAAAGTTTTATTAATTTATAAAGATTATTGAAGATTTATTGTGTTTTTTTTTTGTTAGCCCTCCAAACAGTGCCACGTGCTTTACTCATAGTATTACTCGCATTTTAACTATTTCGCATGATTGATTTTTATTAACAAGCCAATAACTTCGTAGTTTCTTTGAATGCTTTTTCCACAAAGTGGTTTATGACCCTCAAGACCTACTTTTTGGTCAATGTCTTTCTAATTCTACGGCCGTGTTTGTTTGGAGATCAGAAATGTAAGATTAGATATGTAAGCTCCGTTTGGACTTCCGAAAATTTTTGAAAATCGTTGAAAGATATTAAAAATTTCTAAAAATTATTCTCTTTTTATCTCACTACATGAATTATGAATTCACAACTTTTATCAAATTTTATCAATTTTTGTCACTCCAAATGCCCCCATAATTTTGTAGGTCTCCTTTATTTCATATTTTATGAGAGGAGTAATTAAATATAATAAATTCATTTTAAATATTTAGGTGGTATTTGGTTTACTTTTTTATTTTCTATTTTTTGTTTTTGTTTTATGTGTTAAAAAAATCAAAACGAGGAAATAGTAAATACTCTATTTTTCTTATTTTGTGATTTTTCTTATTTTTTGTTAAAAATTCTCAGAACGACTTTTTGTAATTTTTCATTTTATGTGTAAACTTATTTTCTATTTTTAAAAATAAATTTTAAAAATACTAATAACCAAATAAATTTTGAACTGTTTTTCTTATTTTTAAAAGTACGAAATAAAAAATGAGCTAAAAAAATAAAAAAACAAACCAAATGACACCTTAATTTTTCAAGGTGTAGAATATATCATTCCATATACCATCTAATAGGAGAGTGGGATAATATATCCTCATCGCTCAAATTTGCTTCTCGTTAAAATTTAAAGATGAAAAATTATTTCTTGTTGAACTTCTATGAAATTAATATATTTCGTATCTCACTTTATGCCAATAATCAAATACTAAAAAGTAATCTCATGTAAAAAAATTAATTTTATGTAATATTTAGTTTCATGCATTATTTCATTTTATTACTATTTCTTCTCACTATATTAAGAAGGTTCTCCTGGCTTCAATTTGGCACGAGAAATTTGTATGTCGTTTCCATGCTTAACCCTTTCTTAAATCCTAAGCACCAAACTACCATAGAGAAATTTACTATGGGCTTTCACTACTTCACCTCTTATGTATTGAACGAGTAATGTTATGTAATGATTAATTTTTTTAAATTTTTTTATTAGAATAATTTAGTATAATTGCGTCTGTTTTTTGAAATACATAATTCACTATAATACACTTCTATTATAATATGTTATGAACATAAAGTAGCTTAAGTTTCCATATTAGTTAGTTACTTAGAAGATAATTATTTTAACGTGAAATGTAAATATAATTGTAAATAAACGGCTGGATATCAATGAGCATTCAAGGAAAGGAAACAGAGAAATATAATTTCTTCTAATTAGTTCAACCAACTTCTTTCACTTGCCCTTTTATTGTCTTTCTCTTTCTCACTTGTCAAACAATAAGATTTGATCACTACAACAATAAACACTTTTAGTGACTAAAAATTTAGTCACGAAAAGTTATTTTTTGATCGTTGAAACTTTTGCTGACCAAATATAATTTGGTTGCTCGTTGGTCGGCAAAGGCTAGTGGCAGAAGATATTGGTGACCAAAAATATATTTGGTCGGTAAAAGTATAATTTTTGTCGACCAAATTTTGGTTGCTAAAAGGTACACATTTGACGACTAACATATATATTGGCCGGCAAAGGTTAGTTTTTGGCGATCAATTGATCGCCAAAAGAGTCTTTAATTGAAAATTTGAATTAATTTAAAAAAATAAAAATTCAAATGTGGCACCTTTAGCGACCAAAATTTTGGTCGCTAAATGTTAGTTTTTGGCGACCAATTGGTTGCTAAATGGATCTTTAATTAGAAATTTGAATTAACTTAGAAAAAATAAAAATTTAAATGTGGCGCCACATAGCATCATTTGCTGACCTGTCATTATGCCACATGGCAACTTGTGTTATGCCACGTGTCGACCTATGATTCTGCCACGTGTTGAATCTATATTTTTTAGATTTTTGTTATTATTGCTGAGATTCGAACTCATGCCATTTATTTGGAAGTTCATGTGGTTGGCCACTAGGCCAAACTATTATTTATATATATATATATTACACTTTTTGTATATATAAACAAACCTTTATCACTTTTTGCGATTAATTAGTCGGCAAAGGTACCATTTTAGTGACCAATTGATCGCCAAAACTGATAAAAAAATTTATGATTTTTATTTAATTACTTTAATTTTTTTGTAATAATTTTTTAACACTTTTGTCAACCAATTGATTGCAATAAATGCCCCTTTATAGACTAATTAGTTAACAAAAGTCATATAAAAATTTATTATTTTTATTTAATTATTTTAACTTTTGTTTCAATAATTTGAAATCATAAACAATATATGAAACTATATAGATATTTAGTAAACAATTTATGAATAACTATTATATTTAATTAAAAATATTTTTAAATATTTTTTTATTTTCCTCCAATTCATATGTGTAGCACATATTTAATACATATCTTTAATTTAGTTATATCAGGGCTCACTATATATATTTTTTTCTTCATTTATATTTATATTTTTAAAAATAATTTGGTCGCATTTAGTTTAGTTTTAGAAAATTATTTTTAAAAAGCAAAATTTTTGAAAACCATTTTAAGAATTTATTTCTAATAAAAAATATTTTAGGTGACTATATTTGGAAATAAGTTCTAAAAAGATAAAAAAAAAGAAATTACTTAAATTTAATAAATAATATTTTTTATTTTTATTTTAAATTTAAAATAATATCACTTTAATATAATTAATATTAAATTACCCCGAACAATTATTAGATATTAAAACGTTTAACATTCACTTGATTATAAGTCATACAAATTATAAACCTTATTCCAACATATTTACTTTGAAAAAAAATGATTATACATTCAAATTATCTAAATTTGATTTTGATGAATTTAGTTTAAGCATTAATCTGGTAACATTTTTTTATTGATCTATGATTATAATTTTTGATAATTTTTATAAATTAATTAAAATTAATAAATAAATGTTAAAATAAAATTTATGAAATTTAATTTAAATCATACAAAGAGATAAATAAACTTGTTTGAGAGAAAGATAAAGAAAGAAATAAAATTTAATTATTTTTATTTATTCATTTCATTTTTTTAGCGACTAAATTAATATTTAGTCGATGACAAGATTTTTTTAGTAACCAATTAGTCACTAAATGCTTGGAATTTAGCCACTATACTTATTTGGTCACTAAAAATGAATGTCAAAAGTTGCTAAAAATGAATGTCAAAAATTATGAAAATATTCCGCGATCAAATGTTTTGGTAGCTCAAAAACCCATTGTTGGCGGCAAATGATGGAGGGAAATATTTTAGAACTATTTAGCGACTAAATTAATATTTGATCGGTAAATATTAACTTTTAGCGACCAATTGGTTACCAAATGCCTGGAATTTAGCTACCAAACTTATTTGATCGCTAAAAATAAGTGTCAAAAATTATGAAAATATTCTGCGACCAAATGTTTTGATAGCCAAAAGTCATTGTTAGTGCCAAAAAGATGAAGGGAAATATTTTGGAACTATTTAGCAACTAAATTAATATTTGATCGGTAAAAGTTAACTTTTAGCGACTGATTGATCGTCAAATGCCTGGAATTTAGTGACCAAATTTATTTGATCGCTAAAAATAAATGTCAAAAATTATTAAAATATTCTGCGACCAAATGTTTTGGTAGTCAAAACCCATTGTTGGTGCCAAAGGATAGAGGAAAATATTTTAGAATTCTTTAGTGACTAGATTAATATTTGGTCGATAAAGATTAACTTTTAGCGACTAATTGGTCGCCAAATATATGAAATTTAGTGACCAATTTATATTTGGTCGCTAAATATATATTATTAGTGACCAAATGATATTTTTCAATAAAAATTAATATTTAGCAATCAAATTTAATTTTGGTCGCTAAAAATGATTTTTCTTGTAGCACCATATTAATTACATGTCATTTTTTTTAATAAAAAGTTATGATAGAATAATATATATTTATATATGTTTTCATGCTGAATCTACACTCATGTCGAAGATTTTGTTGTTCTCTTGTGGAGCAGTACGTAAATGATGAGGTCGAAGGCCTAGTTAAAGGTCTATTGAGGACTTGGGATTGGATTATTTTTACACTATAAATGCGATGGATAAAACTAAAGCAAACTAGAGAGGTAAACAGGTAGGGTACTAATCTAATTAGTTAATTTTATTACTAAATCTGTTTATTTTTTGGTTATCATTACTATCCCAAATCTGTTTATTTTTTTAGTTGGAATTCCAAACCCGTTCTGTCTCAAACTCGTAAAACCCGTCTCAAACCCGCGAAACTCGTTTATGTTTAATTGATCAAATTACTTGCTAAGTATCTGTTAAATACCCAATTTGAGATATAAAACAAAAAATTAGGAAGTGACAAAAATATTAAATTTATTAAATTGAACAAATTTATTAGTTAAAGGATCTCCAAGTTTTTTTGAAAGATAAACAAAATATATTATAAATAGTCGAAATAAATATACAAAATAGACAAGAGCATACTTTTGGAATAGTATAATAGGAATCACAGTTAATAAAGGACTTCCAAATCTAATATAAAAGTTAGAACAATCCATGACATGTGAAAGTAACATACAACAAATCATAAATTAAACAAGTTCAAATGAATTATCTCAACAAAAACCAAGTGCAACTGCCAATAAAGTATAAATGATCTTGACTTCAGAAGTTTAAAAATTTTATCTTGGGGATAAAATTATAATTGTAAATATATAAATATATTATTTTATTTTATTAAACGGGTACTTTACGAGTATCGGGTATTAGGTACCCTATAAAAAATCCCAAATTTGTCTCAAACCCACACGGGTATTAAATTTCAATCCCAAACCCGTCCCAATCCCATTAGGGTATTTTCCAACGAATTTTTATCGGGTTCAGTCGAGTCGGATACCTTCGTGTACCTGTCCCATTGACATCCCTAAAGCAAACGTTCAACGTTTTGTATCACATAAATAATTTGATCACATAAATAATTTGTTTAATTGTTTAATTGGTAAGCCAGCCATGTTAAATCAACATGAAGAGGGCCTGTTTCTCCGATTGATTTTGGGCCTGGGCCTGGGCCTTGTAGTTCAACTTATTGTGATCTCCGCTCCCCTTATGGGCTAACTCTGGTATTCAAAAGTTAACCCTGATAAATAATCGCCTTGAGAGTTGGGCCTCCCAAGTATGGACAATCCAAGAAGTCAAAAAAACATTTATGTATATGATCAATGAAACAAAAAAAAAAAAAAGAAGAGGAATTAAAGGTTTAACAAAGCATTACAAGTTGTTTTTGGGCTCGTCTATGTTACGATTAAATAACATGTGAGCTTCCACCAGCTTGTTAGGCCCTGAAAGGATAGGCCCCAATATGAGCCCATGGCAAGCCCGTCATTGTGGTTTTACTTATTATATTTGTTTATTTTTGGGTGGGTAAATTTGAATATTGATGGCCTTTATAAAATGTGGGATTAGCTTTGATCTCCATCTCCCTCCAAATGATTGCGACTTTAGAGGGTGTAAGATTTAAAAATGGTTACTATATATATATATATATATATTACCTTTTGTAAGCTATTTTAATAATTGTTAAATATTTATAACACAATAAAAATGATAAAGTAAATTACATTCCTACAGAAGCCATTGAAAATATTAAACATTGTTGCTTTTTTGCCACAATACCCGATAGAGAACAAACATATGGACTAGATTTTCCTCAATTCACATTTCTCATTTTATGGCTCGGATTATGGGGCTACAACCTATTCTTAGTAATTATATGGAAGATAGGGGACCAAAACCTAATTAAAATGACATTAGCAGTCTACTTATTTACCTTTCATAATTTATTTATGAAGTGAACCCACTTCTTTGATTGGCAAGCAAGAAAATAAAAGAGAAATAGAAAGTAAGATGGGTTTGATTCGAGAGCTAACTCTTCTCTTTCAATTGAGAATTTAATCTCAAAATAAATATTCTTTTTTCATTTCCCTTTTCCTTACAATATTTCTTTATTTATAGGCTAATACAACAACTAAACTAACAAACTAACTAATTTGATATTCTAACTAACTAATTAATTCGGGTTTATAACAATTTCACTCAATTTTACATTAATCCTCTGTATAACTTAAAATATGACATTTTCTACATTTTTGTGATATGAACGAAAGTGAAATGCTAATTTTTTTTTGTTTTTAATAATAATAATAATATTATTTTGTACTTATATTCTACTTTCTCATCTTGGATCCCTTTTATGGAGAAGATCATTGTCTTGTTGCATCTTTTAATTGCTTTTGAAGAAAGCTGAAATATGTTGAAAATATAGGCATGATATTTGTCTCGTCTCTATAAAGCTATGACGTCTATATTTCTCCTATACTCCTTGTTTTCTATTTCTTTTTTCACTTGAGTTAATTGTCCAAAATAATTATTATTGTACATGTTTAGTAACAATAGTTATTAATTAATAATTATAGTATTTGGAGGGTGATTAGCGGTGTCCGTGGCGGTTAGCGACTAGTGAAGGTGTTGGTGGTTAATAATGGTTAAAGGTGAATGGTGACGGGTGGTGGCCACAGCCAAAGGTTAGTGACAATTGTAGTGCCAAAAGGAGGGTACTTGACGACAATGGTGTGGTTAGAGATAGGTGGTAATAAACGGCAGTGACTGATGATGATAGTGGTTGAAGGTGTTAGATCGATGACGATGGTAGGAGATGGATGGTGATTAACGATGGATGATGGTTGTGATTAATTGTAATAATGAAGTAAAATGGAAACTTAACAAAACACATTTTTTATATTTTCATACTTTTTAAATATTTTTAAAAATAATTTTCATTTTTTTGGAAATTAAAAATTAAAAACAAGTTTATAAAATAACTTTTCATGTTCAATTTAAAAAGAATAAAAATAAAAACTGAAAATTTAAAAAAAATTAAAAATAAAAACTGAAAACTAAAAATTTTGTCAAATCTGCCTGCAAGAAAAATTTCACACCACAAATTCTGCCTGCAAGAAGTACATTCGCTGCATCCAAATTCCTTTAACGGATCTATTTTGAAAAAAAAAGGAAGAAAAGATATTTTTACGATTTATTAAAAAAAAAAGGAAGATATCTATTAATGGCATAACGCGACTTGAACTCATTTTTATTTTTTTCACTTTTTTTTATTTCTTTTTTAATTAGTTAGGCATGCATATGAAATGAAAACTATCCAAAAATCCTCTAATTCGTGCTTTTATTTGTTTATTTATTTTCAAATCGGTAGTTTCTTCCCCACGAAGGACCGATACATATTCGTCAAATGAAAAGCCCGATGCTTTCCATATAATAAACCGGCTTATAATATTCTCATCATTTTAGCTTTTTGAGGTTGTGAAAAACATAATTATTTGTTTATGAAAAAAAAAAAAAAACAGCAAAAATTATAAAATAATACCAACTTTTGGGAAAAGAAGTGTGTGGTACGTAATTCCATCACCTTTTACATCGACAAGCCTGTCATGTCAAAATTAGAGCAACTTTTTCTCTGTGTTACCTTTAAAGTAAAGTTTAAAGTCTCTGGCCGGCCAGCAAATGCTATTTAACTATTCTATACTCTCTCTCTCTCTAGATTTCTCCCTCTCTCTCTCTCTCTCTCTCTCTCTCTCTCTCTCACACACACGCACAGAGGCACACACGTATTGATTAGTTAAAAAAAATAAAAAAAATAAAATAATAAAAATTTGATATAAAAATGATATCATGATAAAATTTAATTAAAAAAAAATAAAAAGAAATTAATAAAAATTGATGTCTAACCAAATAATATCAGTGCAAAAGATTTATTCTAGGATAGATATTGCTTTCATCCACATGGCCACGTATAAACCAAAGATGCTTATTTGAAGCTCAAAAGCATAAATGAGCAGTCCTTTTGAGTAGATAATGCCATATTTTGCTTTTAATAATGCTTTATATGTTTGTTGAGTGCTTTACTTTAAGCAAAAGGAAATATACATGCATATATATATATATATATATACATATCATTTATGTATATGTTATGTGTTTCCTTGCGATACCGGGAAATAAAGAAAGAAGAAGAGGGAGAGGAAAAAGGATTAAAGGAACTGATAGTGAAAGAACAGAAAAGATAAACCCTAATCACTTTCACTTTGTTGTAGTGTATCTAAGGGTTCCCAAACACAGAATTAGATACTAACTGTACTGTTGTGAGTGGCTTTTGTCACAGTTGTGCTTTTTTGAGTTGTGCCTTGAAACTATTATCGGTGACGGAGAGGTGTATTGTTATTCTAAGGAACAGCATATACATATATATATGTGTGTGTGTGTGTGTTTGTTTATTTATATTCTTTTCTTTCTTTGAAAACACTTCTTTTCTAGCATTACAGATCACTTTATGTTCAAATTATTTGCTGCTCTTTGTATGTCTTTTTAGGCCAACAAAGAGAAAGAAGCTTTTTGACTGGGAATGAAGAATGCTCTCTCATGGAAAGAAGAAATACTTGGAGTCATGTATGGATCATTCCCTTATTTACATTTAGGTCCCTGGCTCCTACATGAGCTTGACACACTTTTTTAACATGAACTATTTACATGGAAAATTAGGAAGATTTACAATGGCATCATTGGATCGAAATTCAAAGGTTTTTCAGTACAGTTAAGACAATATTTTTTAGGAGCTAAAACTAATAAGGAAGATTGATAATTGCATGAAGTCGGGTGGCTATTCCAGTTTATAATTATGTTTATATTTAAATATATTAAAATTTAATGAACATATTAAATAATTAATTTATTTCATAATTTGGTTAAATTTATATTAAATCGCGTCAATTTCAAATTAATAAATTTGCATCATATTGTACTCAGATTTTCTCCCAATAATTCATGTTTAGATTGTGTCGAACGAATATTGCAAGGAGTAGAAGTTTGAAAGGGGAGTCTTGAAACTTTATATATGGAAATAATTTTAGAGGATTAATTATTTTTATATCCCTATACTAAAAATGAAAATTACTAATATTATTTGAACTTTAAAAGTATACCTTTATACCATTATATTCAAAACTAAAGTCGTGATAAGCGTTAAATTTTTAACTGAAAAAGAAAAAAAATTCATTGAAAGTTAAATAAGATTAGCAGCGTAAATGCAGAGAAAATTAAGTATAGATGTGTAAATGAAGTTTTTAAAATTATGAAAAGTCAAAATTGTATCTTTTGATATTTTTTTTTAAACATTTTTACTTTAACTAAAAGACAGACTTATAAATATAAATTTTTAAAATTCAAAAGTAATTAATAATTATTTCATTATTAATACTAGAGTATAAAAGCAATTAACCTAATTTTAAAATGACTAGAATTAATAAAAATTCAATGCACAGAGGGGGAACACACACAGGGAATATTAGATATGGAATTTGGGGACATTCCCAAGCATGAGTGTCCCTTGTCATGTCACTCAAATCCAGTCATGAGACACGCTCTCATCCATCTTGGGTCCCCATAAGAAAACATTCCCATGGTTGTCTGGGTTGATAGCTAGCTAGCCTTGTTGCTCTCTCAATTGATAGTTCCAAGTCACAGTTAATTTAGTTGTTCTCCATCACTTTGTGCTATGATTGGCAGATATACTTTTCTTTTTTTTTTTTTTTTTTTGAGTTATTCTTTCATCCTGTGTGTTTTTATTTTTATTTTTATTTCCTTTCTCTTTTTCTTTTGAGTGGCTTTTATTTGAAGGAGAGACATTTAAGACTATAAAGTATTGCCAGCAAACATATAGCTAGCTTTGTCATGGGGTCTTGTGGAAAACAAGTAAAAGTCGAAGATGATTGATGAATGAAAGGGAGATCTCTCGTTTGTCGTGCAAGGGAATAATTTTTTATTTTTATTTTTATTTTTATTTTTGAACTCTAATCTATATGGTCCATAGCCATGGTGTTTTTAATTAAAAACAATTCAAGTTGAGTTCCACAGTGAGATCAAGTGTTGTTGTGTAGCTCTCCTTTCTATACAAATGGCCACAAACAAAGCAAAATCTGCCCCAGCAGTCTCGCCTGAGCAGCTGAGGAAAAAGAAGAAGAAGAAGTAAAAAAAAAAAAAAAATTACTCAGACTTTTGCATGGCATATATTTGAAGGGACAATTTCATTTTTAGTTGATTATAAGGAATTACCCATCATCCCATTTTCTCACTCACTTTCTCTAGAGAAAAATTTGTTCAACTTCGTTGTTATTACATTATAATCCTGTTTGATGTTATGGTCTCGCAATTAAAGAATTTATTTTTTTTTTCCGCCTTCTATGATATATATATATATATATATATATATATATTACTAAAATGATATCATTTTCCGTCCTCAGACGCTTGATAAATTGTTTTTGCACATAACTGGAATTAATTAAATTTATTATTTGTTGTGAGTTTTCCTGTAGCGTTGAGGAAACAATAGATCATGTCATTGCAAAGCATTTTAGAGTTACTTTTTTGGGTTTGGTTATTAATAGATTCTATTTCTTTCTATATATTCATATGATGGCCTCCAAGTAACTGGTTTCAGAATTTTCTTTGTGAAAAAATTAATTAGGTTTGAAAAAGAAAAAGTCTAAAAACATGCATGTCTGGTAAAGAAGATCAAGCAATGATGTCTGGAAGAAGCAAAACAAGAATGTGCATTCATCAAGAAAGCATTGAGAGACCAAGCATCAAAGTTACTTTAGTTTTTTTTTTTTTTTTTTTTTTTAAGTGAATAATTTTATAAAGAAGCAAACTTTTGTTTGATACTAATGCATTTTTGGTTTTCCCAAACTTGTTGGCTACTTAATGAGGACTTTTGGCTCACTGTAGCATCAATAACAATTCGTCAAACAGAAGCGAAAACGTCTTTTAAAAATGTATTATGAAAACAGAAGTGTTTCGAAAATATATATATATATATATATTATAAATATATGCATCTAGTCATATATATAATTTGTTTATATAGGTTGCGTTTAATGTAGTAAAAAATAAGATAAATTGAAATAAAATGTGATTTGGGGTTAATTTTAGTTTCTTTTTTTTTTGAATAGTAGTAAATTGTGGGAACGGATTTGAAAATCTGTTCTCATGGATTTAAAAAAATTCACATAAAATAGCGACAATGATATTAGTTTAAACTTTCGACACGAAAAATATGATTGTAAAAAAAATTTACGCAATTGGTTAACCTCCGTCTAGATTTTTTGTTTTTTTTAGCAAAATATTAAAATTTTTTGAAATTAGTAATAGTGGGAATTTGAGTAATATAGAGATTGTTAAAAATTTATAGTGATTTATTTTATTTGTTAGAGGTTCAAACGCAGTCATAGTGACTTATTAAAACATTTATCATTTATATTTAAGTTATAAGAATAAGAATACTTTAATAAATAACTTAAAATGAATATATAACAAGGCATTTATTAACTTATTTGATTATTATTAATAAAGTCAGATCCACGAAACAAGCAATTGTGGCTGTTCCAAAACATTAAGGGTTTATTTGGTTTGTTTTTTTATTTTTTGTTTTTTATTTTTGTTTTCTATTTTCTGTTTTCTGTTTGAACTCATTTTCTATTTTACGTTTTTGAAAATAAGGAAAAACCTTAAAATGTATTTGGTCACTTGTATTTTTAAAATTTGTTTTAGAAAATAGAAAATAGACTTGCACATAAAATAAAAAATAATAAAAAATTATTTTGAACGTTTTTAATCCAAAATAAAGAAAATTTGAAGATAATGAAAATAAAGCATTTTTTATTTTATTATTTTGAGATTTTTAAAACATAAAACGAAAACAGAAAGTAGAAAACAGAAAAATAAACCAAATACTACCTAATAAACTTGTAGTGTTTAAAACGTTTTATGAAAAATTTTAATTATTTTATAATTTACGCTAATGATTTTGTGTATGCTAAATCATTAAAATAATTTGATAGTCTTTCAAAAATTAGGAAATTTTTTTAATTCATTTTAAGTTTAAAAATTTGATAAAAAAATTTAACCAGAATTTATGTTGATTTTGTGAATTTTAGCGCAATTCGTCACCTATGTAGCAGTATTATTTTACCTTGTCTATTAGAGTGTAAAAAAAAAAAAAAAAAAAAAAAAAAAAAAAAAACCTCGACAGGGTATGGGGGAAATGAAAAGAAAGAAATGATAAAACAAGAAATTGAATGCGTGTGACTGCTATTTCTGGCAATTAAGTAGATGCCCGGTCAAAAAGAAATAAAGAAATGTGAGATACATAAAATATATATGTATATATATATATGAGAATTGTAAGACAATTGGATTTCAGATTAGACATTACTATTAAGAATCATGGTGCCGCCATTAAGGTGATTAGTTAGTATACCAACTCCTGCACTGCTCATGATTTTCTTTATCTCTTGCTTAAAATTTCTGAGACACTGACTTTGTAACAAAGCAATTTTATACCTTTACCAATTGCCAAGATGAGATATGACAAGCTCGATAGTACGTAGCTACCGTTGGTTCCAATAAAATGAACAAGAACTAATGCAAAAATATAGTAAGTGGATTTAGAATTTAGGATTCGTGTGAGTTGAATAAAAAATTTAAAGATAGAATAAAAATTTAAAGATAGAATGAGTTGTGTTATAATAATTTAAATTAAACAAAGAATTTGAAGGTGTAGTAGATTGAGTTGTAAAAATTTAGGATAAATTTAATTTAAAAAAAATTAAACTAAAGGAATTTTTTTTTTTTTTTAGAGCAAACTATTCGGGCAATATCTCAAGGTAATCTTAAAGTCGGTCCGTCCCTGAAAAACCAGCGTAAGAAGAAATTAAGTGTGCAAACTTTGGGCCCGTTTGGTTTGTAAAATTTGTTAAAAATCTCCAAAAATCTCTATAAATTTCTATTAACTTTATATCACATCAATTTTTTTCTCTCACTACACGCATTACAAACTCTCCCCAAATTACAATTTATCTCATTTTTTCTTATTCCAAATAACTCCTTTATAAATCTGCATCTATTTTCTGGGTAACGAGCCTTCAAGCTTTAATACTGCACTTTAATTTAAAGAAAGAAAGCAAAGTAATACACGGTGTCCTGGAGCAGTTCGTTATCAGTTTATTTTCACTTTATGAATTGTTTTATTATCATTATTATTATTATTATTATTATTATTATTCTTGAATGAATCAAAGAGAGTCTAAAAGCTTCAACTTTATGAAATAATTGTATAAGATAGAGAATGAGGGAATGTTTGGTGGGGCTCTTAAGCCCTATGCAATCAAAGGTGGCATCAAGCCTTGCATATATTTTGAGTATATATGTAGTCCATAACTAAATCGAAGCCCTTTATTCCTTGCCTTCGAGTCCGGAGTGACGTACACAGTTCCCGATTCCTTCGGACAGACAGTCCCCCACCTCCTACTTCTCTTTTCAGCTCCTCGTATTTGGTGCAATTTGGAGGAGTTAGCCATTCTCCGGGGAAGGGTAAGTTGGCTGCGCTTATGCACTAATGCATGTTTGGTGTATTTATTTACCGTTAATTTTAAAATAATAACAAGTTATTTAACGATTATAGTGATGATTAAAATTTATACTGATTATAATGAGTCATAATCAGTTAAATTTCACATAAAAAAATATATCAGACAATATATTGTACCGTATCTACCTGAATCTCCTTCTCTATAATGTATATCTTACTAACCTACCGCTCTCCTCAATCAAATTATTAATTTAATAAAGGACAAGAATATTTGTACTTCTTTATTAATTTTTTCACTTTACGATAATTTTAATAAAATAGAGTAATATAGAAAGGAAAAAATTAGTAAAAAAAGTACATTTATCTATTGTTTTGAAATTATTATAACACAATTTGTAATAGAATTGTCTTTTCAGTGGAGTCATAAATACCCAAATATTTATTTATTTTATTTAGTTAAGTTCTTATATAGAAAAAAGAAATGCTGTGACTAAAAAGAAATAAGAAACAAATGGAAATTAAGATATTTGTAACTTATATATATATATATACTGTTATATAAACTAAACACTAAGAGTAATGATGAGATTTTAAAGTTTATGAAACTTTATTTTGGTAAATTTTTTCCCTATATTATCCTTAAGCTCCTTATAATTAGTTATAATTTTAATGGTATTGAAAATTAAATTTTTATAACTACCAAATAATTAAATAATTTCACTTTTATTTCCATAAATGCTATTTAATTACTCATTACTCTTTATTCAGTTATTATTTACTCAAATACCCTTAATTATTTATTCCTTGCTATTTGAGCAACTTCTGTGAATTTTTTATAATTTTATTTGAATTAAAATAAAATTTCAATAAAACTCATATGTATAATGTGTGTGAACTTCTAGTGTATATATATATGTATATATTTTTTGATAAGTGTATATATATGTATTGTAAGAGAGAAAACAATCATAAAACAAGATTTATTTGAACCTATAATTCCTAGAATTTAAACTTCTTAGATATTGACAAATATCTTCACCCGAGCTCATTATCTCATTAACTTATAAATTACAAAATAACTGTGATAACTAACGAACTTTCAAAAGATTTAATTTCAACAAACGTAAGTCTTGAATTTAAGTAGGGTTTCTTTTCTTTTACACAATTGAACTTAACCGGGTTGCTGTTTGTGAAAACACTCAAGCCTTGGCCTCCCAACTTAAGCGATTTACTGTTTGCAACGTAAAGGGTTTTTGGATAGCTAATTTTTACCAAAAAAAAAAAAAAATGTAAAAATAATACATGATAAATTTTATTTTATAAAATTAAAAAAATTAGTAAAAATTGAATTTTTTTTCCTTATAGTATTTTTTAAGCAACCAAACACCCCCTTTTTAAGTCTTGAATTCTAGGCAATGGCTAAGTTGATTACCTTATATTATTGGAGAGAAAAGATGCATGTTGATTTCTAGATTAGCACCAACTTAATATTAATCGAATACTTGCACGAAAGAGTGAGACCCACTGAAAGTGTAGCACATACCAAGTCTTTATCAAAATTTTGACAGACCCCCCCCGGGGGGGGGGGGGGGGGGAGGAGCAAAGTTGAATTGCCTTTGATACTGGTGCATCCGTCCTGCTTGTCAGCACATGCATTCCACTTTCCACTACCAAATCGACTTTGGACCCCAAATTTTACCTCGCCTACAAGAAAAGAACACCCCAACTCTCTCTCTCTCTCTCCCCCTCGCTCTCTCTCTAAACATAATATTAGAAGTTCCGTGTCTATCACTATCCCTTCATAGCACAAAAGATAGCCGGCCTCCTCCATCAAACCCATCAAACGATTCAAACGACACCCCACTGTCAAAACCTTCAATCTCAAAAACTTCTGTTCTTTTTCAAGTCCAAACTAGAGAAACAAGCTCGACCTTTGCTCTCTTCCAATTCACCAAAAAAAAAAAAAAAAAAAAAAAAAAAAAAAACCATGAAACCAATATCGGTAAAAGACCTTCCTTGATCTTCCTACATCTAGCTAGTCTCAAATATATATATCCTCTTCTACGATACCTAATTGCTTGAGGAAAGATGAGAGCAGGAGGTTGCACAGTGCAACAAGCCCTAACCACAGAGGCAGCAAACGTAGTGAGACAAGCCGCAAACCTAGCCAGGCGGCGCGGCCACGCCCAGGTAACCCCGCTCCACGTAGCTAACACCATGCTGGCCACTTCCACGGGCCTTCTCCGAACTGCTTGTCTCCAATCCAACTCTCACCCTCTCCAGTGCAAAGCCCTCGAACTTTGCTTCAATGTCGCCCTCAACCGCCTCCCTGCCTCTTCCTCCTCCGGCCCCATGTTGGGTCCTCCTCACTCCCCACACTTCCCTTCCGTCTCCAACGCGCTGGTCGCCGCCTTCAAGCGCGCTCAAGCCCACCAGCGCCGCGGCTCAATTGAAAACCAGCAGCAGCCCCTCCTAGCCGTGAAAATAGAGCTCGAGCAGCTCATAATTTCCATCTTGGACGATCCGAGTGTGAGTAGAGTCATGAGAGAAGCTGGTTTCTCAAGTACACAAGTGAAGAGCAATGTAGAAAAAGCTGTTTCTTTGGAGCAATGCTCCCACCAATCCCAAGCCCCTGCCCCGAGTGGTAATAATAACAAGTCCAAGGAGAGTAGTAACTTTCTAATTGAAGGTAAAGCCGGGAGGCCAAGGGGTTCAGAACAAGCGAGGAATGAAGATGTGGTGAGTGTGATAGGAAGCTTGATGAGCAAGAGGGGAAGAAGTGTTGTGATTGTAGGAGAGTGTCTTTCCACTATTGAAGGTGTGGTTGGAGGATTGATGGACAAGGTTGAGAGAGGAGAAGTTCCTGAGGGATTTAGGGAAGTGAAGTTTATAAGCCTCCATCTGTCCTCTTTGGAGGGGCAACACCAATGCAGAGAAGAGGTTGAAGAGAAGCTTGTGGAGCTGAGGAGCCGCGTGAAGAGATGGGTGGAAAAAGGGGTGATTTTGTACTTGGGAGACCTCAAGTGGACCACTGAGAATAGGGCTGCTAGTTCTGGTGGGAGGGAATTGTATTGTCCAGTGGAGCATATGATTGTGGAACTTGGAAGATTGGTTTGTGGAATTGGGGAGAGTGGTGGGAAGTTTTGGCTGATGGGGATTGCAAGCTTCCAAACTTACATGAGATGTAGGACTGTCCAGCCTTCTTTGGAATCTCTTTGGGGTCTTCATCCTCTTACAATTCCTCAGGGCAGTTTGAGCTTGAGTCTCATCCCCGACAGGTAAAACAGCTGTTAAGTTAATTTAGAGGTTAAATATTTTTATGGATTTTTTTTTGAATTTTTATTTTTTATTTTGTCTCTGCATGGTTCAGTACTTTCACCTGAAGGAGCTAAAATAGGGTTTTTTCCCCCCTATATAGTCTCGTCTCCTTTTCTTTTAGAGTGAAAATGGGAAAGGATCTGGCGCTGAAAATGGAAGAAAAAATGAAACTGTGCAGAAAGTTTATCTTTCCCATTTTTTAGTTTTTCAAATTTTCATTTCTAGATTTTTTTTTTTTGGTTGGATAATTGACTTTACTGATTGTTGTAGTTAGGAAAAGGAGGGGTTGGGGGTGGGGAGAATGGAATTAGTTTCCATTGAAACTCATCTACTGAAAAGAATCAGAATTGGATTCTTACCGCTTTTTTAAAAGCTTAATCTCTCATTTCAAAATTTCTTCTCTTTCTCCCTCTCTTACACACGAAACACACTTTAAATCACATTTTCAAAGTGGGATGGAGGTATCTCAAATAAACAAACTAATAAAGAAGTTGGTTTTTTCTTTTCTTTTTTTTTTTTCCTTCTTTTGCTATGTTTGAATAGAGCTCTTACGGTGCTTCATTTGCATGTGTCCATCAGTGATGTGCAAAGTGCGTCAAGAAGCAAGAAAGCTGGAAATGGCTCTGGTTGGCTTGTGCTCGAAGGGGGAAACCAGAAGGAACTCGACTGCTGTGCTGATTGCTCCACCAACAAATTTGAGACTCAACCTCGAAGTCTCCGAAGCAGCACTTGCACTAGTGAGGCCACAAGCTCAACTCTTCCTTCATGGCTTCAACAATACAAGGATGAAAACGAAAGACTTAGCCATATTGACCAGGTTTTAATCTAAATCTTGTACCAACTTCCTAAACAAAACAAAATAAACCCTTTAACATCGTAGCAATGCTATTCTAACTACTAGAAAATTTCTTTCACGATGAATTGTTATATTTATCATTTTAAATGAAAAAATACGTTGTATTAATATAATAATTTTTTATGATGAATTTGGATAGTAATAATACCAGAGCAAATGTTATTAATAACAGAACATATTCAATATAGTTTCTACATATTTATCATTGTAATATATTAATTAATTATACTCTGACATTAATAATGTATACTTCCACATTATTATCTCCCGATAAATTATTATAGGATAATAAAATTTTTCTTAAAATCTCTGCTTACTTGAAGTCCTAAAACTTTTTTTTTTTCTTTATATCAGGACTGTGTCCCAGTGAGCAATCTATGTGAAAAATGGAACTCATTTTGCAGTTCAGCCCAAAAACAGCCTTACTTCTCTGAGAGGACTATAACCTTCTCTTCTGTATCACCTTCTAGCTCTACTTCAGGCTTTTCCTATGACCACCAACCATACCCCAATTTTCATCAGACTCGCCAGGGTTGGCCGGTGTTCGAAGCCAAACAGTACTGGACGGATCACCATTTTTCAGCTTCTCAAGCAGTAAACAAAAACTTCGAACCGAGTTCGAGAATGTGCATTTCCGAGCACAAAGATGCCAACCAAACATTTTCGTCCAACCCAAGCTCCACCCCTAATTCCAATTCCTCCAGTGATGCCATGGAAACCGACTACGTTCAAAGGTTCAAGGAACTCAATTCCGAGAACCTGAAAATCCTTTGTAACGCGTTGGAGAAGAAAGTCCCGTGGCAAAAGGACATAATTCCCGAAATCGCTAGCACGATTTTGCAGTGCAGGTCAGGAATGGTGAGAAGAAAAGGAAAGGTGAGAAGCAGCGAGGGAAAGGAAGAGACTTGGTTGTTCTTCCAAGGTGTGGACGTGGATGCTAAAGAGAAAATGGCTAAGGAATTGGCTAGACTTATTTTTGGATCAAATTTGAACATTGTATCAATTGCCTTGAGCTGCTTCTCATCGACAAGAGCCGATTCGACCGAAGATTTGAGGAATAAAAGGTCGAGAGATGAGCGAAGTTGCAGCTATGTTGGGAGATTTGCCGAAGCTGTGTCTGCAAATCCTCATAGGGTTTTCTTGGTTGAGGATGTAGAGCAAGCGGATTATTGCTCGCAAATGGGCATAAAGAGGGCGATTGAAAGAGGGAGCATATGCGATTCCAATGGCAAGGAGGTGAGTCTTTGCGACGCCATTGTCATTCTGAGCTGCGAAAGCTTCAGCTCGAGGTCAAGAGCCTGCTCTCCTCCTATCAAACTGAAATCCGACGGCTCTGATGAAGAGAAGGCTAGCCCTTGTGTATCTTTGGATTTAAACATTTCGTTTGATGATGATCATGATGAAAGTGCTGAGAACCAGTCAATTGATGATATAGGGCTTCTGGAATCTGTTGATAGAAGGATAGTTTTCAAAGTTCAGGAGTTGTAGAAGAAGATGAACTTGGGTGATCAGGTGTTCTTCTCTCTCTCTCTCTCTCTCTCTCTTTTATTGTTTTTTTTTTTTTCCCTACTTTGTTTAGTTAGTATTTCTGATTCTCGATCAAACTCGCATTTACCATGGATGGAAATGAAGATGGTGGCAATTTATATAAGACTACATGTAGATTATTATCTCTGTAATCTAACTGTTATAGATTGTGGACTCCTACTACTTTTTTCCTCCCCCCCCCCCCCTTTTTTGTTTCATTCTCTTCCTTGAGTATTTTTCTTTTTGTACATTGAGATACTCAAAGCATTTGACAGTTCTCTCTCTCTCTCTCTCTCTCTCACTAAGAAGATACCTGAGTGTGAACAGTTCCTTTCATCTTCATCTTAAAATTTCACGCAGCTTTTGTATGCCTTGAAGTCATTATTTTTTTTCTTGTAAAAAATTAACAGGAGACGGAAATATTGTCAATCGCAACATTGTCTTGAAAAACACAGCTGTGGAGACGAGAGATGAAAGAAATAAATAAATGATTAACACCCATTATTCAGGCCCTTAGGGTTAGTTTGTTAAACAAAAAAAACTAGCCAGTTTTTTTTCCCTAATAACATGGATTATTTTTAAATTAAAATCTGATTTTCTTTTTCATTCTGGTAGCTTTTATAAACATTTTTCTTAAAAAATAATATAGAAAAAATGTTTAAAATTTACTAAAATTAAAAATAAAAAATTAATTAAAAAAAGCCATAGAAAAAAATCTTACAAGAAACTAATAACTTCTCATCTATCTCTATCTATCTATCTCTCTCTCTCTCTCTCTCTCTCTTTTCTGGGGTAAGTAAGGTACTCTTATATATCTTATATTGCTGGATGAAAGTACTCCAACCATGATATCTGGCATTTTCACAATCATGAGCAATCAGCAATAATAACTTTTCTTGCTAGATCTTCATGGGTTTTAGGGGGTGGACCCCGAGATATTATAATACTGTTGTTATTCGGAGAGATTCAAAGGACCTAGGCTAAGGGAAGAC
Source organism: Vitellaria paradoxa (assembly GCA_019916065.1). Classification (NCBI taxonomy): domain Eukaryota; kingdom Viridiplantae; phylum Streptophyta; class Magnoliopsida; order Ericales; family Sapotaceae; genus Vitellaria; species Vitellaria paradoxa. The sequence continues at coordinate 9,691,363 of CM034234.1, forward strand.
TACAGTAACATAAACTTACACCAATTGTGGGACTTGTCCAGGAATCATTTCTCCCTGTCAAAGGAATATTCATTGAGAAGGAATAATGACAAAGTAAGGTACGTAGTTGTGAAGCAGAACACACATAGGCTCCGGACGGAGTTACATAAAATAAAATTTTATAAATTTTTAAAAACACGAATCATCGAATAATAAAATTAAAAATTTTTATTCATTATACGAATTACGAAATATTTATTTTTATAATTTTATTTTATTTTATACATTTTTATACAACTCTAAATACACCCATAATAAAATTATCGAACAAACTAATGAGTGTCACGCATGAAAGCCACATACCCCGGGCCCCCTCCCAAAAAAAAAAAATGGTGTTAATTTGGTGGAGATGTATACAAACAACTTCAATTATCCCATAATTAGTCTAAACTTTTTAATGTTAGTCATTTTATATCATATAGTATAAAATATTAGCTCATCATATTAACTGGTGCTTTTCCTCCAGTGGCCAATCTAGAGAGGGTGTGGGGGCAACCCCTAACTTTGAAAAATTCTGGAATGTCTAAAATAATTTTAGTAAAACTTTTAAATATTTTTTTAATTTTTATAATGTGGTCCTTATTATCATTATTATAATAATTATTATTTTTTCTTGAAACTTCTAACTAGCTGCCTTTGTATACAAGTTTTTAACCTCGTATCCTAATTCTCCACTGTTTGTCTCTTTTATAAGTTTAAAAAAAAAAATATTATGTGTATATGAATATAAAAATATTAACAGAATAAATTAATACTAAAAATATTTATTTGCTTCATAATCTTACTTCGGTTTATAATTACGCTATCTTTGAATTTAGAAAGGTAGATTTAGATTATTAAGATTTGATTTTCCTTTTTATCTCAAATTCTATGACAGTTGTTAATAAAAAAATTCTCTATATTAATTGTGAAAAAAGGGACTTAACTATTATATATAAATTAAAACCTTAATATAAGAGGCTTTATCCATACTTAATCGTCTAATCTTATTACACCTTTTAGCTGCATATAGATCCAATTGAATATATTACTGAAAAATAGATTTTATCATGTATGTTCCATATTTAACTTAGTTTTAATCCATTCTTGACCAAAATAAAATTAATTAACGTGTACTCAAAATACAAAAAAATTCAACATCTTTAACTTTGTGATTTTTGACAAGTAATGCATTTTTTGAAAATTCTATTTGAGCATATGTCTTGGTAACCTCAGTCATTCCCCCCCCCCCCAAACAAGCACACATATTTTTAATGAATGTTCAATATAAAATTTTTATTTGTAAACGTTAGTCATTTACAAATATATAAAAATTATAAGGTCCTGTAACACTATGGTCACTTTTCCCAATCCTCCAAGGGAGATTTCTTTGAGAAATAAAGTTGGAAATGCAACACCCTATGCTTCTCGTTGTACATTAGTTTAATGTGATAAGACAGTAAGTTGGGTTAAAAAAAAAAAAAAAAAGGAAGACTTAAAAGGAAAGGGTAAAAAGATAAAGAGGCAAAGGTGAAGCTGCCATGCTTTTGCTTTTGGTTTTGTGAGGATTTCACATTGAAAGGTGCTCAAGGGTAGGCGTTACTAGGGGAGAATTTTCTTTCTTGATTAACAAGAGCGCCATCAGCTAGCTATTTCTTTAGATGCCTTATCATTCCGCCAAAATAAAACAATAAGTTAATTTAAGTTAAACCAAGGTTTCATGCATGTATTATTATTATTATTATTATTATAAAACAGTGTGCCAACTGATGCGGTTTGTTTTCCTTTTATCGTTCAAGATGAAGTGATCACCTTTATCAACCTTAAAATTGATAATGGGGTACATATGCCTTATGCACAAATATATAGGAATGTTTGGTTTACCTAAAAGATATTAAAAAAATTTTAACTTTTTTCAATATTTTTCGATTAAATTTTGTTACATGTTATTTTTACACTAACTTTTTGTATTTTTTTTTTTTTTTGGGACAAATCAAACACTCACCGTGTGCTTTATAAATTATTCTTATACTATCATTATGCATCATTCTCTCAAGTAAGATAGTATTTTAAATAAGTATGAATTAGCATTTTAAGAAAGTGTCTCAATAAAGTAATGGATAAAAAGTGTAGAGATAATTATTCTATTTCATTTTATTACCTTGTATCAAACTGAGAATAAAAGTAGTTTGTGTTAAAAAATTATCTTATTCATCACTCTATTGTAGTTCTAGTGATGAGTATAATTTTTTTTTTTTTAGTGAAGAAGTTAAGTATATAATAATTTGTGACCAAAAATAATTATTATTACTATTTGCTTTTAGCGTCGCATATATCTTCTTGATGATTTGGTTACAATAACATGTGATCATTAACTTAATTTATATGATAAAATCTATGCTTCTTGTGAGTAAAATATTCAACTTAAATAATAAATTAATAAAGTAGAATTCCAATGCAATTGAGAAGGAATAATCAGTCACATTATACAGATCATAAAATATGTGTAAAGTAATGTTGGGAATGCGCAAAGTAAGATTAAGGTATGATCCATAACTTAGGGGTGGTGCAAAGGAGAGGCAACTTTTTTCTACTTTAGAAGGGAAAAGCAAAATCTTCCCTCAGAAATATCAAAAGAGCAGCACTACTTTTCATGGTTTTTGGGTGATGCGTTTTGCAAAAGAATAACTTTTCTTATCTTTTGATTTTCGTAACCCCCAACATTCTCATCTTTGGAAAGCATTAAAAAGTTGGGAGGTATATGTATAAGAGAGTAGTTCAAAATAAACAACTAAATATATATATATATATATATATCTTAATTGGCAACAAAGTAAAGGAACGATTATGGAAAATATAGATAAGCATCTCTTCTCTTTAAAACTTAAAAAAAGATGTTTTTACTTTAGAATCCGAAAAAGATCATTATCTTCCCCAGCTTTAAATTAAAACCACTAGCATAAGTAGGGAATTTGCGCTAGTGCCCTTTGAAATGTATTTGGAGATTCAGAAATTAATGCAATTTGTGAGGACAAAGGAGGTTTTGATGACCATCTCTCTCTCTCTCTCTCTCTCATATTTTGAGCTATACCAGCGCACACACTTTATATATATATATATATTAGATCAATTATATTCGAACTATACCAGCATATATATATATATATATATATTAGATGAATTATATTCTGCCATACTTTTTCAGTTGTCTCTTTTATCACTTTTTCTAGATTTCTAATTAAGAGGAAGAAACCTCTGTCGTAGACTTCTTTAATTTTTTTTTTCCTTTTTCTTTTTATTTTCTATTTTTCTTTAACTTTATTCCATTTCTTTTATTTGTGTGATCTTTTTATGATGATCCCGACACATTAAATTCCTTTAAAGAGCTGGCAGCATTCTTTTTTTTCCTCTTCTTGAAATTTTTTTTTTCCTTTTATTACACAACAAGAGTAAATATTTTGTCCTGCCAATTTTTAAGCGGGATTGGGGGGATGTCTTATTGACTTCTCTAGAAGTTGGAGAAGTTCCATTGAAACTTTATTTCTAAACCCTCTCCTCTCTCTCTCTCTCTCTCTCTCTCTCTCTCTCTCTCTCTCTTCTTACCGTTTGTTAATTCTTCTAGTACGTATCATTCAGCCACCTGATTTGCTGCTGTCCCGTTTTTCATTGGTCAAATGATCGCTGTTTTGCACAAATTGCATCTGGATAGGAATTTTGAGCCACGGTTCATCAACTTGTGTTTTGTTGTCCTCTGTTCCGGCTAAAATAGCCATTGAGGATTGTTTTGTTTTGTACAGTGGAGTTGACCGTTTAGTTGCTATTTGTTGTTCTTTTCTTAACATTATTGCTTGTAACTATTGTTTTCCTCTACCAAAAGTGAAAATAATTGATATAAACAATGAAAGTGTCTCTCTTTTTATCAGAAAAAAAGTAAAATAAAAATTCAGCCACTTGTTAAGTCTATACAGGTGGCCTTGGTTTTAAATCTATATATAGAGGCAGCCAATACTAATATCTCTTATTAAGACTACAGGTAGCCTTAATTTTAAGTCTATACATGGAGGTGTTCAATACTAATCTATGCTATAGTACTAAAATCATGTATTTTTCTCTCCTCTCTTTCACCTGATCTTACGCGACATAATTTTTTGCTCTCTATTCCTTTTTTTTTATAGAATTTTAATTTTATTTTTAAAACAATTTCCTCTCTATCTATTTCCACTTAAAATGAATAATAATAAAAACTCATTAAAATTGAATCACACTCTCGCTACACAATTCTCCTGCCTATCAGTAAAATTTTGCATACCAAAAAAGTAAAAAAATAAAAATAAAAAACTGAAAAGTTACTCTCTCTCTCTATCACTACCTGAAATAAAATATATAATAATAAAAACTCATTAAAAGAAATTTACATTAAAAAAGAGCAAAAAAATTAAAAATAAAAAGAAAACTGAAAAGTCTCTCTTTCTCTCCACCCAGAATGTAAAATAATAAAAGTTCATTAAAAGAGTCACTCTCTCTCTATATAGTACTCCCGCTCATCAACAAAAGTTTACATTAAAAAAGTCAAAAAATAAAAAATAAAAAAACAGAAAAGTCACGCTTTTTTTTTCAAATTTCCTTTCTCTATCATACAAACTGATTGACTTCATCCATCATAATCTTCTTTTTATAATTCTTTCAAGATTTTGTTTTTCAATTGACAAAAAGAGTAAAGAGGCGGTGAAGTACCAACAACAACGAAATTTGGGTGAATCATCGAATTCGACAAAGTTCACGACTTCGGGTATGTATAGTATATGGTCTGATATATATATATATATATATATATGCATAACATATCTTTTTTTTTTCAATTGCCCTCTTTCAATCATAGAAACTGATTGACTTTGCTCATTATAATATTTTCTCTCTAATTCTTTCAAGATTTTATTCTTCGATTAGTAAAAAAAGGTAAGTAGGTGACAAAGTACGAGTAATGACGAAACGCGGATGAATTATCGAACTCGACAAAACTCGTCACTTCGAGTATGTATAACATATGGTCTAATATATATATATATATATATATATAAACTAATATGCATAACATATGACCTAGGTATTGAGAATTTGGGTGAGATAAAATAATTTTTTTAACTGAAAAAAGTTAAGACTTTTTAATAATTTTAAACTTGAAATTCAATCCAAAATTATTTTTTTCTAATTCTTTTAAGATTTTGTTATTCCATTAGTGAAAAATGATAAAATTATGTAATTTTATTGAAATATTTTGTTATGTTTATAAAAATTATATTTTATTCATAAAAAATATTATTCAATTTCGTGCATTGTACAGGTCAACACTTTGTATCCTTTATATCATGTATGTATCATATGCATAAGCACAGACGGAGCAGAGGTTTAATAATCAGTGTAAGCCACTGATTTGAAATATTACGCTAAGATTTCATTAGTTTTGCTAAACATTTAATTTCCATCATGTTATTTTTATATTTTTTTTCCTATTATTTTTCACTTTTATCCATATTTACTTGGAAATTATAATTTCGTCTGACGTGTGTATTGGGAAATAGTTGTTTGAAATTATGGATGAAATTTACAGGAGTTTTTTCAATCGTATCTGGAGATATTAAAATCAAATCGTTCCAAAAACAGGCTTATCTTTTTGGGTTCTTGAAATTTTTATGGATCAAAATCAGGCCGAGTGGAAGCGAAAATATATATATATATATATATATATATATTTAAATCACGTAATCTATAAAAAAAAAAAATTGTTCATTAGACCTTATATATTCGTAATCGATTATCTTATTTTATACACGATATACTACTTACACAAATATACAATCAAAATTGTTCATCGCTTGAACATTCAACTTCCGAACTTTTATATCTTGAACCTGTGAAAAATTATAAGATTGTGTCTGGCATGTAATATTTAACAAGATAAATATTATTTTTGTAAAATTTTATTTATTTTAATTATTTATGTATATTTTATAACATTACAAATGCATTATTTTTTCATATACTCATTAACAATGATTTTTTAAAAAGTGAGGTAAAAGTTATAAAAGGTTGTGAGAGTAAAAAATTAATAATTTATTTTATAATTGAAATATTTGAAACCCCATAAAATTTTAATTTTTTTTTAAATTTAAATTTTTTACTTACCATATGAATTATGAAAATTATAATTTTTATAAATTTATACTAATTTTTACAACTCCAAACACCCCTAATATTTGTTTTATAAATTTTTCGCCGCTACTGAAAAAAATTTCTGAATCCGCCACTGATCAGAATGATATTTTCTTTTCTTTTATATATATATATATATATATATATATATTTCTGACCTTATTAAAAAAAAAAAAGGTAGTAATGACCCTTATCTAACAACACTAATTTTACAAATCATTTAGATTACATTATTGATTGTTTCTGCGCTATCTCTTACTACTTTCCAGTGAATGGAAATAAATACCGACTTATTCGACTAAAAACCTAACAAAGACTATTCCAGAATACTGAAAGTAACCAAATTGGACCCTTTCTTTCCCATGCATATTCAGAGTCTGGGATAACTAAAAATCTTTCTGAAAGAAACTTTCGAGGCATTATAGTACCTTCTAGCGCACAATATATAATAGTTATCCACACTGCTGATATTACTAAAATTTAATTTATTATTCTCATATATATGCAACATTTTCACATTATTCTTTTTGCGTCACAAAGTTGATTATTTTCTGATTGAGATAAACACGAACAAGAGTAATTAACATCCTTCGTTCGATCTGCTGCATATTCAGAGTTCCCTATCTTACGGACTTCGGAGCCATAGGTTTTTACTTATAAATAAATGACAAAGAGAGAGACAGAGAGAGAGAGAGGGGGAGGGGTTAGAGGTCGTTCTAGTGCATAAAATAATTAAACAATCCTATTGTCGATGTGGGTAAGGCTTGGCCAGTACTGTCAGATGCAAATTGCTCAAATTTATTTCTTTCGCATGAATATGGGTGTCAAAGTTGATTTTTTCTATTGCCAGTGGAATTGCTTCTCTACAACATATATGCATGTATATATATATATATATATTAACGGAAAGTACGACTGAAGTACGAGTGCAGTAATGATATTAACATTTTTTATAATAAAAATATTATTTTCTAGTTAAAATTCCGATAGCTCTACTCACAAAGTGACGAAATTCTAGTTTTTGTAAAAACTAAATAACTTATTTTAAATTCAAACTTTAATATCTTAACTTATATTAAATTTACATGATTTCTAAAATGAATTACTAATTGAATATAATACTTGACGGTATTTTTTTTAAGTGATAACCCTAAAAGAAAGTCCTGTCAATATAATAAAAAAATATTAGATATTATTTTGTATTATTGTGATACAAAATAAAAATAAAAATAAACTTGACATAGTGCAAGCTAACGTAAATTACAATAGTTATATCGTATTTTGTTGATTGAGAAAACATTATGGAATTCACTAGAAAATCAAAGAATGAATTTTTAAAAAATAAGTATTATTGTTTGGGAAGTGAGCTTGCCATAGACTACATGTTGGTTAACCAATCAAATCTAATGGTTAAATTAAAAAATAAAAATATACTCAAAGTTTTACTAAATTTGATAAATATGAGATGATGGTAGAATTTCAAAGAAAAAATAAAATAAATTAGTACGGAATTAAAAATAGTAAAAAATTAAGTCAACATATTAAACATTGGAATCCGGTTATGGAAAGACTTAATAATTATAGGTGGTAAAAATGACTCGAAATTGCTAAAAATTCACACCTTAAGCATCAAGATATACGGTGAAAATGCTACAATACTATTAAACGTACAAATTCGATCGGATCCATATAATCACTTCATTAATTGTTAGATACACATGTCCATTAGTCATAGATTAACTGCATGATTCCCCCCACAGGAGACACTATTAATGGCTTTATTTTAACGAGAGCCATGGAATCTAATTTTTTCCTCAAAAGCAGGAAGGAAGATACTTTGATAATGGATGCTAATTAAATCTTAATAAAATGCAGAAAGTGGACGGCCCTTTTAACACAAAGCTGGTCTGCTAGCTTTTTTTTTTTTTTTTTCCCCTTTAATCTCTTCTTTCACTCTTTTATGGGTAATATTTATCACTTTCTTTGCTGGTTTAACTTTGAGCTATACATTAACCTTTTTGTACCTTCAGATGGCTCACCTTTATCCTTTTTCCTTTTCCCCATCTTATTATATATAATCCAGGCTTGGAGATGAATCATCTCTAATTAAAGAACAATGGCTAGTTTAGGTGGAAATAAAGGTGACACATACTTGATGCCTAGACCTAAATGCAAGGCGTCCAACCAATGAGCCACACTTGGATCGCATCTTGTGCTTTGTTTCTTAGAGGCAAATAAGAAAACTTGTTCCTTTATCATGTTTAGTGCTGTCAAATTCAAGCCCAGTTCTAAAGTGTGTTTACCATTGATCTTTCAACAAAAATAATGGACTAATTATTGCACAAAAATAGCAAAGCCCAATAAATGGGAATTATTAAATAAAACACTAGCATTAATTAATAACAACAAAAGCTAGCCAACAGCAATGAGGTTTAAGGGGTTTGCTGTGCTCTACTAGTAGTAGAAAAAGACCTGTGCACACGAAAAAGTCAATATTCTTTTTCATTTCTCTTTCTTTTTTCTTTTCTTTCCTTTCAGGAGACTGCAGGAAATGAGAAGGAACGCATTAATTATACTGTAAATTTGTGATTGTGGATTGACATGTTGATTTTATTTATGTGAATTAACTTAAGAGATAATTGATTATTTTTAACTGGATATATGCATTTTATCTATGGGTGTGAGTTGACGTGAATTTCGGGATAAATCAAGCAAGTTAGCTAGCAATATTATAGACCAAATCTTGAGACTTATCACGAAGGTTAATTTAGTTGTAGAGTAGGTAAATAATTGACGAATAGAAGTAAAGTTTGACAGTTTGAAAGTTTTGACTCCGGAATTCAATCAATCTAATTTCTAGGCCTTAAAAATAATTAAAAAATATACAATTTTGTCTCTAATGGAAGTGTTCAAAATATCAACTTCTAACAGTACTTTAATCAACTGAATAAGAAAAAATTGTATAGTAGAAGTATCCAAAATTTGAACTTCTAACACTGTAGAAGTTAATTCCAATGCACCTTAGGAACTTCAATTTCATTCCAAAGAACCTCTAATAGAAGTATTCAATTTTGTCTCTTACATTGTCTCTCAAAAATTCATTCCAATGCACCTTGGAACTTCTAACAATTTAATCATCATCTTATTCACCCAACTTGACTTCCATTGACATTAACCTGATCAATTTAATCTGCAATTAACAAAAAAGAAAAATAAAAAATAAAAAACCCAATCAAGTGCATAGATCTATTCGTAATTATCACCGGAATTCACATAAATAAAATTAATATATCAGTCCATAACTGTAATTTTAGAGTATAATTAACCCCACTTATTAATGAGAAACCTATCGGGAAATGTAATAATCTGCCAATAATTTCAAAAGCTTCCCAAAACAAAGTTATACCAAAGAAGCTAGCTAGTTGATGGCTTTTCAGTAATGGTGTGGCCCATGGTGGAGCCCTTGAAGGCAAGTATTATCCCAAATGAGGAGATGACAAGTGAGGATGTCACCAATGAAATCAGTGGCAAGAAAAGCTTCTATACATCACAAGGCCTTATGGGATAAGAGACACATTCATTAGGGCTACAACTTTCTTAACTTTTTGGGGAGAGTGAATGAATGAGCTCCTTTCTGCCCTCCTTTTTCTTTTTATGCAAATCTTCTGGGGCCATTGCATATATCTTTTGCTTTGGAAACCTTTTCTAAACACCATGAATAAACACACCTAAATAACTTTTGGATCTCTAATCATGTATATATATCTTTGGCAGGATGTTATCTATAAATACCTCTTTTCTCTTGTTCAATAATGGAGCTTCTTTATTTATTTTACTTCCCAATTGGATTTCTACCTTTTCTTGAAGCAGTGATATTAGGCAGTGCCTTAATTTGGAGAGTGGTGGATTAATGATTTTGGGGAGAGAATTACTAATTTAGGCTACTGATTTGGAGGTTCACGGAATAGAAAAGTCCAACCTATTGGGCATCATATATGAGCCCATTATTTGATCTTACTAACTCCATCATTCTAGTTAGTTTTAGAAAATACTAAATGCATTTTATTTTTGATTTCTTATACTCTAAAATAGACTACTTATTGTAAAAGAATACGAAGTGCAAAAAGATAAAATAAAGTGTATTTAATATTGTTTGATAATTTTTCACAATTTTATTACTTAAAAAGTGATCCTATAAGAGAAAAAAAAAAGTTAGTGCTTATATTATATTGTGATCTTAAAACTAAGGACGAAAATGATATTTCCAAGTTTATATATTACTAGATCTTAGTGATTGTTAGTTTAAGTTTGTTTGGTGTCACTGGAAGACATAATTAATCATAAATTTTAATTTTAATATTTTAACAATTAGTCAAAATACGTATAAACTAACTTCACACCTAAAGTTAAAAAAAAAAAAATTATATCTAATATTTTGAGGTGTTTAAGAGAAGAAGGGAATATCAGAATAGGAGCCTGCATGGACCAAGCCTTGAACAATTAAGACAAGCTGTAACGCCCCCTCCAAGAACACTGAAACATGACCCACGAAGAAAAGAAGAATTGTTGGCATCTACTAAAGAAAGATGATGGGTATGGAGACAAAGTTTCCACACCACCACCTTTTGCAGACTTTAAGAAAAGGAGAGTTAACGACTGGCTCTTTATCATGAGGTTATAACTATCCTCATCCCTCTTCCCCTTCTCTTGTGGGTGAATTTTTGCATGAAAGTAAGGGAAGTCTCAATCTTAAAGTAGATATACACACACACTCTCTCTCTCTCTGTATATATAGTTACTTTAGTGATCAGTCATTGAACAAGTTCTTTCTCTTTCTCTCTCCATGACTGAAGCATGGAGCAGTGGCAGCGGCACATGAAGTACTGTTCTCCTTGGATCCCTCAACCATCAATTTCAAATGATAAATGCATTAAAGAGAATGCAATGCAACACCCAGACGATTCATTCCTCATACTTCAAATAGACCGCACATGTTATGTTTGTGACTTGTGTACACAGAGAGAGAGAGAGAGAGAGAGAGAGAGAGATGAATCTGTGGTAGAGACTGGTCAAAAAGAAGAGAGCACACTCGAATAAACAAAGAATGTGGGAGCCTGATGATTAGATTTCGGAGATGATGATGCTTTTCATGATTGTTGGGTCGTTTTCCTAAAGCATATATGGTTGCATATTTGTGTTTGTGCGCGTGTGGAGAGAGAGAGAGAGAGAGAGAGAGCACTTTTGTGGGTTTAGAGAGCTCTTGTAAGTCATGATATATATATATATATATATATATATCAATCTAGCTCCATTCATTTGGAAATCATTGCTGATTCCAAAAAAAAAAAAAAAAAAATTGAAAATCATTGTGATTTTTTGGACACCAAGCACAGAGTAGCCTTGTTATACTCATCCTAATGATTGTACGCAGTTAAGAAAGAGAACTCTAGCAGCATTGTCTAGCTAAATTGGGCCATTGTTCAACCATACATACCACATTAGAAAAAAAAATTCATATAGGCCAATTGGCCTAGAATAGAATAACACACTCATACAATGAAAAAAAAAAGGGGGGCCAATTCAAATTATAAGATCCGTGCATGATACAACCATGGGCTCGATAAAATTTCTATCGAACTAAACTGAATTATTTCAGTTAAACCGAGCCAATGAATATAAAATTTGATACTAAAAATCCCTACATTAAATGACTTCACACAAGATGCCCCTTTCACTGCAGTGTTATTTCTCATCTCATGTTTCCAGACGATGTCTTAAATTTTTTTTTTTTTTAATAATGGCTAGAAATCTAATCTTAGCAACCTTAATTATGTCATTTCTTGCTTTGTATGAGACAAATTCTAGGCAGAAAATGGTTAAATGCCTCAAAAAGCTGTTATATTTTAGTTCACTCTGCTATGTCTGCCACAGGAAGATCTATCCTTGAGAATTGTACGAAGTTTCAAGGAGGTTCCTTTTCCTGTGAGATATCTCAGGGCAGGGCCCCTCTCAGTTGTAAAAGCTTATTTTTGAGAGATTTTGATCTGTTCTCTCTTCCATTCCTATCCAAAATTTGCCTTCATTAAAAGCATGTGTATATATATATATATATATATATGTGTATGTATGTATGCAGTGACAACACAAATGAAACTAAGATTGAGTGTTCCCCTGATCCATGATCTAACTACTTTTGAGGACCATTTGAATAGCCCATGAATTATCACGGGCCATCCAAAATGGCTTTCCGGCCCATGACAGGTTGGGGAGGAAGAGAGCGACTACGATTTTGTGGACATATATCCAATAGAAAAATAGGCCCATTATCAGTCTTTCGCCTATTATATGGCCCATTACCTTTTGATAAAACTGACCGTAATAGTTTGAAAAGCCTAAATCCCCGAAATCGTGTATGATTGGCATCAGGCATCATAATAGGGTCTGTTTGGAGCTCGGAAAAAACTCTAAAAATTTTTATAATCCTGTAGGAAACTTTTTTTCACTTTAAATTACGTGAATTTTTATAAATTTATATATTTTTACAAATTCAAATAACATTCTATAAATTTTTAAAAATTTTGACAGAAAAGTCAGAAGTTGACTATTTAAATTTGTTCGAACGGAACTATTCTTTCTTATTTATTTATTTTTTTTTTGTAATTTATAGTTTATATTCCAAATACCAAAAAGTAATTCAAATTACATTTTATCTCAACTTTTGTTAAAAAAATATTAAAGAAAATCTAAAGAGAAGTTGCAAATTTTATATTGAGTATGCTTCGTACTGGTATTGGTGCGTGTTGCCTTACTGTTTCGAATTTATAATTACGAAATCATATATTTATGAAGAATAATTATGTTTGCTAAAAAAATGTTAATGTATCATTTGAACAATTATAAAGCGCAATTTAATGTTAGAGTACAAGTTATAGATACCGTGCTAATATTTATAGATATATGTAACTAATTTATTATGATTTACAATTTATAAAAGTAATAATAAAATAAAAAAATTAAATAAAGTTCGATAAAGAATGAAAAGAAATAAAAAAAAATTTGTAATTCTTGATTTTATAAATTTCAGAATTTAAAAAATAAAAAAAATTCATGACAAAATATCAAAAATTTATAAATTTTCGTTACTGTCCGAAATTGGCTATTATGAAATGCATACACTAAGACACCTTTCTAAGTTAATATATCAACCATGCGAAATTAATATATAGTTATTATTTAATTTGAAAAATATTTTGTTCGATGTAGAAGAAATGATGTTTTATTATTTTTATTTTCAAAAAATAAATTAAACATATTTTCTGAAAGAATATTCTCTAAACCAAACATGTTTTTAATCCTATTTTCAATTTCTTGCAAAACAAGTGAAAAAAAAAAATAAACTAAACGGGCCCCTTATATGGATTTTTAATCAAATTTTGGTTTTATTTTAATAGTTTTAGGCATTTTATGCAGATTTAAAAAACTACAGAAAATGCTTTTAAATAACAAAAAATTAATTCTTTTAGCTGTTTTCTATGTTTTCTTATTTTTAAGTAATTTTTATGCATTTACTTCAATGATATATGCTTAAAATCTACTAAAGAAAATCAACGGAGGAGACACAAGTACTGATTGGTCGCAACACACAGGATAATTCAAACTTTTCGTATGTGTCCACGTCACCACAACCTCGAGTTCCACGTCATTTCCCCCTTTCCAAATCTCTTCCTTCCCCTCCATTTCAAGAAAAAAAAAATATATATTTATTTCCCATTCTATTTATTCGTTGCGACGGGTGTGTCCAGGCTTTTAACCAGCGACTGGCTACTCCGGACAATCCAACGGCCAAGAACGCCCTCCTACTGTCCCCCAACTTTCTGGTAACCCGCCGGTTAACCGTTAGATACAATGAGTGGTCTCCCCAATGCCGGGACAATTCTGGCCGTTGTCTTCGTGCTCGCGCTGCTCGCCCTCGCCGCCGAGTTCGTCTACGTCCTCTGCCGGCGGGGCGTTTTCCCGCTAAAGTCGGGAGCCAGGGACAGCGAGGGACTCGCGATCTCCATGAAGCTCATCAACTCCTTCTTCAAGCGACGCTCATCCCGAATTAAACACGACAGAGGCGGCGACGACAACCAGCTGCCACCCAGGGATTATGGATCGTCGCCGGAAGTTTCGACGGAGGTGAAATTGCAAGGCGTGCACGGGCCGTCGACGAGTGTCCTGTCCACCATAATGGAGGACCAAGAATACGCGGAGTCCGTGAAATCTCCTCCTCCGCAGCCAACTTCCGGTGAACAACAGCCAGAGAAGACGCGAAGGGTGTCGTCGTCGCTGGGCTCTGTTATTTTCGTCGAAGATTCGCCGGAGGTGATGGTTGGTGATCGCGAAAGGACACCGTTTACGCCACCCCATGATTCGCCTTTGTATCACACCCCCATCGGATTCTCCAACTGTGGTTGTCCCAGTCATAAAACGGTGTCATTTTGTCCTGCTATGATAACTCCGTCCGAACAGGTGGCAGGAACGTTTTGAGCGCATTTGTATATTGGTTACTGTTTTGATAAAACGGGGTCGTTTGATTTTATACGTGTTTACCGATGAATAGGTTTATTTAAGTTATGTGAAAGCACCAAATTTATTTCTGGTCACTGTTTTCATAATCTTAGTACCTATTTTATTTTTATATAGGGGTTGTTTGGAGTAAGAAAAAGTGAGATAAATTATGATTTGGGGAGAGTTCGTAATGCGTACAGTGAGAGAAAAAATTGATGTAATATAAAGTTAACAGAGATTTATATAATTTTTTTGAAAAAATTCAGTAAATCAAACGACCCTATAAATTTATAAATATATTCGTAGAAATTATACCATCATATTATTACAAGTAACAGATAACAATTCTAAGTCAAGAAGAATTATAAAATTAATAAATAAATAAAATTAGAAAAAATAAAAAAATATATTATTTTTTATCCCAAAAAAATACAGTAATTCCTTCTTCTGGTACGTGGAAGTCCGCAGCCGCTACCCCGTACTGGAGTGCGCACAGGGCGAAGTACGCTCCAGGACCCGAGCCGGCAACGGCCCATGGAGAGTTAACCAGCCTAGGCAAGCCCTGGCTGATCGGCACGACCGAGAGGAGGCCTTTAGGCTCCCGCCATTACAGCGGTAACCCACCCCCCGTGGGGGAGTCGAACCCAGAACCTCGAGAGGCCCAAGCTCTTAAGACAAGTCCGAGTTCCACTCGGCCACCCCCGAAGGGGCTACAGTAATTCCTTCTTTCTTCTATGGCCATCAGTTATTTGTTCTCCCTCCGACACAATAAATTAGCTGGATTAATATATAAATATATATATGTATATATTCAAGGGCGGATATAGGGCAAGAAGTTCTTGGATTCCGAATAGAAATATCCAGGCAAATTTGATGCACCTTCCATTGTTGGCCTTTTAGGCAAGAATTATAAGTTTAAAAGCAAACTTTGGGTTGATCGGTTGTGACTGGGGGATTTTATTCTACGTGTAGGCAAGATCCAAAGCCCAACCCAAGAACCAAGTAACCGAGGTTTATAGTTGATTTCAGTGTTGACTTTTTAAACGATGGGGAAACTGACTGTAACAATTCGGAAGTGGTATTTGATTTGTATTTCGATTTTTAAAAAATTATTTTATATATTTTCGATTAAAATAAGAAAAATTTTAAAATAAAAAAAAACATATTATTTTTTATTTTTTGTTTTGAGATTTTTAAAATATAAAACACGTAAAAGAGAAAACAAAAAATAAAAAAATAAATCAAATGATATCTAAGTGTTTAAGTAGTTGAATTAAAATTTTGATAGTTTAAATTTATTTAAATATTTTTTAATTAAAAATATATAAATATATTTAAATAATTAAATTTTAATCTAACGACTTATGGAGCCAACATCTTGGTATTCAAACCCCACAGTCCTTTTTTAAAACTGCCTTGTGCAGGACTGTTTCGAATTTTCAAATTTTATATTGTGTAAGAATTATATACTATATTCATTAAGCAGGGGGACCGATGCGGCTTAATTTGGAAATCAGTTTTGACAATCCCAAAAGCCCTTTGTTTTATATGATCACTTGATTTTTTATAGACCTAAACATTGATTAAAATGTTCAACGTAGGAAAGCATCACCGACCATAGCCGTGACCTAAAAATCATAAGATAAATAAATAAATAAATAAATTAAATTTTATAATAAAATGATGTGATGATAGCATGTTTATCATATATTAAGAAAAATTATTGATTAATTTTATTTAAAGTTCTAAACTGGATATCTAACAAATCATTTTGGAAACCCTTTGGACAAGATTCCCAGTTAAATAAAATAAAATAAAAAGTTTGAAATGCACCATGTATCTAGAAAAAAAATTAAATTAAATGAATAACCCAATAATATTTTTTTTTAGCGTGAGCATTTTTTTGTTTCTTTATGCTTTGTGTTATACAATATATAAATATAATATCAACATGTCCAAGTTGCACTATATTAATATTCGCTTATATTAAGTTTTTTATTTGTAATTAGAAATTTATTGACCAAATAATGAGTTCAATTTTATATTATTAGATATTCGCTATGTATTACTGAGTATAGGTTTGAGGAGTTTATTAAACCGGAACAACAATAGAAAGTCTGAGCATCAAAATTGTAACTTAGCCGTATTTTGGCCCTTTGTTAAAATAGCCAGCAAAACCTATTGGATGTCACCGAGAAAAACTGAAACGGTGCTTAAGGCGGTTCAAAGTGCGAATCACAGCTAAAAATATTTTCAAAATAAATTCGCGTTCATTTGGTTATTTTTTATTTTTTATTTTTGTTTTTTATTTTCTTTTTTAATTCATTTTTAATTTTATACTTTTGAAAATAAAGGAAATAGGTTAAAACACATTTAGTTACTTGTGTTTTCAAAATTTATTTTCGAAAACAGAAAATGACTTTACATATGAAATGAAAAATGGTAAAAAATTATTTTGAGAATTTTTAACAAAAAATGAGAAAAATTTTAAAATAAAAAAAATAAAATATTTTCTATTTCCTCGTTTTGACTTTTTAAACACATAAAAAAAAATAAAAAAGTAAATCAAATGTCACATTCTTAACATGGAAACATGCTGGAAATGATTTATGGAAAGTTTTCCAACCTTTAAAAAGGTAGGAAACAACTATTAGAGGGCTTTCAGAAGGTTTTGGAAATAGGACAACCTAGAATTCTGTAAAAATTCTGTTGTTTGTAAGGTTCAAAAATATCTCTTTCAACCTAGTTACAAAAGGTTCACCTTTCAAACACTTTAGATGTAAATTTATCGAATTTGTGGGTGTATTCTTCACTAAGTACAATTAAAGATTTATCATCATACCTTGTTAAAGGCATCTAATTTAATTGAAGTTCCCAAATCTTTCTTGTGCATCATTTAAGTTATTCTAGCCTAGATTTTTTTCACCTTTACATGTGAAAAGAGTTCTTTTTAGTTAATTTTAAGTATTCAATTTGTTTATTTTCTGTATTTTATAATGAAATTGATTATTTTTTGGTTAATTGTTCATTGATCCATTATAATAAAGGCGTTATTTCAATTTAAATTATTGTTAATTCTAATTCTATAGTGTTGTATCATTTTAATCAATCTCATGGAATGATGTTGGGTTAGTCCCAAATTTACACTTTATGACGGACATGATATTATTATGAGGAACAAGATTTTCAAATCTCATAATCCCTATTTAATTAGAGGTTATTAAGTACTATTCGTCTTCATTTTTACCAATTTGGGTATACATATATATTAGTGTGTTTAAAATTATATAAATTAATATAAATTTATGAAAGTTATAATTTTGTAATTAGAACTATGAGTAAAAAATTTTAATTTTATAAGAACTTATAAAAATTGGAGGAGCTTCAAACATCCCATCATTCATTCTAAGCTTTGATATAGACAACAGTTGGTAGCAAATGGGTTTCTATCTCTGACTTTGGTTCTTTTTTATTTTTTTGGTAATTTCTGACTTTGGTTCTCGCTTTCACAAAGTAAAGTCGGAGGACCGGCATCAGCCTCTTCCAAAGGGTAATTTGGGATTTGAAATATGCTAGAGGGAAGCCCGATGTAAATTAACGGCTCGGATCTGTCGGACTGGTAAAAGCACCCCCCTTTGAGTGTCTAGTTAGGAGCGTAAAATCTCAACCGATTATACAGCAAATGGCATTTGTAGATGCTCAAAAGGTTCTTGAGGATAAACTACCTCAAAATATACCAAGTCCTCTTTATGCTTTTGTTTCTTTTAATAAATACCCTTTTCTTAATTAATCAATTATACAAGATTTGGCAGCCACATTGTTGGTTTTTAGTATTCTTGCTCAACGGTCATATAGAATGAAGACTAATTCTTTGGAATGAGCCCAACTTTTGATTGCATCAAACACACCATCATATCTTAATGCATAAAAGATTCCAACGCTAAGAACTAATCCAATAAAAAGAATGATTTAATAGAACTGAGAACAAAAAATAAATTAAAAAAAAAAAAGAGTAAGCTCCATTATTTATTCACAAACAGCAATGTGAGTATACGAAAAACAGAGCTCTGAAATCAAAATCCAAAAGAAAGAAAAAATGCAATGACAACAAAAGAATATTCAGGAATATATATGCGAGTGTGTATCTATATAACCTCTGTGTAATCAACACAGTCGATGCTAAGTAGAAGAATAAGCTAATCGGAGATCCATGGCACCATAAAAAACGACGACGACCGAGAAGAGAAAACTACCAATCAAACCCACACTTCTTAGTATCAAAGCTACCAGAAGCTTTACCGTTGGAGTCCAATGGGACCTCCAAATCACACTTGATCTTGGGCTTGAACCTGGGGGTCTTAACATCCCGAAGCTTGAATCTAACACGGAGATAGACCTTCATATCGATTCCATAAGTCCCTGAGCTCTCGTCGGAATTGTAGTTGGAGAGCTTTTTGTCCGAGAGGACGACGATGTTCTGGCCGGAGAAGGGGATGTTCAAGGTGGTGGTGTTCTTGGTGCGCTGGTAGAACTTGGGCAGCGAATGGACGGCGAAGCGCTGGCCCTCGTAGTAAGCTCGGGCCTCGAGGCGGTCGTAGTAGACGCCGATGTGCTTGTTGGGGTTGCGAATGGTGAGGGTGAGGCTGAGGTTGTAGTGGAGGGTGTTGGTGGTGGTGTTGAGGTCGAACTGGCTGAGCTCGGCGCCGGTGACGTGGAACTTCACCCTGTTTGGGCGGAAGATTAGCCAGAAGAAGAAGATGATGAGGCCGGCGGTGATGATGATGCTGAAGACGATCTTGAAGATCAGGTTGAAGAGGCAGCTGCAGAGGCAACCGCAGCAGCAGCAGTCGCCGCCGCCGCCCCGGCCGGGGCGGTGGTAGGTCTCCGGCGGAGGGATTGAGGGGCCGTAGTAGGCTCCGTTCAAGTGTGGTTGCTTTCGATCGCCCATGGATCTGAAGAGAAATTAACAAGGAAAACAGATATTTTTTTCTTTTTTTGGGGGGGGGGGGGGTCTTGGAATTGGTAAGGAAAAATGAGAGTTTTGAGCAATTGAGTGTGATCTGTTTGTGTGTTGAATTGGGGTGATAGACATTATATATAAAGGAAAAAGCGCGTGAGCGTGTTAAAATATAGAGAACGAACGCGGTTGCCGTTGCTTTGTAAAAGAAGAAGGTGCCGGGTAAGCTCCGACTGATCAGCCTGACATTGACTTGGGATTACGGGACGCGGGATGTTGACTTTTTGGACAAGATTGACCTCTTCTCTTCTGCAATTTTTTACATCGGATGTTCATCTTCTATCTACCACATTTGAAGGATTTTGGGGGCTTTACGCTAAGGTTGGTAATAGGAATCTGACATTATTCCTTTGAGCCGTCGGATTAAAATTTAAAAATCTTAATACGTTTATATTTTTTTAATTAAAATACATATAAATACATTAATTTTTTTTGATAATTTATAATTTATTAAAATTAAAATTTAACAGTTTAAAAATTAATGTTACGAAACTGACAATACTATTACCGTTGGCCTCCTCCCACTCAAATTTGAAAGCTCCCATCGGTTCCCTTTTATTTTCAACAGGAGGCCCTTTTTTCGGACTCTTCCAACTTTTCCATATTGCAATAATTCTACCCAACTTTTTCATATTAGCAGATGTTAATATTTATTTTATTTTATTTAAATTTTTTTGGGGGTCTGCTTATCTTTTATATATATATATATATATATATCTCATTCTATTCTCACACTCCTTTTACTTTAAAGGACTAATTCTAATTTGGTTATTTATTTATTATTTTTATTCCGTTTCCACCAATTTTTTTTTTATTTTTTACCTAGCTACACTCATTCCCATTGCTGTAAATCACTAAAGCAATCTCCTATATATCACAAAAATATTATTTTTGCATAATTCTTGTTTAAGTTTTATATTAAAATTTTGATATCAAATTTTCATTATATTTCAGGAAAATGCTATTATAAAAAAAATCACTAGAAAATACAATATTAATGTTGTGGGGAGGAGTAATTGTGTAATTAAAATATAATTTAATGAGTTTATTATTTTAAAGCGAAAGATTCACAAGCTAAATTAAATAATTCTAATTAGTATTTTTATAATATGAATAAATTTTTATTGTTCATCGATCATTGCTTTTATTTTTATAAGAAAATAAGGCGAGAAGGAGAGAGGATTTGGTTATACAAGTGGGCCTATTTTATTACACATTGCCGTTTGATGGTTTGGTTAGGACCCTTAATAAGTGAATTAGGTTTCTATTCATATTTATGGCGCAACATAATCCATAGTAAATACTATGGGTTCGTTTGACTCGTTAAAAGGCACCAATTTTTATTATTTTTTTTAGGACCCATTTAGTTGGTCAAATTTTGATCAAAAAGTATAATAAAATAGAAAGATGTGACATAAAGGTGATAGGTGTTAAAATTTAATTGGAAAAAAGTATAAAAAATAGTTAAAAATTGATAAATTTTAGTAAAATTTTACAAGCCAAACAGGACCTTAATTTTTTCATCAATAGAAAATTACTCTTCTCATTTTTTTCACTTTTATTAATTTTTACTAATTTTTTTTAATTTTTATTAATTACTATTATTTTTTATCAAATACTCAATTAATTAATAAAGTGTCACGTATCGCTCGTAAGTATAAGTTGCACATGTTTTTTTTCAGTGATGCCAAACGATTCCTGTGTATAACTACGTGACAGTGGATTTAGCACATGGCGGGCGCGATGTAGAAGAAGGCATCTTTATTTTTTATTTTTTGGTGGTTAAAGAAAACATCGGAGATTAGGAAAAGGTTATTAATTTTTAAGCATGTGGGCCAAAAACATCTTCGTCATAAAAATATGAACTAACCTAATCTTTTTCGATTCCACCAATGGCTATTTTTTGTTGCACGATTTGATCAACGACATCGTACTGTTACAAAAACCAAATTAACAAATAAGTAAATCAAAATTTAGCATTGGCAAAATGATGGAACCAATGCCATGTCACGTCACTTCTGTCCCTCGTATACTTCTTTGTATATATTATATAAACAAACACTTGAAATATTAATGAAAAAATTAACAAAATTTTTAACTCCCCATGAAATCCCAGTGTTAAATCAAATAACCTCTAAAAAAAATTCAATAATTAAGTTACTTTAATAATTTTAAAAATTTAACCACTATGTTATTTTACTTCTATACTTTTAATTTTATTTAAGATAAAAAGTTTAACAAAAATTATGGGTATTACATATGCACACGTATATGTAAACTTATGAAATAACATTTGGTTTGACATTTTTTTTATAAGATATAATTAAACTAAAACACAATATTAGTAAAGATAGTTACGCTATGTCCATCTTGTTGAATGTTTTAATTATATATATATATATATATATAAATATATCAAACAAGTCTCTTAAAATAATTAATTATATTTGGTGTGTCAAAAAACTAGTAAAATGCTTTGATGATGTATCCGACCAATTAGAACAGTGTTGATGATGTGGCTGTGCAATTGTCTGATTTGTGAGAATACTTTGAACTCCTTGTTTTCTCGCCCGAATTTTAAAACAAAACTATCGGTCGAGCAGTGTTCAAACAAACGCCCCTCCGACGGTCAAATTAGATAGTGTATGGAAATAAAAAAAGGTCGGTAGCAATTTTAGCAGAATTTTTATATGGTCAATAGTGTTTATATTCCTTTTTCATTCTTCACATATTTATAGGTTTCCAGGTACGTGTGACCCCTTTTTTTAAGTATCATGGATAGTGGAACAACTAAAATCAGAACTGTAACACATAATGGAGTAGGCTGAGCCAACGTTGTAACGCGTGGTGTAGGTAAGATATTACTTGTACCTTTATCAGATGTGGCAGGGACAGGTGATAACTTAGATAGCTACCAAATGCCACCTCATAGATGTGAGCCACGTATTTGAGTACCCCCTCCAATATTAATTAATAATTGTTATTTTATATTTGTCTCATAAATATTATTTATTACTTTATAATTTATTAACTTAACACATATTAGAGTCTTATCATTTAAAAAAAAAAATCTAATCAAACATGTATCTTTAAAAATAGATAAATGAACTTGTCAATTTTTGTTTCATTGAATTTTTGTAATTTTATTATATTACATTAAGGGAATAATTTTTTTTTTTTTATAATTTTATTATGATACCCTTGGCTGATTGTTATTGAAAATAATAATTAGAATGAATTGATTAGATTGATAATTAAATTAAATAGATTAAATTATATAATATAGAAATCCGTAAAAATTAGAGGTAAAGAAACAAAACAATCTGCAAATGTATATTTTGCATATATTTCTATTATATATTGATATTGCTCCATTTTCGTTCGTACATCGTAGTTCCTCCTTGTGGATATTATTCGTTTTGGGCTTGACCAGTTGCTTTCTAGGGGGTCATCCATTCTAATACTACTCTCGCCCAAACACGTTTAACTGCGGAGTTCTTGTTGGAATCGAAAGGGTTACCAGCCTGTCATTCCCAATCCCTCAATCCTCAACTGGGGCTTTGATGATACTACAACTGTCTTATATCAGAAAAGAGTCGAAGATTGAGATAGCTTATAAACACTCCTATCTCTTCCCTTAACACGACACATTTTAAAGGTGTGAGAGCACTGGATTCAATGGGAATTTCAAAAATTAAGCATGGACAATATCTGATAGGAGGGTTTACGGTGTGCAGACAAAAATATATCATCATCATCATATATATGGAGTATTGCAAGCAAATTAAATTATGCATTTGGGGTTTAGAAGGTAAAAATTTAAGAAAAAATATGACAGTCCATATTTGATGGATTTTGTGTAGTAGTTTCAAGTTTGTAATAACGTCGTGGATTATTAATTCACCAATTCTATCTGATACCAGTTTTGAAATTTAGTTATATTAACGTAGCTTTAAAAAAAATTTTATTATCACTATTAAACATTAGATATATAACTTTTTCAAAAATAATTTATTATTACAATTAAACAATTGATATATCATAATTCAATCGATCTCTTTACGTACCCCGCCTCCCTCTAACCTCTCTAGGTTTTGTGAGGGAGACTCGTGAGCTTCGTCTTGAAAATATTTCTCTTCACAAAAAAAAAAAATAATAATAAAAATAAAATAAAATAAAATAAGAGATAAATTCATTTGGAACTGTACAATTAATGGTCAATTAGGATGATTATAACATATATTTTCACACTTGGAAGCGCAGCAATAATGCCACGTCTCCTGGTTGCTTAATTGGAAAGTTAACGTAGTCATCTTGAATTGTGAGTTTGTTTTATTTGTTTCTAAGTCAAGAAAAGATTAAAGAATTAGTCAACCTAAAAAATACGGCTTGTGCCACGTGTGATTTTTTTTTAGCTAGCCAAAAGAAAATGTTAAAACAAGGCGACTTGATAACGAATTTGTGAAACAAATCCAAATAAAATGTTACAACCGGCTGAATTTAATTGCACTTTAATTAACACCATAGGTGTTTCCAAGTTTAGAAAATATCTCACTAAAGGTGCGTTAGAAGAGACAAAAAAGTAAGATAAAATAAAATAAAGTAAAATAAGTTATAGATTTGTGATTTTGTACAGTGAAATAAAAAGTAAATATTTTTTATCGTTTTTCAGAATTTCTTGTTATCCCAAACATAACATAACTCTGTAGGTTATGAATGTCTTGAGTTACAAGAAAAAAAGTTATAACTCATCCCCAGAGAGATTTGAAGAGGGTGATTTTTTTTTTGGGGGGGGGGGTAATTAAAGAGGAAGGTGAGTTAGTGATATGAAGAGGAATGGAGCGGGCATGGAAAGATGAAATGAGGGATAGTTAGCATCACTTTTTTATATTAATCATGCGAAATTCCACAACTCACAAGAAAAGAAAGTTTTAAAATTTTTACTTAAAATATAAAAATTTTATTTTATTATCAGCCATTTAATTTTAATTAAACGTCTTATAATTTCAATGTTATATAAGTAATATTAAAAAATGATGTTAGCCTTCTAAAGTTCAAAAAGATGGAGTGGATACCCCATCCTACAGAAACATTAATGATAGAAAAATAATCGATAAATCTTAGAGAGACGATGGGTTATACTAAGAGAAATAATGGGTTATACTAAACTGACAAGGTAGAGTATTAAATAATTGACGAGCCCCAACCTTTAAATGCCGATGATGATGTAACCATAGGAATCGGTAAGGAAGAGACATTTTTGTGAGATATCATTCCGATTTTGCTTCTTAATGCATTTGGAGTACACTGGATTAAGTTTTTATATCTAAGAGTATCACACCAAAAAAGTATAACTTCACATTTTTTTTTTTTTTTTTTACACTTGATACTTTAATTAGTAGTTGGGTGTTTGTTAAAAATTTATAAAAATTAGATACACCAAACAAGTATAATTTTACTTTTTTTTTTTTAAACACATGGCACTTTAATTAGTAGTTGGGTGTTTGTTAAAAATTTATAGAAGTTAGAGAAAGTTAGAGAAAGTCAGAAAAAGTTGGACAACAGTAAAAAAAAAAAATAAAAATTGGAGAGAGTTGATAGAAGTTAATTTTGTGTTTAATAGAGAAAGTTGAAGAAAATTAATAAAAAAAAATATATATATATTTTTTGGTGAGCAGAACACCACTTTAAAATAAAATAGAATTATTGACTTTTGTTGTCCTTTTTTTTAAAAAGAAAAGAAAAATTAGGGTATTTGATCAAATTTATGCTTACTTTAATTAACTTTTAGAGCTTTAGAGTTAATAATTGGGTGAGTCTTCTAGAGTTAATAATTGGGTGAGTCTTCTAATAATACAAAAGAAACTCGAACTAACAAGCATTAGAGAATAAATCAAGATTTTATCAATAAAGCTACCACTCGAGTTTTACTTTTGCTTTCTCGATTTAACCAAATCATGTTCATTTTGCAGTACCTTTGATGTTTTTTTATTTACAAATGATGAAAAAAATAAATAAAAAGATAATTAAGAAAAGATATTTCTTAACTTAACTACATAAAAAAAATGTCTAAGTATGTCTATTTCACTTTTATTTAATTTTTTTAGCAAATTCAATATTTAAATATATATTATATATTTATTTTTTTTGCGGGGGTGGGTGTGGTCGGCAACTACATCGAGTGGGTTACAGCCTACATAGACGCACAAGACAGCCCCAAACTGGGCCCCCACAAAAAAAAAGTAGCATCTTTGATGTGCTTTGTGGAAGAGATTAGGGCATATGTTGATAATTAAAGGCCCAACCCAATAACAAAATTGCCCCAGTCGAGGAAGAATGTTAACTTTGACCACCCGGCGGCCCGTCTTCAAGCTTGCTCCTTGCCTACTTTACCAATTTCCGTCCGATGGAACCTTATATTCATTGGTTATTTATAATTTCACTGAGTCCTTTTATTAGAGATGATAAGACCAAAATTTGTCACACCGCTTTGTCAGATTTTTTTTTTTTTTTTGGTGCCACTTTTTTAAATGACATTAAAATTGCATTTATATTTACAAATTTTAAATCAGTAGGTTTGGCCTTAATTATTTAAGAAGAATTATTCAAATATTAACTTTTTAATTTATATAAAAATTTCATCATGAATTTAGATATTTTAATATTATGATTTTATACGAAACTTCAAATTAGTTATTTGAAAATTTTCACAATAATAGCTCCATCATTTTTAAAAATAGTGGCACCATTACTTTAGTAATAATTATCAGTAAAATTAGTTATTTGAAAATTTTCACAATAATAGCTCCATCATTTTTAAAAATAGCGGCACCATTACTTTAGTAATAATTATTAATAATTATTAAAATAACTTTCATATATTATTATATAAATTAACTCTGTAACTTATATTTTAATATAATTTAATTTCAAATTCATTGATTTAAAATTCTTAATTATCCAAACGGAGAGAAGTAGAGATTTTAAATCAATGAATTTGATATTAAATTATATTAAAAAATAAGTTAAAACAGCTAATCAATATAACAATTCATTAATTTTTTTTAATAATTACCATCAAAATAGTAGCGCCACTACTTCTTAAAATGATAAAATTATTATTATAAAATATTTCATATAATTATGTTTTTGTAATGGTTCTCAAATTTATTATAATTAACTATTTTAAGTTACTCAAATTCATAATAAAATTTCCATTTAAATTAAAAAATTTATATTAAAACAATTATTTTTAAATAAATTTTTTAATTTCAAATACATAAATACAAATTCAACCTAAGAATAACTCTATCTCACAAAAGTAAGATTTGAACTTGTAATTAAATACTTAATTGGAAGAGGTTGGGCAACCTCAAGATGAATAGAAATGCCAATAAGGCGGGTATGATCTTCTTTATTCTCATCTCCGCTTAGCAACACCTTTCCCAATTCCTATCTCCCTACTCATTTTGAGAATAAAAATTTTTTCATATATGTCCCCATTAAGTAATGGATTTTCCGTTCTTGTTGACTCGCAAAACATACTTATTATTATAAATTACATATTATATATATATAGTAAATATTAAAAATTATTATAAATATTACATATATTAAATAAAATATATATTTTACATATTTTATTAAATAAATTTTTTAAAATATATATATAAATTAATAAATAAGTATTTAAACGGGTACGGAGGGAAGTGAAGATCATCATACCTGTTCGGGTAACACCTTAAAATTTTCATATCTGTTTCTATCTCTGCTATTAGTATCCCCAAACCCTTTCCGAATGGAATGGGTAAAGTAAGTACCCGCTGCATATGAATAATTTTGACACCTGTTTAAGTAATACCTTAAAATTTTCATACCTTTTCTTATCTCCGCTATTAGTATCCTCAAACCCTTCTCGAAGGGGACTCGTAAAGTAAGTACTTGTTGCATACGGATAATTTTAACACTCCTAATTAGATGAAAAGTCAAACAAATTAATTAGTCTTATCTTTATTAATTTGAATTCATCCGCATTTTGATTGCTTTCCTCCCCACTCACCAACCAATTTTAAGTTACAATTTCACCATCAATCAATTTTCAGACAGAATTATTGTTTCTTTTTTTAACTGTTGAAACGAAAGCTGAAAAATCAAGAACAATGTTATCTCAATGTCTGTTATGAAAAATAACAGATTACTAAGCTGATCGCTGAGTGTGTTTTTGGGTTGAGTCGCGGACTAAGTCGCTCTCTTTAAGACGTTTCGCGGCTATGCCCAAAATGTGCAAGCAGTTCAAACAACACCACGCCGTCCCCAGGATAAAACAGCCTAGAATGACACTTCTGTTTCGGCTTTCTTTGCACGGAAGAAAGTCGACAACAAGACACAATTTCGACCTTTTTGCTCGAACTCGAGAAAGCAGATAAAAAATAGAGGAAAAGATGATTTTTCTATATATAAAAACAGTTACATAGTTTCGTATATAAATACAAAAAGAGAGGAGCGTATAACTGCTGAGTTTTGGAAACTGAAAAATTAAAACGGGAAAATAAATTCATTAAAATAGATTATTTAAGCATACGTTTTTATACAGGAAAATAAATTTATGTTTTTTTCAATGTGGGACAGACACAATGTTTTAAAAATACACTTAGTTCCAACATTAACTTATAAATGCAATTAAATATTTTAATTATAAAATTTTGTAATTCCATGACATGAATTCATTATGATCTCTCTCTCTCTCTATATATATACTAACAATAATTTTTATCCACCAAACTTCTAACCACACTATCTCTCGAGGTAACAAGGCAGTGCTTAGTTGATCTACCCTCTTAAACAAAGTAATTTTTAAAATAAATAAATAAATAAAAGGAAGAGTATGCTAAGATTGGTGCCTCGCCAAATCCAGTAAATACTAAAATTGACAAAATTACAGTGACGTAGAACAAATATTAATTACAATTACATGTCCTTGTCAGGCTCAATAATGAGGTAAGAAACTATGCGCACAAATACGTGTACACTGATCATGATTCTGTTTGGCATCATTAAAAATTATAAAAATTTATCAACTGTAATTATTTTTTGTCTTTTCTTCCCATTAAAAATTTTCACATTTCACCTTTATGCCATATCTTTTTATTTTTATTATATTTTTTACCTCATTTTTTTTTTTTATCAACCAAACACATCCATGTGCAGCGCTGCGTTGGGTGGACTAACCGTTGATTAAATAATATATTAAAGGGAAGACGAGGACCTTTGATGCCGGGGACAAATATGAGAGTCCCTTTCTACAATGACATTATTAGCAGCAGGTGAAAGCGGGTGGAGGTTTGAAAGGGGAGTCTACAGCCACCACACATGCCACCCATGTGAGATGTGAACCCAACGAAAATGAACGCCCCTCACCCCCCAATCCTCTCTCCCTGCCTTTGAAATCGATGAATCACCCCCAACCCAATTCTCTCTCTCCCTAACTTTGTTTCTGATATATATATATATATATATATATATATGTAATTTAATTCAAATAAAATGAATTAAAAAAAGATAAATTTAAATTTAAAATTATCTTATTTAATATAAATTCCCAAAAAATAGAACAACAATGAACACAAGAAAATTATTCATGCACTTGATAGCCATTCGTTTGATACTATGTTTTTTTTCCAATTGATTTTAACAACTTTAGCTGCGACCCATCAAAGAATTGGTTTATTTTTCTTAAAACAGCAACGTTTTGCTAAAAAATTAATTTTTTTTTTTTTACTACTTGTCAAGAAAAAGTAAAAATAGATTTTGTCTGTGCATGCGTCTGATTTTTAATTTAGGGTGTGTTTAGAGTTGTATAAAATTGTAAAAATTAATGTCTCGTATTTTGTGCAGTGAGAGAAAATTTTTAATTTGACAGTCTCGTAATTCATGTTTGTAGAGATTTATAAAATTTTATATTTTTTTTATTAATACAACACGAAGCCTTAATTGTGTGACCTTATTGTTTTGAATAATTTCATGAAAGAAAAAAAAAATAATCATGGCTCTTTCGTGCAATTTGATTTATTTATCGTGCAATTAATGAGCATGGTCCACAGAGGCTATATATATATATATATATATTTTTATGGTGAGCTAGCGTTTAGATGTCTCCACTCACTTAACATTACAGGCTTTTGATGAGTCAACGCTGAACAACTTGCACTCCCCTCTCGAGGTAAACAAATTAATCAAATATTCCGATTCTCCGTAATAAAAATTTTATTAAAAATTAAATTATTATGTACATATATATTTAAATCAAATTATATTATATTAATATATATTTTTATACAATATACATAAAATATATTTATTAATATATAAATAAGTATATATATATATGAATTTGAGATAAGGTAAATATTATCATCTCTATTCCGTAAATAATATGCTAATATATGTTTTAAAATGAACAATTTTGTCACCCTTACCTTTTACGAATCTTGAATTAAAACAAAATAAATCATAGTGGGCCAAACATTACGAGTTTATAAACTTTATAAAAGAGAAGAAAGAAACGAAAAGGGGAACGCATTTGTGCAATACCACTCGCTAGCAATTTAGGTTCTATTTGGGGTACTAAAATTTATTAAAATATACTAATTTTTATTAAATTTTTTTATTTTCTTTCAATTAAATTTTTTTACATGTTACTTTTATGTCATATTTTTTATTTTTATTATATTTTTTTGATCGACTTCTTATCCACCAAACACACGTATACTAATAAAAAAAAAAAGAAGTTAGGCAAAAAGAGTAAACATGAAGTAAGCTAAAAAAACAAAAATTTGACATTAGAAAATGACATGAAGTGACCCCATAAACCCTATACACCACTCCTTGCTTTTACATTCTAAATTACAAAAAATGTCACGATGTAGTACAAAATTTCTATTTCTTTCCCCAAATTAAGGTAGAATTATTGGATTTTGATAAACGTAATCTGGATGTTAATATCCGTGATTGAGATGGTACCCGGCGAGCCCATAAAAAAGAAATATGTGCATATAAAAACTTAATTTTTATGCGAAAATAAAAGTATAAAATATATAAAAATATATATATATATATATATATATTTTAAATACGCCGTGTCAGCTCTTCTATAAAATTAATTCCAAACCCAAAAAAAAAAATAAGATAAACTATAAGGGAGTTTGAAACATCGAGACATCCGAATTAAACTTTTGGACTAGAATTTTTATTGATAATTAATTGTAGTGATATATATTTTAGAACTTGTGAATAATTGGAGTTCACCATCACTTAAAACAAAATTATTACATGACATATTGTAATTTTGCTATTTTGTCGCTCCTTTTCGTTCACGAGCAAAATTTACAATTCACCAACCCCAAAAAAAAAGAAAAAAGAAAACTTTAACGGCTTTATCTAGATAGAGAAGCAATACGTTAACGGGTCCGTCGATTGGAGCCGTCAAACTAATTAAACGCTGACTCTGCACCTCTGGGCCAGCTGGTACTTAACGGCGTTGCCGACGACGATGCCGGTGTTTTGGTTGCCGACGACGACGCCGGTGTTTTGGTTGCCGAAGGTGATCATCGCCGGGCATCTGACGTGGATGTGGTAGCGGCCGGAGACGAAGGTGCCGACCTTAAAACGGACCCGTCCGTCAATCTTGACGACGAGCTGCACTGTTCCATCGGCCTGGTCCTGGCTGAGGGCGATGCCGTTGTACGGAGCCACGGGGACGTTGACGCCGGAGATGAAGGGAGACCAGACGTTGATGTCCCCGTGGCCCTGGTAAACGGGGGGTATGGAGGTGTAGTAGGTGATCTGCTGGTTCATGTAGGTGGCGTAGGCGTCGAGGTTGTCGTAGTAGACGCCGATCTTGTCGTTTGGGTTGCGGGAGATGATGGTGACCTGGATTGTGGCGGTGAGGAGGTTCGGGGCCGTGATGTTGAAGCCGTAGACGGTGGCGTCTTGGAGGGTGAATCGGGGCTTCTTCGGCTGTAAGATGGCCCAGATTAGGAGAATTATTACCAAGAGGATGAAATTGAAGATTAGAAGCCCCGCTCCTATGCGCTTGAACCTCTTCCTCCACTTCCCCTCGTGGTGGCTGCATTTTTCTGCCATGTTTCCCGGTGGTTTCTGGCCCGCGGCGACGGTGTCGGCGTTGGTGGGTTTGTTTATCAGAGATATATATCTATATTATAGAGAGAGAGAGAGAGAGAGAGAGAGAGAGTGAGTGAGCGATTGGGAGGAATTAGGAGTGAAGAGGTACAGCTTAGGTGCGTGTATATAGAGAGTGGGGAGAAGAGATGGGAAAGGGAGGGGGAGTGCTCCTTGTCGTAGTGGTCTTTTAATTTGTTGTTTTAGTAACTTTTCTTTAATATAATTGATGGTTAACAAGAACTTATACCTGGTAGGTGCATAAGTATACTGAACTCTATGTGATTGAAGTGAAAGAAAAAATGTATTGATGTATTAAGTCATTAGCCTTGTCTCTATTAGACTGAAGTGAGAGAGAAATAGTCAAACATGCTTGAGATATGAAAGGGGAAATTGAAAGGAAGAAATTATGAGGGTGTTTGATCTATTGACAGTTTTTGATTGGTAAAAGTTTAGTCAAAAAATATAATAAAAATATAAAGATTTGATATAAAAGTGACATGTAGTAAAATTTGATTGAAAAAAAATATAAAAATTGATAAAAGTTGATGAGTTTTAGTTAGTTTTAATCAACTATACATCCTCTAAATTTTATCAAAAGTTACTTCGATTTCTATTTATATTCAATTATTTGAAAATTTATAATAATTCTTTTGTTATGCAGTATCATTAATTGTCACATATTTTTGTTTCAAACTTTTTTGTATAATTCATTTTTAATAATTTATCTTTATATACATACACATATATATGTGATTGTGATTTTTTAAATATATATATATATATAGATATATATATATGATTTTTATATCTATATATTAATTTTGCATAATTTAATTTTAATATGTGTATGGCTGGATAGCCCATGGTTTCAACAAATGTAACAGCTTTAGTGTTGATGCTTACATTTAAAAAAACATCATCAGCACAAATAAAGTCTTGACTCAATGCTTGAAAGATAAGTTTTAGCTAACTTTTATCCTATTTGGTAATTTCCGCCGATGGAGACCCGCAACCAATACTTGTTGTTAAAATAATTTTCTTTTTATTTAGAAAATTTTAGTAAAATAATGTGTCAATATTATTTTTATATATAAACAAAAATTACCTTGATCGGCACACCATTTTTTTTTGGTAAATACTTGTGTTATTTATGTATATATGTATATATATATTTTTACATTACTATATTAAAATTTCCACTAAATTACATGGCAATATCATTTTCAATTTGAAAATTTCTATTATATATGAACAGAATAATATATTTATAACTTAGTTTATAATAAAGTTTTGATACTGAATAATGACTATATATATATATATATATACATACATTTCTCTGTCTCTATATTCCTTAGTGCAAAAGCAAATGCAGGGTACAGATTTCTAATTAGCAAACCACTAGGTGGGAGCCGTGGGACCATGGCAATGCACATGAAATTATGTAGTTCATTAATGCTGAAGCGAGGAGTTTGTTGAAGGTAAATAAATTAATTAGATACTGTTTATTGTAATTTTTACTTGCGGTAATTACCACATTAATTAAGCACTATACAGCATGTGTTTAATTAGACTTTTAATTACCATTGGCATATCAATCACGGTAGATTTTTTTTTTGTTTGTTAATTTGAGTATCAAATAGCAATAATAATAATAATAATAATTAGTTTAGAAGCCTATTTTAGGTATGGTTATAAATATATTAGTTTCAATAAAATCAGATAATATTAGTTAAGTTACAATGGGCTAATCCATAGTTATTTTCAGAGAAAATTTTGTCACACAAAGGTCTTTCGTTTTGAGAGTAATATTTGTGCATGATGCGGATGTGGGCTCTCATCTCTTTAGCTGTGCATCGGATTCTTCCACAAATTAATGTTTGGCGAGATGCTCTCTCCTCATCTCATACCCCTAACCTTAAGTCTTAAGCCATGAAGGTAGAAGTAGTACACTCCGAATAAATTTGTGAGAGCGTTGGCTTGTGTTATTAAAGAGGTGGATCCATCTGCTGGATATTTTGAAAGTAGGCAATACCTTCGAGGAACAAATTCCCATGTGCCGGTTATTTTAAAAGTAAACAATACCTTTGAGGAACAAATTCACACACGCGCTCGCGCGCACACACAGTGGTAGATTCATAATTTTGACTAAGAGGCACCAAACACGCCCCCGGAGGGGGGGGGGAATTGAATTACACCGTGGTTAAAGATGGCCCCCGGAGGGGGGGGAATTGAATTACACCGTGGTTAAAGATGATGAAAAAAGCGACATTACTCGTAAAAAAAAAAAAAAAAATTTCTTAAATATTATACTGATGAAAATACTTTTCATAATTTCATTATTCAACTAGTGCTCTTAATAGTACTTGAGGTTCATTAGGGACATATCTTGTTTCACAATATATATATATATATATATATATAATTATTAAATTTTATTATTGATAAAACTTATTATGTTATATGTTGTATTTACTCATATTATATATAAAAATATTTAATAATGTAGTAAAAAAATATACTTTATTTCATAAAAAATACTTGAGTTTGACTTTCATAAACTCTTTCTATGTTAAAAATTTTGAATTAACTTTAATTTTTTAATAAATCCAAAATAACCCATTTTAAAATTAATTTATTTTTTTAATAAAACTAAAATATCGAGGCATTTTGATAATTTTGTATTTAAAATGAGGGGTCACTCGCTCTCTCTTACCTCCATTTAGCTTTGCTAGCATATATATGTGTGTGTATGTTCTGTATGTAGTGATTCTTTTATTTACAAATATTTAAAAAATTGTCAAATGATATTAAACCGGTTTCATATACAAATTAAATTTCATGAATGTAAAACATCAATCTCTGTTGATATCAACTACAAAACAAATCTACCATCCAGCTACATCAAGAGTGTTAATTGACATATCATTATCTAGCATTACCAAAGAAAAAGATTTCTTTTGTCATTGATTTAGTGTCTCATTATATGGAATTTTTGTAGCCATACTGGCATTTCAATTATATATATATATATATAATAAATCGATTAAAAACCTAAATCTTTATATATTAAAAAATCGAAGTACCAAAAAGACATTTATTTATTTGCAAGTCTCCTTCGTTGTTCTTGGCAAGTCAACAAAAGCAAGTCAACAAAAGCAAACATAACTTTTCTTGGTGGAGTCTTCGATCGGAAAGGATTTAAAAGCTAAATTAGTTGGACACTTCAATTAATAAAGTAGAAAAGCCTTAATGACTTTCCATAGGGACATGGATTTAGCATTTTTTACTAAAAGTAAAGGTTATATATATATATATATATATAAACAAATTAAAATATATGACGACCATTTTTCAAAAAAGAAAAAAAAAAGGTGAAAAATATGAGAACCATTCATTACCTAATTAAGTTTGGTCAACAAAAGGAAGCTTAACGTTTCGTTAGGGGGGAATCTTCCGGTGAAGATTAAGTGCTTAATTAATTGGGCACTTTAATAGGGATAGATAGGGCTTAGTGACATATATAGATATATATGTGTGTATATAGAGACCTAATTTTGTCATTACAAAATCCTTATCTTTTTCAGTGCATGGAGTTGGGTATTAACAAAGTTGAAGTGCATTCTAATCGTGCGATGGCGATTGGAGAGAACGATGCACTAGACACGTGTTGAGGCACGATTGGGGTCCACTTATCGTGATGGGGAAGCTTCTATTGTCTTGTGTGGACGAGGTTGTAGAGTATCCCATCATTGCAAGGCTGGCGTTACGTAACGAAACAACAAACCATATAGGCCGTCACAACCAAAAATCATAAAAATCCATCAACTTTAATTATTTTTTATATTTTTTATTAAATATTTTATATTTCATTTTTATGTCACATCTCTATATTTTTATTATATATATATATTTTTTTTTATCAACCAGACACTCTAAAAAAAATACATGATTATAACTATAATAATATATAGAGTTGGTGGGAGCTATGATTTATTTTATGGGGATTTTGGATTGGCTTATTGATCAGCCAATCAGGGTAAAATATAGTGGTAATCAATAATAATAGCAATAATAATAATTATTATATTATTATAATAAATATATATCAGAACAAAGGAGTAATGATGAGAACCATCCATCCAAGTACAAAACGACACAAGCTATGATATGAACCGCACTTTTCGCAAACCAAAATAAGAATCAGCAACTACTATTTATTTATTTATTTATTTATTTATTTATGCTTCATTAAACTATTTCTCATAAATATGCTCCCCCCCTCTTTCAATGAAGATTTTGATAGATGGCATATCAGTTAAAATTTATCCACGAATTGTGTGTTTGATCTCTCTTACAAATGTTAAAAAAAAAATTATTATTTTATTTTAACATAAAAATAGGTAAAAATTATACATTTATCTACTCAATTTTATAAAAAACTTTTTTTTCAAATTAATTTTAACCCGTGAAACATAAATTTAATTAATTTTACATTTAATCCAAATAATGAGGGGTTTATGTGTTGAGTTTTAAATTTGAAGGGGTCAGTCATGTGCTTTTAAGCTAAATTACAAAGGAATAAAGTGTAATTAATATGTTGTGTTTATGAAAATGAGAAAATATATTAAAGAGAACAATATGGCATTAAAAATAAAGCTATCAAATTCCCAAATAATTAACAAAACAATTACTTGTACCAAAAATCAAAACAATCATTTGCAAGAGATAAGTAGAACCAAACGCCCTTTAGTATTCATCTTGGGCAGTGTCGGTGGAACTGTGAAAAGATTTGTAGCCAATTAGAGGATTGAAAGTATCAATTATATGTTACCCTTTTTGTATACAAGTCAGAATTAAGAAAACATTTATGCTATAGTGACGGAAGAATTTTCTATGGGCTCACACTCTATTTATAATTTAATTTGGATTGGAGATAAGGTTCTATCCACCTTCGTTCTTATCGCGCTTTCTCTAAAAATAATATAAAAAAAAATATAGGGATCACAAAAAATCAAAAAGGAACCAAGCCTAGCTAGGATTTGTTTGTTTGTATTAGCCACCGCGGGGAATGCCCCAATCCAAGGTCATCCATTTCTCACGCCAAGCAGTCAAAGAAGAGCAGCTGCTTCCAAATTTCTAACGTACCCACGTGCCTTTGTACAGTCTGTGCATTCCCGTTCGTTTGTACCATGAAATACTGACCCTTTGAACATCAATTGTAATGAACTCCTAATATTCCACACAGGGAAAGGGCAACTTCTTCCTCTCACCACCGACCAGGAAAAAAAATAAAAATAATACTTTTCAACTTTATACAAAGCCCAAAATGTAAATGTTGGTAAAAAATGGGGCATAAGAGTAAAAAAGAATTATTTATTTTTGTCTGAGTTTGAATTTAGTTAAAATTTGTTTAGTTAATAAGAGATATGTTGAAAAGTTTTTAGAATCTTTTGAAAAGTCTTAAATGTGAATCTAAGTTAAAAATACTCATCGGGATGAAACAATCATTTTTGGACTTGAATTTTTTTGAGTCATTTTTTTTGTTTTGGGGCGTTGATAAGAATTATGTTGAGAAATATTTATTAATTATTTGGAAAGCATAAAATATAATTTTGAATTAAAAATGAGCCTAAGAGTAAAATAAAATTATTTGTTTTCACAGTTCAACTAGTAACAATCATATAAAAGAGTATTTATCAACATTTTGGAAAGCGAAAGCTCATAGTGATAATCTAAGTCAAAAAGAGGAAGCTTAAAATTCAAATTTAGACAAAAAAGTAAAAAAAAAAATAAGACTCACAGATAAAATAGTTAATTTTTATCCTCAATTTATGTTGTTCCAAATTTGCCTAGTTAATAAAAAAACATATTGATAAATATTTTTGAGACCTTTTGTTTTTAATTTTTTGTAAAAATCAAATGTGAAGTGGAGTTCCTAAATAATAAACAAGACAACTATACTGGGTTTTAAATTTTCAAAATTATTTACTTTCATCTGCAGATAAATAGGAGAAAATATAAGAACAATTCTACAAGAAAATAAAACCATATATATATATATATATATATATATATGCATGTGAAAGAAAGAAAAAATAGAGAAATATCACACAACTATGATTTTTTCGCCCCAAAATTCCACCGTTTCTAAAAAAACAAAGCAGCTAAAATATGGACAATTCATTGAAAAAGCATTATTAAAATGTCGATCCTGTAAACTATGGGAAGGTAGGCATGAATTAATGATATGAGCGATCTCAAATCCAAAAATTCTTAAAAATAAATAAATTACTTGGCCGCCCAAGTCTTGCTTTTTTCTCCATCCCTTCAATTTCTATACATACATACATTCATACGTATATATATATATATATATATATATATTAATTAGGCTTAGAAAATCAATTAAAGTTAAAAAAAAATGGAAATGTAAAGAAACATTTTGGCTACTAAGATGATAAGAAAACATGGTGAAAGAGGCAAAATAATAACTTTTGCAATTTTTTTAGTTTTAGATCCTTTACCAAAAAAGTGTGGCTCTATTTAGAGCATTATAAATTACCATAAATTTCCATAAAATTTTAACTTTCTACACTATTAATTTATGAATCTCCAAACAAAGAATTTAATAGAAGAAACAAATAGAGTTACCAAACCAAGATTTTTCAGAATTTTTTTTGTCTTTTAAATTCTGTTTAAAGAATAGACTGACTGATGTAATAATTATAGTTGAAGATCCGCACTGAGTTGGTATTCGCATCCTCAATAATCATCGCATAAAAATAAAGAAAATCTTAAAATAAGAAAAGTAGAGTATTTTTTATTTTTTTGAAATTTTTTTAACATAAAATACATAAAAAAAATAGAAAACAAAAACTAAAAAAATAAACTAAATATCACCTTAATGTTACGAAACTTGGTATTGTTACTGCCAGTCTCCTCATCGTTTAAAAAGTCAACACGACCTTTCCACAAAAAAAAAAAAACTACCAATGCATAGTTTTTATCTTGAGTTTGTATGCATGAACAAGCAGGGGAAGATTGGAATTTCCCTTAAATATGCATGTGCTGGGTTGGAATCCAAATCTTTGTTAAGAGGGATTTGATGCGTATGAATTACGCGAAAGTACTTCTATATATTTTTTTTGATTACGAAAAAATAGAGAGCGTTGAGACTGAAAGAGTTGCCTTTAAGTCTACAACTTCAGATATTGGAAAACAGAGCAATGAATGTTGTTTAGATCGGAAAAAGGAGAAAAGTAATGTCGAGAGAAGAAAAAGGAAGTGAAAGCTGAGGATGGGAAGCGTGAAAAATTAAAACTAGGGTAAATTACACTTAGATTCTTTAAAAATTTAGTTAATTTCATTTAGATCTCCTTAATATTTTAACCATATATTTAGACTCCTTACTCTTAAATGCTTGTTAACACTTAGACTTATCCATTAATTTACTTTGTTAGCTGGTCAAATTTTCATTCTAAAATGATGAAAATGTCCCGAGACTATCGTCTTAGCTGAGATTTGTGCCTGCTAATCGACTAGAGTTTTCATTTAGAGTCTTCTGAGTTTATTAAAAAATAAATAAAATTTAATTACCATGAAATGACTATTGGAACATAAATTTTTTTATTATTTATTTTTCTTTTTTGAGAAATAAGATGAACTTAGGTAGTCTCGTTTTGTACCATGAATTTTTTATTTTCCCCCTAATAAAACCCCTATAACTACGCATACTATGTATAATATCAAATAATTAATGATTCAAATTTCACACTAAGGCCCCGCGCATTTAGTAACACTTTGTTTTATATTTTTTGTTTATGTTTTTAAAATTTTGTAAACTTACAACAGAAATATGTTTGTTAAATTTACTTATTCTTTTGTTTCAAAAAAAAAAAAAAAACTTAAACAGAAAAATATAAACAAAAAAAGTGTTTTCACTTGTTTTTTTGGTTGCAAACATTTTGTCAACTTTAAAATTTTGTCTATTTTTGTTACATCATATTAAAATAAATTATTTTATTCTAATATTTTATTAAAATAAATTATTTTAATAAATAATATAATTAAACTCAATTAATTAAATTAATTATATAAATTAATATGTAATATATATTATTAAATTATTTTTAATAAATAATAAAACTAAATTAATTTAATTTAATTTAATAATTAATTTAATTTATATAAAATAATTAATTATTAACAAATAATTAATTAGATTAATTATTAAATTAAATTAAATATATATTATTAAATTATTTTTGATAAATAATAAAACTAAATTAATTAATTTAGATTAATTTTTATAAGTTTTTCCTAAATATCCAACTTTTTTCAAAAGTAATACATGGTAATATCATAATAAAAGTTACAAAAAATTAAGAGTTTTTTTGGTTTACCAAATGGACTTTTAACTTTGTAACTATGAGAAGGCTTTGTATATATTTATACCAATAGTGTGCATATACAATGTGTGTAATTTTTGCTAATTTTTTTATTTTAAATAAAATAAAAATTATAAATAAAAAATTCCTTTTGTGTAATTTAATTAATGGCATAAAAATAAAATAATTTAGAAGTTAAAAATTTAAAAATCTTGTAAAATTACTTAAATTAGGGTTAATTTTTAGAAATTATACTAATACAAAAAATTATCAATAAAGAGTTATCTACGAAAAACTTCAAATACTACTCAACTCAATTTTTACTTTGAACTTGGTTTAATTTCGTTCATTTTTTTACAAACAAATTAGATATATACTAATATATAAAAAGAAGATTAGTTTTGGTGCCTCTAGGAATAAACAAAAATTGAAAACAAAAAGAGAAGAGAAAGAATAAAATCTAAGAAAAAAATTATGATCGCACACACTATAAATTAAACACAAAAAGACAAAAGTTTGAAGAGAGTTTTACTTGACTATTGGTTGCGTTTGGGACGTAAAAAAAATTAATTTGTTTGTAACAACTACTATTATTTACTAAAAAGTTAATTTTTTTTTTGTGTTTGAGAAAAAAAATTAATTTTTTAGTAATTAGTTTTAAAATTTTTTTTGTTAATTTAATAATT
This sequence comes from Vitellaria paradoxa, assembly GCA_019916065.1. Taxonomy (NCBI): domain Eukaryota; kingdom Viridiplantae; phylum Streptophyta; class Magnoliopsida; order Ericales; family Sapotaceae; genus Vitellaria; species Vitellaria paradoxa. The sequence goes on from CM034234.1 coordinate 9,732,414, forward strand.
TTGCCCTTTATAATTAAAATCAAAGACCAATATACTCAAAAAAATTATCTAAGTTTCAATAGTCAAGGAGATGCAGGAGCTGGAGATGATGGAGCTCTGCACAAGGAGATGCGAGGGGTATTTTTATCATTTTATAATAGAAGTCTAACCATTTGACAGAGTAAATTAATGGATAGGGTCTAAGTATTACAAATATTTGAGAATAAAGAGTTTAAGTGTATAGTTGAGATGGTTGAAGTGTAGTTTACCCTTAAAACTAATGTCAATTTTGTAATAAAATCAAAACATAGGGATGCTTTGGTCTTCCACAAAAAAATAGGTTTGTGCAAGTCCGTCCTCTGTACCCGGTAGTCCGACTAAGAACAAAAAATTAAGAGGGGTGTTGGGAAAATAAAAAAGTTAGTAAAAGTTTTGGTTAATTTTTGGTATTTAGAAGAAAAATTTTAAATTTTTAATAGTATCTATTTGAATATAATTGACTCGTACTAATGATTTTTGTATTTTTGAACTTATGAACTTATTCAAATGTAACGAATGATCCGTTTGAACAATTTTGATAAAAAAATTTATCAAAAAATTGATAAAATTTGATAAAAATTAACAATAATTTATAAAAGTTAATAAATAGTTTATAAATTTAAAATTTTAAAATAAACGCACAAATAACAAGAATGACAAAAAATTAATAAGATTTATAAAAATTTATAATTTTTTCGTAAAATTTAAACTTTCAAAACAGAATCTAAATTCTAAGTACCATTCCACAGCCCACGACCCATGGCCAAAAAAAAAAAAAAAGAACCAAGAAGTTTTTGTGGAACTGCTTCTCCAAAAGGACACATAAGTTGTACAATTTCAGGTCAAAAATTTTATCCAAATAATTAAAAAAGAAATACATGCATATATATATATATATATGTGTGTGTGTGTGTATCGATCCAAATTGTTAGTTTGATTTTCAACTCCAGTAAATAACGAAGGATTGTAATTGTCACCCATTTGACAAATTGCCTTATCCAATATTATTTATTAATTTTTTTTTTTTTTTTACAAATTACACATCATGTGCAATGGATCGATCTAGAAATTTTCATCCGCCACAATTATAAACAATCCCATTAAAATCTCTATTCCCCTCTATATCAATTATTGGAATAGCAGCTGTAAGATAATCCACCAGAGCAACTGAACAGAACTAATTAATGAATATACTTTTTTTTTTGAAAGGTAAGAAATTTAAATTAATAAGAATAAAATATACAATAATTTGGGCATTCCTCTGATATTACAATAGAACTCATAATCCACTAGTCTTGAAAGTTCTCAAAAACTAGATAAAGAAAGGAATAAAGAACCTAAACACTTTTAATAAATACTAAAAAGTGAAATTAAACAAAATTCAATGTCAAGAGATCATGTTGATAAGATATCTAAGCAAAAGATTTTTCATAGTTTACCAGAAAAATGAGAAGTCAAAGAGAAGACGATTCCGATAGCATCACTTTCAAAGATGACATTTTGCAAATTCCCGGGATTTGGTCAGAGAACACCAATACGTTTGCAAATATTTTCAACTATAAACAATACCTGAATTTCCACGTGAGTTTTGCAAGCGTGCATGGCAGTTAAATTTCAATGCTGCTTATCTGAAATCACCACATTAAGATAGCAAGAAGAGAGGGATGGAGTTTTAAAGTTTGATAAATCTCAAACCATTATTTGGATTAAGGCGAGGGTGAAAATATACAAAGTGAAAGGCAGTCACATATCGATAGAGGGCCGATGGTCTTCTAACTTAAAAAAAAAAGAAAAAAGGACATAAAAAATTTCAATATCCATTTTAGTTTGAAAAGGATCGCCCCATAATTCATATTTGTCTCCTTTGTGTACAATTTTTATTTTAACAGAGAAAATTGTATTAATGTAAACAAAAAAAAAAAATCTAACCGTGGACATGAGGATCCCTTTTAGAAATGCGAATCAATTTCAAAGGAAAAAATACTAGTGAATGTTGAAGAGGAAGAGAGTCCTTTAAACAGCTAAAAGTAAGAAAGTGAGCAGCACCATTAACTTGTCTAAGATTTCAAGAAAATGAGTAGTGCCATTAGCTTGTCAAAGAAAAGGTCCAACGTTGGAAGGATTTTCATGCATAGATGTCATTTACGATAGAGGAAAATTTTCAAGAATCACGGAAGGTGCTAGAGCAAAAGGAGGAGATGATAACACAAGCATTGCTTTCAATGATGGCTTCTCTAAGATTCCAAGAAGATGCCATTGAATTCTAGTTCTGAGGAAGGGCATGCTATGTGATATACATATGTATATATTGCAAGGTATGCCCCATTAATACAAATATTTCCATTAAGATCAGTACGTTTGAAATTAGTAAGCTGAGAGGCCTTCCGCCTTTCTTCATTTCTCTCCAAATCATTCCAAGCCAAACATATCTGGTAGATCATTACTTCTGAAGCCAGCTTAATTTCTAATTCTTTTTTTTTTTTCAAATAAATGTGCAACTTTCGTTACTGTTGGGTTGGCAAAGGATTTGCTAGTAAATTTGCTTACCAGCCAGCGCTTTATCTCTTCATCCCACCTGTGAATGGATTTTGACATGATATGTAGATAGCATGTATAGCAAGCCAGCCCTATCAAGAATATCATCAAGAGAAAGAAAAAAATGAACTATATAGATATCTTCGTCGGCTGAATTACCCACACAGGAGATTTTACTGTTTTTTAGCCCAAAAATAAGGATGCATGTAGTTGGGATGTTTTTGGGAAACCAAACTATTTAATGCCACGTAACTTTAATTAGGGTGGGATAACACTTCACCATTATCCAATGTAATAGACTTCCAGATTCAGGCAAAATCCGTTGCTATATAAATAACTTAATTATTAAAACAGTTAACAATCTGGCCACAACACTGTACTTGATCATCAATGTTAATTATTGCTCTTAGATCAATTTTATGCCCATGCTAAAAACTCAGTAACTAATTAATTATTAAAAACAGTTAGCCTTTAATTAGTCCCAATTTCAGCCACACAATGAACTGATATGATTAAGGCTTAAGTTAATATATACATACATATATATGTGTGTGTGTGTTCACACATTAATAACATATATACTTGTTCAACGTCCAGGTTTGTCTTCCTAACTGATCAAAATATCGAATTATAAGGTACCAATATAATGCTTTTGAACTTCAAATAGGCTGCACACATCGCCGATCGACAACAACAAACACCACATAGTCCAAAGAAGCAAGAGAACATGCATGTTTGCAAAAGATCAGAACTAACATAAGAGCTACTTCCATGTCTCTATATATAGATCCTCAATTTTTATTCAAATTCATGTAAGGAGGTTAACCTTAACGGCACACACAGTTGAGGACAAAACCATATATTTATATATATATATATATATATGTCTGCATGCATATATGTTGGTTTTGTCAGAATTCTATCTCACATTTCATCCCCGGATTCAATAGAGACCCCACCTTACTATCTGGGGAATACCCAATTTTTAGATCATAACAATTAACCCTCAACATGGTATGCTTTTTTATCAGCAATCCCCCGTTCGGAATTTTCACCCGAGCTAAAATCCTAAACCCTAAACTAACCGATCCCTTTCTTTCATTTCCCAAAAGATCGTCAATTACGTCTTTACCCACATTGGCCCAGACAACAGCGATCTGAACGTTGAGTTGGGTGTCGTTCCACCTGGGTTGGTAGAACGGAGCCAACTCGGTCTGTGCTAGCACGAAACCATCCCCGTACAACACCGCCGCCTGGAGGCTTTCGTAGTACAGGTTCACATCGGTGTTCGGGTTCGTTATCAAGATTGACATGTTGCAGTTTGCCGTCAGCTGGGAAATGGTGGCGTTTAGTCGGGATACTTCGGCGGAGGTGACTCGGACCTCCGGGAGGCGGGGGAGGAGAATCAGCCATACGATCATGAACACTAGGCTTATAATGAGTAAAGCATAGAGCAATGAGGCGACCGTCCGGCAGAAGACTTGAGGGTCCTCCTCAGCGGTGGCGAAGTTGGGTGAAGGTGGCGGCTGGGGGCCGTAGATGGCGGCGTTGCTGACGGGGGACGCCCCCCTTGGGTAGCCGGCGGAGACTTGGGCCTCAAGCTGAGACCCGTAGCCGACGACTGGTTTGTTCCTCTGGTCCTGACCGTTCGAAGCCATAGCTGATAGAGAGAGAGAAGGGTTTTGGTATGAAAAATGCTACTTGGCTTTGTGACAGAGATTGCGACAGAGAAGACAGTGTGATGGCGGGTCTTAAAGGGCGGGAGCGACGAATCCCGTCTATTGCTGAAGGACACGTGGCATCACATGCAGTCATGATAAATGTGCGCCACCTCCCCCTCGGACGTTACAAACCTTATTCGAGTGGGATCCACCGCCTCCAGAGCATCACATGTAAAGTAACGTTGGCGAGTGTTAAATAACTCAAATAGCCCTGTATATACCACAACCAGGTTCCCCCCCTCCCCCCCCCCCCAAAAATAATAATAATAGTATTTTTAAATTTTGAATTAAACTATATATTTAATATAATTTATTAAATTTAATTAAATTTATGTCTTATAGCTCGTGGAAGTTCATAATTAATTATGCAGAAAAAAAAGCGTTTATGAAAAATCAATTACAATTTTCTTCTGACGATTTTTGTAGCGAATCTTCTTAAAATAACAAAATAATTTTCATTATAATATTAAAAATAAATAAAAATATATTTCTGTGTATTTATTTTAATTAAAATTATTGTTTAACAACCAATTTTAAAATCAAATAAAAACACGATTATTACTAGTAGTACATTCACAATTAACACGTATATACATGCCGGAAATCAAATCAAAGTTCACATATGACTCACACATGATCAAAAGGGTGGAATGATGTTAAATGTATGTTTGATTGGACTGAAAACAAAGAGAATGAAAATCTATTTTTGTTATTTAGTTAAAAAGAAAAATAAGGAAGAAGGAAAGGAGGACAGAAGAGGAATGGAAAAATAGGGGGTGGCACCTATTAAATTTTGTGCCCCTCAATTTGGGCAGAAGAAAGGGGAGAAAAAAAAAAGGAGTGAAAGAGAGAATAAAAATTGTGATAATAACGAGCTATTTGAAACTGTTTAAAATTTCGTAAATTTATACAAAATTTAAATTTTATACTTGCAGCACAATTTACAAAATTATAATTTTTATAAATTTATACAACTCCAAATAGATTCTAAACTCACTTTTCTTAAAGTAATTTTTAATATAAAAATAAATTGTAATATATACCTATACATATATATATATATATATTTTACTTTTTTTTTTGTAGCTTTTCCACTCAACTAAACATTTTTTTCTCCTACTTTTTTCTTTTTTTCTATACTTGGTACCGTTTTGAAGTTCAAATTTTAGTAACTTATGACATTTTTTTTACCAAAAGTTACTAATTGTAATTTTAAATATATTTTCTAACAATTTCTAGTAATGTTTTACAACTTATAGATATTTGATAAATTTTTTGGTAACTTTTAATAATTTTTCATAACTCTTGATAATTGTTAAGTTGAGAAATTATTATAACTGAGAAGAAAAATGACAAAAATTGTTGGTTTACTAAACACTTAAGAGGTAAAAATTAATAGTTTTTGACTAAAAATTTTGTCTCCAAACAGTGGGTTCCTTACCCACAGACTTCTTTTGTACCAAATACCATCTTAGACCGCAATTTTGCGAGGATTCGAGACGCTGACATAACATTTCTATGTCAACTCAATAACATATAATTTGGACCATAGATTTAAATTCAATAGTCTAAATTTATTTATATTTATTTTAAATTAAAATAATATAAATATATTTTAACCGTTAAATTAAAATCTAATGACCCACAATCAATATCACAAATTGCTATAACTTTTACTATGTCGGTTTCTTCTTTTTCATTTGTTTTTTTAGAAAGACCCTTTTCATTTTGTGACACCTCAATTGGGCATCACCTTATACAAATGTGAGGCCCACTGTACGGTTAACTTGTGGATGTTTCCAGAATTGCTGCAGTAGCCACGCGTGTGTTTGCAAAACTTGCTTTTAAGGCCATGTGCATTAACTCCTCTTATTAGATTTTTTTAAATTTTACGTATCCTCTACTTAAAAGTGTTTTATATTACATAATTTAAATTATACTTTGATAATATTTATTTTATTTTCATTACAAAATAATTATATTTTTATTCATGTAAAAGCAGTCATAAAGTAGAGAGAGAGAGAGACAGTTAAAACAAAACAACATGGCTATGGTGAGTGAGAATCAAAAAATTGCGGGCATGAGAGAGAAAAAATGTGTGAGTTGGTTTGGAGAAGTTATAAGAACTAATCTATCTATGTTTGAAATAATATTATTACTTAACCGCAGTTTAGTGTTTTTGCAGAAGAGTCGATGTGCTCTAAAAGTTACCTCCCTTAATCTCATTTACGGTATTAGCGGGCGGTATGTTTTTAGTGCATCCGATGTGAATGCTCTAGTATTTTTAACAGAGCAATTAAGCATTAACAAGTTAACAGCTTTTGCTTAAAAAAGTAAATAAAAGAAACTTAAAACTCAAAGGTAGAAATTTTTTAAAACGACATTTAAAGAAGCCACTTTTTATTTGCTCTCACGCCAAGTACATACACACGTAACAACCATGAAAATCACTTGTGTGAGCCGTATTTGGTTCTATTTTCGGTTCAGAAAGTAACCGAAATTATTATATGACCAACAAGCGATTAGGGATAGTGCAACACTGGGACAAGCTCCAGGGGAATTTTCTTGTGAGCAACTAGCCCGAAAACCTCACCAACGTCCATGTCCTCGACGGTTGTCCCAGCAGGCGGCTCCCAGTCGAACCAGTACAATAAGTTGGCCAGCACATGCTCTACTTCTTTCATCCCTAACAGTATTGCAGGACATGCCCTTCGTCCCGAGCCAAACGGCATCAATTCAAAGCTTTGTCCATTGACGTCGATTTTTTGGTGGTTCTCAGCAAATCTCTCCGGAATAAACTCCTCTGGCCTGTCCCATAATTTGGGATCCCTTTGAATTGCCCACACGTTGACAAACGCTTTTGTTTTAGGAGGAATATCGTAGCCGGCCACCTTAACACCCTCCGATGATTCCCTTGCATTTAACAATGGAGATGGGGGGTGTAACCTTAGAGTCTCTTTGATCACGTTTTTCAAATATTCCATTTGATTGATGTCATCCCCACCTACTGCCACCTTTGATTTCTTAGTTCCCACAACTCTTCTTACCTCTTCTTGCGTTTTCTTCATCTCTGTCGGGTGCCTCACCAGCTCAGTCATTGCCCACTCTATTGTTGTCACCACTGTGTCAGTTCCTCCAACAAACATGTCCTGCAATTGGAAAAAGAAATTGGCTTCATCTTTATCTAAACATAGGTATCGTTTCGAATTATAAATTTTAGTAATTTTTTTTTGTATTTTTTTTATTAAAAGTCACTAATTACAATTTTTATCCTTTTAATGAAGTAAATAGTAATTTTTAAATATTTTTTACAAATTATAAGTGTTTGATTTATAAATTTTAAGTTAAGTAAATTATTAGAATTGAATAAAAAAGTGACAAAAGTTATTGATGTTTCGTAAAACACTAAAATAGTAACTTTTTATAATATTCCACTTAAAGTTAGATGGGCAAACGGTGACATAGGGTTGTACAAGAAGAGTGTGTGCATGAGAGAGAGAGAGAGAGAGGGATGGAGGGAGGAAGAGAGAGAGAGACCTGGACGAGTGCTTTGATGTTGTCTTCGGTGAGATCAATCTCTAGATTGCCTTCCTTCCAAAGATAGAGAAGGCGGTCAATAAAGCATTTCCTAGCAGCCGGCTGAGAATTACCATCACCGGCTAATTTGGAATTCCGATGCTCTTCAATCACTTGGTCAAGGAAAGCATCCAACTCTCTGTAAGTCGATTCAATCCTCTCAGTCAACCCAGTGAGAACGTCAATCCATCCGAGAAAAGGGGACATATCTCGGAAGCAGAAAGCTCCAGTGAGCTCCATGGACATCCTATTGCGATTTCCACCCCCATACTTCCTTCCAAGAACACACCTTGCAATGATATCTGTCAAAGTATTTACCACCTCTTCTTCAACTCTGAACGGAACTCGAGCCAGAGAGGCACGACGAGCCCTCCCCACCAATTCCTCCACTTCTTCTTCAACCACATAGGAAAACGAACCAGTACTTTTCGGTGTCCAAAGCTCCGAAACCCCGATTCTCCTCACCATTTTCCAGTAATCGCCGTAGGGAGAAAACCCTATGTCGGTGGCGCCGTAGAATAAGAAATCGGCGGCCCATGTCCGAGGCTTGTTAGCGAAAACCGCATCGTGAGTCCTCAAGATTTGCTTTGCCATCTCTATCGATGAGACGACCAGAGTCGGTCGTCCCCATTGTAGTGGCATTATGGGGCCATACGTCTCTGACAAAGCTCGGGGAGAGACGTGAGGCAGAGTTCCGAGTAGGTGTTTGTGTCCGATCAACGGCAGCTTTGGCGGCGAGGGTGGGAGGTTGAGTTTGCCGCCGCCTTTGCCGGTGAACTTGAGTAAGATGAAGAGGGGAATAAGGAGGAAAAGGACGAACAAGAGAGGATTGTAATTGAATAGCACGAAGCAAAAGTATTCTATCAGCACTTGCACTGATAGTGCCATTCTTTGCTTGCTAGCTGGTGCAATGCCACTACGTACTGAGAGTTAATGCAAATTTATAAGTGACCACATTAATTGATACATGTTTTAAATATGCACTGCATGTAGTTAACTTATTTCTTTTGTAACTTAGTGCCATTTGACAGACATAATTTGGAAACGTGTCATGTTAATTGGAATTGAGTGCTTGGAAAAAATTAATAAAAATTAAAGATGTCAATTTTATATGTAGTGGAGAAAATTAAAAAAAAATTAAAAAATTTGATAAAAGTTATTTTTTTCCTCATTTTGTTTTCTCGTGAAAGTTGATGAATCAAATAGTGCAGCCAGCCCATTTGACACTTTTTAATTTTTAAAAATTTTTGATGATTATTAATAATTTTTTTATTAAAAATTACAAAAAAAAAAATTAGTATGTCAAATGGGCCCGTTTCTTCAATCGTATCCATAGTTCGTTATTGTAAAAATATTTTGTGACTCTTGCTGAACCAACTAATTAATATTTAAAAGAAAAAAAAAGAAAGGAAAAACTTAAGAAGTTGAGGACAAATCTTCTCCATAGGCACGAATAATTTATTTTTAAATACAAATAAATCAAACATTTCAAAAAAAAGTCATTTTTTGGTCGTTTGGTCATTTTTAAAAACAGACAAATTTTGGTCATTTAAAAAAAAAAAACCAAAAAGATAGTAGCTATAACTTAGCAACTAGTTATTACTTCTTGCCAAACATATCCTAAATATTAATTTTTTTCCTTTTTCTTTTTTTCACATTCATGCCGAGAACTTGCTACTTTACTACTAATTAAAAACACCGTAATCTCATTTTTGCTATATAATTTCATAATAGTAATTAATTATAATTATTAGCAGCACCCTGCATTTCCCCAGCTAATGCTATTTTGTTCGATGGTTATAAACTATCTAAATAAAACAATAATTAAATAACAAACTGGTCGTGCATGTGGAGATAAATGTCATATATATATATATATATATATATATATAATATTGGTACAAAAAATAAACTGGTGGTAGTCATCCGAACACGCACGTCGAAGTGTTTATTTTCCGGCCTTAAAGACATTAACAGAAGGTAGAATTAAGAATCTGGTTTTTTTTTTAAATAATATTTTAATTTAATTAATTTGTTATTGTAACAGCGAGGGATGTGATATAACTACAATTCTTTTTAAAGTTGTTATATCTTACTTAGTACTTTGTAAATAATCATATGTGTATTAAATGATTTGTAACTGTATTTATAAAAAAAGATAAGTAAATTAATAAGATTAAATAATAAAATATTACAGTCAAATTTATATCCCACTAATCCTCTCACTTATAAGGAAGATATTACAGTCGGACAATATCGGCTAAGCGAGCTTAGTGGTGCGCGGACAAAATTCAGACATCATCAGCTGGCGCTAGAAAGAGGGCCATGAGCCGCTCTGTCCCTTAGTCACCGACTGGGGTTCCTGATGATACCAATTTTTATCCCACATTGACTAGGAGTCGGGGACTGAGGTACCTAATAAAGGTTTCTACCCCTCTCCCTAGTAACGAGGCATTTTCCTCACGAGGAAAACAAAACCAACTTGAGTTGTCACGAGTTAGGCCATGAAGAGTCTATAGGTCACGAGCTCAAGTCCAATAGTCGAACAATATCAGTTAAGCGAGCCTAGAGGTGCACGGACGAAATTCAAACATTACCAGAAGATATGATTACTATTATTCACAAAACTCCCTCTACAAATGCTCTTATTTCTTAACTAACGAGATCGACCGTCGGAAAGCAATCGTCGAAAACCACCCTTCCTGCTTATTTTTTAAGCTGTTTTCTTTGTCTGCTGCTTATTTTTTAAGCTGTTTTCTTTGTCTGCAAATGCTTGGGAGAAAAAAAAACTGCAAACAAGGAGGGCACGCGGAGAAGATTTTTAATCCACGCACAATGTACCTTTACACCCGGGGCCATGGCTGTGGGGTGCATTTACGTACTTTTTTATGATTATTTTCTAGATACAATGAATACTGAAAAGCCAGCTCTATCTTTTTAACATTTATTTTTTTTTATTTCTTTTTTCACGTGAATCACATTTGTGACGTAACTGTTCGAATATCATATAGATATAAATAAAAAATTTCTGTAGTTTTCCCACCTTGATTAATGTTTAGTAATATTTAATTGTTACCAGCTTTAGCTTTTTCTGCATAATATAAATATTTGTGAATTTAGGTGCGGTCGATCTTGTTAATGATGCACGTGTTCCCATCAAAATACTTACAGCCACTAAACTTTAATTAATTATATTCCCTTAACGTAGTTAATATGTTCAAAATCACCTCATTTCTACGCGCCACTTCTATTTAGTTCCTCTTCCAACTCTAGCTATTTTCTTCTTCTTCTTATTATTTTTCTCTGCATAGCTTTTTTTTTTTTTTTTTAAATTCATTATTAATCAAAATATTTACAACTTCTAGTGTTAAGGGGTGTTTGGTGGGATGAAAAATAACGAAAAATTTAGTTTGGATAATTTTTAGTGTTTGGCGTGTAACAACCAAATCACGTTTTTCACAGATTAATAGTAAAACTTTTTGACTTTTGCATCAATTTTTTGGAGAGAAAAATCATCAGAATAATTTTTTTTTGGTCCGTCGAAATAGTTTTATATTAGAATTTATTGAAAGATGTGAAAAATTTTTAGAATTTGTAAAAAAAGTATTGAGATTTCTGGAATATTATTAGAGTTTGTAAAAAATTTATTGGGGTTTGTAAAAAGTTGTTAGGGTATGTAAATATATCTATATATACATAAATTTATAGTTGTTTCATAAAGTAAAAAAGAGTGTAAAATGTGTTAAAGAATTTAAATATTTTTAAAAGTATTCTAAGATTTTTAAAAATTTTCAGCGATTTTCATCGCACCAAACGGGCCCTAAATAGATGGGAAATCGACTCAGTAAATTAGATTATACTTATCAAAATAAAAATATTAAAAAACAAATATAATTGAAACGTGAGGAAATAAAGTGACACTAAATACAAACTTTAAAAGTGATTTTTATACTTCATCCCTAAAAATTAAAACAAATTGATATCAATACCTTTTTTAAATAATTAGATATTTTGGGAAGAGTGTCCTTCTAGAATGTTACTAAAATTTGAACATCTCATAATATCTATTATATTTTTCCAACAAAAGCATTAAGAAAATGGTGCATAAAAAAGTGCCAACTCCTATATATTTTGTCAAATCCTTCTTATTTTTTTTTCTTCTACATAACTTTAGCATGTAATATGCAAAACTAAAAAAATTAATTTAAAAAATACGTCAAAAAATAAAAAAATAAAATGGTGATCATAGTCAAATAAATACATAAACATGTAGAGATTAGTTTTAATTAATTTATAAATGAGATATTCACAGAATAGTAATTTAAATATTTGATATATATATTTACCTTCTCACTAGTGTTGATTCTTACTACAATTTATAACTATAATGCACGATAAAAAAAAAATGAGTAAAAATAAAAGAGACATGGGATAAAGATTTAACGAAAAAAATTCTTTAAATATATAGAATGGAAAAATCCCCAACCCTAAAACGGAGTACAAAATCTTATTCATTATAAAATGTTAATTAATAAACTACAATCCGATAGTCATACAACCGAGTTAACGATTATCGTGCAAATACAATTTAAATCCATAAATCTAGAGCCATTACAATGCATACTGTTTAACTTTTAGACGTGGAATAATTTCAAGTGTATAACGGCCGGACAGATATATATCAAGAAAGAGGCAAAGCAATTAATTATAGAAGAGCATGGGCGCATAATATAAAAACCATCTTAAATCACTGCCACGCGGACGCAACCAAGAGGCAAAACAAAAGTAATTAATAGATCAAACTTTTAATATAAAAATAACTTGCAATATATACCTATACATATATATATTTTTTACTTTTTTCTAACTTTTCCACTGAACTAAATATATTTTTTCTCACTTTTTTTTTCTTTTTTCTTTTTCCGGTACCGTTTAAAAGTTTAAATTTTAGTAACTTTTGACTTTTTTTTTACCAAAAATTATTAGTTACAATTTTAATATATTTGGTAAAACAAGTAGTAATTTTCAGTAATTTTTAGTAATGTTTTACAACTTTTGGGTATTTGATAAAATTTTTAACAATTTTTAATAATTTTTGGTAATTTTTAGCAACTCTTAATTTGTTGAGTTGAGAAGTTACTGTAACCGAGAAAAAAATGACAAAAATTAGTGATTTATAAACACTTAAAAGTTAAAAGTTAATAGTTTTTTGGCTAAAAATTATACCTCCAAACGACACCTGCCTTGCCCACATACTTCCCTTATACTAAATACCATCTTAGATCACAATTTTGTGAAGATTTGGGGAGCTGACATAACATTCTTATATCAACTCCATGGCATACAATATGGACCCTAGATTTAAATTTAATGGTCCAAACTTATTTACATTTATTTTAAATTAAAATAATATAAATACATCTTAATCGTTCAATTAAAATCTAATAATTCGCAATCAATATCACATATTAACATAACTTTTAGCCGCTTCATTTGTTTTTTTGTTTTTTAATGAAAACTAAGGTCAACAAACTAACTCCTCTTCATTTGTTTTGTTGAAAGTCCCTTTTTTTGTGACGTCTCAATTGGGCATTACTTTCCACAAATGTGAGGCCTACTGTACGGTTAACTTATGGATGTTTCCAGAATTCCTGGAGTAGCCCTGCACGTATTTGCAGAACTTGCTTTTAAGGCCATTTGCACCAACTCCTCTTATTAGATTTTTAAAATTTTACGTATCCTCTATTTAAAAGTGTTTTATATTACGTAATTTAAATTATATTTGATAATATTTATTTGATATTTTTTTTGCAAAATAATTATATTTTTATTCATGTAAAAAAAATATAATTATTTTGGAAAAAAAAAATAAAATAACATGGCTATAGTGAGTGAGAGTCAAAAATTGTGGGATGAGAGAGAAAAAATGTGTGACTTGCTTTGGAGAAGTTATAAGAACTAATCTATCTATGTTTGAAATAATATTATTACTTTAACCGCAGTTTAGTGTTTTTGCAGAAGAGTCGATGTGCTCTAAAAGTTACCCCCCTTAATCTCATTTACGGTAAAGTAATTAGCGGGCGTTATGTTTATAGTGCATCCGATGTGGATGCTCTAGTATTTTTAACAGAGCAATTAAGCATTAACAAGTTAACAGCTTTTGCTTAAAAAAGTAAATAAAAGAAACTTAAAACTCAAGGTAGAAATTTTTGAAAACAACATTTAAGAAAGGCACTTCTTATTTGCTCTCACACCAAGTACAGACACACGTAGGGTTCTAATTTATAATAAATAACACAGGTTATTATAGACTTAATTAGAATTACAAACTCGAACTAGTAAAATATAAATCTTACCAGGTGAGTTACCACTCTAAAATTATTACTATTATTTCACATATATTAAAATTTTAAATAAACGTAACAACCATGAAAATCACTTGGATGAACCGTATTTGGTTCTATTTTCGGTTCAGAAAGTAACCGAAATTATTATATGACCAACAAGCGATTAGGGATAGTGCAACACTGGGACAAGCTCCAGGGGAATTTTCTTGTGAGCAACTAGCCCGAAAACCTCACCAACGTCCATGTCCTCGACGGTTGTCCCAGCAGGCGGCTCCCAGTCGAACCAGTACAATAAGTTGGCCAGCACATGCTCTACTTCTTTCATCCCTAACAGTATTGCAGGACAAGCCCTTCGTCCCGAGCCAAACGGCATCAATTCAAAGCTTTGTCCATTGACGTCGATTTTTTGGGCGTTCTCAGCAAATCTCTCCGGAATAAACTCCTCTGGCCTGTCCCATAATTTGGGATCCCTTTGAATTGCCCACACGTTGACAAACGCTTTTGTTTTAGGAGGAATATCGTAGCCGGCCACCTTAACACCCTCCGATGATTCCCTTGCATTTAACAATGGAGATGGGGGGTGTAACCTTAGAGTCTCTTTGATCACGTTTTTCAAATATTCCATTTGATTGATGTCATCCCCACCTACTGCCACCTTTGATTTCTTAGTTCCCACAACTCTTCTTACCTCTTCTTGCGTTTTCTTCATCTCTGTCGGGTGCCTCACCAGCTCAGTCATTGCCCACTCTGTTGTTGTTACGACTGTGTCAGTTCCTCCAACAAACATGTCCTGCAATTGGAAAAAAGAAATTGGCTTCATCTATATATTTAAACATAGGTATCGTTTGGAAATATAAATTTTAATAATATTTTTTTATATTTTTTTATTAAAACTTACTAACTGTAATTTTTTTATTTTTGATGAAGTAAACATAATTTTTAAAAATTTCTTACGAGTGTTTGACAAAATTTTTATTAACTTTTTAAAATTTTTAGTAATTTTTATAAATTTTAAGTTGAATAAATTATTATAACCAAATAAAATAGTGATAAAAATTATTGACGTTTTATAAAACACTAAAATGGTAACTTTTTATAATTTTTCGCTAAAAGCTAGGTAGGCAAACGGTGACACAGGGTTGTACAAGAAGAGTGTATGCATGAGAGAGAGAGAGAGAGAGAGAGAGAGAGAGAGAGAGAGAGAGAGAGAGAGAGAAAGACTGACTTGGATGAGTGCTTTGATGTTGTCTTCAGTGAGATCAATCTCTAAATTGCCTTCCTTCTGAAGATAGAGAAGGCAGTCAAGAAAGCATTTTTTACCAGCCGGCTGAGAATTACCGTCCTTGGCTAATTTGGAATTCCGATGCTCTTCAATCACTTGGTCAAGGAAAGCATCCAACTCTCTGTAAGTCGATTCAATCCTCTGAGTCAACCCAGTGGCAACATCCATCCATCCCAGAAAAGGGGACATATCTCGGTAGCAGAAAGCTCCAGTGAGCTCCATGGACATCTTAGATAACTCCCCGACACTTCTCCTACGACGATTTCCACCCCCATACTTCCTTCCAAGAACACCCCTTGAAATGATATCTGTCAAAGTATTTACCACCTCTTCTTCAACTCTGAACGGAACTCGAGCCAGAGAGGCACGACGAGCCCTCCCCACCAATTCCTCCACTTCTTCTTCAACCACATAGGAAAACGAACCAGTACTTTTCGGGTTCCAAAGCTCCGAAACCCCGATTCTCCTCACCATTTTCCAGTAATCGCCGTAGGAAGAAAACCCTATGTCGGTGGCGCCGTAGAAGAACAAATCGGCGGCCCATGTCCGAGGCCTGTTAGCAAAAACCGCATCGTGAGTCCTCAAGATTTGCTTCGCCATCTCTATCGATGAGACGACCAGAGTCGGTCGCCCCCACTGTAGTAGCATTATGGGGCCATACGTCTCTGACAAAACTCGGAGAGAGACGTGAGGGAGAGTTCCGAGCAGGTGTTTGTGTCCGATCAACGGCAGCTTTGGCGGCGAGGGTGGCAGGTTGAGTTTGCCGCCGCCTTTGCCGGTGAACTTGAGTAAGATGAAGAGGGGAATAAGGAGGAAAAGGATGAACAAGAGAGGATTGTTATTGAATAGCACGAAGCAAAAGTATTCTATGAACACTTGCACTGATAGTGCCATTCTTTGCTTGCTAGCTGGAGCAATGCCACTACGTATTGAGAGTTAATGCCAATTTATAAGTGACCAAATTAATTGATACATATTTGAAACGTGCAATGCATGCAGTTAACTTATTTCTTTTGTAACTTGGTGCCATTTAACAGGCGTAACTTGGAAATGTGTCATGTTAATTGGAATTGAGTGTTTGGTAAAAATTAATAAAGTTAATTTTATATTTAGTGGAAAAAATTAGAAAAAAATAAAAAAATTGATAAAAGTTTAATTTTTTTTCCTCATTTTGTTTTCTCGTGAAAGTTGATGAACCAAAGAGGGCATTCAGTCCATTTGGCACTTTTTAACTTTTACAAATTTTTTATGATTATTAATAATTTTTTTATTAAAA
The DNA here is from genome assembly GCA_019916065.1 of Vitellaria paradoxa. Taxonomy (NCBI): domain Eukaryota; kingdom Viridiplantae; phylum Streptophyta; class Magnoliopsida; order Ericales; family Sapotaceae; genus Vitellaria; species Vitellaria paradoxa. The sequence goes on from CM034234.1 coordinate 9,749,169, forward strand.
ATTACCAAAAAAACAAAATTAGTATATCAAATGGGCGCGTTTCTTCAATCCTATCCATAGTTCGAAATTGTAAATATATTTCGTGACTCTTACTCAACTAATTAACTAATATTTAAAAGAAAAAAAAAAGAGAAAGGAAAAAGGTGAGAAGTTGAGGACAAATCTTCTCCATTGGCACGAGTAATTTGTTTTTAAATACAAATAAATCAAACAAGAATGTTCAAGAACCAGAAAAACCAAATCACAATAATTAATCATTTTTTTTAGTGGGAAATCATAGCCATGACGTGTAAGAAATTTTCACCAGAATATCTGCTATTATTACAACATTAAGGCTTGGCTTGCGAGGTTTTTTTTTTTTAACTAATTAGGGTGAGTTTGGTTTGTAAATAAATTTTAAAAATTTTTATAAATCTCTGTTAACTTTATATCATATTAACTTTTTTTGTTCACTGCACGCATTATAAACTCTCAATTTATCTCACTTTATTTTATTCCAAACTCACCCTTAGTAGTTAGTTTTTTTGTGTTTGGGAAGAAAAAAAATTTTTAATAGTTAACTTTTTAAATTTTTGTTAATTTATTATTTTTATCCTTGAAAATTTAAAAGAAGATTAGAATGTAAGAGAGTAAATTTAATTATTTTATAAAAAGTCAAAAAGATAACAGTTGATAATTGAGCTACTAACTACTTGTTGCCAAACAGGACCTAAATATTAATTTCTTTTTTTTTTTTTTCACATTCATGCCGAGAACTTGCTATTTTACAACTAATTAAAAACACCGTAATCTCATTTTCGCTAAACCTTTTTCTCTTAGATACAATGAATGCTGAAGAGCTAGCTCTATCCTATAACATTTATTTATTTTTTTACGTGAATCAGATTTGTGACGTGACTGCTCGAATATTATACAGATATAAATAAAAAAATTTCTGTAGTTTTTCCACCATGATTAATGTTTAGTAATATTTAATTGTTACAAGCTTTAGCTTTTTCTGCATAATATAAATATTTGTGAATTTAGGTGCGGTCGATCTTGTGAATGATGCACGTGTTCCCATCAAAATACTTACAGCCACTAAACTTTAATTAATTGTATTCTCTTAACGTAGTTAATATGTTCAAAATCACCTCATTTCCATGTGCCTCGTCTATTTATTTCCCCTTCCAACTCTATTTTCTTCTTCTTATTATTATTTTATTTTTATTTTCTTTGCATAGCTTTTTTAATTTATTATTAATCAAAATATTTACAACTTCTAGTATTAAAAGAGTGTTTGGTGCAATGAAAAATGTGATTTAAGTAATTTTTTGATAGTTAGTGTACAACTATTAAATCACATTTTTCAGATATGAATAGTGAAACTTTTTGATTTTTGTGTTAATTTTTTAGAGAGAAAAACTGTTAAAATGGTTTTTTGAGTCCATTGGAACAATTTTATATCAGAATTTACTAAAAGATATAAAAAATTTTGAGATTTATAAAAAAGTTACTGAGATTTATGAAATATTATTGGAGTTTGTAAAAAATTGTGTGAGATTTGTAAAAAGTTGTTAGGATATGTAATATATATAAATTTATAGTTATTTCACGAAGTACGAAAAATATAAAATATGTTAGAAAATTTTAAAAATTTTTAAAATTTTTCAACGATTTTTATCGTACTAAACAGGTACTAAATATGATGGGAAATTGACTTGGTAAATTAGATTATAATTATCAAATTAAAAATATAAAAAGCAAATATAATTGAAACGTGAGGAAATAGAATGATATTAAACACAAACTTTAAAGGTGATTTTATACTTCACCCTAAAAATTAACACAAATTGATATCAATATTTTTTTTAAGTAATTAGATATTTTGTGATGAGTGCCCTTCTAGAACATTACTAAAATATGAATATCTCATAATATCTATTATATCTTTCCAACAAAAGCATTACGAAAATGCTGCATAAAAAAGTCCAACTCCTATGTATTTTGTCATTTTTCTTTTTATATTTTTTTTTGTTCTCTATACATCTAGCATGTAATATCCAAATAATAATAATAATAATAATAATAATAATAATAATAATACGTCAAAAATTAAATAAAATAAAATGTTGATCATAGTCAAATTAATACATAAAATATGTAGAGATTAGTTTTAATTAATTTGTAAATGAGATATTCATAGAACAGCAATTTAAATATTTGATATATATATATATATATATTTACCTTGTCACTAGTGTTGATTCTTAGTACAATTTATAACTATAATGCACAATAAAAAATAAAAGAGACATGGGATAAAGATTTAACGAAAAAAATACTTTAAATATATAGAATGGAAAAATCTCAAACCCTAAAACGGAGTATAAAATCTTATTCATTATAAAATGTTAATTAATAAACTTCGATCCGATAGTTATACAACCGAGTTAACGATCATCGTACAAATTCAATTTAAATCCATAAATCTGGAGCTAATACCGCAAAGTTAAACTGTGTGCATATATCAAGAAAGAGGCAAAGCAATTAATTATAGAAGAGGCTGGACGTATAATATAAAAACAATCTTATATCACTGCCACACGTACACAACCAAGTGGCAAAACAAAAGTAATTAATAGATCAAACTTTCGATAATTTCTCCAGAAAAGCACGAAACTGATCATCAGTCCCTATGAATTAATGGTGATCATTCAAATTAGAAAGTGTTCTCTTCCAAGCTTCTACAAAAGTAGGATCGGTAGTCCCGTAAAACCCCCATCGGGCACAAGGTTGAGAGACCGGCCGCTGACGTACCTGGACTCATCACTAGCCAGGTGAACTGTGGAGAATCATTGATCACATTACTAGTGAGACTGTTTTCTTGTGAAAAAACATTTCTAACTTTTAATTAGAAAGATGATCGCAGTATCTTTTCCTTTCTTTTCGGCCACAGTTGCCGTCAATGATAGCTCGGGATTAATGCTAAGTAACATGGATATGACATTTATTACTACTTTAATTTCAGTTTCACACTAGAAAAAAAGAATTGCACGTGGAAATTTAAAGTCATTTTCATATATATATATATATATATATATGCAGCGGTGGAAATGAGCGATTGCGTGGGATCAATTACCCTCGTTTATTTTTCGAAAAAAAAAAAATTATATATATATATATATATCTTTTCACGCTTTCACTAAAATATTTTTTTGAGCTCACTGTTCTAATTTATCTTTACTTGCCCATACCCCTATCCATCCCATCTTATCCATATTCAGCATATATTTATCATTACAAATCTTAAAAGCTCTTATTTTCTCTATTTATTCAATTTAATTTTTTTTATCATTTATCATTAATATAACTCAATATCTTTTGATAGGTCTTATTATTTGTTTAGATAGGCTTTTTTTAGCTTTTATCATTAGTTTAGATAAGTTTTTTTATCATTTATTTTTTTATCCATCTTCGACTCTTTTTTTATCATTTATTATTACATCATTTTTTGGATGGATCTTATCATTTTTTGGATTCTTTTTATTATTTATCATTTATTCAATTTTAATTTTTTTAGATATGTGTTATCAATTTGTTAGATACGCAAAATTTTTTATTATTTATTTTTGGATAGACTTTATCATTTTTTAGATAGGTTTTTTTTATCATTTATCATTTATTCAATTTAAATTTGTTTTAAATACAACTTATCAATTTTTTGGGCACGCCTTACAGAAATTTTACATTAACTTTACTCCACCCACTACTTTTTCTACCTTGGCCACTTGCTAGTAATAACTTATACCGGCACTTCAAACAAAATTAGTATTAAGTTTCTTATATAATTGAAACTTTATACAAAAAGTTCTAAATTCAAAAATTATAATAATGCATAGATTTTAATTTTTTTTTCTAAAATTCTAGGTCGTAGTAGTTATTACATATGTTTTGATCTTTTTTTCTCTCTCTAATTAATTTTTGATAATTACCATAAAAAAACACAAATTATGATCTTTTAATTTGAAGGTTCAATTTCTAGAAATTATAATTGGATAAAATCTAAGTTGACAATTTTGATTTGTATATGATCTACACTATTGAAATATGATGAAATTTAAAATGTGTAAACCGTTTATAAAATATATGGTAGTAAGGTTTACTAAAAATATAAAAATATAAAAATTTTATACAATTTTTTTAAATCCATTGAAATGGATTTAAAAAACCGTTCTCACGGTTTTTGGTATTGTGCGTATATAAAAATGAACATTGAGTGTTGATTTTCTAAATCTGTGGGAATGGTTTTGGAGCAACTATTCCCACAGTTTGCTATTATTATCTCCAGAAAAGACGCCAAAATTAACCAAAAATTACTTTTATCTCAATATATCTTGTTTTTTTACTATTTTTATCAATCTAATGGAGAACTCCAATAATTTGACACATAATATATTTGAAGTAAAAAGAAAACTCCTAGTTGTATAGCAATGTTATACCCAATTTCAATTGGTGCTATAAGGAATAATAAGGGAGAGAGGAAAAGAAAAGGTGTGTAAAAATCATGGAAATATGTTTTAATCTCATTCATCCCTGAAATCACCTTATTATAACTACACTCCATGCCAAGGTTGTTTTCATTTTAGAGAATGAAAATTTTACCCAGATGTGATGATGAGTTATACTATCTCTCTCTCCTCTCTCTCTCTCTCTTTCTTCTTCTTCTGTTGGTGATAGATTTCAAGAGAGAGCAAAATGAAGGTCCATGTTAGCCGCCGTGGTCTACTAAAGATCACCGGAGAACGCCCACTGGATTCCTTTAAACGGAGACGTTTTTCCGAGACGTTCGACATTGCGACACGAGTAGAATTCGCGCAAAGTTGGGACATTTGGGCGATCTTCACATTGTAATGCCCAAGAAAACTACTCTACCCACGGACCAAGATCAAGCCACTACTCCACCAGTTAAACCACCTGCAGCAGAGGAGATGGTTCCGCAACCGAAATCCGAAGGGATTATGGCGGCACGGGCCATTCCGGTGCCGAGATGGGATTGGAAGGAGGCGGCGGCGGCGGCGGGGTGGTGATTGTGGTGGTGGCGGTGGCTCTTGGTTCGTATGCAGCACACAAGTATAGGTCTCCAGTTGTTGGCCCCAGCCATTCTAGTTATTCTTCGGATCTGTAAGTGTTTGAGATGAAAATGGCGGTTTAAATGGGAAATTAAGGGAAATGCAAAGGACGGTTTGTAACTAATTTCAGTTTCCAATTCTTTTAGGGTTTGATTTTTTTTTTTAAAGGCAATTGTTTGAGCATCAAAACTTAAGGATTTGAGGATGTCCTCCGTGAACTAGAAAGTATATGGAAGATCGACCAATCTAATGTAAAAATAAAGAACTTAGCAAAGAATGTAAGGGTGTGTGTGGTGTGATTTGACTTATATTAAGTTAATTTTGTATGAATATAATTATATGCTCTCTACTACTGCTCCAATTAATCTTTTAGGTGGTATTTAGTTTATTTTTTTATTTTTTATTTTTGTTTTCATTTTATGTTTTAAAAATTTTAAAATAAAAAAATAAAAAATGCACTATTTTGATTAGTTTGAAATTTTTTTATTTTGAATTAAAAACGTTCAAAACGACTTTGTCATTTTTTATTTTATATGTAATGCCATTTTCTGTTTTTTAAAACAAATTTTAAAAAAGAAGTAACCAAATGTGTTTTAAACTTTTTCCTTCTTTTCAAAAGTGTAAATTGAAAAATGAATTCAAAACAGAAAATAAAAAACAAAGACAAGAAATAAAAAATAGAAAATAAACAAATGAGCCCTTAGTAGTTAATTTTTTAATTTTTATTAATTTGACATTTTTGTTCTTGAAGGTTTAAAAAAATTAAAATGTAAGAATAAAGTTAGTCATTTTAAAAAAATAAAAGCTAAAAAGATAGTAGTTGATAACTGAACTACTAGTTACTTTTTGCCGAACAAAGCCTAAATATTATTTTTTTTTCTTTTCTTTTTTTTTTTTTTCACATTCATGCCGAGAATTCGCTACTTTACTACTAATTAAAAACACGGTAATCTCATTTTCGCTAAACCTTTTTTCTCTTCTTTGATTGCGATTATTGGAAATAACTACCCATCGCATATAATTTCATAATAGAAATTAGTTATAATTATTAGTAGCACCCTGCATTTCCTCAGCTAATGCTATCTTGTTCGATAGCTATAAACTATCTAAATAAAAATAATTAAATAATAAACTGGTCGTGCACGTGGAGATAAATGTTATAGATATAGATATATATATAATATTGGCATAAAAAATAAACCGGTGGTAGTCATCCCGAACACATACATCAAGTGTTTATTTTCCGACCGTAAAGACATTAACAGAATGTAGAATTAAGATTCTGATTTATTTTTTTCTGTAAAATAATATTTTAATTTAATTAGTTCATTATTGTAACAGTGAAGGACATGGTAAAACTGTAAGTGTTCGATCCGTGCTCACCGCAAATGTTAAAAATTTAAATTGTTTGAGCGTGGCTTTAGCTCAGTGGTTAAGAGTCTTTCATGCCCGCTCATGACTTGAGTTCGAGTCTTCCCCCTCCCCTTAAAAAAAAAAATTCACCTTTCAAAAAAAAAAAAAATAACCCAACCCATCAACCCACCCAATTAAATCTATAATAAATGGGTTTGGATCCTATTATTTTACTAATTGGGTTGTAATTGGGTAAGTTATAAAATACCCATTTATAAACGGGTGCAAATGGGTTGTGAAACGGGACCCGTTAAAACACCCATTTAAGTTAAAAAAATTAGTTTAACCCCCCTCTCTCTTTACACTGTTCTCTCTCTCTAAAACAATATCTATAATAAATAATAATATATACATTACATATATATATACGTGTATATATATATTCAGCGTATACAATAAATGTATAATATAACATTATATATAATTTATTTCTTCTTCCATTCTCTGTTTCTATTCTCCTCCATACTCAATACAAATAACACGTGCGCGTACACATACGCGCCAATACATGCATACATGCCTACACACACATGCGCGCACACACGGACAAACACGCGCGCACACACACGCTTACACACGCACGTGCACACATACACGGACGCGCGCACATACACGCCTACACACGCGCACGCGCATGCACATGCACAAGCATACATGCCTACACACATGCACGTGCACACATACACACGCGTACGCGCGCACACATACATACATGCCTACGCATGCGCGCGCGTGCGCACACGCATACATGCCTACATGTTTGCGCTCATGCACATACATGCATACATGCCTACATATGCGCGCGCGCACACACGCATACATACCTACACACATGTGCGTGCGTACAGACACGCACGCGCGTGCAAACATATGCATACACGCTTACGCGCGTGCACGCGTGGGGGCACACATGCACATGCGCGTGTGGGCGCGCACACGCACACACACACGAGCTTGTGCGCGCGCACGTTCACACACGAACACCTGCACACACATGCATACATGCACACACACATGCACATGCGCACGCACACACATGCACACAACCCCCCACGCGTATACGTGCGCGCGTGTGCGCAGAGACAGTGAGAGTTGTTGATTTAAAATTGAATAAAAATAAATCGGTTCATACAAATTCGAAATTAACTGAAAAATGTAAATATAATATATAATATTATATAATATGTATAATATATTTAATTAAAATAAATAATGATGTATTTATATATATACACATTAATTGAAATAAATTTTTAATTTTTTTTAAAAAGTAAGTTGGGTCATAAGTAAATGAGTTGGATATAGGTTCATGGTTTGATATAACCCATATTCAACTCGCCCATATCTAACCCGCCTTTTAAATGGGTGAATTTGGGTTGCACTCATTTAATCTCCAACCCATTTAAACCCATCACTAACTCACCCAACTCGTCCATTTTGCCACCTCTAATTTTTCTTTAATTTATAATATCTTACTTACCATCTGTAAATAACCACGTGTATTAAATGCTCTGCAGCTATAATTATTAGAAAGATAAATAAATTAATGAGATTAATTAATAAAATATTACGATCAAATTTATGATTATTTTCTAGATACAATGAATGCTGAAAAGCTAGCTCTATCTTTTAACATTTATTTTTTTTTTTCACGTGAATCACATTTGTGACGTGACTGTTCGAATATCATACAGATATGAATAAAACATTTCTGTAGTTTTTCCACCCTTATTGACGTTTGATAACTTTTAATTGTCACCAGTTTTAGCTTTTTCTTATAAAAATATTTGTCAATTTTGGTGCGGTCGATCTTGTTAATGATGCGCGTGTTCCCGTCAAAATACTTACAGCCACTAAGCTTTAATTAATTATATTCCCTTAACGCCATTAATATGCTCAAACTCTCCTCATATCTATGTGCCTCTTCCATTTATTTCCTCTTCCAACTCTATTTTCTTCTTCTTATTATTTTATTTTTTATTTTCTTTGCATAGCTTTTTTATTTATTATTAATTAAAATATTTACAACTTTTAGTATTACGAGATATTTGGTGCGGCAAGAAACAATAAAAACTATGATTTGAGTAATTTTTTGATATTTAGCGCGTAATGATCAAATCACATTTTCAGAGATGAATAATATTTTGATTTTTACGTCAGTTTATTGGAGAAAAAAACTGTCAAAATGTTTTTTTAGGTCTGTCGGAACAGTTTTATGTCAGAATTTATTGAAATATGTGAAAAGTTTTTAAGATTTGTAAAAAAAGTATTGAGATTTATGAAATATTATTGGAGTTTGTAAAAAATTTATTGGAATTTGTAAAAAGTTGTTAAGATATATAATATATATAAATTTATAGTTGTTTTACGAAGTACGAGAAACGCAAAATGTGTTACAGAATTTTAAAAATTTTCAAAAACTTTAAGAGATTTTTAGTAATTTTCAACTATTTTTATCACACGAAACGAGCCCCAAATATGATGGGAAATTGACTCAGTAAATTAGATTGTAATTATCAAATTAAAAATATAAAAAAAATAATTAAAACATGTGGAAATAAAGTAATACTAAATACAAATTTAAAGTTGATTTTTATAATTCACCCAAAAATTAACACAAATTTATATCAGTATTTTCTTTATGTAATTATGCATTTTGTGATGAGTGTCCTTCTAAAACATTACTAAAATATGAATATCTGATAATATATAATATATTTTTCCAACAAAAGCATTAAGAAAATGGTGCATAAAAATGTCCAACTCCTATATATTTTGTCATTTTTCTTTATATTCTTTTTTCCTCTATATACTCTAGCAGGCAATATGCAAAACAAGAAAAAAAATTAATTTAAAAAATACGTCAAAATTAAAAAAATAAAAATGTTGATCATAGTCAAATTAATACATAAAATATGTAGAGATTAGTTTTAATTAATTTATAAATGAGATATTCATAGAACAGTAATTTAAATATTTGATATATATATATATATATATATTTACCTTGTCAGTGTTGATTCTTAGTACAATTTATAACTATAATGCACATAAAAAATAAAAGAGACATGGGATAAAGATTTAACGAAAAAAATACTTTAAATATATAGAATGAAAAATCCAAACCCTAAAACGGAGTATAAAATCTTATTCATTATAAAATGTTAATTAATAAACTTCATCCGATAGTTATACAACCGAGTTAACGATCATCGTACAAATTCAATTTAAATCCATAAATCTGAGCTAATACCGCAAAGTTAAACTGTGTGCATATATCAGAAAGAGGCAAAGCAATTAATTATAGAAGAGGCTGGACGTATAATATAAAAACAATCTATATCACTGCCACACGTACACAACCAAGTGGCAAAACAAAAGTAATTAATAGATCAAACTTTCGATAATTTCTCCAGAAAAGCACGAAACTGATCATCAGTCCCTATGAATTAATGGTGATCATTCAAATTAGAAAGTGTTCTCTTCCAAGCTCTACAAAAGTAGGATCGGTAGTCCCGTAAAACCCCCACCGGGCACAAGGTTGAGGCCGGCCGGTGACGTACCTGGACTCATCACTAGCCAGGTGAACTGTGGAGAATCATTGATCACATTACTGGTGAGACTGTTTTCTTGTGAAAAAACATTTCTAACTTTTAATTAGAATGATGATCGCAGTATCTTTTCCTTTCTTTTCGGCCACAGTTGCCGTCAATGATGGCTAAGTAACATGGATATGACATTTATTACTACTTTAATTTCAGTTTCACACTAGAAAAAAAGAATTGCACGTGGAAATTTTAAGTCATTTTCATATATATATATATATATATGCAGTAGCGGAGATGTGTGGTTAAGTGGAGTCAATTACTTTCACTTATTTTAAAAAAAAAATTTATTATATATATTTTTTAGCATTTTCACTAAAATATTTTTTTGAGCTCACTATTCTAATTTTTCTTTACTTGCTCATACCTTATTCCATCCCATCTTACACATATTCAATATACATTTATCATTACAAATCTTAAAAGCTCTTATTTTCTCTATTTAGCAACTTTAATTTTTTTTTTATCATTTATCATTAATAACTCAATATCTTTTGATAGGTCTTATCATTTATTTAGATAGGCCTTTTTTAGCTTTTATCATTAGTTTAGATAGAATTTTTTATCATTTATTTTTTTATCCATCTTTGGCTCTTTTTTATTATTTATTATTACTTTATTTTTTGGATAGATCTTATCATTTTTTGGATTCTTTTTATTATTTATCATTTATTCAATTTAAATTTTTTTTAGATACGCCTTATCAATTTGTTAGATACGCAAAAATTTTTTTATCATTTATTTTTTGATAGACCTTATCATTTTTTAGATAGGATTTTTTTATCATTTATCATTTATTCAATTTCAATTTATTTTAGCAATTACTTATCAATTTTTTAGGCACGCCTTACAAAAATTTTACATAAACTTTACTCCACCCACTACTTTTTCTACCTCTACCACTTGCTAGTAATAACTTATACCGGCACTTCAAATAAAATTAGTATTAAGTTTATTATATAATTAAAACTTTATACAAAAAGCTTAAATCCAAAAAATTATAATAATGCATAGATTTTAATTTTTTTTTCTAAATTTTAGATCGTAGCAGGTACTACATGTATTTTGATCTTTTTTTCTCTCTCTAATTAATTTTTGATGATTATCGTAAAAAAACACAAATTATGATCTTTTAATTTGAAGGTTCAATTTCTCAGAAATTATAATTGGGTAAAATCTAAGTTGGCAATTTTAATTTGTATACGATCTACACTATTGAAATATGATGAAATTTAACATGTGTAAACTGTTTTGTGAAATATATAGTAGTAAGGTTCACTAAAATAAAAAATTAAAAATATAAAAATGATCTCAATTATTGAATGAAAAAATAACACAATTGAAAAAATAATTATTTGTGAGAGGGACATATTCAAAAACTATTCTATTTTATTATATAGATTATACATATAACAGACAGCTCAATTATTTAACATATATCCTTAAATCAAGGGTTGAAATTTTATTTTATAACTATGAATGGCTGAGATTAATTTATTGAAGAGAGTTTTTTTTGGGGGGAGAGGGAAGATAAAAAGAGTGTTTTATTGTGCAAGGGTTTGGTTCAAATTTTAAACTCTCTCCTGACTTTAGCTTCAAATTTCAAACTATTGTTGTGATAAAAAAAATGGTGACAGCCTAATATTTGACTTTTATATAAATTTTTCTTTTAAATTTTTTAAAAATTTATTTTATTTATTTTTTTAAATTTTTATAAGTTAAATTATGTTTTCATACCTTTAGGCATGAGTAATTTTTAGTATATTTATAAAGAACAAGTTATGGATGTATAACCTCTTATTATAATTGTTGAATGGATGCTATGGTTTCTTACTATAATTGGTGAAACCTTAATTATTAATTGATTAATTGATTAACGGTAACCTATAGATACAATTGACCCGTTTCATTCAATCTTCAGTCTTTATATTTGTAAGGTAAATGACATACATGCTATAAATATTTTTTTATTAATGATAGGAATGGTGTGATGATAATATTTACGTAATAAAAGATATATATATATATATTATTCATGGGTTATTCCTGTAAGAAAAATAGTATTCAAATAAAGAAGACATGTCCCAAATCTTGTTATTCGAGAAGTGAATTAAATAAAATATATAATCAAATAACTCTGTTTCAATCAAACTTAAATTACAATTGAAGTAAAATATAATATAATATTATATAACTAAGAGATTTAATACAAAATAAATTTTTATAGTATACCAAATATTATAAAAAAATTAAAAATTATCGGAGTAATATTCACCCTATTTTAATCTTGTACCACATACGGTTTTATTTTAAAAAAGTGATATATAGAGATATATATCCCGCATTAATGTGATGGCAAATGTTGTGATATGATATCAGAAAATTTTTCCCAAAAAATAGAAAAAAAATTTACCAATTAATATGATAACTTTGAAGACTTGTAACTTTGAAAAAAATAACTTACTAAAAGATATTTTATTACACAAGTGTCATTATTATTTTGTTTTAATTATACTTTTTGATAGAATATTTTGATAAATAAATATTTTCTTAAATTGTGAGAAATAGTCTTACCCTTTAATTTGCAAATTAAATATTGAAAGTAAGAAGACATTCTAGAGAAGAGACATTTGGAATTATAAAAGTTGAGATAAAATTTAATTTTGGTTATTTTTTTTGTTTGAAATGTAAGTTACAAATCATAAAAAATAAATTAATAAAATCCGTTCGAATGAATTTGGATAGAAATTTTTTAATTTTTTTGTCAAAATTTTTTGAAATTTATAAAAATGTTTTAAATTTATAAAAATTTTATTGAAATTTGTAGGAATTTATAAAAATTTATTGATATATATAAATTTATAAATATTTATAAATTCACGTAATTTAATATGAAAAAAATTTTAAAAAATTATAAAATTTTTTCATATCTTTTTGGTCTTCCAAACGAGGCTTTTGGGCCATTCCATCCTTGTTAAGGATGAACATAAGTCAGACTCCACTTATAGGTAATTTTTATAATCTGGAGACTTCCTGACTCATTAAATCATGGAGAGTCGAGATTTAACGCCTATCGAGTCAGACACATGCAAGGCACCTTGTGGTTAGTACAAAGTTAAAGGACAAAAACTAGAACTACTGTATTATCCGGATCCGGGGCCTGAACTCGTTATTCAACTTCAGCTCTCTGAAGTTGGATTTTGACCATTCAAGTTGATCTGATTTTTAATTTAAAAATATAATTATTTGTTTCTAAAGAGGTAAATTAATAAATAATTAAGAAAGATAAAAATTTAATAAGTAAGTTTTAAATGAGAGAGGAAAAACTAAAACTAATTGAAGAGAAAGAAAAAGTTAAAATCATACTCAAGATAATCCTAAAAAAGTATCAACAATTTTCATCTCTTTTTTTTTTTAATACCTATGAATGAATCATTGAAAAAATAAATTCATTGCAACGTACAATTATATATATATATATATATATATTTGTCCTTTGTGCAGATTAAACCTTTCAATGGATTCATATTTGCTAGATTATCTTTAATAGATTTCGAGATATTTTTTTTATACGTTTTTCATTAGATTATCTTTAATAAATTTTAAGATATTTTTTTATGCGTATCCTTTATTCGATTAAACGTTCTAATCCAATGAATTCACATATGCACACTGCTTTATTAGGAGATTTCTTTTAAGGGGTTATATTGTATCTTTTACCATCTTTACCCAAAGAATTGCAGTAGATGAATCTTTCGATGGATTTATATTGATCATCTTCAATATATTTATTCAGATATATTATCAAACAAAAGATTAAGATTGAATGGATTCATATGCTAGATCTTTATCTTTGGTGAATTATTTTTAACGGTTTTAACTTTTCTATCTCATCACTTAATTTTAACTTCTCTTTCTTCTCATTTAAAATTTTAGTTATTTATTGATACCCATTTAAAAAGTAAAAACAAAATTAAAATTTTAAATTAAAAGGTCAAATCAATTTCAGATGGATTGAATGACTGGGTTCAACTTCAGTCCCCAACTTCAATCGATGTGGGACAATCTGGAGACGCAACACGGCCCTCCAGTCGGGGACTGAGGTCACCTAATAAGGGGTTTCATCTCCTCCCACTGGTATTGAGACCTTTTTCCCACAGTGGGAAACAAAACTCTCGACGCCCTTGGAGCTGGGCCGCAGGAGGGGGATAATATCGGCCAAGCGGGTTAGCGGTGGCGCGGCACAATTTGGTGCGCAACATTTGGTGAATAATGCCTCCAGTAGTGACAGAGAGAATTAATCTTGGTAGATCAATTACATGGGCACAAATACGTGCCCCACAGTGGGCGCCAAATGTTTGGCAGCAAATTTTATCGTCGGAATTGCTGACCACACCAATCAGAAATTCGTCTGTGAACCTGCCGAACAGAGACAAAAGAAAGAGTACGGCCAGAGGGAGGGTCTCTGGCCGAAAAACCCTCTGATACTTAAGTCAGCAAATTGCCTTCGAGAGAGAGAGATTTTTCAGAGAAAACGAGTAGTGTAATAAGTTGGCAATAGTTAGCTTACCGTGATTGTCAAATGGAATGTCGTATTTGTAGTAATATAAATAATAAATAAAATAATATATGTGATTTGACTGCATCAATGCTTCCGGGTACCTCTTTTCTTTCCTTACTTTAAATTCATTTCACTTCTCATTAAATGCCTCATACCTTTCATTAAATGCTTCTGGTAGTTAATCATGACTATATAGCCGGAACACAGTTGTTAAACTGTCTACTTGTCACATCTATCAACTACTCGTAACGAAATGAACTAATTTAGTTCCCTTTGCTGTGATAAATATATAACCCAGTCATAACTAGGGTGCATTTATGGTTACATACTCTTATTAATGCTGTAGGACCTATGCCTAACATTTATTAGCCGCCTATGGAAGGGCCGAACAAACTTATCTTTGAAATCCGTGACTAACGCCACGTGGCAAATATGTATAAAGCTCGTGAGTAGATCCACGTATCAATCAGACGTTGTTCGGTACAGGGGCCACGTGTCATAGGTCAAAGTGTTGGGTGAATGATCATATCTACATGTTGAAAATGTTCGGCATTGGACCACATATCATCCGTGCCCTACTTGGTCGGCACTACACGTGCCTAGGTCTTATTTTACCCAACATATATATACACTATAAATTACTATTACTAAATATTTTACTTATATAGAAAAATATATTTAAGTTCCCCGTGCGGTCATTATCATCCCTCGCCAACCAATGGGACAAGCCGTTTGGGAGTCTATTATTTAGTAATTTTTGTAATTTTTTATTTTTTGGCCAAAAGTTGGTAATTAAAATTCTTGGTGTATTTGGTATACTAAGTAGTAATTGTTAGTAATTTTGAACAACTTTTGATAATTTTTGGATGTTCGATAAAATTTTTTGGTAATTTTTGATAATTTTAACAAATTTTGACAATTTTTTATATGTTTAGTAAAAATTTATGTAATTTTTGAATTGAATAAATAGGAAAGAGATAAAATTTAGTATTTTAAATACATGAATCATGTGAAAACTACTATCCAAGCGGTACCAAAAGTCTACTGACTTTTATTTATCATCAAGAGAGAGGCAAAGTAATTAATTATAGAATAGCATGGACACATAATATAAATACCTTCTTAAACCGCTGCCCCACACAACAAAGGGGCAAAACAAAGGTAATTAATACATCAAACATTTGATAATTTCTTCAGAAAAGCTCGAAACTGATCAGTCGCTGTGAATTAATGATGATCAACTCTGAATTAATGGTGATCATTCAAATTAGAAAGTGTTCTCTTCCAAGCCCCTGCAAGAGCAGGATTAGTCGTCCCGTAACCCCCATCCAACACAAGGTTGAGGCCGCTCACATACTTGGACTCATCGCTGGCCAGGTAAAGCGCCGCCTCTGCAACATCTTCGGCTCTCAGCACAACCCCTTTCAAGTTAGCAGCCTCCGCAATCATCTCCTCCGCCGTCTGCTTTTCCTTTATCCCCATTTCCATGAACAGTGGAGTGAACAGTGCGTATGGAGATATGCAATTAACTCTGATCCCATACTGTCCTAATTCTACGCACAAGTTCTTGGTCAACCCAACCACGGCGTGCTTTGATGCCCCGTAGACGGGGGGTACAAAGCCGGCGGTCACAGAAGCAGAGCTTGAAGTGAATAGAATGGTGCCTCTCTTGGCTGGGATCATCACTCTTGCCGCGTGCTTGCCGCAGAAGAATGCTCCGAAGACATTAACGCTGAAGACCGTATTGAGATCTTCTTCGTCCACCGGCAAAATGCTTGGAATTGTGTTCCCTGAAACATATACTCTCTAAAGATTAATTATACAGTTAATTGATGAATTTGATATAAAAAAAGAACGAGTGTGGTCTCATTTTCTTCTTTTGTAAATTAAATCGAGGGTTAGCTTCAATTTCTTCTCAACTCACGAAAAAAAAAATATATCTTTTTCTCTCTCAAACTCTCAAACAAATATTATCATTTTTTTTTCTCTCCTAACTAATTTTTTTTTCTTTTATTTTATCTTCTAAACTCACAAATAACCCTGAAAGTGAAAGTGAAAACTTAAGATAATAAAACATAAAAATGTAAAGATAAATTTTAAAATTAGGAGATTATTAATGTTATGAAATTGTGCATACAATCTTGGATCGCATAACGTATAAAATAAAGTATAGAAAAGAGAAAAAAAATAGACAGCAAAATTTACGTGGTTCGATTGTAAAGTTTACGTCCACGGGCAATACACCGAAAAAATTTCACTATGATGAAAAGAAAGAAGTTACAACGCTGGCCGGCTTTTCTCTTGATCACCCTAAAGAAAATCCTAAAACCTTAATATTTAAATAGGTTCATACCGCGGGGGGTGCCCAGGCTCGAAACCCGCTACTGTCCTCCAAAAAAATATCCAAAATGGGTCACACCGCGAGATTTTCAGATCGGGTTATAATTCCGGTTTCAAAAATTAATAAAATACAAGCCACAACAATAATTAAAATAACTTAAACATATAAGGTGTATATATGAGATGATTCTGGAGTTGTTTAGTAGGTAAAAGTTTGATAAAAAAGTATAGTAAAAGTAAAAAACTTTGACGTAAAAATGATATTGACAAATTTTAATTGAAAAAAATTATAAAATATTAATAAAAAGTAGTAAATTTTGATTAGTTTGGACCAACCAAACATCCCCTTAATTAAGTGTTCCCCACTATTTAAAGAAAAAGATTATCCACTATCTGCATGTCTTAAGTAGGTAAGTATCAAAGTTTGACATACATAAAGAGGCCTTCTCGGATCTTGTGTCCTCACAGTAAAGAATTGACACTCACCTGCAACGCCCGCGTTACTGAACATGATGTCAAGCTTCCCGTACTTAGCGACAGCGGCGTCGACAGTAGCTTGGACATCAGACTCCCTCGAGACATCGCAGTGGACAAAGCAAATTGATTCATCATCGGACGTTCCAATTTCTTCACACAGAGAGTGACCAAGTTTGTCCCGGACATCCGCAATGACAACCTTGGCACCATTTTTGACGAAAAGCCTTGCAGTGCTAGCTCCTATTCCGCTCGCACCGCCGGTGATCACTGCCACCTTGCCTTCTAGCCTGCAGATTTAATTAATTAATTAATTATATATATCGAACAGTTGATGGAAATTATAAAGCTTTATGTGCTTCTTAATTAATTTACCTTGATTTGTTGAGATCATTTAGGGAAGAGACAAGCAAAGAAGATTAATTTTTTATTTGGTGTGAAACATACCTTCTTGGGTTAGGAGTTGCTGAGGAGGAGCCTTCCATTACTTTCAGCTGACTGCGTTTCTAATTAAGCGAGCACTTATTGAACGCATTTATTTATACATGCATCTTAGGCCTGATTGGTGACACTAATAGTCACCAAAATTTATTAATTTTAATTTATTTTTATACTTTTTTTCGATTAAATTTTTTTATATATCACTTTTACGTTATATTTTTTTATTTTTATTATAATTTTTAATTAACTTTTACCAACCAAATACTTTCAAATATCTGTGTGTTGGGAACCATTCATCACATTATTGGTGAGAGACTGCTTTCTTGTAAAAACACATTTTTAACTCCTAGAATGATGCGCACAGTCAAAAACATTTTTAACTCTTAGAACGATGATGAGAGTCTTTTTAAATCTATTGTTATGGTTGGGACACGTGATGGATGCTCATCACAGTATCTTTTACTTTTCTTTTTTTCAGCTAGCCACAGTTGCCATCAATGACAGCTCACAATAATGCCAAGAAATGGACAAGCCCTCATGGGTTGTACTTGTCCATTGGTCAGAAGAAGAAGAAGAAATGGGCAAGTACAACCCATGAGGGCTGCCATTCATTCAATGTTTATAGATATTGAATGTGATATTCATTACTACTTTAAGTTCACGAGTTTCACACTAGAAAAAAGAGTAATGCGTGGGAATTTCATTCAACGTTTACCCATATAGGGATATGACATTCGCTACTACTTTAATTCTGGTTTCTTACCCTATGAAAAAGAATAGTGCGTGGGAAATTTAAAAGTCATTTTCGTATATATTATGTATGTATTTAGAGTGAAAAAAATAAGATAAATTGAGAATTTGTAATAAATGCAGTGAAAAAAAAAAGTTAATGTGATATAAAGTTAACAAAGATTTATATAATTTTTTATAATTTTTTTTAAACCAAACAGAGCCTATATATATAAAAAGACAACTTACGAATGACATGACTTCCTATTTTAATTTTTGAATGGATGATAAAATTTTTTACTATAATTGAGTAAATATTAATTATTAATTGATTCACTAAATGGTAACCAATCAATACATTGTCTTTTAATCAATTGTAATATAGAGTATCAGTAATTATTTTGCCTTTACACTTTTATTAAATGGTCATTAAAATTTTATTTTATAATTAATTAAATTTAAAGTGAAATTTAGACAAAATATGATTTTTAAAAACTCACATTTGAATTTTTTAAGAAAAAAACTTTCAAATAATTACTTTTTTAACAAGTACAGCATTTAAATTATAAAATAATAAAATATATTTAATTTTATAAAATTAATGGATTGATTCACTTTGTACTTTAAGCTTTTCTCAAAATTTTATTTGAGAGTTTAGTTTTTTTAATAATTAAGGACATTATCTTTTAATTAATTGTAATATAGAATATTAGTAATTATTTTACCTTTACACTTACATTAAATGGTCATTGAAATTTTATTTTATAATTAGTTAAATTTAAAGTGAAATTTTAGACAAAATATAATTTTTAAAAACTCACATTTGATTTTTTTTTCAAGAAAAACACACTTTTCAAATAATTACTTTTTCTAACAAGTGCAACATTTAAAATTATAAAATAACAAAATATATTTAATTTTACAAAATTAATGGGTAAATTCATTTTGTACTGTAAATTTTTTTCAAAATTTTATTTGAGAGTTTAGTTTTTTTTAATAATTAAAGATATTATTATTTAATCAATTGTAATATAGAATATCAGTAATTATTTTAGTTTTACACTTTCATTAAATAGTCATAGGAATCCTATTTTATTATTAATTAATAATTCATAAATTTAATTATTAAAAGAAATTTAAAACTTAAAGTGAAATTTCGGACAAAATGTAATCTAAAATTAATTGGGCTCAACTTAGACATTTACTATATTTTAGGCACAGTTTGGAGTTTTAAAAAGCTCCAAAAAATTCTACAAACCTCTATAAATTTTTTGTCACATCAACTTTTTTCTTTTACTGTATGTATTACAAATTTATAACTTTTCTCACTTTATTTTATTTTTTTCCACTTTTTATTACACAAAACACACGTATAGTTGTGCACTCCAGAAGCGTTGCGGTCCACATCAAATGGCCATGGGACTACGTCACGTTTCGCTTGGCGTGATTCGATTCCACCGCGCGTGCTTTTTTTTATGTAATTTACACCAAAAAAAAAAAAAAAAGTAAAACGGCGGCATTTTGTGCACCTATTAGCCCCCTAGTGTAGTAAAATAATTATTTTTTGGGTCAAAATTATTTCGTTATTAAAAATCATGATAAAAATATCTTTTAATCTTTTAAAAAGAGTAGAATATAAATTTAGGTAAAAAAATAGGTCAAACGTAAAATAATAATTTATTTGCCTAAATTCAAATCAGACTGAAATGTTTGCAAATAATAAGAAATATTTAAAGAAACACTTTTTATGACTTTTTGAAGGTCTAAAATTCGAATAGATTGAAAATGGACCCAAAGGTGAAATTTTAATTTTTCATCTTGAGTTCATAATGGTGCAAATTTGTTTAGTTAGTAAAAACTTGTCAAAAAATATTTTTCTATTTTCTAGAAAAGCTTCGAATTGCAAATTTGTTCTAAAAATGTGCGAGAGGTAAAATTATAATTTACCCACTTGAATTTTGATCAGTCTAATAAGAAATGTAATACAAAATAAATTTTGACCTTTTAACTTTTTATAATATACCAAACATAATTAAAAGAAATAAAAAATTATAGGAATAATATTCATCCTATTTTAACCTTACACCTAATACGCCTTTATTTTAAAAAGTGATATATACATATTCATAACCTGGCGTCAATATAATAACAGATGTTATGATATTATATGAGATTGGCATCGTTTGGAGTACCAAGAAACAAAATAAAATAAAATAAATTTCTAACAACATTTATAAATCATTAAAATTTTCTGTTACACATTTATACATTTCTACCTTTACTAATTTAAAAAATTTTAATATTTCGCTTAAAAAATAAAAAATTAGAACGAGATTAACCAAGTTTGTAAAATTTTTTTAACAATCATATTCTTCACGTCGAAAGCTTTCAAACCAGTATCATTGTCGTTATTGTGTACAAATTTTTTTAGATTATGTTAAAACGAATTTGAAAAAACTGTTATAACGGTTTTGGTACTGTACATTTCCAAAAAGACTTTTTAAATCCGTCTTTAACGAATTTGAAAAATCGTTCTAACAGTTTACCACTGTCGAAAGAGAGAGTAGAACTACTGTACAGAATATTGAGTGTTGATTTTTTGACTCTGTTAGAACGAATTTAGGAAATCATTGTAACAATTTGTGACGGTTCATCTCTAAAAAACGTGTTTAAAAAGAAAACACTAAATGCTAAAATTAACCAAAAATTATATTTTATCTCAATCTATCTTGTTTTTTCTTGTTTTTTACTACTCTAAACGCTACATTTACCCAACAAAAAAAAAAAAAAACAAAGTCTACCAAATAATATGGTAACTTTGAAAATTTATTACTTTGAAAAATTAATCAATTAAGAAAATATTTTATTACACAAGTGTCATTAATTATTAATATATTATTCTAATTGCGCTTTCCGATAGAATATTTTGATAAATAAATATTTTATTCGATTATGAGAAAATAGTATCACTCTTTTTTTTTTTTTTGGTAATTAGTATCACTCTTTAATTTCCAAGATTAATTAAATATTGGAAGTAAGAAGACATTTTTTGTCATTTCATCCTTCTTAAGCGATGAACATAGACAAAAACAAGAACCACCTTGTCATCCAGGGTACGTAATAGCAAATTGAGACACGTTGAACTCCTGCAATAATCTAAGACAAAAGGAAGACTAACAGCACTATTATTATTATTATTATTATTTCTATAACATTATTTTTCTAGATTGGTGGATTAAAATCTAATAATTTAAAAAAATATTCATGTATTTTTTTAGATTGGTGGATTAAAATCTAATAATTTAAAAAAATATTTATGTATTTTTAATTAAAAAATACATGAATATATAAGGATGATTGAATTTTAGTTTAGCAACTCAGAAAAGAGTGATGAATCCTATGTCAACTGTCAAATTCATAATTTAGAGGGTCCTTCTAGTTAAATTTACACTAAAGAAACAGCTTAGCATGGCTAAGCACTGAGCAGTGGTATATTATCTTAAAGGTTTTAATTATAAGAAATGATAATATTTTAAAATTTGACTCCATTTGGAGCCACTAAAGGCTCATTTGGTTTTTTTTTTTTATTTTTTGTTTTCTATTTTTTATTTTGAACTCATTTTCTATTTAATACTTTCGAAAATAAGGAAAAAGTTCAAAATGCATTTGGTCACTTGTATTTTAAAATTTGTTTTAGAAAATAGAAAATGGGCTTACACATAAAATGAAAAATGAAAAAAAATTATTTTTAGCGTTGTTAATCCAAAATAAGGAAAATTCAAATAATGAAAATACAGCATTTTTTATTTCTTTATTTTGAGATTTTTAAAATATAAAATAAAAACATAAAACATAAAAATAAACCAAATGCCACCTAAGTTTTTTCAAAAAATTTCTAAAGTTCTTAATTTTCTCCAATTAAATTTTTTCACGTCACTGTTGCACAAATAATCAATATAATTATTTTTATTTATCCATACAGATTATTCCATAAATAAGTACCACTTTATCATCAACCCAACTATTACATAAAAAATTAATATTGATATTTAAATAATTTCTCAAATATAAATATTATTTTCCCATAAATAATCACAATTCACTAATTGATATTAAAACAACAAAAATAACCAATTTACATTTATTACTCCTATAAATATTTATAATTCATTGTTAATATAATAAATTCATGAATAGTCATTTCTCTACACAATTAATTTTTCAAATAAAAATATTAATTCTTACATTTAATTTTCCTAAATAATCTCAATCTCCTATTAACAAAATCAATTCATAACAATTAATATTTTTTTATCACAAATAATTAATATCAGAGAGATAAAATTTATTAATTCACATTTATTACCCTTGTACTTTAAAATTTAATACACCTATCTAAAAATAAAATATTCTAAGAAATCAAATTACTAAGATTGTTGCTACTGATTATCTCCGAATCCTCAATAATTCTGTCAAAACTCTTAAGATTCCCCATTTTCTCTATTTTTTTCCGCACTATCTTTTTTCTTGTTGTTCTTTTCTCTCTAGCCTTTATATATATATATAATATGTTTATACAAGCATCTGGTGGTTGAAGTTTGAAAGTTGAAAGTTTCACCGCCTCACTCATTTTCATCTATTATTTTTTTTTTCAATAGCTTTCCATGTGGCTTCTCACGGACCTCACACATGCACCTATATGTACACATACATGACATTACAACCAACAAAGCTACGCTAATGCATTCTCATCAACATAACTTTAATTTGATTAAATAATTAATATCACCAGCTAAATTTAATTGGCTATTAATAGCTTGATTGATTTATTAATTAAACTAGATTAAGACTAAATAAATTTCAAAATAATAGTAAATTAATACAATTAAAATTTCTAAACATAAAATAAAAATTAAGTTAATAATGCAGTTTAAAAATAATAAAAATTCAGGATGTTACAACTCTCTTCTCTTTAAAGAATTTTATCTTTGAAATTTTTACCTGCTGGAAATAAATATGAGTATTGTTTCCGTATTTTCTCTTCATTCTTCTAGGTGGCCTCCTCCACAGTATGACTTCCCTACAGTGCTTTCATTAATGGTAATGTCTTATTACGTAAAACTTATTCTATTCTATCCAAAATTTGTACTAGTTATTCTATGTAAGACAAATCTTCTTTCAATTCAATTGGTTGGGAAATCAATATATGAGACAAATCTCGAATATACTTACACAACATTGACACATTAACTACATAGCTTAGATAGTTCTGGAGGTAAAGCCGACCTGTATGTAGTTTTCCTAATTCTCGGATATAATCTCATATAGTCTAATGTAGTTAGGAATTAATTTTTCCTTTTTACCAAATCTCAGTCTACCCAAAAAGAAACTTTTAAAAATACTTTATTACCCACAAAAAATTCTAATTCTTATCTGCGATTATTTGCATAGCTTTTCTGACGATTTTGAGTTATTCTTAACCTGTCTTGTATCACTTTCACTTTATCTACTATGTCCTGCGCAAACCCTAGCCCAAGTAATTTTGTTTCCCCCACTTCATCCTAGCATACTGGAGATCTACTTTTGTGATCATACAAAGTCTCAAATGATGCCATGTCAATATTTAAATGAAAACTGTTATTATAAGCAAACTTCATCAATGGTAACAAGTCATCCTAATTTCCTTTAAAATCTAACATATAAACTCGTAATATGTCTTCTAAAGTCTGAATTGTTCTTTTCAGATTGTCCATCTGTCTAAGGATAAAATACAGTACTAAACTAGTACTTTACAGTTATCCCCCATAACTTGTTATAGACTAGGCCAAAATCTAAATGTAAATGTTGGATGTCAATAAGCCACAATAAACATAAGTGCCTCAGGTAATCTCACATTCTCATTGAACATATCGTATAACATACCTATCAGTCGTATAATTCAATTTTATAAGTAGAAAATAGGCCAACTTGGTTAATCTATTAACATTACCCAAATAGAATCAAAACCTTCCTAGGTATGTGGTAACCCCCTAATCAAAGCCACAATAATACATTCCCATCTAGCCACCAATTTTGTAATTTCTTAATTCATACCAGTCCACACACACGAACTCCATCACCATAACACAGTAATCTGTCACTTCTGACTACAGAGTCTGTCTGCAGATTACTTGATATTTGTTTCCTACTTTTCTACAATTTGAATATTTTTTAATTATAACTTCCTGATATGATCAAGAAATAATAGTCTCGCCCTCAATTGAACAATCAAAGCATATATTT
Organism: Vitellaria paradoxa; assembly: GCA_019916065.1. NCBI lineage: Eukaryota > Viridiplantae > Streptophyta > Magnoliopsida > Ericales > Sapotaceae > Vitellaria > Vitellaria paradoxa. Next base: position 9,774,125 of record CM034234.1, read on the forward strand.
CCAATACTGATTATAAGCTAACATGCTTGTAGACTTGCGACTTAGAGCATCTACTATTACATTTGCTCTACTTGGTTGATAATATCTATTACAATCATCATCCTTCAGTAACCCTAATCATCTTCTCTATCTTAACTTCACCTATTTCTAAATAAATAATTATTTTAAGCTCTAATGTTTAGTATAAACATTAATAATTTCACCATAGAAATAAGGTCTCCATAACTTCAGAGTAAATACAACTGTAGCTAATTCCAAGTCATGAGTTGAATAATTTTGTTCATAAGATCTTAATTATCTGGAAACATATATAATTACTTTTCCCATTTTACATCAAAACACAGTCTAACCTTAGTCGTAAAATATCACTATAGATCACAGATTCCCCATTACCTAAAGGAGGTGCTAACATTAGACCTATAGTCAATTTCGTCTTCAAGTCCCAAGAACTTTTCTCACACCTATCATTTATTTCAAATTTAACATCTTTTTGAGTCAAATCGCGTCATAGGTAATGCAATGAAACAAAATTCTAAAAGAAATGACGATAATATCATATCAGTCCAATAAACCTATGCAATTTGGTTACGCTAATTGAACGCTCCTAATTCATAACTAACTCAACTTTCTTAGGGTTGACACTAATATCGTTATTTAAAATCGCATATCCCAAGAATACTACTCGATCCAGTCAAAAGTTACATTTATAGAGTTTTGCACATAACGGTTTCTCTCATAGAGTCTGTAATGTTATTTTAAAATGCTATGCATATATATATATATATATATTTTTTTGGCTTCTTGAGTAAATCAAAATATCTTCACTAGAACCTATCACAAATGCATCAAGATGGGTTTTAAAATGATTATAGAGATATCAAGAGAAATTCTACTTCTCTATTAGGATTATCCTTGGCAATTCATCTCAAAATATATTTGACCACTCACCCACAATAGGTATATCATTTAGCTTAGTCTCAAGCTTCTTAGTATCAGTCACATAAGCAATATATCCATGATATTCCTTTCTCAACACCTTCATAACTTTTACTATGGATATCAAACAATTAGGTATAAGCCCTACGATCCCACTACATACTCAATTCGACTCTCCCGGAATTTAAAACATCACTTTCTTGACAGTAGCAATCGATAGAAGCCTAATGTGTAGATAACCAATTCATACTACAAATAATGTTAAAATCATGTATGTCCAAAGGTCTCACATCAACAATTAAACCACTTACAGTTATTTGTAGGACACAATCTCTGTTTACATATATCATTAATAAGAGTAGCCACAGTGAACTAGGTAAACCTAGAATCAATTACAACACCAGCAAGTCTACCATAATTGAAAGCATAACTATAATAATATTAGAAGATACCTGAGCTTTCTGACAAGTCATAAACGTGTTTAATATCCATATTTTTATATGACATCAAACTCAATCCTTTCTCTCCACACAACAAAGGACATACCACAATCAACTAACCCCTTAACACATACCTCTAATTGGTTGCATGTACCAGATATTGACAAGTCTACAGGACCTTCTAACCTAAGTTCTAATACCAAACTGTCACACCCCTATTTTAAGATACAGATTTAAACCCTTTAATAGTGCGACACCCACAAATTCTCCAGCACAATAATCACATGTTGTGTATATAAATAAATATAACATCTCACAAATTGTAATTCTAAGTTTATCTTCACAAACACCAAAAATTAACACAAGATTAGGATTAAAATGAAGAAATAGACAACCCAGGTTCTTTTCTAGCACACGCAGCTGCACCTAATTCAACCAAAAAAATTTAAAATTTAGATATGAGTGTCATACACTCAGTGGAAGTGTTATACTTAAAATAAAAGATAATAAATTATTTACCTTTTATTTTTATTGTATAATTTAATGTCACTTTTTATTCTCATCATATATTCACTAGAACTCATCATCGCGTTTCACCCTGATTGACCGTTTCATAACATATATATCCACAATTAATTACATAACTAATAGTCTCACAAATAACCAAGAATTAAATTCAGTAATAATAACAATATCACATCACATCATTAACACCACGTTTCATTCATCAACTCTGAGCATCACATTATACCCTATTTGGTAATGATACAAAAATCCCATCACATTATTATCATCATTTTTCAATCATCAACTTCATCACATTATGATCGCCACATGCCCAATCTGGTAGTGCCGTGATATGTATATATAATGAATAATTTAAATATTAATATAGAACACAGTTGGCCCCATTTGGCCTATGAGTTGAGCGCTCAACTAAGGACAGTAACTTTAGTTAGCATATCCTATTAACCCTGTCTGGCCTCAATTTCTAACCCCATCTAACCTCTTCTTTTGTCCCATCTGTCCTGACCCTATCTACCTTCAATGCACGTGTAATGCATACAATTCATGTTATGCAATAGTATTTATTATTTTATTATTATGATGATTTATTATTATTTTCCTCAAATAAATATATTACTTCACATTTATTATACCATAAATAATCATAGTTCAACATTACCACAATTAATTTACAAATAATAAATAATTGCTCAAATAAAAACATCAATTCATGCACTAACATTCTATAAATAATCATAAATTACCATCAACATAATTAACTCATAATTCTTTTCAAAAAAATATCAACTCTACTAATTATCATTTTGTAAATATTCATAATTAACATTAACAAAATTAATTCCCCAAATAAAAAATCAGCGCTCACATTTATTATTTCAAAAATAATCGTAAGTCACCTTCACATAATCAATTCATAGGTAGTCAATCTTTTATTTTATTATTGCCACAAATAATTTCTCTTATAAAAATATAAATTTTCACAATAATCATTTAATATTTCTCACAAATAATTTCTTAAATAAAAATCACCTTTATTATCTCACATCCATCAATACAATTATTTCACAAATAATTAATATTATTATTTTTGTTTATCCACATAGATTATTCTATAAATAAGCACCACTTTATCATCAACCCAACTATTACATAAATAATTAATATTTACATTTAAATAATTTCTCAAATATAAATATTATTTTTCATAAATAATCACAATTTACTGACTAATATTAAAACAACAAAAATAATCAATTTACATTCATTACTCCATAAATATTTATAATTCACTGTTAATATAATCAGTTTATGAATAGTGAATTTCTCTGCACAATTAATTTTTCAAATAAAAATATTAATTCTTACAGTTAATTTTCCTAAATAATCTCAAATTCCTATTAACAAAATCGATTCACAACAATCAATATTTCTTATCACAAATAATTAATATCAAAGAGATAAATTTATTAATTCACATGTATTACTTTTTACCATTAGGTTTAACAGCACCCACTTGAATAGTAAATATTCTGAGAAAGCAAATTACTAAGGTTGTTGCTGCTAATTATTCCCGGATCCTCAATAATTCAGCCAAAATTCCAAAGATTCCTCCTTTACTTCTGGCGGTTGAAAGTTGAAAGCTATATGCACACACACCTATATGTACACACACACATGACATCACAGCCAACAAGCTAGCAAATGCATTCTCATCAACATAACTTCAATTTGATTAAATAATTAATATCACCACTAAATTTAATTAGCTATTAATAGCTTGATTGATTTATTATTTAAATTAGATTAAGACTAAATAAATCTCAAAATAATATTAAATTAACACAATTAAAATTTTTAATCATAAAATAAAAATTAACTTAATAATACAGTTTAAAAATAATAAAAATTCAGGAGGTTACAAATGGTTTAGAAATCTATGTTTTAGTAATTTTTGATATTTTTATTGAAAATTAGTATTTAAAATTTTTAGTATGTTCGGTAAAATAAGTAGTAATTTTAATAATTATTAGCAACTTTAAGTATTTGATAAAATTTTTGATAACTTTTAATAAATTTTAACAGCATTTGATGTTTAGTAAAATTTTTTATAATTTTTTACAACCTTTTGTATATTTGTAAAAATTTTGATACTTTTTTAGTTGAGCAACTTAATGTTGCTAGGTTACAAATTATACTAGAGATTGGGGAATTGGCGAATGGAAATCTCGGGCGACCGCTTAAAGCGGTCGCTATAATTGTATTAGCGACCGCTTATGGCGATCGCTTAAACGACTGTCGCTAATCCCGTGCGGCAAGGTATCGACGACGAAAAAATTCGCGCGACCGCTTTAAGCGGTCGCTAATATGGTTGTAGCGACCGTATCAGCGACCGCTTAAAGCGGCCGCTGATTCTCTAATTATATTCGGCAGAACGCCTCCCTCTTTTTCCTCTCCCTCCCTCCCTTTTTTTTTCCTCCCTCCCCCGCGCTCTCAGTTCTCTCCCCCCTCTGCCGTCTTCTCTCCCCCCTCTGCCGTGCCGTGCCGTGCCGGACCGGAGTTCGCCAGCCGTCGCCGGAGGTCTCTCTCTCTCTCTCTCTCTCTCTCTCTCTCTCTCTCTCTCTCTCTCATAAACATGCATTAATATTTTTTTTTGTTTATTGTAGTTTATTTTGAGGTTAAGGCAACACTACACCGTACCAGGTTTGGATTTTTTTTTTAGTTTGAAATTTTTTTCTTTTTTTTTGTATTTTTCATGTTTATTGTTGGATAAATGTAAATAATTTTTTTTTTATTTTTTGTGGTTGGGGGTTTGATGATTATCTATACATGCATGTATGTATTATTGTTTGTTTAATTTTTTTTTATTTTAGTTACTCGTTAAATTGTTTATTTCATGTGCGTATTGTGTAATATTTTTTTTTGTGTATGTTGCTGTTGTTTTTAATTTTTTTTAATTTGCTGTTTTTTTTTCTGTTTTTTTTTTTGTTTGCTGTTTTTTTTTCTGTATTTTTTATTTGCTGTTTTTTTTTTCTGTTTTATTTTTGTTTGCTGTTTTTTTTTCTGTATTTTTTATTTGCTGTTTTTTTTTAATATTCTGTTTTTTAATTTTATTTTATAAAAATTGGTATGTTGGAAGAAAGAAAAAGAGATTTTAGAAGTAAAATTTAGTTAGTGGAAAAAATTGTTGTGTTTTGTGCAGTGCGTAAAAAAAAATGTATAGAACTTTTTAATGGTTGCGTCGGCTTTGGTATGTGTTTGGATTGGGAAAAAGAATATTTAAAAATTTGACGTAAAAAAAACATGTGATGAGATTTAATCGAAAAAATTGATAATTTTTATAATTTGTGATAAAATTTAATAAACTAAATACCCCAATTGTATTTGTTATTTGGGTGAAAAAAATAGACGAAATGCAAAAAAATGAAATTAAAATTAATTAAATTCGATCAAAATAATTTAGGCTGCGTTTAATTTACTAAAAATAAAAAAAATTTAAATTTTTGAAAATTTCTAAAACTCTTTAATACATTTTATCCATATCCTAACAAATTTTTATAAATTCCAATACTTTTTTTACAAATCTCAATAACTTTTTAATAAATTTCAACAAAACTGACATAAATCCGTGAGAACGAACCCCAAAAACTCATTCTAACAGTTTCTCTCTCTAATATTTTGACATAAAAGTCAAAATGTGACCACCAAAATGATTATTACTTTCTTTTTCTTTTAATTTTTTCATTAGATATTCAAAAGTAAATTACTTTTTGTTCTTTTAAACATGAATTTAACGTGATGGGAAATATAGAGCCGTGTAACTTTTCATGCGAGAATGACAAAGTAATACTTTAGTTGGTAATTGATTGTTTGGTATAAATTTATAAAAATTAAAAGAAGTTATTAAAATTGGTAAAAATTTAAAAAATGACAAAAGTTAATTTTTTTTTTTTTTGTATTTGTTAGTCTGCCATTTGCTCTCTAAAACGAATATCTAGCCCCCGTGGGCATAGTAACAAATTCTGGATAATAAAATTTTTTTGTATAGTTAACAATTCGTAATTTAAAAACTATTCGATCGGTAGAATTTGAAAAAAATTAATACAAATTACAATTTATTATTTGAATTCATTACAAAATTCAAAAAATTTTGTAAATTAATTGGAAAATAATAATTCATAAAAAGTGATAGATTTATATTTTAGAATCGTAAAATAGTTAAAATGAAATTAGTTGAAATATTGAAGGGAAAAAATAAAAAATTTCCTACTCTTGACTATTTACTTCTTTAAGCTTGATGCCAGTAATATATCATTTGATTTTAATTATCAAATTATTCATATAAAATTCATCTTGTGATACTTGAAAAATTTTTTTGGATACTTGAAAAATTATATGTGATACTTGGAAAATTATGCATGTGACCTATTTTTTTGGAGCGTTAAACTTGGGCTTAAAAAATTATATTTAATGAATAAAAATAAAATAATATATATACAAATAGTATAATAAATTGAATTTTAAATTTTAGATTATATAGGAGTATTTAGTTTATTAAAAATATTAAAAATTTTTATTAACTATTTTTAATATCTTTCAATTAAATTTAGTAAAAATGTTGAAAAAAATTTCAAAATTTTTTAGTAACTTTTAAGGAGTTACCAAATGTCAAAAAAAGTAAAAATTACTAAAAAATTTCTCTCCCACTATATATATATATATATATTCAACTCTACCTATCAACTTGACTATAACTAACTAATTCTTAAAACGACACTTAACAATAATAAACTTATAAAAAAAATTATCAAAAATAATTTTAGTTTAATAAAATCTTTGAATAAAATAATTCATTTTTAATGTGATGCAACAAAAATAGATTAAGTAATGAAATTAATAAAATATTTATAATAGAAAAGAAAAACGAGAGTGAAAACAAATTTTAATTGTTCTTCACTATGAAATTAACTTTGTAATTTTATAAAAACAAAAAATGACAAAGGGTAGAGAGAGTTTTTGAAGCAATGCTAACATCTTCACTCAATATGGTCATTTTTATAAATAAATTGATTAACGTACCTTACGGAAATTAAATTATATTATGATATTTATAATGTTAGATAATACTACTAAAAATATGAGAATTAATATATAGTTTAATGTAAAAATAATATATAGTTTGAAAAAAGTATAAAAAGTTAGTAAAAGTTGATAGATTTTTTAATAAATTAAATACAATAAAGTTTGTAAACTTTTAAACATATTACTTTTTTTCATAAAAAGAATACTTTTAAATAAGAATCGATGCATAAGACAAAAAAAAAATTAATATCTATTGTTTGATTTATGTTATAATGAGTAAATATTGAATTGTTTATTGTTAATTTATTTAATTTGTATCGTATTATTTTATTTGTTGTATATTTGATCTTCGTATAATGTATTGCTTGGGCCCAGTGTAATCCAATACGAATACGATAAGAAAATTAGGTCAAACAATAATATTATAATATTGTTTCTAGGTAATTTACCGAATAATATAGTAATTAATTACACAAGCAGCAGTAGTTAATTAGTAAGAGTTAATTAGTTCAATTAGTAACTACAATAAAATCCCTAATCTTGCCTGGGCCCAATTCAACATCTTGCTTGGGCCCAGTGTAATTCAATACGAATACGATAAGAAAATTAGGTCAAACAATAATATTATAATATTGTTTCTAGGTAATTTACCGAATAATATAGTAATTAATTACACAAGCAGCAGTAGTTAATTAGTAAGAGTTAATTAGTTCAATTAGTAACTACAATAAAATCCCTAATCTTGCCTGGGCCCAATTCAACATCTTGCTTGGGCCCAGTGTAATTCAATACGAATACGATAAGAAAATTAGGTCAAACAATAATATTATAATATTATTTCTAGGTAATTTACCGAATAATATAGTAATTAATTACACAAGCAGCAGTAGTTAATTAGTAAGAGTTAATTAGTTCAATTAGTAACTACAATAAAACCCCTAATCTTGCCTGGGCCCAATCCAACATCTTGCTTGGGCCCAGTGTAATCCAATACGAATACGATAAGAAAATTAGGTCAAACAATAATATTATAATATTGTTTCTAGGTAATTTACCGAATAATATAGTAATTAATTACACAAGCAGCAGTAGTTAATTAGTAAGAGTTAATTAGTTCAATTAGTAACTACAATAAAATCCCTAATCTTGCCTGGGCCCAATTCAACATCTTGCTTGGGCCCAGTGTAATTCAATACGAATACAATAAGAAAATTAGGTCAAACAATAATATTATAATATTGTTCTAGGTAATTTACCGAATAATATAGTAATTAATTACACAAGCAGCAGTAGTTAATTAGTAAGAGTTAATTAGTTCAATTAGTAACTACAATAAAATCCCTAATCTTGCCTGGGCCCAATTCAACATCTTGCTTGGGCCCAGTGTAATTCAATACGAATACGATAAGAAAATTAGGTCAAACAATAATATTATAATATTGTTTCTAGGTAATTTACCGAATAATATAGTAATTAATTACACAAGTAGCAGTAGTTAATTAGTAAGAGTTAATTAGTTCAATTAGTAACTACAATAAAACCCCTAATCTTGCCTGGGCCCAATCCAACATCTTGCTTGGGCCCAGTGTAATCCAATACGAATACGATAAGAAAATTAGGTCAAACAATAATATTATAATATTGTTTCTAGGTAATTTACCGAATAATATAGTAATTAATTACACAAGTAGCAGTAGTTAATTAATAAGAGTTAATTAGTTCAATTAGTAACTACAATAAAATCCCTAATCTTGCCTGGGCCCAATTCAACATCTTGCTTGGGCCCAGTGTAATTCAATACGAATACGATAAGAAAATTAGGTCAAACAATAATATTATAATATTGTTTCTAGGTAATTTACCGAATAATATAGTAATTAATTACACAAGCAGCAAGTAGTTAATTAGTAAGAGTTAATTAGTTCAATTAGTAACTACAATAAAACCCCTAATCTTGCCTGGGCCCAATTAGAAAACAAACAGACATTGAGAACCACTTTATTTTATTCATTTGCATATATTAGTGAAACTTAGACCCGTTTAAGAATCTCGTACGCCACCTGTTTGGTCATCCTTAGGTAACGGATTAGGTCTTTGACCAGGTTCGTTGTCCTTTCGATGAACGTGCGGGGATTGATGTACGCGATTCTTGAATTGTCCAGTATGGACAGTTTGGGAATGCAATTATCCATCCTGTATTCAACAACTCATGTACTGTCCTGTGTTAGATGAAGTTTCGGTTGACGTCCTGTTGTTCTCCGGGTGCGTACACAGGGTACGACTAATGTCGTCTGTGTATCGTGTACTTGGAGAACCACGCGGACATGCTGCCGAAATTTTATCTAATTAGGGGACAACGGCATTGAGTTGTTGAGTGCAAGTTGGATCGTGTATTCTCGAATGGGATAGGACCAACCACCCTGTAATGAGGAGGTAAAGTTTAAGACTAGGTGTTTTGCATATGGCACTACATTTTATAGTAATGACATTTTTTTCCTCTTGGGACTCCACAGACACTCTAAGCGAGATGGATAAGAGTTGGATTGATTTGCCGAATAGGATGTCCCCGGAGTATGTGGAGGGGATTAATCAGTTTATTGCATTCACCAGTGGGTTTCCCAGTGGGTACATTAGTTGTCCTTGCAGGAAGTGTGCTAACCGGTATTACTATACACGGGAGGTTGTCAGAGAGCACCTGATCCGTAATGGGTTCCTGAAGCAGTATAAATTCTGGACTCTCCATGGGGAAGAGTATACCGCCTCTCGTCCGAAAGAAACCGTTGAGGTGGAGGCCGAGGTTGCAGAGAAAGCTGATCCAATGCTCGCGATGCTAGCTGATATCGCATGTGGATTGACACATGAAGACAACGGTGCCGGTATTAATCTGACGGGTGGAACTAATCCCCGCTCGGGTGCAGATGATGAGTCATTGAGATATTTTGAAATACTCGATGATGCGCAGACAGAATTATATCCTGGATGTCAGGAGTTCAGTAAATTGTCATTTACCGTTGAGTTGTTACATTTGAAGGCGTTGAATCACTGGTCAGATACGTCATTTGACATGCTACTACAGTTACTCCGTAGGGTTTTACCAGTGGGAGCTAAGCTTGCAGAATCGTACTACCAGGCACGCAAGTTAACTGAGAATCTGGGATTCACATACGAAACTCTGGATGCATGTCCCAATAGTTGCATGTTGTTTCGGAATGAGAATGGCAACCTCGATTCGTGTACCGTGTGTGGTGTTTCGAGATGGAAGAATGTTGGTACTATCCAAACTCGGCAGAATCGTTTGGGTAGTTCAAATCGTGGTAAGCTTGTGGCTGCAAAGCAAGTGCGCTACTTTCCACTTAAGCCACGATTGAAGAGATTTTTCATGTCATCTAAGATCTCTAAACTAATGACTTGGCATGCCGAGAACAGGGGGGATCATGGGAACTTATCCCATCCAACAAACTCTCCGGCGTGGAAGGATTTTGATAGAAGACACCCTGATTTCGCTGTCGATTCGCGCAGTGTACGGCTTGGTTTAGCGGCTGATGGATTTAAACCCATTTTCAGGCATGACTGGGGCAACTCACAGTACGTAGCCTATACTGTTACTTCCATATAATCTTCCACCTTGGCTGTGCATGAGGCAACCTTTTGTCATCCTATCGACATTGATTGACGGACCTAAGGGTCCCGGGGATAAAATAGATGTTTATATGCAACCATTGATTGAAGAGCTTAATGAATTATGGACTGATGGTGTGATGACATTTGACTCAACAAGAAATGAAATGTTTAAACTACGGGTAGCATTACTATGGACAATTAACGACTTTCCGGCGTACGCCAACTTATCTAGTTGGAGCACGAAAGGAGAGTTCGCATGTCCTTGTTGCAATCAGAGCAAGAAGTCAACTTGGCTAAAGTATGGTAGAAAGTGGGCGTACATGGGTCATAGACGCTTCCTACCTCCGTTGCATAGGTTTAGGAAGGACAGAGTCTCGTTTGACGGCACTCGGGAGTTCGGTCCGGCACCACGAGTAATGACCGGGGTCGAATTGCTGGCCCAGATGGAGCGGGAGCAAATTCGAACAGTATATGACTTTCAGGATCTGTTAGCCCCCCCGCTACCATCTATTTCTGGTCCAAATAGGAACCGAACCCATAATTGGAAGAAGAAAAGTATTTTCTATGAGTTGCCCTATTGGAAAGACAACTTACTCAGGCACAACTTGGATGTCATGCACATTGAGAAGAATGTTTGCGATAATATATTGTGGACGATCCTTGGTGTTAAGGGGAAATCAAAGGATAATGCTAATGCTCGACGTGATTTGCAGGAGATGGGATTGAGAACTCCATTGCACTTGCAGTCGGGAGAGTCCAACAGGGCATACATGCCACCTGCACAGTACACCATGAGCAAGGAGGAGAAGGATGCGTTCTTGTTAATTCTGAAAGACGTGAAGGTACCTGATGGATATTGCTCGAATATTTCGAAGCGAGTCAACATGAGCGAACGGACGTTACAGGGTTTGAAAAGTCATGACAACCACGTCCTGCTTCAACAGTTGTTGCCTATAGCAGTAAGGACATGTTTGCCTAATAATGTTGTGCAGCCGCTGATCGAGCTCAGTAATTCTTCAGGCAGTTGTGTTACAGAGTAATCCGTACAGAAGATTTAAAGGGTCTGCAGGACAGGATTGCTTTGACACTGTGTCATCTAGAGAAAATTTTTCCGCCGGTATTTTTTGATGTAATGGTTCACTTGACTATACACCTAACTGAAGAAGCCCGGCTTGGTGGCCCTGTCCAATTTAGGTGGATGTATCCGATCGAGCGATATATGAACACATTGAAGAGGTATGTGCGGAACAAAGCTCGACCCGAGGCATCCATAGCGAAAGGATATTTGATGGATGAGTGCATAAATTTTTGTGCGGCATATCTAAACGATGATGTCCAAACGACTTTTAGCAAGTCGGAGCGGATAAATGAAGGCCCTATTGGGGAAGGCACGTCATTTGATCTCAACCATATCGAGTGGATCCAAGCTCATCGGTTCGTGCTCTTCAACACCCAATCAGTTGTGCCATTGACCCAGTAAGTCACGTTGTCGTAATAAAGAAAGTTAATTGCATCATATTGTAATAAAAATCGTGATTATTCTCAATCCTGTTTGATCTGCATTGCAGGAGACACATAAACGAGCTGAAACAGAACATGCCTCGTGCAACAGACAATCAAATTCGAATGTCCCATTATCAATGTTTTCATGACTGGTTTAAGAACTACGTACGTGTTAAATATTTTCATATGTTTTTATATGATTTTCACATCACAATTAATTTGTGTTTAATTAACTCATGATAATTTACATTTCATAGGTATACAATTTACGAAGTACTACGGATTCTATTTTGACCGATGAAATAAAACAGTTGGCTGATGGTCCTTACACGACAGCTCGACGTTTCACAGCTTGTGACATTAATGGGTTTCGATTTCGCATCAAGGAAGTAGATGATAGGCGAGCAACACAAAATAGTGGCATCGGTTGTCCATCTATTGACGGTGGTTACTATTACGGCCAACTGAATGACATTATTGAAATCGTTTACAATCGTGGTTTAAGATATTTATTATTCAAGTGTGTTTGGGCTGATCCAATTCGCGGGGTTAAAGCTGATAAGTACCAATTTAAATTGGTCAATTTAAACAATTTGTTACATCGAGATGTACAAATAGAAGCTGAACCATACATACTGGCATCCATGGCAGAGCAAGTTTACTATGTTGGCGATCGAGCTGATCCCAACTGGCAAGTTGCAGTTAAAATGTCAAGGAGAGGGGTATACCAAATCGACTGCGATGAGCCAGATATTGATCCATTCGCCCAACAAGCTCTTGACCAAGATGCAATTGTCCAACGTGATGAAGATGTTAATTGGGTTAGGGACACGGTTGAAGGAGATACGGTTGATTTACATACTTAATACACGGTTGTATACTTTTCTATCCGAACAAGGTAGATTTTAAATTTTTTTTTCTTTATATTTGAAATTATAATAAGTTTAAATTGTGAACAGTTAGGGAGCCATGTTCGGACGTTCTAGGAAGAGGACTGGTCCTAGGACGATGGCTGAGCGTCTGGGGCTATCCTGTGCCGGGAGTAGCTCAGCAGATGCTGTCCCACCTTCACCCCCTATGTCCACGCGACCTTCAGTGACTGACACAGATGCAGGTAAAGTTCTTTAATTTCGGAATGTATCTTATCCAACAACAGTAGGTATATTCTGTTGTTTTATCATGTAACAATTTGTTTGAAACAGATTCTCCCACTCCGAGCAGGCTTTCGAGGTCTGGCAGAGGGCCCTCGAAGGGATTGCCGTAGTGGAACTGTGGATCTCAGTGGATGACCGTTCAGTGGGATGACACGCCCCATCCGGTTGGGAAGGATGGACGGTCTTTGATTTCACAGCTCGGACATTTGGTCCGGAATCCGATCAGATTCCCATTGACCACCCTCGAGTGGGATCGTTTTTCCAGATTCTACGTTCAGAGGGTCTATGGACCGAGGTACAGGTATGAAAATTTTATTTATCTAATTGTACGTGGTTTATGTGCTGAAACTTGTAACAAATAATATTCTACAATTTGTCATTTTTAGGCCAATGTAGTTGATGTTCCTCCAGACTTCCGGGACGTTATGTTCGCTAAGTGTCGGAAGATGTGGAAGGATCATAAAAATAAGATTAAAGATAAATACTGGAAAGGTCATGAGAATGACCCTGACATCCTCCAGCGGGTCCCACCGGGCGTTCTTCCCCACCAGTAGGCTGAGCTCGTCAGGTATTGGTCGAGTCCCGAGGCACAGGTGAGTGATTGCGAGTTAATTATTTTTCCTTAAGTTTTGACGTTATCAAGCGTAAATTACAAAAGTAATCGAAAAAAACTTAAAATAGGCGGAGGCCCAAAGAAACTCGCGAAATCGAGGACTGCAGGGGCCGGGGCACAAGAAGGGGACTCGACACTTTTCTCAGGTTCGCCACGAGGTAAAAACGTGAGCTTATCACGCTAATAGCAACTTCTTTATTTATCTTTTTTAATGATAGTAAATTATTAACATATAATTTACCTTTCAACAGAGGACAGAGGAGGGCCTGAGGACAGATCGGATGTCCATGTGGTTGGCGACTCGACGTACTGATTCGCCGGAGGTTCAGGCTATACAGGTAACAAATTTTAATATTTTGTCCAATCAACATATAATTTATAATTTAATTTTTTTTTTTAAATAATATAGTTAGTTATCTTGTTTTTTCTATTTCGGCTTGTTTGCATTAGGCGCGAGTTTAATGCACGTTTAGACGAGCTGTCGCCAGATGAGAGGGAGTCCGAAAGAGAGGAGGGACGAGATATTTTTCTCCATTATCGGACGCGTATGGTCATGGATACACGCTTACGCGGGGTGCAGGTATTCACGCCGATCCGTTGCACGAGCAGAATCATCTTCTCAGGCCAGACGTCGCGATCAAGATTCTGCTGCAGACCCTTCGAGCTGAGATAGACGCGACGAGAGGCAGCACTTCGGGCCGAGATGATGGCTGAGATGGAGCGGCGCCTCTCTCAAGAGTCAGAGCATCCACCGTCCTCCTCTTCAGGTTAAAAATTTTATTTCTCGTTACTATTACTCATTAAAATTATATAAATTTATTTATTCATGTCTTCTTAATTATCACGGTTATAATTTCATTATTATTTCATTGTAGGGACCCGGATGATGGCGGATGGCCCTCCTGGACTGATTAGGATCTATTTGTATATATTTTGATCAGTACATTTATATATATTTTTATTTTTGTATTTTGAACATTTGTATATAATAAATTTTATTTTAATTGTAATCTAATTTGCTATTATGTTTGTATATATAATCTAATTAGGAGACTACGTTTTTTTTTTTTACAAATTTTATGAAAATTTCATTACTTCTATGTGTAATTTAATAAATTAAATATAATATAAATATTTACTAGATAAGTAATTAATATAATAGTTGTTATAAATTAATTACTAACTATTAAATAAATAATCATTATAAATAAAAATAAATTATATTAAATTATTTTTTAAATAATTTGATTTGTAAAATAAATTATTGAGATCTTATTATAGCAAAATTTAAATTATAATTATTGAGATTTTTTAAATAATTTAAATCTTTTTTAAAAAAAATTACTTACAAATAGCGACCGCTATGGCGGCCGCTAATAGTCATATTCCGGTCGCTAACTGCAAATGGTCATGGCCTCCCGCGCGAAACTTAGTGCGATCCGCTGTTCACCTATTTAGCGACCGCTACCTACGGTCGCTATTTATTCGCGCCATCTTCGCGCCAAACAACTAGCGACCGCCTTTTCAGTAGTAGTGTAAAGTCTTGTGGCAAATCCAATCAATATCTTAGTTAAATTAGGAATGCTATTCAAGTTTCCTAAAGTGATGCAAATTGAAGATTTGAAGAATTCTAATAATTAAGGAGATAAAATGAATCAAGTTGACCAAGATTTTGAAGAATTCTAATTGGTGTGAAGGATTACAAAACCTAATGGAATTCGGACGCAGCCTTCTGGAACATAATGGAATTCCAGTGTACCTCGTAGGCACGGCGCGGGGAACGCGGGGTGCGCCCCAAGCACGCAGGCATCCCGAAGGGAGCGTGCGGGTGCGCCAAGGTGTCTCAGAAATTCCAGTGAGGTCCGCAGGCTGGAGGATGGAGCGCGAGGGATCGAGTTATGAATATTTTGTTCGGATTCAATTTCCTATTTTGCCAAACTAGGGCAACTTTGTAATCCTATATATATGTGAAACCAACTCTTTATTGTAAAGAGGTGGGAGAACATATTATAGGGACCCTAGAGAAGAGTCTTTGGGTATTGAGAGCTTTCATGTTCTTTCTCTAAATTTATCTTGTATTTTCTTTTCACTTTCTGTGTGAGGCAGAAAGCCTACTTGTAGGGTTTATTGAGTGATTCGAGCAAGAGTGACGAAAGGATTCGTGCGAGTGATTCGTAGAGAGTCTGAGTAGAGTCTTGTAACCCGTTGATAGTGGGATTGTAAAAGAGGTTTTCTCCCTGTGATAGGGTTTCCTCGTTATTCTCTTGTGTGATTACTTTCACTGTGTGTGTGATTGTGTGGGTTTGGAATTTTCAAGTAGCGACCGTTATGAGCGGTCGCTATTATCCATACGTCTGAACTCGAGCGGTCGCAGGAGCGGTCGCAAATAATTTAGCGACCGTCCTAGCGGTCGCTAATAATTTTTAGCGACGAAGCAAATGCGACTCGTTTGACGCGGTCGCTAAGCCGTCGCTAATACTTTTAGCGACCGCTATTACACATTTAGCGACCGTCTTAGGCGGTCGCTAGTTCCACACTTTCTACTAGTAAGGGGTTTGAAGTGTTTAAATCAACGATCTTGTTTAAACAAAAACTTATTAATTCAGTCAAATCAAAATTTATTAACTCAATCAAACTTATTTTTACTTAAATCAAAACTATTGATTTCAGCACTTTACGCTCTTGTGATAAAAAATAAAAATAAAACTTACTTTAAACTTATTTTACTAAATCAAAACTATTGATTTCAGCACTTTAGCTCCTGTGATAAAAAATAAAAAATAAAACTTACTTTAATTAATTGTTGTTGAGTAGAAAAAAGGGGGGGGGGGGGAATTTCAGTATTTTATCAAATACCCAAATCCAAAAATTGATTAAATGCATTCGCACCTTCGGACGGTACGAAAGTCTATCGAGTTTATCATCCAAGAAAGAGGCAAAGTAATTAATTATGGAAGAGCACACATAATATAAAAACCATCTTAAATCACTGCCACACGCAACAAAGAGGCAAAACAAAAGTTTTTTATTTATTTATTTTTACTCAGGATATCAATAACAGGGCTTCGGAGTTAAGAATAGGATAAGTCCTTCCGTGTTTCGAAAAACTCTAGAACAAGTAACTACTTGAGAACAAGTTTTACTACTTAAGCGGGAAAAAAAAAACGCAAGTAATTGATATGTCAAACATCTGATAATTCTTCAGAAAGGCACGAAACTGATCAGTCACCATGAATTAATGCTGGCGATCATTCAAATTAGAAAGTGTTCTCTTCCAAGCCTCTACAAAAGCAGGATTGGTAGTCCCGCAACCCCATCCAGCACAAGGTTGGGGCCGCTCACATACTGGACTCTTAGCTGGCCAGGTAAAGCGCCGCCTCTGCAACATCTTCGGCTCTCAACACAACCCCTTTCAAGTTAGCAGATTCCGCAATCATCTCCTCCGCCGTCTGCTTCTCCTTCACCCCTATTTCCATGAACAGTGGATGTGAACAATCCGTATGGAGAAATGCAATTAACTCTGATCCCATGCTGTCCCAATTCTACGCACAAGTTCTTGGTCAACCCAACCACGGCGTGCTTTGATGCCCCGTAGACGTGGGATGCCAAGCCGGCGGTCACAGAAGCAGAGCTTGAAGTGAATAAAATGGTGCCTTTCTTGGCTGGGATCATCACTCTTGCCGCGCGCTTCCCGCAGAAGAATGCCCCGAAGACATTAACGCTGAAGACCCTCTTGAGATCTTCTTCGTCCACTGGCAAATGCTTGGAATTGTGTTCCCTGAAACATATCCTCTCTAAAAATTAATAATTATACAGTTAATTGATAAATTTGATAAAAAAAAAAATGAACTAGTATGGTCTCATTTTCTTCTTTTGTCAATAAAATGGAGGGTTAGTTGCCATTATTCTTGTTCCAAAAGTGAAAATATTAACACTACTCAAATTCAAAATATATTAGTACATTTTTTGTACTCGAGTCTAATGTCAAGAATGGACATCACTACAATGCCCGCGTTATTGAACATGATATCAAGCTTCCCGTACTTAGCCACAGCGGCGTCCACGGTAGCTTGAACATCAGACTCCCTTGTGACATCGCAGTGGACAAAGCAAATTGACTCACCATCGGACTTCTCAATTTCTTCACACGGATGATGTGACCAAGGTTGTCCTGGACATCGCAATGACAACCTTGGCACCATTTTTTTACGAAAAGCCTTGCAGTGCTTGCCCCCTATTCCGCTGGCCCCGCCGGTGATCACAGCCACCTTACCTCTAGCCTGCAAATTTAATTATAAAACATTATGTGCTTCTTAATTGATTTACCTGATTTGTTGAAATCATTTAGATAACGAGAAGAACAAAGAAGATTAATTTTTTATTTGGTGGTGAGACATACCTTCTTGGGTAAGGATTTGCTGAGGAAGAGCTTCCATTACCTTCGGCTTGCTGCGTTCTAATGGAGTGAGCACTTACTGCTCCTCTTGGGAGCAGCAGTTCTTCCTCTAATTGTGAAGGTCATCTAACAGTCTTTTCAGTTAACCCGATCAGTCATTTATCTATACATGGACCTTAATTAGATATTTGTGTGTCGGCAACCATTCATCGCATCATTGGCGACTGGCTGTTTCTGTTTAAAAAAAACATTTTTAACTGTCACAATCTTTTAAATTTATGGTTATGATTGGGACACGTGATGTATGCCCACTAAGGCTGTCATTTCATTCAATGTTTATATAGGAGGCGATTAAAGAAATAATTTTTAGTGATTTATATAATTTTTTTATTAAAAATTATTAATTATAATTTTTGATTTGTTTAGTAATAAGTAATAATTTTTAATAATTTTTTTAATTTTTAGATTTTTAATAAAATTTTTGATAACTTTGTGTAATTTTTAATAATTTTGATAATTTTTACTAATTTTTGAGTTAAGAAATTAATATAATAGAATAAAAAAATAATAAAAATTAGTAATTTATTAAACATTCAAAATTAAAAATTGATAATTTTTGCTAAAAATTTCGTTGCCACACTTCCTCAGAGGAACACGATATTCATTAGTACTTTAATTTCATGAGTTTCACACTAGAAAAAAAAATAATAATGCATGGAGAATAATGCGTTAATTCATTTTCATATATATTATATACATAAAAAGGGCAACTTATTGGTGATATCACTTCTTACTATATTTTTGAATGGATGATATGATTTCTTATTATACTTGAGTAAACCTTAATTATTAAGCTTCATCTGGTAACGTTTTTATTTTTTATTTTTTTTATTATCATATTTTAAAACATAGAATAAAAACACATTTGATAAAATTATTTGCATTTTTTATTGTCAAAAAAATAAAAACTGTTGTCAAATCGGACACAAAATAGAAATGGAAAATTGTATTTAAATCATACTTTGTAATCATACCAAAAAAAATATTACTTTTAAGTCACATTAATGTAGAAAGTTTTGTATTTAAGTCATACTTTGAGTGGATCCCACGAGTTTGTTTTAAATATAATTTATAATATGACTTAAATGTCCTTTGTTTCTATAATTAACTGAGATGAAGTTGCCAGAAATTATGGTAACCGGGAATCACGTTTTTCCGTTTTTGTTTTATTCCTTAGAAATCGCGTGAAGATATATGTATATTTTTTATTTAAACAAACATATACTGAGATAAAAGTCTGTTAAAGGAGTATATATGAAGGAATACATACGGATTACGCGAGTTTGTGCTGTGAGATTAACGTCGGTCAAAGAATACATACGGATCTAAATTACGCATTTAAACACATGTCTGCGGTACTGTTTTGTTTAGGATGCATGCTCATTCAAAAACAGTACCGCATGATTCTATCATGCAAACACCACATTTAAACATAAAAAAAGTTCACATATCAAACGATGCCCGACAGTACCACAGTATGACAGTACCACATGTATGCGGTACTGTTTTGTTTAGGATGCATGCTCGTTCAAAAACAGTACGCATGACTCTATCATGCAAACATCACATTTAAACACAAAAATAGTTCACATATCAAACGAATGTCCGACAGTACCACATGTATGATAACACCACCTGTTTGCGGTACTGTTTTGTTTAGCATGCATGCTCGTTCAAAAACAGTACCGCATGACTCTATCATACAAACATCACATTTAACACAAAAATAGTTGACATATCAAACGAATAACCGATAGTACCGCATGTATGACAGTACCACATGTATGTGGTACTATTTTTTTAGGATGCATGCTCGTTTAAAAATAGTACCGCATGACCCTATCATGCAAAGAATGGTGTTGTTTTAATGAGATACTGTTTTTTATGCGGTACTGTTTTATTATATGGTACTGTTTTTTTATGCGATAGTGTTTTTATGCGGCATTGTTTTATTATGTGGTACTATTTTTTATGTGGTACTGTTTTATTATGTGGTACTGTTCTATGTGGTACTGTTTCTAGTAAGATGTATTATCGTATAAACACAATACCAAATGTATCTAGTATTTAAAGACCACCATTAAACACAAAAGAAGTACCACATACAAAAAATAGTGCTGTTTTAATGAGATACTATTTTTCATGTGATACTATTTTATTATGTGGTCTGTTTCTTATGCGGTACTGTTTTTTTATGCGGTACTGTTGTTTTATTATGTGGTACTGTTTTTATGCGGTACTGTTTTATTATGCGGTACTGTTTTTATTATGTGGTACTATTTTTCTAAACAGTTTTAATTTTTGTTTCTAAAAATCGATTTTGCTTACTTTGTAAAGAAGATGGAAAGTCGCGGAAGTTATGAGTGAAGTGTGCACTATTTTCGGATAAAACTGACAGTTTTGAAATGTAGTGAAAAACGTGTGATGTCCTTTTTTGTCTTTTTGTTGCAAGTGTGACTTATTCACAATAAATTTTTTGAGTATGATGTAAATCCTTATAAGTTTATAAATAGTGACCGACTTCTAAAAATCCCAAACGGAAACATCTTGGGAGGCGTTTTCACGTTGTGTTTTTTTTTTTTTTTTTTTTTTTTCATGAAAACAGATTATACACAAAAGTTGCCACCAGTGAAAAACAAGCTCTTCAAATCAGATGATTGCCCTCCCTATTCCAGGTACAGTCTTGCTCCTACTTCTTATCCCTTTCTCTCTCTCTCTCTCCCCTAAATCTTTTTCTTTTTCTTCGGCTTCTTCCACTCCCCTCCTCTCTCTCTTGCGCTCAAACCCAACGATCCGTTCGTCACTGTCAAACGGGTCTCTTTCGGATTCTGATTTGGAGGCGAAAAAATTCCTACGAACACATTCTGCTCGTACCTAGTTGAGGGAAGAGGCCGATTTACTCTTCAACCCAGGCAACTCATCAAAAATGTCTTCATCGTAAACGGGCTTATTGTGCACCAGCAACGACGGCTTGTTCTTCGAATCGTTCGCCGCCGAAGTTGATGACGAGCTCTTAAATATCGAATCGTAATCGAACTCCGACAAGGAAGACGTCGATTAACTGTTGTTGGTGCTCGAGTGTTTGGAGGACCCCCAAATGCATCGTTGAACAACAATCCGTCGCGATTGCGATCGTCGAGGATCGAAGATGAAGAAGACGACGACGATCAAGCCCAGCGACCAATGCCGTCCGATTCAACGCCAATGCTAGATTTCGGAGGAGCCATCGAGGCCGATTTTGCCTTGGGATTTGAACCCAAAGTCCTTGGCCGATGTACCGAAGTCATCCATTGATGGATCCTTCGTATTATTTTATCTCAACTTAATTCAAATTTGAATTTTCTTCAGATCAGTGGGTGGAAATCAGATTTGGACCAATTATGGATAGGGGGATCTGAAAGGTAAAGAAGACGAAGAAGAAGAAGAAAGGATTTTGTTTATGGTTTGAGGGGTGATAATGATTGACGATGCGAATGATAACGTGGGGAACATTTTAAATTTTATAGAATTAATTTATAATTAATAAGATAAAAATATAATTTTTATAAATGAATAGAAATAAAAATAAAAAAATAATATAAATCAAAATGTAATTCTTACTTAAATAAATAAGATGATGTATAAATGTAATTTTTTAGGTAAATTACATCGAAAAAAATATTTTTTGATTGTTCTGTAAATGAAAAAGTTTTAAAATATATAAAATATACACTGTATTTACCAAACAGACTTTCTATTTTTTATTTATAAATTTGCGTAAATATAATTGCATTACCAAACATAATTTTTATTTTTATTTGAAAAAGAGAACGGTAACAGAAAATACAAAACGTTAATAAAAAAAATGACAATCTTCTCAAACAGACTCTGATTGATTCATTGAGTGGTAACCAATAACTACAAGTGACCCGTTTTGTTCAAACTCTCGTTTTTTTATTTTTGTTAAGGTGAATGATATGCACGCTATAAGTATTTTTTTATTTATAATAAAAACAGTGTGATGATAATATTTATGTAATAAATGAATATATCTATATATATATATTGGGTTTATTCTTCTAAAAAGAAATAGCACTCAAGTAAAATATATTACAAATTAAAACCAAAATAATGTGTTTATGTTTAGAGTCATAATCGATAACACAAAAATGGGCGTAGGGATAATTTTTTTTTTTTTTTTTTTTTTTGTTCATGGAGTTTAAATTGGTGGAAATTTTTAACTAAAAAGAAACATGCTGAAAAATATTTCTTAACTTTGCAGGCAAACTAAAATGCAAATAAAAAAAAAAAGAAAGAAAGAAAATGGATGCATTAGTAAAATAATTATTATTTTTTTTTTTTTGGTCCGAGATCTTACTGAGTCAAAAATTGTTTAGCTAATAAAAATCATGTCAAAAAATATTTTATAATCTTTTAAGAAGATCAAAATATAAATTTAAACAAATGAATCGGAAAAGGTTAAAACAATCGTTTTTTTGCCTATATTCAAATTAGACTGAAATGTATATGAATAATGAGACATATTTAAGGGAATACTTTTATGACCTTTTAGAGGCTTGAAAAGTGAATGGATTGAAAACTAGCTCAAAGGTTAAATTTTAATTTTTCAACTTGAATTCGAAACAGTCAATCAATCTGTTTAGTTGATAAAAAATTTGTTGAAAAATATTTTTTATTTTTGGAAAGCCTCGAATGCCAATTTGGTCCAAAAATGTGCAAGAGGTAAAATTATAATTTATCAACCTAAGTTTTAATCGGTCCAAAATTTACTTGGTTAATAACTAAACTTTTTAAGTAATATTTCTTTTAACTTTTTGGAAAAGCCAATTTGTGATAGAGAAGTACGTTTCTCGCTCAATAAAAAACCGAAAGAATTGAATGCCTTTTAACTTCTCTTACTTTAAACAAATTTTCACCTTTTTACCGTACATCTTCAAAGGTTAGCATTTAACTCCATGGTAAAGATAAATTTTATCCTTTTAAATTTTTATAGTGTACAAAACATAATTTAAAGAAGATAAAAAATTGTTGGGGTAACATTTATTTTATTTTAATCTCGTACCAAATACACCTTATTCTAAAAAGTGATATATAGTGATCTATAAATCCTCCATCAATTTCATAACAAATGTTGTGATATTATATGAGAAAATTTGTCAAAAAAAAAAAAAATTACCAAATAATATAGTGACTTTAAAAACCGATTACTTCAAAAAAAAATAAATTATTAAAATATATTTTATTACGTGACAACTTAGTAACTTTGTTTTTTCCTGATGGTCTACTCCAAGTCCGGTAAGCTATCTAGAACACCAGTGTCGTGACTGTTAAAATTAGGAAGAGAGTTGAGTAAATATTTTGACAAAATTTTAGTAAGGCAAGAGTTGTGTACATGTGTACTTAAGAAATGAGGATACATATAAACGTATAAAACTTGCATGATTAGGATACGAATGAGCTTCACACAATCATACTTCTCTTCAATTAAGTTACGCCACATATATTGTAGATCCCAAAGTCGATTCTCTTAATTGATTATCAAAACCGTTAAACAATTGTTAGCATTTTTGTGGGCATATATAGCGGAACATGTCAAAGGATAGTTATACACGTGATTGTAACATAAGATATCTTCAATGCAACGATCATTCGGGCCAATCGACGCCCATACTACTCGATTGGAGTCGAGTGCACCTTATCATTACATAAGTGCCATTACTATATTATTTTGATTTGTTAAATTATGAGAAAATAGTATTACTCTACAATTCGCAAATCAAATATTAGAAGTGAAAAGACATTTTGTGTTATTTCATCTTTATTAAGGAAGAACAAAAGTCAAACTAGACTCTAGGTGAGAAGTTAAATTTATACGGCGTAGAGCTTGGCACGCTGACCCTAGCAAACATATATAGATTCGGAGGGGCTAGCATCGATTAGGATTATTGAATTAAAATTTAACAGTTCAGATTCATTTAAGTATTTTTTAGTGAATAAATCTGAATTATTAAATTTTAGTCCAACAATTATCGAAGTTGATGTCATGGGAGGCATGTCAGTTGAGATACAAATTGGACTCTTGTAATAATTTGAAGAGTCTGGGTCCTTGATGACTTTTTTTTTAATAAATAAATAAGTGACATTCATACTAAAGATACAGCTCAGCATGGTTGAGCAGTGAGTAGGGGTGTAAATGGGCCGGGTCGGGCCTGCCAACCCCTTGACCTGGGGGCCAACTCGACCCGTGGCCAACCTGCCCCAACTGCCCCTTCATATTTTTGGGTTGGGTTAGGTCAAGTCAGGCCAAGGTCACCAATCCCCGCCCCTGACCCGCCCTAGCTAACTCAGCCTATTTTTTAATATTTTTTAATTTTTTAAAGTAAATAAAATACAAAATAAAACTCAATCAAACACATTAAAAAATTATTGACAAAAATTAAAATTTATTAAACAACAAGCAATTACATAATTAACATTAAATTTAAAATTATAATTTACAAATGTAGAATTATAAAAAAAAAATAAATAAATGATAGAGCAACAAACAGGTTTATCAATTCACGTTTTATACATCCCAACTAGGTTGGCACATATAAGAATGACTATCATTTGCAAATATTACTTTATCTACATCATTATCATTCATAACTAGATCCACTAATGTGTTCTTCTCTTTTACCTAAATACATTGCATCAAAATCAAGGGCAATTTGCTCATTTTTAGCATCTTCTTATTGTCTATTTTCAGTGAGATATTAATCTCATAAATACATCAAGGCTTCTACTGTTAAAGGAGCTAATCGACTCTTGAATTGACTAATAATGCACCCACTTACACTAAAACGCTTCCTCCGTTTCTACGGTATAAATTGAAAATGCAAAGATATCACGAGTTAAAGCTGAAAGAACTGGCAACATAGATTGTCATTCCTTCTACTAATCTAAAAAATTAAAATCATCTT
This sequence comes from Vitellaria paradoxa, assembly GCA_019916065.1. Taxonomy (NCBI): domain Eukaryota; kingdom Viridiplantae; phylum Streptophyta; class Magnoliopsida; order Ericales; family Sapotaceae; genus Vitellaria; species Vitellaria paradoxa. The sequence goes on from CM034234.1 coordinate 9,799,417, forward strand.
CATTTTCTATTGAAGGTGTGCCGAGATAACGTTGCAAGTCGGATAAACTTGATAAATTAGCATTTGTTAATGAATCTGTTCGTCGAGATGTTATTCTTTTCCAAATGGATATATTGCCACCAAAGTCACGATGAGAAGATGACATTCTGGCAGTAGTTGTTTAGGCAGTTGTTGATTAGTTTCATACATACCTATTAGAACTTGCATTTACTCTTTAAAATTATTTAATTGTTCCTGAGCACTTTCAAGTTTATATATCGTATTTAATAATTAAAAAAAAGATCTTTTTTATATTTAGGATCTAAAACAGTGACAATACCAAAATGTATGGGAAGTAGATTAAAATATTTATCAAATTTTTTCTTTATTGTAAGAACCATAGCAGCATAATATTCTTGAACAAAATATTTTTTGAAAATTTCATCAATAACCCTCGATTGACAAACAACAGTGAAAGATGTAAGATGATAAATTTTACAAAATATTTTAGTAGCAATATTAAAAATATGTAAAAAAAAATCCCTATAAAAAATTACATTTGCCCAATTAATGGGCTCAATACTATCTAAATCAATAGCTTGATTATTTAAAATAAATAAATCAATTCTTTTTTTATATTTAATAGCAACTTTAACATAATATAGGTTGAATTCCATCTTATATTAATTTTCATTGGTAATTTCTAGATTTTAAACCAATTTGAGTACATATGCCAGCAAATAGATTAATTCTTTTGGGAGAACTCATAACACAAACTACAATTTTTTTATTTTAACAATAGAAGATTCATAAATATCTAATCTATCCTCTATAGTTAAATTAAGTGTATGAGTACAACAATGCCGATGAAATAATAGACATTTCGCAGGCGAAGCATTGGATAAGTAATTGAAACAAACATCATCATATGAAGCATTATCTAAAATAATAAAAAATATTTTTTTACATAATCTCTATGATACAAGTTTATTACAAATAGGATACTCAACACTCAATCTACTGCAAGGTTGTTCAACTAATTTAAATGAAAAAGTACATTTACTTAATTTCCAATTTTCATCAATGTAATGTATAATTATACAAATATATTCAATATCTTGACAAGATTTTCATATATCGAAGATCAATCAAACATTTTCTTCAAAATTGTCAAATAAGTTTTTAATTCATTTTTTTGTTTCAAAGTCTTATAAAATTTTATTTTTTGAATTATTTCTTGAAAAAAGTGATATTGTGACGTAAAACTATCGCAAATAAATTCTTCAAAATGTCAATTTTTACTCATTGTGAAAGGTTGTTCATCTTTAACAATATATCTAACTAAATTATTTTGTGTTCTTCTGAGGTCATAAGAAAAAAAATATTTAAATTACCCCCTTCATTACCTAATCGAGTTTATGTAACATGTGAAAAATATTGATCAATTATAGAATTGATACGGAAATGATGTCGGTACTTTCTATTAAAATTTTTTTTAGGTGACTAGTTTCAGAAGTAGTTCAACCATCTAATAAATCCCTACAAATATTGCATTAGGCCTTATGTATTACATCATCGCATGGAATTCTAATAAAAAAGTCTCATACTTTTGAAGAGCAACCAATATCACCACTTGTGCAAGCAAGTGTTGGTATTTTTAATAATGCAAATTGTTTTATTTGTTCTTGGGGGGGAAAAGATATTGAGTCCCCACCCTCCAAATCAAAAAAAATTGGCAGCTCTAGGATCCATTTAGAAAAAAAATAATTTTATGGAAAAATTAAAATATGCAAATTAAAAAATTAAATATTAACTTGGAATAATTTAAAACTTTGAAACACTTAATCTTTAAATCTTGACTTCAAATTTGACAGAATTAGATACACTTGAGTACAATTGAAGAGCACACTTAAGAGTTGGTAGCTTGGTAGTGTAGAAATTTGAGAGAGAATTTGTTAGTTTTTTGTAGGTTTAAATGAATATATGTGTGGGGTATTTATAATGGAATGTAGGGGATTTTATAATTTTTTGAGGAAAGATTTTGTATCGTTAGGGGCTACCAACGGTTCACTGCTAGTGTGCCCCAATGGTTGGAAATAAAAAAAAAAAAAAAAGAAGGCTAAAACTGAAACAGTATAAAAAAAAAAGAAAATTTTTCCTCTCCCCAACGGTCACTGACTGGGGAGGGGGTAATTATCTAGTGTAGCACTAAAATTGAAACGGTAAATGAAAAAAAAAATTTTTCCTCCCCCCCCAAACGGTCACTAATTGGGGAAGGGGTAATTATCTGGTGCGACACGATGCGGGAAAGGGAGAAGGGTGCGGGTGACGGGTCAGGCTGGGTCGTGCCGAGTAGGTCGGGTCTCGGGTCGGGCCATGCCAACCTAAGCCCTGACCCGGGGGTAAGGGGCCGAGTCGGGCCTCGACCCGATCCGACCCATTTACACTCCTAACGGTGAGTGGTATATTATCTTAAACGTTTTAATTACCCAAAAAAAATATACTAATATTTTAAATTTTGAATGCAGGTTCATACAATAATTATTAAAAATAAATAAGAGGATTAGCGAACCAAAAAATTAAGAGAAGGTCAAAACAAAATTTTTCATATTTTGAGATGACATATTAAGATTTTCCTAAAATTTAAGGATCAACGAATTATATACTATTATAGATATTTTAAAAAAATAAAAGCACGTAAAAAATTTTTAAAAACTTCTGGAATAGTTCTCTCTTCCCGAATTTTGACCAGAGGAAAGAAGTTGCTAGCCGTGGTCACAAGTTCTCAGCATTTCAGAGATTGACAAGGGTGAACAGATAATTTTGCATTTACACTGATAGATGCAGACACAACGTCTTTGTTATCAAATTTTGAATCGGTGGAATATAATATATATATATATATATATATATATGCTAGCAATAACTCCTCCATACGACACACCACTGTGAATAAAATTAAGTTACTTATATAGTTGAAATTTTGGACAAAAGATTCAAATTAAAAAAAAATTATGATAATTCACTAATTTTAATTTTTTATTTTCAAAATTTTACAATCTGTCTGGATGAAAAGAATTGGAAAGAAAAGAAGAGAAAAGAAAAAATTTAAAACTTTTAACTCTTGTTTGTGAGATTTTTGGGAAAAGAAAAGAAACGAAATGAAATGAAAATAAAAGTTAGTGGTTAGTTTTTAAAATTTTCTTCTTTTCAAAAATGGACAGAAATGAAAAGAAAAGAAAAGTTGTTTAATAAAAATTTTAAAATAACACATTTACCCATGAAATAAAGAATAAGAAAAAAATTACAAATATATCATAATGCAAATTAAACCTTTTTAACTTCATCACTTTGGTAGGTTTTTACAATTCTTCCCAAACTTTATCTCTTTATCCATTTCCTCCGTCTCACGGCCTAAGTAATTTTTTTTCCCAACAACGTTTCGCTCTGGTTTTTTTTTTTTTTTTTCTTCAATAACGTTTCAAGGCTTTAGTTTCATCTTTATAAGTATATATATCTAGTTTCTGTCTCCAACCATTTCAAGGTGCAATTGTTTTTTAATAGCTGCATTTTTCATTGAAGTTTCTTTTTTCAGTGTTATGAAAAAAAAAACCAAAATTTTACAAAAATGAATTTTTTTGGGGTTTGGAATGTAAAAAGTTGTTTTGAAACGATGATTGAATGTTAGCGTTTGATTTGATATAAATTGTTAAAAATTACATAAAGTGACACGGGACAAATTTTTAATAAAGTCTTGAAAACTTTTGAAATTTTGTGAATTTGTTAGTACAAATATCAGTTCAACTTTTTTAAAAATTTACCAAAATCTATTAAAATACGCTATAATAGTTTGTTCTAACAAATTCTGATAAATTTTTTAAAAAGGTTAAAATTTTTGGAGTTTAAAAAAGTTAAAACTTTTAAAATTTTTTTAAGTTTTTTGAACTTGCTCGAAGCTCCAAAAGGCCTCTTTTTATTATTATTATTATTGATGATGTCCGAATTTCGTCCGCGTACCACTAGGCTCGCCTAGCTGATATTGTCCGACTGCTGGGCCTGGGCTCGTGACCCATAAGCTCATCATGGCCTAACTCGTGACAACCCAAGTCGATTTTGTTTCCCTCATGAGGATAATGCCTCGTTACTAAGGAGAGGGGTAGAGGCCTTTATTAGGTACCTCAGTCCCCGACTCCTAATCGATGTGGGACAAGAATTCGTATCATCAGTAGCCCCCCCAGTCAGTGACTGAGGGACGGAGCGGCTCATGGCCCTTCTTTTAGCGCTAGCTGATGATGTCCGAATTTCGTCCGCGCACCACTAGGCTTGCCTAGCCGATATTGTCCGACTGCTGGGCCTAGGCTCGTGACTCATAGGCTCCTCATGGCGTAGCTCGTGACAACCCAAGTCGATTTTATTTCCTTCGTGAGGAAAATGTCTTGTTACTAGGGAGAGGGGTAGAGGCCTTTATTAGGTACCTCAGTCCCCGACTCCTAATCGATGTGGGACAAGAATTAGTATCATCAATAGCCAAGCTAAGCCATGAGGAGCCTATGGGTCACGAGCCCAGGCCTAGCAGTCGGACAATATCGACTAGGCGAGCCTAGTGGTGCGCGGACGAAATTCGAACATCATCAGCTGGCGCTAGAGGAAGGGCCATGAGCCGCTCCATCCCTTAGTCACCGATTGGGTGGCTACTGATAATACCAATTCTTGTCCCACATCGATTAGGAGTCGAGGACTGAGGTACCTAATAAAGACCTCTACCCCTCTCCCTAGTAACGAGGTCTTTTCCTCACGAGAGAAACAAAATCGACTTGGGTTATCACGAGCTAGGCCATGAGGAGCCTATGGGTCACGAGCCTAGGCCCAGCAATCGGACAATATCAGCTAGGCGAGCCTAGTGGTGCGCAGACGAAATTCGGACATCATCAATTATTATTATTATTATTATTTAGTTCGGTGAACCATGTTTGTATTTATTTTTAATCATTTAAAGATGGATATATAATCCTATTCGATGTGCTAATACTTTATTTCCTAATAATATAGGAGGAAATAAAAATAGAAATTTTCTTTTCTTTCTATTTTTTCTTAACTCACAAACAAGACGAAAGAAAATAATTATCTTTTCTTTCTCAAACAAATGGAAAAAAAATTATTATTATTTCTCTTCTTTTCTCTTATCTCCTAATTAATGTTTTTTTTTTTCTTTTATCTCCTAATCTCACAAACGGACCCTTAAACCCAAATAGTTACTACATATATATATATTTTTTTGTAACACGGAATTCACACCAATTTATTGTAGTCCACGACGAATGGCGCAACCGATGGGTAAACTAGGAGTATTTGAACACACCCGTAAGACTCAAGCACCGCGGAAGACAAGGTAGTAGTCAACGGAATTCAAACTCAAGATTTCCAAGTTCACAGTTGATCCCAAGATCTGCTGGGCTACCCTAGCGGATTTAGTACATATATTTTAGTCTCTATCTCTCCAATTAATTTTTTATTATAAGTATCATAAAAGAAAATACAAATTATAGCGCTTTAATTTGGAAGATTTGATTTCCTAAAATTATAATTGGATGAAATTTAAGTTGAAAGTTTTGATGTACATATTATCTCTCCTTTGAAATATGGTAAAAGTTAAAATGTCTAAACTGTTTGTGAGATAGACAATAGTAGGATCCACTACAATAAAAATTGAGCGAAAATTAAAAATATAGAAAAATAATTTCAATTGTTGAATGAAAAAAATAATTCTTAATTATTGAATCTTAATTTGTGAGAAAAATATTTTCAAAAATCATCCTCTATTACGTAGATATATATATATATATATATAACAATTTATATGCATATTGAACCATTGTCTCGAAATATATGAATACAAAACAATTGTTCCCAAAATGTGTATATATATATATATATATTATATATGTATGCAATTCATAGATGATCAACAATTAATTGCAAAATTTGGCAGCTAATTCAAAAGGGAAATATATATTAATTCGATCTCTGCAGGCCTGAGGAAAAACAAAAATCAAAATCAAAACCTAGTTTGGCTACGAGAGAAAAGAGGACAACCCCTTCACTTCACCATATGATAATAATGTCATAAAACAAACAAGGAAAAAATAAGAGAAATTAATTAAAAATCACCAAAAGGAAAACCTGATGAGAAAATTAAATTAAAAAAAGAGAAATTTTTCATTCATTCAGTCATACGTCAAACACTTGTAATAATCATCTTGGCCCCTACCCACCAACCTCCCGGGATCGCGCGGCCCATAAAATCTCACCTCCAAATCCTCGCAGAAGACTTTCAAGTTCCCCTGTCGCCTCCACAACGACCCAGAAGTGAACGTCGTCGTCGCCACCATCCTCAGACTGAAACTCACCCTCTCGCTGTCCCTGTCCCTGACCAAGTTCTTGTAGCTCCCAGAGATGCTTTCTTGGTTCGGATTCTCGGTCGACATCTTGACGTTGAACGTTTTCTCCTCCCGCGTTCCAACGTCGAATGGCTGCGAGGCGGAGGCGGACAGCGCTAGGACGGTCTCTCCGTAGGCGATAACGCCCTCCAATCGCTCGAAGAAAATCGCCAGTTTCTTGTTGGAGTTCTTGACGGTGACGTTTGTGTCCCAATTGGCCCACAGTTCGTTGTCGGTGAGGTTGAAGGTAGGCACCACCATGGAACGGACGTGGAATTCGGGCAATTCGGTGCCGAAGATGAGCCATGTGAGGATGCTTAAGGTGAAGGCGCCGAAGACTATTAGTGTCAGTATGGTTAGGAGGCACCGCGCCACCGTGAGGCGGGGGCTGGGTTCTAGCTGCGGCGGCTGCTGGTGGTGCTGCACCGCGATGTATTGTTGGGTGTAGTAGGTTGCCGGTGGTGGTGGGGACGCCGCGTAGTGGTAGTTGTTGGGATACTGGTGGGGGTACTGGGGAGGAGGAGGGTACCCTAGACACGGCTGAGGAGGGTGGTACCCTGGGAATGGTTGCGTGTTGTACCTTGTTGGCGGCAATGGCGGAGGGTGGTTCCCTGGAGGTGCTGGAGGAGGAGGAGGAGGAGGAGGAGGTGGTTCTTTTGGTTGATTGTGATCATCATCACCTCCAGAAGCCATGCGTTTGTCACCCTCCCTCCCCTCTCATATGGAAGAGAGAGAGAAAAGAGCAAATGAGATGATTTAATATTAATATGATGATAATTTTTGCAATATGAGAGAGCCACAGAGAGAGAGAGAGAGAGAGAGCTGGATGGTAATATTTTAAGATGAAATTGAGGAGAGAGGGAGGAACAGAGATTGGTTGAGCAGTATTACAAGAAGATAAAATTAGGTGTGGAAGCTAGATGGTTGCATAAATGGCACATCAATTCCAAAATAGCATATAACTAAACTTAGTTCTAGCTGTTCGCAATGGCATCGCCTCGTCTTATATGGTTTTGGGAGAGAGAGAGAGAGAGAGAGAGAGATGATTGTACGGTTAAAGTCCATGTGAAGAGAGAATAATTTGCAAGGTTCAGGGTAGTCCATGCAGATTTGAGCCAAAATACTTCTATGCAGTGTAAGAAATGCAGCAGCACGATTTATCAAAATTGATCACCCCAACATCAGCCCGTGCTTGCTCCCATCCCCCCAGCTGATAGATTTAACACCTTGCAAGAGTACTCCGAGAAATTTTTTTTTATTATTTATATATATATATATATATATTTCTCGGTTAATTTATTCAGAGTAAGGTTTCTGAGGACATCCTCACACTTTATCGCATCTTTAATGCTAAAAAAACTAATATACTTAATTTTGGCATTACTCATCATTAAAAAGTAATATTCTCCCAGAAATTTTTTTTTGTTAAAAAAAAGTATAATTAAAATGATGTGAAAGTGTGAACGGTTTAGTTAAAATCTGCTTGATGAATTTACTATTTTGAGGTGATAGAGCCACAAATATTATTCTAATTACTAATTTTGAAAGAGTTAAAATAGTTTTCTAATTATATAGTGTCTGTTTAGAGTGTCAAATTTTGAATAAAAAATAAAAAAGTAAGCAAATTTTGGATTATTGAATGTTTAATGTGTTCTTCAAGTGAAAAATTGGTAAAAATTGTAAAAGTTAAAAAAAATGACACAAACTAAAGAAAGTTGGAAAAAAATTTTAAATTTTTAGTGCGAAGAAAGTTGAAAAAAGATAAAAACTTTGTTGCCAAATTTGGCAATCCAAACGCGGATATAGTTTCAATATTTCATTAGCGCAGAGATTAGGCATGCCTAATTTGAATGCAATATCAAAGTTTTTTTATGAAGTCAGTGGACGAGAATTGGTGCTTGAATAATTAAAAAATAAAAACAAAAAATCAGTCCATAGCTTGTATGTATATTATTCTAGTTATATATCAAATATATTGATGACTTACCATTGTATAAAAAGTGAAACTTCATGGACTGACTTGCAGGTCTTGGAAACTATGCAATGAGCAACTGAGGTAACAGAGAAAATCACAAAAATTCTGCCACTTCAATGAAGAAATGAGACTACATTAAGGTGTACGCAGTTGAAGATGGTTATTTATATACCTTGGACTCAAATTACATGAATTTCCAAACCAGGTCGGGGCTCATATATTCGTTGCTGCAGCCATTTTGGTCACAACAAAAAAATCAAACATGTCAGATCTCTCAGCACGCTGGCTGTTTTGAAAGTTCATACAATCTAACTAGTGGCGTAAGCGTAACCATGAAGCTTTGGGAGCACAATATGCTATTGACCAATTTATTTGATCACATTACCCAATATAATGTCGGACTGGTTGCTTCCATTTGCAAGCTTCAACGGGAAAATCTCTTAGGTTGCTAGCAATAAGTTTGTGATAGCTTCTGTTAGCTCCAGGTCTTTCCCTCAAATGAAACTCAGCAAGCATGCTTTCCTTCAAAAAACTCGGCCAGCATGCGATCGAGATCCTCTGGAGTAAACCTGATGTACTTCTGGGGATTTTTACCGTTCTCAATCATAGGCCTAGAACACATCAAGTCCGCAGTTTTATAACACTAGAGACAGCGAGAGATGAAAAAGAGAGAGAGAGAGAGAGAGGGAGAAGGAGATCTCACAATTATGAGAATACATACCCAAAACGTTTAATGAAAGATCGATAGGCAGGCAAAAGGACTTCAGCCACAGCCAACCTCAAAGACTCACGCAACTCACTGTCAGGAACCGTCCATTGAGATTGCCTTTGATGAAGCTCCTCAAACTGAATGTTGAAGGTCTTGAATCTTTCTTTCACCATTGCCCTTGAAAGCCCACTGCCACTATCACTCCCCCCCGAACTCTGAACAGTGACACACTGCAGAATCTGCCCAATAAGAAAATACCCACAGCTTAGCATTATCCGTGGCCCGACTATTCAGAGAGAGTTTCAGTTAAAATTGCATTGACTTTGATCTGTCCGTGGACATCAACCAAAAAACTGGTAGGCAACCATGAATTACTTGAGCTAGAATTTAAGTAGATATGGTGGTCAAAGTATGGGCTCTTGAAAGATCTATTCATGAATGTCAAAATAACAAATATTATTAGTATGAAATGAAGAACTCTAGATGGATAATCAGAAAATAATTCGAAAGTTTAAGTGTTATCGCAAATCAATATCATAAAAGTACAAACAAGAGTCCTACATGGTTTAACCTCACACTTCCAAGCATTAAAATACAAAAAAGGCATAATTTTACTATTGTCAAGGCCAGTTGTCCCTGACATAATAGCACAATACTCCAACAAAACAGGCACAGTAAGTTAATTTCTCCATTTTAATCAGCTAATTTGAATCTTACGAATAAAATCCTCTTCAATCCCTCAATCTGTATGAATAATTGACCTAAGATATCAAAAATTACCATTTTTTGGCACTTCTTTATCCCCAATTTTTACTATACCCTCATTTGTAGTTTAAATTTACTGAATTTACAATTCATATACTCTATTCTAGTCCTATTTACTTTAAAACCTTCATAACCAAAGTGAAAAAGTAGGAGCTTGAAGCAGATCATTCGTATAAACCAATTGTAACTAGAAAATCATTTCTATCATCTCCAATAGTTCTTACATTACTCTGTCATACACAACCTTGATCACTTTGATATATTTCACGGCAACTTTTTTCTTTTCCAACATCCACAACAAAATTTCTCTTGGGACCCCATCAGGACATGAAACCAAGAAATTGCATCTCAAGGGGTAGAAAGTATCAGTAAAGTTATGGCGCTGTCCAAAAAGGATTGAGAAGAAAACATGATTCCACGCACTCCAAAGAAAAATGAATACAAAACCTTGGACCAAGTAATCCTCTTGTACTGATTTGCATGCTGTTGCACGATCCTTCGGTGTATTTGTACCCAGTCATCACCTAACAAATCTTTTGCTTCAGACCTAAAACAAAAAGCTATGAAGTGGCTTAGTGTTTAAAAATAAAATATTACTTGAGCAATATGTATGCAAATATATAGATATATATATAACAAACCTGCGCATAGATCTGACAATGTAGTGAATATTGTTCATAAGAAATAGCTGGGTCAAAGCAGGATCTTTATACTGCTTAGATTTTGCATCCAGGTTACTCTGAAGAGCCTGCACTATTCGTGTTGTTACAGCTGCCAACTTGGCCACTGCATCATCCCTCTCATCAAACTCTTGGAAAAGTTGCTTAAGTGTTGATTGATAGCTGTGGATATTTAACACAAAATACAGAGAAATATTGAGCTTTACACAATCATTGCTGCAGAAGCATGTAACAGAAGCAAAGAGAAGCCAAAAGAAAAATATAGTATGTCTGTTTGCACAACATTAAGAAGCAGGAAGCATTGAAATGTTACACCTGAAGATATATTTGATAAAAATTGGAGAGGACGTATCTTACAAGCCAATAGGACACAGTCAGATTAAAAAAATAAAAACTTTAAATGCAGGTACATGCCTTTCAGCCCCACAATTTGTCCTCGGCAGAAAAATATAAGAAAAAAGAAAATCACAAGTGAAAGTATGCACCAACTTTTTAGGTATGATCATGTCGCATAATGGTCAATAGAGGTTAAAACACAAGAATTCAAAAATTACCAACCCAAAGGAAGGAACAAATAGCAAGATTAAGAAGGCAGTGATATTAACTTACTCAAAAAGAAACTTCACGTAGTTGATCACATAGCTAGTCAAAGGATGGACAGTTCCATCAAGAACAGCAGTTTTGGTGGCATCTTTTTCTACTGCTTCTTCAAAATCCCCAAAGGTTTCTTGGGCTGTCTGTGCCAGACGCTTTGTCAGGACGACAGCTGATTCTCGCATTTCCATGCAATATTTACCTTCAAAAATTGTTTCCATCTAATTACTCCCATCATGATGCAGCACAACCAGCAAGAAAAATGTTAGAAGGTAAATAAATAAGATCTAAAACAACAAATACCATTTTTACATATAAATAAGATTATGCAACTATCATGATAAATATGCTTTTCCAGTAAATCAGACAACCAACTGAATATCAACAGAGATTCAATTCGTCAAATCAACAAAAACATAAAGACTACATGATACATCAGGGTAAAACTACAAAAGCCAAGTCCCATTTAATATAAATGCAGAAATCAATTAATCATTCCAAAATAAACTAGTTAATGATTTCCATCCTTGATGATACATAAAAATGTAAGAAAGAAACATGAAAGTTATTCAACCTTGTAAATTGACTAAACAAATCACTATTCAAAACTTCAGTCTTCAAATATAGAGCTTTTTTTTCATTAAGTTGAGATCTCAAACACTACTGTTTAACACAGATTACTTCGTCAACTCATTCAATAAAATATTGTCTTTTATAACACCAAAACTATCAACAACAGCGAGAGAAACTACATCTTACATGGACAACAATCTTATCCATGAAGTGAAGGCAATATAATAAGCCGATTGACTGTTGGGAAACAAAGACCAAAGAGACAACACTAGGATGGTGAAAAAAAAAAAAGTTGTCATAAGAAGCATGATGTCCAAAGCAACAAAAGTCAACATGGATTCCACTTCCCAATAAAGATCAAAAGAAAAAGCATCCGAGTCATGATTGTACGGTTGCATAATACCTGCCTATAAATGGTGATATAAAATCTTATAGCAGACTTTAACTACGTTCTGAAAAATAAAGCTCAAAAAATTGCACCTAAACATTCTTTCACTCTTAATTGCTAGTGCTTAGTTTGTCCACATCCACATCAAGTAACAGCTTGTGCCAACTATTTAGATCAGCATCAAAAAGGCTATTCACTATTTTGCCAAAAAACACAATGCACGAAAACAAATGAAATGAAATGCTAAGTTTTACATGCATAGAAAACCCAAAGAACATCGTCAAAATATTTACAAACATATCTGGTCAACCTTGAAATAGATAATTACTGAAAAAAAAAAAAGTAATCAAAATATAATTATATGAGTATGTCCAAAAAAAAAAAAAAACAGGTACCTTTATTCCCCTCTTAACTAAATTTATGCATCATAAGTTGCACCAGGCGTTCTTCCATTACATAGAACTCATTTATAATTGGATCATTGTCAAAATTTTAGGCAACATATTTCTCAATCTATGTAATCAAGCAATTGAAAATTATCTTCGCTTTTTATTTTAGACTTTATTATTATTATTTTTTATAACTCAAGGTTCTTGTTGCTACACGCACATCAACTAATCCACAAACCTCGGAAGGTAACGACCGGTTAAGTCTCTAGTAACCCTAAGAAAACTCGAAATAGTAATAATTAAAAAGCAAACTTAACGTCTAACCAATTGACCTAACCCTTAGCATTAAAATTATCTTCCCTTTTATTACAGTTAGATAAACATTCAAGGTAAGTTCAATTCTTTATTATTTGTTAAAGTCCCCTCATTCTTGATATGAATACAATTTTTTTTCAAATTAATTTCTTTCCTTCTTCAATCGTGTCTGTCCAAAGTTAATGACTATATACATGCTAATGAAATAAATTTTCCAGTAAAGATTCTTAAGTAAATATAGACTAAAATAAATTAATAAATTAATAAATAAATACATCGGGTTTAAAGATGGATTCAGAATTTTTAGATATAATATGAAGATCAAGTTACCATATTTTCACGAATTTCATTACCAAGCATCTAAAATAATTCTCATTTTTCATCAGCTCTTATCAGCATTAGTCATTGCAAAAAAAATCATAAATTATAACCAAAGAAGTATGTGTATAGAATTAAAATAAATGAAATATATATTTTTGCATAAAATTGACTGCAAAAAATCAATCCACTAAAAAAACATTAATTCACACAGGTATTTTATTAGAAAAAATTATATTGGATTGAAATTGAAAATAAAATGATCAAATTAGATATATTATGTACCATATAACTTTATAAAAATCAAGAAAAAAATCAATTGGCTAGAAAAAGAATAACATTCATATATATATATATACACCTTCACAAAAGAGAAACAGTTTCTATTGAAAATAAAATGATAAAATTATATACATATTATTATAATATAACTTTATATACAATCAAGAAAAAAAATCAATTGGCCAAAAAAAGAATAACATTCATACATATACACCTTCCCAGAAGAAGAAGAGTCTATACTTAATCAAATCTAAAAAATGATCAATACCTTACTCAGAAGAGATTAGGTAAGATTGAAACTCAAAATGATCAAAGGTAATATCACCTATCAATAATAGGATAGAAAATAGCTATGAAGTACAAACACTTCAAAAGAAGTGTTGTATCCATATCTGATACGCATTGAACACATATTTCTCGGACACTCCGAAACAAATGTCAAACACGCTACATGGAGTGTTCTATTATTTTAGTATTTTTTTTCTTCAAATATATAATTAAGGCAAACCTAGATTTGAGTAGTCAAAACTCTTAAAATTATAAAATCTTATATCTTATATTTTGCTATTTTTATATATTGAATTATGCATTGAATTAATTTTGTTGTAGATATTATATTTACAAATATAGCTAATAAAAATATACAATTTATATATTTTTACCGTATCCCCGTCGTATTCGTATCCTCATTTTTCTAAAATTTTCGTATCCGTGTCCATAACCATATCGTATATCCACATCAAAACTTCTTAGGAAAATAGTTTGTTTGTAAATGGTAGAATCAATCTTGTCTCAACACTCAATAAATGTTTCAACTTTAAAGGTAACATTTAATATTTAACTCTAAGTTACTTATTTTGGAGGGAGCAAACAATTATTTTATAAATTTAGAGGAATTTTTTTTTTTAAAAGTTAAAATTTGGAGGATGTCAATTTATTTTTTATTTTTATTTTTATTTTTATTTTTATTTTTTTTTATTTTTTTGTGGGAAAGGGGTTGGATGATCCATTCCTAATTATTTCCATGACCATGTAAGGTTTGATAAAATACTAGATAATGCTGTAGGTTACCCCTCATTTCTGCGAACCTAGAACTAGCACCGTGAAAGATAAGGCTCCTCGAAGCTGAATCTCATGAAAAGGCAACTTTTTTCGATAAATAGATCTATTCAAAGGTATCAAGGGGCTACCACTCAAATACCCCCCCCCAAAAAAAAAGAAAAAAAAATCTCCAAACTAAACAATTAGGCCTCCATGCACTTGAACAAATGCAAAAAATTATGCAAATCTAGATTCCTAACAACTTCAATAACATAATTTCTAATGATTAAAATATTAGGAAATATTTCGCTAAAAATGTCAGACTTTGCTTTGATGTAATAGAAAAGTCAATACTTGTTGATTTGTAAGATTATTTTTCTTAATATAAATGTGGAGAAAATAAAGCACCATGAATCTACTTTCAAAAGTGAAAACAGGAAAGGTAATGTAAAAAGTAATAAAATAAAAACTTCTAAGCTCAACTTAAAATGGAAAGACCAGAAGAAAAGTTGTTAAGTACTCCTTTTCTACATGCCAACTCCCAAGCTGACCTCCCAAATAAATAAAAGAAAGGAGAATATATAAGGAATGATTACAGAAAGGAGAAGAGAAGTAGAACATTTATTCAATCTGAAAGATGAGGGGCGACAGATAGATAGATAGATAGATTGGCGTGACACAGGTAGAGTTAAATCTACTCAAATTCCAAGTAGTTAGAGGGAGGGCTTTGCTAAATTGAAAGGCTAACTGTAAACATATCTGCAAAATAATTGTTTGGACAAAAAGAGGTTGACCTAATAACATCATTGGTCAAGATATTCAAGACTATTAGTCTAATAAGTGTATGGAATCTTCTGAAGATAATTATATAATTTCGTTTCATTTTCTTAGAAAAATGCAAGAAAGAGAGGGCACTACCCAGTGTTGGTCTCCTTTACTAATGCGATAAACCAGTTCCTAGAAACAAATAATTTAAAACTAAAAGTACCCAACAAAAAGCAGAAATAAATTTAGTCCACTTCCAGTACATTTCTTTTCGAAGGAGGGGAGAACTAAATGCACCGTGATGTACAATCCTTATGAAAGAAGTAATTTCTACCATACCTCTGGCTGAATTTCTCTCATTATTTCATACATGTCTAAGAGAACAAATAATTTTTCAGGCGACCTCTTGCTTTTGGCAATAGCCTCTCCAAAACTGAGGAGCACAGCAACACTGTTTGCCGTAACGTCTGCAAAACATTGCTCCCCGAGTGAACCAACACCTTCAAATATTTGATCACATATCTTCTTTTCCCCGGCAAACAGCAATTTGACCTGTTTCAATTGATGAGAAATGTTGGAAAAATAAACACACTCAATATGATTTACTTAATTCCATGTAAATCCTTACAGAAATACGCATGAAATGAATCCAATTGCCAATCTTCGCCTCTAAAGACTCCCACTGCATTCTTTGGACATCATCTTTATTAAGTTTTTCCACACCTAGTTTCCTGAGACTCTGTTCCAAAATTGTAGCTCGGATTTCCCTGGATATGATCAGGAAATGATTGACCACTTAAGCCAGAACTTGAAGAAGGAATGCCAGTTCAAAAAAAAAAAAAAAAAAGAAAGGATCTCATATCCATCTGTAAGTAACTTAAGCAGCAAAATGCCTGGGAATAACAAAAATATATAATGTCAAAGTTTCACTATACACGTACATATCCATGAATCTGTATGTTTTCTTGGAAATCCAGTCATAAAGCGATTACCAGCACAATGACAATTACGAATTCATTTCTATGCCAAAATATAAAAATTCCTTGATGGCATTATTTACTATTTATTACCAGATTTATTACTTCTAACAATCCTGCACTTGAGAAGATAATCTAAAAGTGTTAGCACTAAACTCTCTCTTTGCCACCCTTGATGTCTGGCAAAGCCACGATGATGCCGGTCACCATCCTAAAGTGCCTCAATACTCTTACTCAAATGTCAAATGCATCTCATGGTATTTCAGAAATTTAGTAGAATTCCAGTTAACATAGAGTAATCTTGTTTATAGATCTTGTCAAAATAAGACTAATGTCATGACAATTCAAATTGTAAACCTACAGAGAGTAGAAACCTTAAATCTAAAACCTTGTAATGACCCCCCCCCCCCAAAAAAAAAATAGCATTATGTCCTAATCACACATAAAAGAAAGAATCAAAGAGACATGAAATCCACCATGGTGGGTACTAAAATACTGTAAGCAGCGTGCACTTTATTAATGCCAGAAATGAATTGACTTATAGTAATGAATTAATTGATTACATCACAACAATTAAGGTCTACCTTTTAATTAGCTCTAGAAACCTAGTTCAGAAAAGGGCCTAGTTAATATCAACTTATCCTCTGGCAAACAAAATATCCTGTGTTGATAGTTGTATGTAGCTAAGTATTATGTAAACAACCCATTCTTAATCCAACTCGTTAATGTTATCTTAAATAGTCAAAAAATTGCATGGAAGAAGAAAGGATAGTTCTAAGTTAGAAATATACAAATGAATTTTAATCAATAAGTACCAATTGGAAAAATAAAAGAAGAATTCCAACACATATTTAAAATATGGTTATTAATAAAATATTGATAATATTGAGCAATGGAGCTAGATCAATATAGATTAATGGAATAAATACTTTTACCTGTAAATATTGAACAGTTGGTGTTGGTGACCAGCATGAGCCATTTGATAGGCTAAATTGTGCAGCAAAGGCAGAATTCTGGGTGGAATGAGAGTTAGAGGTGTGTAAACAGGAGATTCTAAGCTGAGATTGCCTGAAGAAGATTTCCTGCTGCTAGCTTCACCCTGATTTGATGCTGATGATGGTCGCAAAGAATTGGGAAGGCAGTCAAAGAGTCGATCAGGTTCCACAGGTTTGCTGGAATCCAGATGTGATATGACTTATTTGGAGGGTTATTATTACTGTAACTAGCGCAAAACCAAAAAAACCCCTCTGATGAACCTATGCACCCTTGCAAAATTTTAATATGCATCATGAAAAATGAATTCTCAACACAACTCAACAAAGCCTTAGTCCCAAATTAATTGGGGTCTGCCACACATGCAAAATTTCACATCTTCACTCTCCAAACAATTTTAAAAGCATAAAGCATACACTAATTAAGCATATCAACAGCATCGTAACCGCATGGTGATAATGTGAAGCTAAAAAGTACGGATATGGACACAAGACAAGGTAAATGACACAAACAAGCCATCACAGCAATTTAAAAAAAAATATCAAAAGATGAAACAACAGGGACACCATTATATACACACACATAAAAATACAAATCCCTGTGATTTGACCCAAAAATACATGACCCCTGTGGTTAAAAAGCAAACACATAACCCCTTCAAAGTTTGGACCAAAGTCTCAAATGGGACAGCATCTATTTGATTTAAGTGACCTATGATATTTACATGATATGCAATGCTCTGTTGTTTTCCTTCCCGCCAAAGAATGGTCAGGAAATGATTAGAATGCCCTTTACAAAGGTAACAAAGTCCTGCAAAATGGAATTACAAAATGTTGAGGCATTTTGGATGATGACGATTTTTTGGTGGGAAATAATACAATGGAGTATTGCATTGCATGTGTACATCACAAGCTAGTAGAATTTAGTAGATATTGTCCATTTGGCACTTCAATCCTGTGAAGAAACAAGGATTGAATAGAATTTCTTGACACCCTCAAGGTTGTCTAAGCATATATTTATATACATGGAACAACTTACAAATTAGGAAACAACAATAAAATCAAAGAACCTAAATTACCATATTCTATATTCACAATATTCTCTAACACTCCCCCTCAACCTGGAGCATATACATTATATATTCCAAACTTGTTACAAATATATCTAACTCGAGATCCTCAAAGAGTTCTAGCAAACAAGTTGGCAAGCTAGCCTTCAAACTTAACATGCCAAGTTTTAATGATATCCTTTAAAATCTTTTCTCTGACAAAGTGGCAATCCACCTTAATGTGCTTCGTTCTTTCATGGAACATTGACTTGGAAGCAATATGAATTGTAGCCTAATTGTCACATAATAATTCCATAGGCTGTGAATGTTGAACTCCCAATCCTTTTATCATATTTTACATCCAAATTAATCCACATAAAGTGTGAGCCATAACTCTATACTCTGATTTTGCATTTGATCTTGCTACCACTATCCGCTTTATTCTCTTTCATAACACTAGATTACCTCCAACATAGATACAATAACAAGTAGTAGAGTATCTATCTAACAGTGACGCTGCCCAATTTGCATCTGTTTGTCCATATAATGAAGTAATGCCACTCGCTTAATATAACAACCCTCTTCTAGGTACTCCTTTCAAATATCTTGGAATTTAGACAACTAAATCCCAATGAGTAGTACGAAGTAACTCTAGGAATTGACTGATTCACACACATAGTGAATGAAATGTCTGGTCTC